>JAGFBZ010000108.1:0-600000 GCA_018398805.1 Hirundichthys speculiger
CCACCCTTCTTTGGACCTCTCTAGCACGGCCATATTTCATCACAGAGACACCATTCGAAGTTTAAACGGGTCACAAGACTTTGACCTATAACATACTGAAGCCGTGTATTGTTGTGATTTACGGTCTTTGAGAAATCGCGATTTACGTTTTATGATTTTTACAAAATCTTCAGAAAACCCTCCTCACTCTAGTGATGTTATCACGCACTCTAGCTCCGAGGAGAGAAGAAAAGAACTTTTAAAACCTGCCTTTTCCTCTTTCACGTCCACTCCTTTCGCTCAACCTACATAAATTATACATCAAAACGTAGGCATTTTTGTCCTCTTTCAGATGATGTGACTTTTGTGTCTGTGTGGTGTTTAGTTTTCCGTCAAATCAACCTAGAGTTGAAGGTGGTCCTTCCCGGCTCCATTTTATTTCAATGGGGACATTTCTGATTTCTCTCGTCTGACAACAAAATGTTTCATGTTTTTACACTGCCGTAATTTAAAAACCGTAGGGATTTCAGAAACAAAAGATATATCCCTGGAATCCTGAAAGCCTTGTGGCGCTCACGGTTCAAGAATTTTTTGAAAAACGAACAGCAGTTTGTTCGGGACATGGAAAATCGGATTTTTACAGAATATACAGGCAGCCAGCTCCAGATGATAAATTTATACATTTTTAAACTGCTCTAGTTTAAAAATGGAAAACATTGACGACATAAAATATATATCACTGCGTAGCTGAAACCCTTGTGGCACTTCCGGTTCAAGAATTTTTTGAAAAACTTATTCAGCTTTTGAATGACAGCCGTTTTTCGGACACAAAAATCCAGGTTTGGACTGACTGGACAGTGTAATTAAGAGGTCGCTGCCTTTTTTTTCTCTCTCCTCCTCTCACAGACACACATACACACGCTGGAGGAGCCGCACATGTGACTGCCTCCCCTGAAGCCCCGCCCCTTTCTGCCTGTTCTTCAGGCACAGTATATGATATATTATGAGAATGATCACAGCCTTGACTTACATATGAGCTTTAGTTCATCTCATTCCTAATCAATATGATGTGGCTCCACCCTTTGCAGCATGAACAGCTTCAAAACTCCTAGGAAGTGTGTTTATTGTGGATTTTTGAGCATTCTTCCAGAAGTGCATTTCTGAGGTCACACACTGATGTTGGCCCAGAAGGTCAATATCCCAGAAGGCTTCTATCAGCTTTTGGTCAGGACTCTGCAGGCCACTCTGGTCACTGGTTCAGGACTCTGCAGGCCACTCTGGTCACTGGTTCAGGACTCTGCAGGCCACTCTGGTTTGGCTGACGGGCGGCTTAATTGGCGGCTTAATTGGCCACGCCTCAAAATTTCTCCGAAATTTTCTAGTTCTCGTTAGTACTTTTTATTCTTCCGTATTCCGCCAAAATTTTGACGGTTTTCACGGCCCGCAGCTTTGAGAAAAACCCAACAAAAAATACATCAAAACGAATGGCTCGATCGGGATCGGTGTGCTATGACTTTTGGTGGCGTTCCTTCAAACGGTATTCCCGAAAAACCCAAAAAAACGGCGAGTTTTTGTCCCATAGGAATGAATGGGATTTGGCAGAATTCCGGCAAGAAAAACCCAAAACCCACCCCTCTTTGGACCTGTCTAGCATGGCCATATTTCATCACAGAGACACCATTCGAAGTTTAAACGGGTCACAAGACTTTGACCTATGACATACTGAAGCCGTGTATTGTTGTGATTTACGGTCTTTGAGAAATCGCGATTTACGTTTTATGATTTTTACAAAATCTTCAAAAAACCCTCCTCACTCTAGTGATGTCATCACGCACTCTAGCTCCGAGGAGAGAAGAAAAAAAAAATTAAAACTGCCTTTTCCTCTTTCACGTCCACTCCTTTTGCTCAACCTACATAAATTATACATCAAAACGTAGGCATTTTTGTCCTCTTTCAGATGATGTGACTTTTGTGTCTGTGTGGTGTTTAGTTTTCTGTCAAATCAACCTAGAGTTCAAGGTGCCCCTTCCCGGCTCCATTTTATTTCAATGGGGACATTTCTGATTTCTCTCGTCTGACAAGAAAAAGTTTCATGTTTTTACACTGCCGTCATTTAAAAACCGTAGGTTTGTGCGAAACAAGAAATATATCCCTGGAATCCTGAAAGCCTTGTGGCGCTCACGGTTCAAGAAATTTGTGAAAAAATTATTCAGCTTTTAAATTACAGCCATTTGTTCGGGACATGGAAAATCGGATTTTTACAGAATACACAGGCTGCCAGCTCCAGATGATAAATTTATACTTTTTAAAACTGCTCTAGTTTAAAAATGGAAAACATTGACGACATAAAATATATATCACCGCGTAGCTGAAACCCTTGTGGCGCTTTCGGCTCAAGACTTTTTTTGAAAAACTTATTCAGCTTTTGAATTACAGCTGTTTGTTCGGACACAAAAATCCAGGTTTGGACTGACTGGACAGTGTAATTAAGAGGTCGCTGCCTTTTTTTTCTCTCTCCTCCTCTCACAGACACACATACACACGCTGGAGGAGCCGCACATGTGACTGCCTCCCCTGAAGCCCCGCCCCTTTCTGCCTGTTCTTCAGGCACAGTATATGATATATTATGAGAATGATCACAGCCTTGACTCACATATGAGCTTTAGTTCATCTCATTCCTAATCAATATGATGTGGCTCCACCCTTTGCAGCATGAACAGCTTCAAAACTCCTAGGAAGTGTGTTTATTGTGGATTTTTGAGCATTCTTCCAGAAGTGCATTTCTGAGGTCACACACTGATGTTGGCCCAGAAGGTCAATATCCCAGAAGGCTTCTATCAGCTTTTGGTCAGGACTCTGCAGGCCACTCTGGTCACTGGTTCAGGACTCTGCAGGCCACTCTGGTCACTGGTTCAGGACTCTGCAGGCCACTCTGGTTTGGCTGACGGGCGGCTTAATTGGCGGCTTAATTGGCCACGCCTCAAAATTTCTCCGAAATTTTCTAGTTCTCGTTAGTACTTTTTATTCTTCCGTATTCCGCCAAAATTTTGACGGTTTTCACGGCCCGCAGCTTTGAGAAAAACCCAACAAAAAATACATCAAAACGAATGGCTCGATCGGGATCGGTGTGCTATGACTTTTGGTGGCGTTCCTTCAAACGGTATTCCCGAAAAACCCAAAAAAACGGCGAGTTTTTGTCCCATAGGAATGAATGGGATTTGGCAGAATTCCGGCAAGAAAAACCCAAAACCCACCCCTCTTTGGACCTGTCTAGCATGGCCATATTTCATCACAGAGACACCATTCGATGTTTAAACGGGTCACAAGACTTTGACCTATGACATACTGAAGCCGTGTATTGTTGTGATTTACGGTCTTTGAGAAATCGCGATTTACGTTTTATGATTTTTACAAAATCTTCAAAAAACCCTCCTCACTCTAGTGATGTCATCACGCACTCTAGCTCCGAGGAGAGAAGAAAAAAAAAAATTCAAACTGCCTTTTCCTCTTTCACGTCCACTCCTTTTGCTCAACCTACATAAATTATACATCAAAACGTAGGCATTTTTGTCCTCTTTCAGATGATGTGACTTTTGTGTCTGTGTGGTGTTTAGTTTTCCGTCAAATCAACCTAGAGTTCAAGGTGCCCCTTCCCGGCTCCATTTTATTTCAATGGGGACATTTCTGATTTCTCTCGTCTGACAAGAAAAAGTTTCATGTTTTTACACTGCCGTCATTTAAAAACCGTAGGTTTGTGCGAAACAAGAAATATATCCCTGGAATCCTGAAAGCCTTGTGGCGCTCACGGTTCAAGAAATTTGTGAAAAAATTATTCAGCTTTTAAATTACAGCCATTTGTTCGGGACATGGAAAATCGGATTTTTACAGAATACACAGGCTGCCAGCTCCAGATGATAAATTTATACTTTTTAAAACTGCTCTAGTTTAAAAATGGAAAACATTGACGACATAAAATATATATCACCGCGTAGCTGAAACCCTTGTGGCGCTTTCGGCTCAAGACTTTTTTGAAAAACTTATTCAGCTTTTGAATTACAGCTGTTTGTTCGGACACAAAAATCCAGGTTTGGACTGACTGGACAGTGTAATTAGGAGGTCGCTGCCTTTTTTTTCTCTCTCCTCCTCTCACAGACACACATACACACGCAGGAGGAGCCGCACATGTGACTGCCTCCCCTGAAGCCCCGCCCCTTTCTGCCTGTTCTTCAGGCACAGTATATGATATATTATGAGAATGATCACAGCCTTGACTCACATATGAGCTTTAGTTCATCCCATTCCTAATCAATATGATGTGGCTCCACCCTTTGCAGCATGAACAGCTTCAACACTCCTAGTAAGTGTGTTTATTGGGGATTTTTGACCATTCTTCCAGAAGTGCATTTCTGAGGTCACACACTGATGTTTGCCCAGAAGGTCAATATCACAGAAGTCTTCTATCAGGTTTTGGACAGGACACTGCAGGCCACTCTGGTCACTGGTTCAGGACACTGCAGGCCACTCTGGTCACTGATTCAGGACACTGCAGGCCACTCTGGTCACTGGTTCAGGACTCTGCAGGCCAATCCTGTCACTGCGTTGACGGGTGGCTTAATTGGCGGCGTAATTGGCCACGCCTCAAAATTTCTCCGAAATTTTCTAGTTATAGCTATAGTTGTAGTAGCTCAGACTAGAGTAGCTCGTCTTAATCACAGGTTCGTCATAGTTATGCTGCTATAGGCCTACGCTGCAGGGGGATGCCAACATGATCTGCTGAGTGGTGTCTCCACTGCTCTTCTCCCTTTCCTTCCCTTTCCTCCTCCCTTCCTCCTCCAGCTCAATCTGTAGTTAATTAGCAGGCCCTCATTACTGTAACTGTGCTCCATTTTCTTTCCTGTAGTTTGTTGTGCTGTTTTTGCCCCCCTCTTTTCTCTTTTCTTTCTGTATGCTTGCAGGCCAGTTTCCTGAGTTGCATGGTCCCCCCATATGATCCAGGTCCTGGTCCAGTTTTCTTCCTCTTAAAATGGATTTTTTCCTTGCCACTGTTTAGCTTAAAGGTTTTTTTTTTCCCTCTCTGGGAGTTTTTTACCTGCTATTATCAAATCAAATCAAATCAAATTTATTTATAAAGCTCTTTTCTTACAAAAGTAACACAAAGTGCTTTACATAATAAAACCAATTATTAAAAACAACAACAAGAAGAAAGAACAAACAACTTAAAAGCCATCACACACCCAGGGTTACAGCAGTAAAAGAAATCAACAGCCACTCATCCTCTCTCTCTCTCTGTCTCTCTGTCTCTCTCTCTCTCACACACACACACACACTTAGTAGACATAGCCCCCCCAACCCCCTTTGGCCCCGTTCTACATAGACTCTAAAACATCCATCTTGGCACCAATGAACCAGGGGAGGAAAACAATATCTCAGGGATCAGTCCATGTCAAGAACCCCCCACCCACAATCACACAGGAACCAAGCGGATCCAGGCCGACGAGGACCCACACTGCAGACATCAGGCACAATGTAGGGCCCCACCCACCCAGAACAGTCCCCATGGCAACGACCCCGGAAAGCAAGCAGGTGTAGCTCCCAACATGGAGGACCCCCATGAGGAGAACACTGAATTTAAAGAAGATAAAATTTCAAACAGACTTAACCAATAAGAACAGCTAATACATAAATGAATGGCTATACAATTAAATTAATAACTTAAAATAAATAAATAAGTAAATGAGCAAGAAATAAATAGAAGATCTTGATTATCCTTGATTTGGAGTTAATATTATAATTTTAGTTAATGATATTTGCTCGGGGGTCATGCTCTGGGTCTTTGTAAAGCACATCATTGTAACAGACGCTATACAAACTAGAAAAGCACTAGGAGAGCGCAGACATCCGCCAAGTGCAACAATTCCCCCATATAGAGATTTACAGATTCGATAAAATCCGCGTTCTGGATCAGATCCGGATCAGCCTTTGAAATTTGATAGCAGTTCCCATTCTCAATGCCTGAGTCAAATTTCATGAGTTTTGGGCAATAATTAACGGAGATATTGAGAAACAAAATTTTCGGCCCCATTGACCACAATGTTATCAAAAATTTGAAAGTGATCCAGAATCCAGGATTTCTTCTGGATCACAGCCAAAATGAAATCGGTTCTTCCTTTTCACATTTCTGACAACTCCTGAAAATTTCATCAAAATCCATCCATAACTTTTTGAGTTATCTTGAACACAGACAGACAGATAAACGCTGGTAAAAACACACCTCCTTGGTGGTAATAAAACTGAACTGAATTAAATTGAAATTCCTGTGAATAGTCACACCTGTACTAGTGGTTATGTATCCCCTTCAGTCACAATCCTGCTTTGACAGACAATAATTATTTATTGCACTGCAAGTCAAAGCCTGAGTGATAACTTCAGGAGTTTAATTATTTCCACAGAAACCTCTTTGTATTTACATGATGAATGATTCACCCTGACATTGTTCAGTATTCCGAAGCTGCAGCATCTATAAATATATTAAGTGGAGTGCTTTTAAGGCATTTAAAGCATGTGAAAGGTTTCTTTGATTAAATGACAGAGATATTAGGAGCCTATTAAGCCCCATAACTGGATTTTACATGGAAGATAATACAGAACTAGTTGCCAAAGTGCAGGAGTGCTCAAATCCCATGAGAATAGCCACTATCTTTGAATTTAAAAAAAACTGGGTAATTAATGTTCCGGCTGGTAAAGACCAAGGATAATGCCTACATCAGATTAAGTTATTAAACAAAGAAGTACAGTCTTGCATTCATCCACTTTTGCACACTGGCATACTGAAACATCCATATGCAGATAGAAGTTGTTTCTTGAGATCTCATCAGGATGGATCTCTTGCCTTATTTCTCTTCGGATTTTATCTGCAGGCTCATCACATGCTTTGGTGCTGCCGTCGACATCTGCACATCTGCACACAGATTACAAGGATTCTATAATTCTGCTCCATGACCAGAATAAAAGAGCCATCCTGTGTTTCTGTCTTTATTTTTCTTTCCTTTAACGTTTGGTTCTCTTTAATCTTCATGTCTTTTCTTCCTGCCTCTTAACAGTTAATCCAAATCATTATTCAGGAAGTCAGACACCACTGCACAAAACCGTTAAACTCCATGAATTTAACCTGTAATTTATTCCAGATGTTAAACCATGTACGTTTCTTGCTTATTGAAAGTCTGAAGGTTTACGAGGTCACACCATGCATTGATTATGCTCATAATGTGGGCATTGGGAAGCTTTTTGGCACTTCACATGTGATTGTGAAAACTATATATGAATAAACTTAACTTGCAAATGTGTGTCTCTTACTACAGGTAAATAAGGAAAGAGGTGCAAAGGGCTGAGGTGTTTTGATGAAGTAAGGAGATGATGGAGGAGACTCAGACAGGACTGCCGGTCTTTCTTAGTATTAGAAATCCTGAGAAATCCTTATTGCAGTGTCAGGGGAAAAAAGCAAAAGTGACAAGATAATGATAATTTTCCCATATTCCCCCACCTCTCCGGCTTTCCGTACAACTTCAGCAGAGCATCTCGATGAGGGGTTTTTATTTTTAAAGTTTTTGAATGGATAAAGCTTTTATCTGCGATGTTCTTAGTATTAGTATTGTTGTCTTGCAGAAAAAAGATTCTGGTTCAAACTCTACTGAACTGCTCATCCAGCTTCCTCCCACAGTTCAAAATCATGCTTGTTTGGTTGATGGGTGATTCAAAGTTGATAGCATGTGTGAGTGTGCATGGTTATTAGCCTCATGTGTCTCCTTGTAGCCCTTTGATGGCCTAGCCAAATGTTCAGGGTACAACCCTACTCTCACCCAACACTGACCAGGACCAAGCATGGATAGAAAAAGGATGTATGTATAGCAGCTGCAGTTCAGAAACCATACACTACAATAAATGGATTCATTCAAATACATATGCTTGTTTGAGTAATCTTTATTAAAACTGCAGATCAGCAGCATATCTTACTGTTTTTGAGAGCAGTGGTTTTGTTTTTGAAAGCCTTCCATGTACACCATTGTACCAGTGTGAAGTTATTTAAGTTCACCTGGATCCTTTGTGACCTTCTAAGCTGTCAAAAGCCAGATACCTGCAATGATATTTATTGGTTGACCACCACTTTCCTACATTTGTGCATACTAGGGGTGCAACGGTAGTTTGTGGAAAGCACAACCCACATGTCGGCGCGTAAAAGAGCGCGTCCAAATGGCATAAATGTGCATCCGCCTGGTCACATGTGGACGTGCTCAAACGGCTCTACCTCTGGATTACGCATCACCGTATTACTGTAAGACGTTTTTATTCTCTTGAGGTCAGAGGATGTCTGGTCAGCAGTTGTGGTGGATGAGGGAATAGTCACGGCCAGACACGTCAGTCTGTACAGCTGTAGCACGATCTCATCCAGATGTTTGCTGTGGAGGAAACCAAGGAGATCTTTTTCTCTGGTGTCAAGCTGGAAAAGGGTGGATGCATGAATTTATTTCCGATATGTCTGAAACTGTTGGTGGTCGAGGAGGGTCAGGAACATTAACTGTTCGTGATCTTTAAATGCGCATCCAACCATTTGTTCTGCAGTATTTTAAAAAGCACATCAGCTGCGCCAAGATGCACAACTGGTAACAACTGGATCTTACGCAGGTAAGATCCGGGTTTAGGGAGGTGGAAGATTGCGTTCTGTTAACTGTTAACTGTTTTCACTCCCTCGCCGGTGTATTCAACAGCAAAACCAAAATGCTCCCACACTGGTGATTAAAAAAAGTTTTTACCAATTTCTCCGCTACTGCTGGCCATGCCTGCTGGTTTGTTTTTCTTTTTCTGCGTCTATGAGCTACAGCCAACTGGCCAAAGTGTGATCGGCTGGTCACTGTGAGTGAGCGGAGGATAGTGGACATTGACATGCCGGGCCTGTTGCCTCAAAAGCACGCTCACGTGCAAGTCCAATGCAAAGTTATTGGAACATAAATACCGCGGGACATAAAAGCGTCCCGTGCAGGTTGTACCGAACTGTACCGTATTTTACTGAGTACTGTTGCATCCCTAATATATATATGCAGTCATGGAAAAAATGATTAGACCACCCTTGTTTTCTTCAGTTTCTTGTTCATTTCCTGGTACAACTAAAGGTACATTTGTTTGGACAAACATAATGATAACCACAAAGATTGCTCATAAGAGTTTTATTTAAGAGCTGATTTCTTACCATTTTCCATGGTTTTCTTGATTATAACCTAAATCACTTAAGTTTTTACATCAATAGCGTTGTACTGCCAAAAACACTGCTTTTATGCATTCAGTGTTTTCTTTTCTGTCTGTTTTAGTCACATGATGACGTTTAGTGGTCCCAGGTATTAAAATAAACAAGAAAGTGAAGAAAAAATGGTGGTCTAATAATTTTTTCCATGACTGTAATATATATATATATATATATATATATATATATATATATATATATATATATAGAGAGAGAGAGAGAGAGAGAGAGAGAGAGAGGAGAGGAGAGAGAGAGAGAGAGAGAGAGAGAGAGAGAGAGAGAGTGGAAGAAATAAGTATTTGATCCCCCGCTGATTTTGGCAGTTGTCACACTAAGAAATAAATGAAAAGTCTCTGACTTCTATGGCATCTTTATTTTAACAGTTATAGAATATTGAAAAAACATTTTGAGAAAATTACATGAAATGAAAAAATAAGTATTTGATCCCCTAGCAAAACATGATCTAATACTTGGTGGTAAAACCCTTGTTGGCAGCACAGCTGTCAGACGTTTCTTGTAGTTGCTTACTAGGTTTGAACACATCAGGAGTAATTTACGTCCACTCCTCTCTGCAGATCATCTCCAAATCCTGAAGGTTTTGAGGCTTGTGCTTGGAAACTCTCAGCTTCAACTCTCTCCATAGATGTTTAATAGGATTAAGGTCAGGAGACTGGCTAGGCCATTCCATGACCTTGATGTGCTTCTTATGGAGCCACTCCTTTGTTTCCTTGGCTGTATGTTTTGGGTCGTTGTCATGCCGGAAGACCCATCCACCAGCCATTTACAATGTCCTTGTGGAGGCAAGGAGGTTGTCACCCAAGATTCTGCGGTACATGGCCCCGTTCATCTTCCCATCGATGCGGTGAAGTCGACCTGTCCCCTTAGAAGAGAAACACCCCCAAAGCATAAGGCTTCCACCGCCATGCTTGACAGTAGGGATGGTGTTTTTGGGGTCATATTCAGCATTTCTCTTCCTCCAAACACGTCGAGTTGAGTTGAGGCCAAAAAGCTCAGTTTTAGTCTCACCTGACCACAGCACCTTCTCCCAGTCTCTTTCTGAGTCATTGATATGTTCGTTGACAAACCTGAGTCGGGCCTGGACGTGAGCCTTCTTGAGCAGAGGGACCTTGGACCACTGCAGGATTTTAAACCATTGCGTCTCAGTGTATTACCAATAGTTTTCTTGGTGACTGTGGTCCCAGCTGCCTTGAGATCATTAACCAGCTCCTCCCGTGTAGTTCTCGGCTGATCTCTAACCTTTCTCGTGATCATTGAGACCCCACCAGGTGATATCTTCCATGGAGCCCCCAGCCTAGGTTGATTAACAGTCATGTTGTACTTCTTCCACTTCCAAATAATTGCACCATCAGTTGTCACCTTCTCATTCAGCTTCTTACTTATGGTTTTGTAGCCCATTCCAGCCTTGTGAAGTTCAACAACTTTGTCCCTGACATCTTTTAACAGCTCTTTAGTCTTGCCCATTGTGGAGATGGTGGAGTATTACTGAGTCTGTGGGCAGATGGCTTTTTATACAGGTGACTATTTGGAACAGGTGTCTCTCATGCAGTTAATTACTTCAGTGAGATTAGGAGTATGCCAGTGGTCTGTGGGAGCCAGCACTGGTCAAGGTTGGTTGGGGATCAAATTTCCCTATTTCCTATTTCCCTCAAAGGCTTACAAATTCATTTTTATTTTTCGTTTCATGTTATTTTCTCAAATTTTTTTCCAATAATCCTTCTATAACTGTTAAAATAAAGCTGCCATAAAAATCTGAAACTGTTCATTAATTTCTTAGTATGACAACTGCTAAAATCAGTGGGGGAATCAAATACTTATTTTTTCTTCCACTGTATATATATGTGTATATATATATATATATATATATATATATATATATATATATAATGTAATGTATATATATAAGTATATGTATATATTATATATTAGATATATCTATATATATATATATATATATATATATATATATATATGTGTGTGTATATATATGTGTGTGTGTATATATATGCACTGCTCAAAAAATTTTAAGGAACACTGAAAACAAATCAGATCTCAATGGGAAAAAATCCTGCTGTTTATTTATACTGATATGGACTGGGTGATGTGTTAGGAACAAAAGGATGCCACATAATTTGATGGAAATGAAAATGATCAACATACAGAGGGCTGAATTCAAAGACACTCCAAAGATTACAGTGAAAAATTGATGCGGCAGGTTAGTCCATTTAGCTGAAATTTCATTGCAGCAACTCAAAATGGTATTCAGTAATTTGTATTGATGTTACAGGCAGCATAACATTCTCCACGGCTTCTCCAGACCCTTTCACGTATGTCACATGTGCTCAGGGTGAACATGCTCTCATCTGTGAAAAGCACAGGGCACCAGTGGCCAACTTGCCAATTCCGTGTTCTGTGGCAAATGCCAGTCGAGCTCCACAGTGCCGGGCAGTGAGCACAGGGCCCACTAGAGGACGTCGGGCCCTCAGGCCACCCTAATGAAGTCTGTTTCTGACTGTTTGGTCAGAGACATTCACACCAGTGGCCTGCTGGAGGGCATTTTGTAGGTCTCTGGCAGTGCTCCTCCTGCTCCTCCTTGAACAAAAGAGCAGATACCGGTCCTGCTGATGGGTTGTAGACCTTCTACGGCCCGGTCCAGCTCTCCTGGAGTAACTGCCTGTCTCCTGGAATCTCCTCTGTGCTCTTGAGATTGTGCTGGGAGACACAGCAAACCTTCTGGCAATGGCACGTATTGATGTGCCATCCTGGAGGAGTTGGACTGCCTGTGCAACCTTTGTAGGGTCCAGGTATCGCCTCATGCTAACAGTAGTGACAGTGACCCTAGACAAATGCAAAACTGCTGAAAAAGAGTCAGAAAAGATGAGGAGGGGAAAAAAATGTCAGTGGCCTCCACCTGTAAAACCATTCCTGTTTTGATGGTCGTGTCGTTGTTGCCCATCTAGTGCACCTGTTGTTAATTTTATTTACACCAAAGCAGCTGAAACTGATTAACAACCCCCTCTGCTACTTACCTGACCAAATCAATATCCCAGAAGTTTAATTGACTTGATGCTGTACTCTGATTACAAAGTGTTCCTTTAATTTTTTTTTGAGTAGTGTATATGTGTGTGTGTGTGTATATATATATATATATATATATATATATATATATATATATATATATATATATATATATATATATATATATATATATATATATACATATATATTTACACACACATACTTGTTAACCTACATCGCAGAGCCCAAAGGTTTTTTACCAAGTTATGGGATCCAACCTTTCT
The DNA here is from genome assembly GCA_018398805.1 of Hirundichthys speculiger. Classification (NCBI taxonomy): domain Eukaryota; kingdom Metazoa; phylum Chordata; class Actinopteri; order Beloniformes; family Exocoetidae; genus Hirundichthys; species Hirundichthys speculiger. Next base: position 12,592 of record JAGFBZ010000108.1, read on the forward strand.
AGTGAGTCTACAGCTATGAAAAAAATCAGACAAGACAAAGAAAAAATCATGATAATTAAGAGGACTTTGGATGAGGAGAAATAAAAAGATAAAATTTTATGGTAAGTTTTTCTGTCAGTTGTGAGGTCCGTGTCTAACATTCACCAATTAGGGGCCCTCTTCACACAACCCCAGTATTTTGGTCATCTGTGGGGTCTGTCTCCAACAATCAATCATGTGAGGTCCGTGTCCACACACACATTACAATATTTCCAGATTCTTAGCAGGGGACATTAGAGTTAGTGTTTTACTTTTCTACTTATAAAAACTGCAACCCAGGAGAAAAAGTTTCCAACCTTTTAATTGAAAAATATATATATATATCCTAGTTTAGTAACACATTAGTAGGTGTTCAACAATTTCAATTTCAAAGCAATTTTTCAGAATCAGTTAAACTATCAAGTCCCTTGTTGGACAATTCTTTTAGGAAATGTAGTAATTTTACATGGGACAAAATGCTTCATATAAATCAACTTTGTCAAAACTGTATTTATTTATGCACAGGTAATTGGCACAAAATGCAAACATAAATCAGTTTAAATTGCAATTTAAAACACAAGCTTTTCAGCTCGTTAATTATTTCAAAGAATGTTTAAAAAAAGATAAAGAAAATAAAAACTTCCATAAACTCTTTGCCATGATATATTTACCTGTGAAAATAAATTTGATAGCATATTAGAACATTTTCAATCATTTAGAATTCAAAACTATCTATGCCCAAACTAACGAGTCAGACAAAAGTTTAAAAAAAAAAAAAATAAATAAATAAATAAATAAATAAATAAATAAATAAATATATATATATATACCGTACCGTACCGTACCGTCTTCTTCCGCTTATCCGAGGTCGGGTCGCGGGGGCATCAGCCGGAGTAAGGAAGCCCAGACCCCCCTCTCCCCGGCCACTTCCTCCAGCTCCTCTGGGGGGATCCCAAGGCGTTCCCAGGCCAGCCGAGAGACATAGTCCCTCCAGCGTGTCCTGGGTCTTCCCCGGGGTCTCCTCCCAGTGGGCCGTGCCCGGAACACCTCACCAGGGAGGCGCCCAGGAGGCATCCTAACCAGATGCCCGAGCCACCTCATCTGGCTCCTCTCGATGCGGAGGAGCAGCGGTTCTACTCTGAGCCCCTCCTGGATGACCGAGCTTCTCACCCTATCTCTAAGGGAGAGCCCGGCCACCCTGCGAAGGAAGCTCATTTCAGCCGCTTGTATCCGCGATCTTGTTCTTTCGGTCACTACCCAAAGCTCATGACCATAGGTGAGGGTGGGAACGTAGATCGACCGGTAAATCGAGAGCTTCGCCTTCCGACTCAGCTCCTTCTTCACCACAACAGACCGGCGCAGCACCCGCATCACTGCAGATGCCGCACCGATCCGTCTGTCGATCTCCCGCTCCATCCTTCCCTCACTCGTGAACAAGATCCCGAGATACTTAAACTCCTCCACTTGGGGAAGGACCTCATCCCCAACCCGGAGAAGGCACTCCACCCTTTTCCGGCTGAGGACCATGGTCTCGGATTTGGAGGTGCTGATTCTCATCCCAGCCGCTTCACAACCGGCTGCGAATCGCTCCAGCGAGAGCTGTAAATCACGGCTCGATGAAGCCAACAAAACCACATCATCTGCAAATAGCAGAGACCCAATCCTGAGGCCACCGAACCGGATCCCCTCGACATATGTATATATATATATATATATATATATATATATATATATATATATATATATATATATATATATATATAGTCAAGTGACCCAGGAGAAGTTGGAATTATACCAGCTTTGTGGAAGAGATTTCTCTGTTATAGTGTAGTGGAGTAACAGAAAAGTGGTAATTAATGTGATTTGGAATCAATCTATAATCGGTGAAGTGTGTGATTCTTGTCAATGATCAGAAACGAGATGTATTAATGATGTTGGAATAGATCTATGTTCATTCTATGTCATGATTAACATTTCTCGTTGGGTCAAGACACTGTGCGCCTGTGCTGTCAGCGGCTGAGCGGAGCTGCCGAGTGTCACTGTGTGCCGCAATGGAATGAAAACAACGGCTATGTTTATCAAACAGGAGCAGAAATGGATGAAAACTGAATAAGTTATTATATCGGTTTTTATAAGATAAAAGTCCCAATGAAAATAATAATTAGCCCTGAGAATACTCCTAAAATAGATGAGAAATAGATTGAACAAGGTATGAATCAGGGTTTGATAATTAGGCTACTTTTCGATTGAGAGAGAGGTGACTGGTTATCCCAAACAATTCTGCAGGCTCAAAGCTACGGAGACACAACAGAAAGCAGGAGAGAGTCCGTCAGTGTAAACATTAAAGTTACTTTGCCATACACAATAGTGGGGCCAGGTGTCTGGGTCAAATGGCGATGAGGGTAGCAGCTCAGAGTGGCCTTGGCGAAGTGGCAAAATTATGCACACCTCTGTATATGTGAATAACCAATCAGAAGTGTCATGTGAGTTTGGGGGAAATTATGTACCCCTATGCAAATGTGAGAGAACCAATCAAGAGTTGGAAAAGTCCAAACAGGGACATTTTGGGGCTGATGCAGGCTGGATGAGAGAAAAAGAGAGAGAGAGAATGGCATAAAAAGAGAAGACAGAGAGAATTCGGAGTTCTTCAGTGGGGCGTCTTCAGAAGAAGGACTAGCTGGACCGAGAGAGCTAAACAACCATTGGAGGGAAATATCTGAAGGATTTATTCTTCAAGAACAAAGAAGACGCAAGAACAGATTAACCTTTTTTCCAACACTTGAGGAATATGATTGGAGTTTTTGGATTTACCCTAGCTCACTGCTAGCAAGGAGGAGGGGCGAATCAGAGTACCTGCAGGCCTGACCTTGCGCTCTCTCTCTCTGTCTTCAAGTGGCCTTGAACAGCGCAAAGTGGCCATTTGCATACATCCAGCCTGTCCTTGAACCAACCAGATGAATCAATTTGTAAGCCACAGCTTTAATTTGCCTTTTTTATGTAGAATTAGAATTTGTAAAACCAATCAATGCTGCTGCTTAACCTTGCTAATCTGCTTTAATAAATATAAAAACTATCATAAGACGTCGTGGTGGACATTACATCTGTATTCACAATTGCAACGACATTGATTATGCCTCTGCACTAGTAACATAGATTCTTATCGGTTATTCTAGTCATAATATTGTCACATATCCTTGGGGCTTGCTGTCCAAGCCACTAAATTTAACCTAGCCAGTAACAAGAGCCCAGATCTTAAGAGGAGAGCTGCAAATTAACAGACGTGACCGATAGCTGGACTTGGACCCAACTGGCTATTCCTCTTAGGTCAGTTATTGGGGATAGCGGGATAGACGGCTGGAATTTGTATGCAGTGAGAGCTAGGCGAATCCCCTCGACACCAGCTTAAATAAGTTGAAATCTTAGTGAGGTGAACTCCCCTAGACTGCAACTTCTTACCCGAAGAGATGGAGAGCTGGTCCCGGTGACAGACTCTGCTAGTCAGAGACTGAACCACAACTGGGGGATCTAACATTTGGCGCCCGAACAGGGACATTGAAGAAGTGAGCTTCAGTTCCAACCAATCTGGACCCCCGGATGAAAGTGTGCAGCAGGAGGGAGCCTGCGTAGGCACAGAAGATCAAGTCCTTGTGAGGACAGCGAGGGAAGCCGAGCCTGCAGTAATTGCAGGAAGCAAGCGGGATTGAGAGGAGCGAAGGTCGACGAAGAATTTCAAGAGGAAATCCCAAGACTGCGTGGAATAGCCAACTAGTCTGGACCTCATCCCTGACCCTGACTGGTACCTAGGGAGGCTTTGAGGAACAGACGACTCGATCAGACAAAGACAGAGAAGAAAGAGAAGAATGAGAAGAATGGCGACAGACCAATTCAATTCAATTCAATTTTATTTATATAGCGTCTGTTACAATGACAATTGTCTCTAGGTGCTTTACAGAGACCCAGAGCATGACCCCCGAGCAAATATCATCAACTAAGATTATATAATTAAATCCAATCAATGATAATGGCAGGTAAAAAACTCCCACGTAAGGAGAAAAAAAAACCTTTATACCAAACAGTGGCAAGGAAAAACTCCACTTTAAGAGGAAGAAACCTTGAGCAGGACCTGGCTCATATGGGGGGACCTTCCTGCCGAAGGCCAGCCGGGTAGAGAAAGAAAAGAGGGGAGACAGGACAGAGAGAGGATGTAGGACAGAGAGAAGATGGAGGACAGAAAGAGGATGTAGGACAGAGAGAGGAGAGCACAGAAAAAGTAAAAAATAATAATAAAGAAGTAGTGGAATTGTTGTAGGGTGAATGCAAGCTTGCTATGGAGGGCCCTTGGGCGTGTGGTCAGCGTAATGAGCCATGATAGGCTCTTGAGTATCAGTAATGTGCGGTGGGGGTGTAGGTGTGGTGTGTGCGAGAAAAGGGGGAGGGAGGGGGGGGGGGAGGGGGTTTGGGTTTAAGAAAAGAGAAGGGTAGGATTTCAAACAAAAGGATGCGATATATATAAATATAAACAGATGGAGGCAGCAGCACTGGGATGAGATGGCCAGAGGACCAGGTCGCCGATCACCACGCCAGTCGGCACCCAAACACAAGTGGAGGAGAACCCCGGGATGGACAGAGGATGGAACTGCAAGTCAGCATGAAACCCAGGAAACTCTGGCCTGCAAATACACAGAGAGAAAAGGGGGCAGAAACAGCACAACAAACACAGGAAAGCAAAGAAAATGGAGCACAGTTTCAGTGACAGGGTGCTCCCAAATAATTAGAAATGAGCTGGAGGAGGAGGAAGGGAGGAAGAATGGGAAGAAAAAGGAGAAGAGCAGTGGAGACACCACCCAGCAGATCATGCTGGTGTCCCCCTGTAGCGTAGGCCTATAGCAGCATAACTATGACGAAGCTGTGATTAAAACGAGCTACTCAAGTCTTACTACTATTAGCCCCTACACACTATAGATTAGACTAATTGTAGGCTTTACTGAACAGAAATGTTTTCAATTTAGTTTTAAAAATGGAGATGGTATCAGCCTCCTTAACCCAAACTGGTAGCTGGTTCCATAAAAAAGGTGCCTGGTAGCAGAAGGCCCGTCCTCCAAAACTACTTTTAGATATTCTAGGAACGACGAGTAATCCTGCACTCTGAGAGCGGAGAGCTCTATTAGGAGCATAACATGCTATCAAGTCTTGTAAATAGCGCGGAGCTAGGCCATTAAGGGCCTTATATGCGAGAAGCAGAATTTTAAACTCAATTCTAAATTTCACGGGAAGCCAATGGAGGGAGGCTAACATGGGAGAGATGTGATCTCGCTTGCGGATTCCTGTCAGCACCCTCGCTGCTGCATTCTGGATCAATTGAAGGCTATTTAGCGAGCTTTTCGGACATCCTGCTAACAACGCATTACAGTAGTCCAGTCTAGAGCTAACAAACGCGTGGATTAATTTTTCGGCATCACCCTGGGAGAGGATGCTCCTAATCTTGGCAATATTTCGGAGATGAAAAAAGGCAGTCTTGCAAACCTGATTAATATGCTGCTTAAATGACATATCCTGATCAAAAATAACTCCAAGGTTTTTCACAACTGTGCTGGAAGCCAGCGTAAATCAGAAGAACCAGAAGAACCTTAGCCCAGAAGAGGATGACCCAAGGTTGGGACCAAGGACTGCAGGGACCAAGCCCCATGGGACGGCCTCACCATCTGGGACGGCAGAGGAGCTAAAGAGAAAAGCCCAGGAGGACCGAGATAGGTTTGCTCAGGGCTTAGGGCAGAGCGAGATCTTGGGTAGCAACCTAGTTGAGGAATCTGAGGTACAGAGCTACGCCTCCGAGCCCACACCTAACCTGCTGAGGGACATCGGGATGGTGGATATAGGAGGGGCTGAAGATCCGCAGGAGAAGACTCAAAATCTGTCAGAAATGGCTTGGAGTCAGACAGAGGAAAAGAAACCATCTGACCCAAGCCTCAGTACTGAGAAAGAGTTGGATGAACAGCAGACCAACGCCCACACCATTGATACGGAGTTGTGTAGAAGGGATGGACCTGGATTTTTGCCAGATGCAGCTCGGGGATGGACCTAGCCAAGAAGATACAGAGAAGAAGGACTGGGGTGGTGATGAGCTCTCAGCGGGGTCGCCCCCACCAAGGAAGCGGACAGTAAAAATGGAGAGGCTCTCATCCGAATCACCGCCACCACAAGGACGACCAGAAAGGATAGCAGTGGAATCCCTAGAGTTGAGACGTAGGCGTGTCCCCCCAACTTGGCCCTCCTTTTCCCCCAAAGAAGAGATCGCCCCTGACCTTGAAATGGTGCCCCCAGAGGCGAAGAGAGTGACCCTGAGGAATGGAGTCCGAGCCTATAGCTACATAGGGAGCATCGGGGGCGTCAGCAGTGATGCCCTGATGGTCTTTACCGATGCTATAGGGGAGGCCCACCATGCTGAGGTGAGAGGTCAGCTATGGAAGGCCGGAAAGGGCTATAGGCGGGAAGTTAGGCGGCTCGAAATGACCCGGATGGGGGTAGGCGTGGCCAGTGGGGGATGTCTGCCCCATTATTCTATAATTCATGTGAGAATTGACCGATATCAGGGACGTTCAGGGATGAAAGAGTACCTGCCGGTGATGATAGAGGCCCTGGAACGGGGTCTGGAAAAGGCGAAGGAGATAGCAGCCAGAAGGGTGATGATAAGCGTTAATGGGTTGAGATCGGGAAATGTGTCCTGAAGAGAAGCCGAGATGGTGGCGGTTGCGGCGGTGCGGATAGATGCGGGTAGGTGTCCCATAGGAGACCGAATCGGAGAGTATGTGATCCAAACCTCCTCAGAGGATAAAGAAACTAGGAGACGACAGGCACTGGCAGCCATGATAGGGTGTGGGGGTTTAGAGGTGCAACGCCAGCCGGAGGAAGGACACCGGAGTCCCAGGGAAGGCCCGAAGAAGTTAGACCCGGAACCCCTGCACCGAGCCAAGAGGAGTTTCTCTTCATGGGGGGAGACTCGCCAAGGGCCCCGCCTGCCACGATGAGAAGTCAAGGAGCCGAAGGTAAGAGTGTGACAGCAAGGACCCCACTGGAGGTGGAGATAGCGAAGGTAAGTCCTCGGCAGGAGTCACCACCGCCATCGGGGAACTTACTGGAGACAGGCCCGGTGGAGGACTCGGAGGGAGAAGAAGAGGAAGACTCAGATGTGGCCAGCCTGTGCTCCCTGGCTAAGAAGAGGTGTGAGATACCGACGGAATTGAAGATGGCGAGACGCAAGGGAAAGAAGAAGCCGCTGGAGTTCGCCAACGTGAAGATGGGAACCCTAAGAAGGCCCCGAGACCTGAGTTGGGGAACCATGAAGACCAGAGGCATCAGGAAGGCGTACACTCTTCATAACCATATTGTGCTGGAGGACCTGAAAGATGAAGGATCGTTCCTGGCCCAGGGTGAGACCGACCTGACCAAAGGGACCCAGGCCGGGCACCGGATGAAGAGATCGGCGCCTAGTGAACGGTTTGTGAAAGCTCTGAAGGTGGTGACGACAGGTCGAGGAGAGGGCGTGAGATTCGCAACCAGGCCAAGGACAGGACACACGGTGACTGCCCTGGATCAGGCTGCGAAGACGTGGGATCTGGAAACCAAGTACTACGAGGAGAAGAGGAAAAAGGAGACCAGGCCCTCCGCCAAGGTGTCAGGGAAGGTAGTCGTTAAATCGACCACGCAGCATCAGGAGTCAAGACAGGACTATCAAGGCCGACCCCAACCCTCACATAGAACACCCACAGCTTATCAGCCCAGGCAGCCACCGACCCGGAAATCAGATGGAAAGCCAAGAAAAGGTGATTATCTGCCAGCCGAGGAGTACAGCAAGTTGACACCAGAGCAGAAGGAGGCACTCCGGGTTGCCCGTAAGGCAGCGGGGGGGCCCCGGAAATGAGGGGTTTGAAGGCGCGGGTTGCTCTGGGAGATGCCTACTGGAAGGGGGATGAAATCTACGCTGAGGTGGACGGAATCCCATATCTGGTGGACACTGGAGCTGAGGTGTCGATGACCCGCAGGAGCCTTGAGACAGTAGGACACCTGAAGATCCAAATTGTCACCGGAACCATCGAAGAGGTGCCAATTGAAGTGTGGAAAGGAATGGTGTGGGTACAAGGGCCAAACAATCTGATTATAGTAAGAGTGTTGAAGGAGCTGGGGAAATCCAGAAAGAAAAGGGGCCCTGTGAAGAAGCGGTTGAATCTGCTGCAGTCAAGGTCAGTTCGTGTAGAACCAACTCGAGTAGAAACAACAGCCAGTGAACGGATGCTAAGAGTGACCGACCGACTAAGTGATTGTCCGCCAAGGACAGAGCAGACAACGACCCTCCTAGATAAGGCTGGAGACCAGTGATCAACGTTAAGGCCCTCAACTGACACTCAACCACCAATCAAGCAAGCCTCATCAACCCAAAGGGGTCTCTGAAGACTGCAGGTTAAGAAGTTCAAGTCTGAGAAGAAAGAAGAGTTTCGGCAGCTGAGCCTGGACGGCCGTCGACCAAAAGCCTCTGGAAGGGCTGAAGAGGGCCATTCATGCAGCTGAAAGACTGGAACCCGGGAGTCTTATGGTGAGGTTACTAGTGGGGGTGAGGTTGCTAGTGGAGGTGAGGTTGTTAGTGAAGGTGAGTGGTTGGGATGATGACGCCGTGCTGAAGGTGTGAAATGAAGGAGGGGGTATGGTGACTCTGTATTGGTGAGATAATTGAAGTGAGATGGAAGATATCGCTATCTGTGAGGCAAATGGGTTCGAAGGAGCTAAAAGTAGAACAGTAGCTCACCAGGATTCAGGAGAGGAAAGAAAAATATAGATAGCTGAGTTATGGCTGAACATGGAACTGGATGTGCTGCGGCAAAGGGCACATGCCGAAGAAGGAACACGCTGGCGGGGAAACGAGGAAGTGGACCGCTAAGTACAAGAGAGAAGACTCGTCTTTGTCGGGATGGAGAAGTGGGACAGAACACCTAGAGGCTGGGTGGTCCCAACAGAAGCTGTGAGGGAGGTGGTACTGGCCGTGCAGGAAGCACTGGGTCATGTAAGCACGCTCCCCACACGGAGGGAATTGGAGAGGCAACAACTCTGGATCGCCTGAAGCCAGATACGCCATGTTCTGCGAAACTGCGTTGTGTGAGGGCAATACAATGCAGGGAGAAGAGGAATGGGTTAAAGGCCGGACCATCAGAAGTACAGAGTCCTGGAGATAACAGGGAAGAAAAGGGGAGAAATACCTGTTGGTACTGTTGCGCTCTATGTTAGGTTATGGGGCAGGGAAAGCCATGGAGAAGAAAACCAACATAGTTCAGCAAATACTAGACAGTAATAGGATGTTACTGAAGAGGAGAGGGATCCAGGGAGTGGAGCAACTGCCGATTTCAAGCTAGAAGGAACCAGGAACCGAAGATGGCTAGTGGCAGAGGACCCCCGCCATCTCATGTCAGACTAGCCACTGATGAAGGGATGGTTATAAGAACTACGACCTCGGCTCTCTGAGACGAGAGAGGGCTGAAGAAACTGCATTATAAGAACTACGACCTTGGCTCTCTGAGACGAGAGAGGGCTGAAGAAACTGCGTTATAAGAAGTACGACCTCGGCTCCTGAGACGAGAGAGGGCTGAAGAAACTGCATTGTGCAAAAAAAGGAATCTTATCGGAGGAGAAAGAAGACCTTGGACTGGAGTGAAGTTAACGACGGCTGCGTGGTGTGAGGAGACCATCCCTCCCCTAAGAGTCCAGGGCAGGACCGCGTAGCAGAAGATCAGGAAGAATCCAGACCAAGACCGAAGCTGATGAACCGTTGCTTGAGGAGAAAGGAGAAGAGAGCAACAGCGACTACATGGTAAACGACCTCGGACCGGGAAAAGGAATAAGTGTATATGCCAAGTGAAGAAGAGCGACTCTGACCAGCTGGCAGCAGGCGGTAGAGAAAGGAAGAAAAGTATGGGAAGTAGCCCTATATGCAATAGATGTGTGGGCACACATAGTTAAGGGGGAGGACCTCCAGGAGGGAAAGTGGACCTCAGAAGACCTGCTGGTGGATGAAGAAGCGGGACTGATATTGAAGGTGTTGAAGTGGACAAGAGAGAGATGAAGATCGCCCTGTGAATGGTCTGGTTCAGAGGTCGCTCTGGGACTGTGGTTCTATAAGAACTTGAGCCAATTTTAATTTGCTTTGCTTGCTTGTTTGCTTACCTGCTCTACCAAACTCTGTACAGGAGGAATCACTGCTGAATGCTGTGTCATCTGCACCTCCCATGCCTGCCGTATTCCCCGACTCTTCGACGCTCCCCACCTCGTAGGGAGGGACGAAGGTTGAAGGGGAAGGGGGGTATCACAGACTGTGAAGATGCGAGACAAGATGTGGATTCTGAAAATGCAGGGGATGGGAGATGCAGGAGATGTGATTGTTATTGTTCGATTTTCCTGTGATTTCTGGTAAACTGAGTGTGTGATGTTTTATCAGTAATCATATTCTTAATCTAAGCTATTCTTCACTAAACTTTTCTTGTGGTTATTAGTGATCGATTTACCTGTGATTTCTGTAGAATTGAGTGGGGGGTTTTTGTTCAGTACTAGGATTGCTAGTCAGTACTCAGACATTTACCCAGTGATTGAATTTTCGATCAGTGACTAGAACACTATGATTGTGAATATTGTTATAATGGGTATGAAGCCAACAAAGTTACTCCAAGTAGAGATAGAAGGAAGGACCAGATGTGATCCAGCGAGCCCCTCGACAGGTGTTGCAGGGGGCATCACAGGATAACAAGGATGTGCAGGCTCAGACAGCCAGCATTGAAGATGGAGGATTGTGGCTGGAGGGTCTTTATCACCATGGCTGTGCCCACGACAGGGGATGAAAAGCGAAAAGCTGGATAATTGTCAAGTGACCCAGGAGAAGTTGGAATTATACCAGCTTTGTGGAAGAGATTTCTCTGTTATAGTGTAGTGGAGTAACAGAAAAGTGGTAATTAATGTGATTTGGAATTAATCTATAATCAGTGAAGTGTGTGATTCTTGTCAATGATCAGAAACGAGATGTATTAATGATGTTGGAATAGATCTATGTTCATTCTATGTCATGATTAACATTTCTCGTTGGGTCAAAACACTGTGCGTCTGTGCTGTCAGGGGCTGAGCGGAGCTGCCGAGTGTCACTGTGTGCCGCAATGGAATGAAAACAACGGCTATGTTTATCAAACAGGAGCAGAGATGGATGAAAACTGAATAAGTTATTATATCGGTTTTTATAAGGTAAAAGTCCCAATGAAAATAATAATTAGCCCTGAGGATACTCCTAAAATAAAGGGGAAATAGATTGAACAAAGTATGAATCAGGGTTTGATAATTAGGTTACTTTTCGATTGAGAGAGAGGTGACTGGTTATCCCAAACAATTCTGCAGGCTCAAAGCTACGGAGACACAACAGAAAGCAGGAGAGAGTCCGTCATTGTAAACATTAAAGTTACTTCGCCATATACAGTACAATAGTGGGGCCAGGTGTCTGGGTCAAATAGCGATGAGGGTAGCAGCTCAGAGTGGCCTTGGCGAAGTGGCAGAGTGGAAGACTGCAGACTGCGGTGAGATCATGCAGAAATATGGTGAATGAGAGCAAATTCTGTGATTAAATACGAACCATCAGTTCATCAATTAGTGAGATTGTGGGACCAATCATAGTGTATAGATCATTAAGCTAATAAGCTTTAGCTTAACGAGCTATATGGCCAAATAAACAGGTTAACCTTGATATCTGGGAGAGGCTGCGTGGTTGAATTGTGTATGTCATAATGATTAGGTGAACGCCCCTGCTGATCTGTAAACCTATGAAATCATTGTGCGACATGGCCTGTGAATTATGCATGATGTAAAGGAGGGATTATGTAAAATTATGCACACCTCTGTATATGTGAATAACCAATCAGAAGTGTCATGTGAGTTTGGGGGAAATTATGTACGCCTATGCAAATGTGAGAGAACAAATCAAGAGTTGGAAAAGACCAAACAGGGACATTTTGGGGCTGATGCAGGCTGGATAGATAAATTTGATTCTGATTCTGATTCTGATTCTGATGAGAGAAAAAGAGAGAGAGAGAATGGCATAAAAAGAGAAGACAGAGAGAATTCGGAGTTCTTCCGTGGGGCGTCTTCAGAAAAAGGACTAGCTGGACCGAGGGAGCTAACCAACCATTGGAGGGAAATATCTGAAGGATTTATTCTTCAAGAACAAAGAAGACGCAAGAACGGATTAACCATTTTTCCAACACTTGAGGAATATAATTGGAGTTTTTGGATTTACCCTAGTTCACTGCTAGCAAGGAGGAGGGGCGAATCAGAGTACCTGCAGGCCTGACCTTGCGCGCTCTCTCTCTCTGCAAGCGGCCTTGAACAGCGCAAAGTGGCCATTTGCATACATCTAGCCTGTCCTTGAACCAACCAGATGAATCAATTTGTAAGCCACAGCTTTAATTTGCCTTTTTATGTAGAATTAGAATTTGTAAAACCAATCAATGCTGCTGCTTAACCTTGCTAATCTGCTTTAATAAATATAAAAACTATCATAAGACGTCATGGTGGACATTACATCTGTATTCACAATTGCAACAACATTGGTTATGCCTCTGCACTAGTAACATAGATTCTTATTCGGTTATTCTAGTCATAATATTGTCACATATCCTTGGGGCTTGCTGTCCAAGCCACTAAATTTAACCTAGCCAGTAACAAGAGCCCAGATCTTAAGAGGAGAGCTGCAGTTAACAGACGGGACCGATAGCTGGACTTTGAGCCAATTGGCTATTCCCCTTAGGTCAGTTATTGGGGGGATCGGGGTAGACGTCTGGAAGTTGTATGCAGTGAGAGCTAGGCGAATCTCCTCGATACCAGCTTAAATAAGTTGAGGAAATCTTAGTGAGGTGAACCCCCATAGACCGCAACTTCTCAACCAAAGAGATGGAGAGCCGGTCCCGGTGACAGACTCTGCTAGTCAGAGACTGAACCACAACTGGGGGATCTAACAATATATATATATATATATATATATATATATATATATATATATATATATATATATATATATATATATATATATATATATATATGTATATGTTCCTGACACATCTGATGCATCAACAAATAAAAGTAGAAGAAAGGACCAGCCTTGTGTTTAGTCTCTGTTTGGTAAAATTCTTTCACTGGTATTTCCGTTTCAAAGCAGTAATTCGGTTTTTAAATGAAGAACTTAACTGCTTTCCAGTCTCTGGTTCCTAGAGCTTGAGGTTCTGCAGCAATGCATTCCTCACAGTCTTTCTTACCGGGTACTTGGTGCATCACAATGAATTTTCTTAAATGTTTTTTCACTGCAGCACACTCTTCTGGTCTCCAGCTTCTTCTGACAGTCTGTTTTAGTATGGTAAAGAGAAAAAAGATATGACACATTTCAGAACTTAGAATCTAACTCATGCCCCCTATCATAGAACATTCGGAGAGCAGCAGATTAGTTTATTGCTCTCCAAATTTCTGTGATGATGTACTTTAATATCAAAAAGTGGTGTAGAGAACCTTGAAAATTAAAGGGGGTGTGAACCAAATAGAAAAACTTGTAAGCTCACCTCTTTTTTTGGGTGTCTTCCACACATTTTTTCTGCCTGATGTGGATGAACATTCTTGAAGGGATGTCCCTATGATCTTCTGAGTCCTGTACATTTGAAGTGTTTGCACCTAGGTACAGAACAAAAAATAGACAATCATTGTGTTAGTATATTAGTAAATACAAGTGTGACACAAGGTCTTTTCCATCAAACAAAATATAATTACAGAGGAACTCATATTGAGCAGATTTACTTTTGAATTTGACTGTGGAAATACCTTCTTGCAGGGATGTCAATGTCCTCATCCAACCCTCCTGCTTCTGACATTTCTTCACCTTGGTACAGAAAATATTAAAACATATCTTGATTTTTATTAATATTGTATCAAATTATTGAACGGAGATACTTCTATTATGAAACAAATTTTACTTACAAGACAGGAGGCATAAATCTACATTTAGTTGTTTCTGACGTACCTGAATCTTTTCCGGCTTCTTATTCTTTTGATCTTTTTCAGATTGTAGAATCAGATGATCAAATGTTGCACAGCACTCATCAGACTCATCACTACCAGGATAGTCCACGAGGGGTAACCCTTTCACGGTTAATAGCTAATGAAACACGAAGGGGAAAAAAAGATTTAGTATGCCAAAAAAATATTCTCATATAATTTTTAATGTTAAGGACAGAATCAACATAATTTCAAGGAATTCTTGGCAACAATGCAGCAGATAATCCCCTCTAAATATGGATCAGAAAAGCTGTGTGAACATGTTCCCTCCAGTAACAATGGAACTGCTAAGTAGAAGTCAAAAAGACGCTTTGGTACAACTTGTTTACCTGTAATCCAGCATCGTCTGTGTGTGAAGACTTTGCAGAAGGCTCATCAGTACCAGAGGACACCTTCATAAAGTCAGCATCAGGGGCCTGCACCTTGGTGACCTGGAGTTAGAATCAACATTAGGAACACACTAACAACGGCACATACATATATTCACATAGCCATAGCTTGCCAAGTTCAGATCAGGGGCTAAACATCTATGAAATAATGTTTAAACCGGCCGCTAAGCACATTATATGACATCTTCATAAAGCCATCAGCAGGTGTCACATAGGATAGGAAACTAAAACTAAATTCCACCAACAAACCTGTAAGAAATTACCCAGTAAAATAGAAGTTTCACCCATCTACAGGAAGCTTTGGGACAAAGAGAGCATAAAATACTTATTTCTACCCCATTAACATGAAAACCTCTTTTGGAAAACATTTTGGGAAGTAAACTCAGAAGTGATTACAATGTGATTCTTCACACATATGAGAATTGGGTCTATATGTTTGTAAACCATTTCCAAGCCTTGTATCACAGCAACATAAAAGCAAATCCAAAGGATAACTTTCAAAATACATTTTTAAAAAGGTACCTAGAGTGATGCTGGAGAGTTAACACCTCTATGGTCTTAGGTTTAGCTTCAGACAAGTGATGATTTCATAATGTAGCATCACTGACAGTCAGATCCATACGGGAGGGCCCCATAGGGGAACACACTGGAAACTTAAAGACTGTGTGTGGAGTCAACTGGCCCTGAAATCAAACCTTGGTGGTAAAACTCACTGCTGTGGGGCTCCACAACAGAGAAAGACTGGAGACGTACTGTTCACACTACCACTGCTCAAAGAAATCCCCTCTAAATATGGATCAGAAAAGCTGTGTGAACATGTTCCCTCTAGTAACAATGGAACTGCTGAGTAGAAGTCAAAAAGACGCTTTGGTACAACTTGTTTACCTGTAATCCAGCATCGTCTGTGTGTGAAGACTTTGCAGAAGGCTCATCAGTACCAGAGGACACCTTCATGAAGTCAGCATCAGGGGCCTGCACCTTGGTGACCTGGAGTTAGAATCAACATTAGGAAGACAGTTATACCTGATGGTGGACACACATCTCCAGCCTGCTGATCTGTGGTGCAGAAACAATGTGCAAAAGTAAAAACTCATATAGAAAGACTGTTTAAAACAGATCTCACCTTCCGCCATGGAAAATCACCATAAGTATAATCAATTTCATTACCCTTTTCTATTTTTTTGCTCACAAACAGGCACAAATGTGGTTTTTCATCCACCACGATTTTCTTCATTGTGCAATTTGGTGATTTGTGATTATCATTGACCAATCGGCCAAGTGATCCATCTTCTTTAGAGGCATCAATGCTAAAAAAAGAAAAGAAAAGAAAAGAATGATGGGCTGTATTTAAACACCTGTTTTTCAAAACTGCTCTCACACCTAATTTACCTTTATAAAGTGTAAATGACCTTTAAAATAAATGAAACATGTGATCAGTGAAGATTATGAGACATGTAAAGCTCTTCTTAGACATACTGTCCTTCCAACACTTGTCATTTTTTCTTTTTAAATTCAAATAGGAAAATAAGTATCAAGTATTGTGTTTTAGAATAATTTTCTTTGCACTGTAAAAAAAAAAAAAAATTCATGTTTACCAGAGCTGTTGATCTTTCCATTCAAAGTCAAATAGAAACATAGTGTCTCCCTGAGAGTACCCTCTGGATTGGCATTCTTCTTGTGAAATGAGTTCACCTCTGTATTCCAACACAAAATCTCCTGGTTCGATGGGCTCAGTGGCAAATACTCCCCTTCCTTACAAAGCCATTTAAGATACACATTTCATCAAGAGAATGTTAAACTTCCTTAGCCCTTTCACATCTAGCACAACCAACTATTTATTAAATATATTTGCCACAACTATGAGCAAATGAAGTTAAAATATAATTTTTAAACTAACAGAAACAAGAGATTCTCTGTGGTGTGCAGATTACATATTTATTTCATTATGTATCTTTAAATTGATAGATCTCAAGTCCTTCTGCATATTACATTATTTGAAAGAAGTCCTGCATCACAGTACCTTTGTTACTGTCAATGAACTTTTCTGTTAACCCTGGCTTGTCCCTCGATGAACTTATATACAACTTTGCTTCCTCAGTAGGCTTTATCCTTTTCTTCCTTTTGATCATAATGTCTCTGTGAACATTACATTTTAAAACACAGGTTACCTTAATAAATCTCATTAAAAGTAAAGCAACTGCCAAGATGACATCAAAGTTGCTCGATTAAATCAGTCACAAAATATCACACATTTATGCAAAAACCACGTAACAGGTTAACTTCACTTGCCAATTGTAAATATGAGTAACCAAACGCTCTAACCTGAAGATTATTCCGTGCTTATGTCAGCAGACTCCAACCTTTTTAGCACCACGGACCGGTTTAATGACAGGTAATATTTTCACGGACCAGTCAGCAAATAAAGACAACAAAACAAAATGATACGACCGGCATAAAAACGTCCCACCAACAACAGAACATCGGTATTATCCGCTCCGTGAAAAGACACTTTCCAAAGACGTTTGTTTTTCACTCATTTTGCCAGCTTGGGAGTTTAAATGTATCACATAACCAAGACACGGGTCTGGAAGTCTGGTCGTGCGTGAAGAAAAAATCAGATGGATGTAATGGGGAGAATCTGGTCCTTTTTCAAAATAAAACATGATTTACACTTGGATATTAAATCAAACAGTAATTATGGACGTTAAGTATTTTTTTCTCTGTGATCCTATACCAAATGAGCCACAGACCGGTACCGGGCCGGGGACCAGGGATCACTGCTTTATATAAAAATACAATGAAAACGCTACACATCTATGATGATCATATTTTAAAAACACTTAAATCCCAAAGTCAAAATTATTTTCGTGTTTAATATTATCAGACAAGACTCCAATCTGACAAAAGTGCTGGCTTTCTGATGTGGGAAGGATGAAGCATTAAAATTATATAATCATTTCGAAAATTTCTAGAAAATGGCTCCTATCTGTAAAAACTTTGTTAATTGGCTCCGTTTGCCTACCACACTAAAAACAACCCACAGCAAAAACGCCATTATGCTAACCATGCGTTTAAATGGCTAACAGTGACATTAACCGAGTTGCCGGTCCAACGCAGGTACACAAGTTAAAACTACTTTTTTAAAGTCTCCACTGCCTTTGAATTATGTGTTTACTCACATTTCTTCGACGTTTAATACTCCCTTCACCGTTATTCACCATACTTTGCAGGTGCTCATTGATCGTTGCCAACCTGACAATGGTGCATTTACTTGTCAGGAACAATGTAGGAAATAAGAATTTAACGGCGCGAAACATTTCTAATTATACAGATCCCTCAATATTAAAATGTTTTTTCTTTAAAAACACATAGATATATATATTCATTTGTAGTCTGTATGGGCATTTAAGCTGCCCTCTTTTTAGATATTTAAATGACAAAATACTGCAACATTTAAACTGCAATACTCAGTAAAGCAGCTGTACAGAATCACAAAATACATTAACAGTTATGGTCCAGTTGTATTCTAAATGTCGAGTATATACCAATACCAAGTATATTTTAATTAACATAAAGTGAGTATATTTTGACCTCTTGTCAAAATCCACTAAATGTCATGATAGAGTTCTCAAGACCTGCTCATTGCAACTATGTCCGATTCTCCAGCACCTCTTCAACACCAGTTTGAGACAGAGAACAGTTCCTGTGCTGTGGAAAACATCCTGCCTTGTTCCAGTGCCTAAAAAACCACAACCAGCTGAACCTAATGACTACAGACCAGTTGCCCTGACATCTCACATCATGAAAGTCCTGGAGAGACTCTTACTGGTCCACCTCAACAAGCAGGTCAGCACCTTTCAGGACCCATTACAGTTTGCATTTATGACTACCTCACAAACAGACCACAGTTTGTGAGACTGAAAGGTTGTGTGTCTGAGATGGAGGCCAGCAGCATTGGAGCACCACAAGGAACTGTTCTCTCACCATTTCTCTTCACGCTCTACACCTCTGACTTCCAGTACAACTCTGAGTCCTGTCATCTGCAGAAATACTCTGATGACTCTGCAGTTGTTGGGTGTATCAGCAACGGACAGGAAGCAGAGTACAAAGAACTGATCTGTCAGTTTGTGAAATGGTGTAGTAACAATCATCTCGTATTAAATACCAGCAAAACTAAGGAGATGATTGTCGACTTCAGGAGGAGCAAGAATCAACACAGCAGTGTTTCCATCCTGGGAAAGGAGGTGGAGGTGGTGGAGGAATACAAGTATCTTGGAGTTCAGCTTGACAACAGACTGGAGTGGAAATGCAACACAGAATACATCTACAAGAAAGGTCAGAGCAGACTCTACTTTTTAAGAAAGTTGAGATCTTTTAATGTCTGCACCAAGATGTTGCACATCTTCTATAGGTCTGTTGTTGAAAGTGCAATCAGCTTTGCAGCCATCTGCTGGGGCAGCAGCATCAGAACCAGAGACCTGAAGAGAATCAACAAACTGATCAGGAAAGCTGGATCTGTGCTGGGTGGAAATCTGGAGCCGCTGGAACTGATTGTACAAAAAAGAATGCTGCACAAGCTGATGAAGATGATGAAGGACTCTTCACACCCTCTCCACGACACAGTGATCAAACAACAGAGTGTGTTCAGTGAGAGGCTTCTTCAGGTCCGTTGCAAGACGGAAAGATACAGAAGATCATTCCTGCCAGCAGCCATCAGCCTCCACAACAAGACTTAACACCTGTTATTACATTATTATTATTATTTCTGTCTGTTTTTTTTTTTTTTTTTTTAATATAAAAAAAGAGAGAGAGCCCTTACTACTACATTGAATTTCCCTTTATGGGATAAATAAAGTATTTTTCATTTCATTTCATTTCATAGTTAGCTGATAGCTAACTTTAGCCATATGAGCTAACATTAGCTGCACAAAATACATTAACAGTTATGGTCCAGTTGTATTCTAAATGTCAAGTTTATGCCAACACCAAGTATATTTTAATTAACATAAAGTGAGTGTATTTTGACCTCTTGTAAAAATCTACTAAATGTCATGATAGTTAGCTGATAGCTAACTTTAGCTATATGAGCTAACATTAGCTGCACTAGCTGTTACAACCTGCTGTTCAACTACATTGAAACTAAGTGAAATTCTGCTCTTATATAATTTCACTTTGTTTGACCATAGTTTCAAGTAGCATACATGCCATAAAAAGTAAATAAAATGAAAATAATTTAACTTACTTGTTGTTGAATAAATTGTCATGCAGGAGCCAAACTGTACAATATCTTCTTAGATCAGAGTATCAGACATTGTCATTGTGTAATGTGATCAGATCTTAGATCAAAGTATCAGACGTTCTCATTGGTTAACGTGATACACACTTCAGCAAGTGTGTATCGATGCAGTAGCATCAGGTTTACTGTAGGGGGCTTTATAGAGCACACACACTTCACGCACATATTTCCATACTTTGTCACCTTGTGGGCCAAGTGAGAAAAAAGCAGGAGTACCATTAGGGAAGGCTTCTGAGCTGCTTTTGAAAGGAATTAAATGTAGGACCCTGGATTTAGGGCCCCACGAAGGAGTTGGGCCCCACACTGTGACTGGAATCCTTGCCATAGGACCTCACGATGAAGCAAATGCAAGTACACACACACACACACACACACACATATATATATATATATATATATATATATATATATATATATATGTGTGTGTGTGTGTGTGTGGGTTTGTGAGTGTGTGTGTGTGTATGCAATCGTGAACCCGAGGTGGATCCCTAGGCAAGGTCCTGTATACTACACGCCTACACTTTAGAACGAGGTATATAGAGAGCCACACCGGGTCGGATATTGACCAGGTTAATGTTGCAGGTCCCAGGTGGCCAAGACAAGCATGCAGATAATAATGTCCTGTTAAACAGGAGAAAGACGCACACAGAATGCTTTGTTTGTTTTCAGACCGGTCGCTCTCATTAGAATTTATTCACAAAAATCATAAATCCATAAATCTCTTAGTTTCCCATCTCTGTTGTTTCCTGGTATTATCAGTTCAATGTATTTTACGTTTCCGTCAACTCTCTTCCCACCAAAACACATCAATAAACCATCACTGTATCACTGGAGTTATTATTTACCATTACAATACTGCATGTTTGACCCATATTCTTTTCCATAGTACACCGGTTATGTATCATCACTTCAAAACACACAGTAAAGTATCATAATAGACCCTCATTCATTGTCTTGTGTCAGCGTGATTCACCTTAAAATCAGTGCACTTTGCAATGCTCCTTGAAGTAATTATACTCTTTATTTTCTTATTTTTTGTAATAACACCTTTGAGTTACTGTATTTACTGTTAATGTTTAATCATTAATACTGAGAGCTGAACTTATTCATAACCATGTCCAAATTCAATAATATAGCTAGTCACACATCTTAGAAAACACACATAATTCACCAAAATATAGTACAATACAAAATGCAAAAACGGGAGCTTTTTGGTAGTATAACCTAGGCTCAGTGTCCTTGTAAAAGTATTGTACATGGACGTCGCCATTTTGTATTGATTCTCTCAGCCAAACTACTGTGTTCTGCACTGAATTCACTTATCAACAAAAACAATATCTTACAAACACTTTAAAGTGAGGCTCCACCATCAAAACGTGTACTTAATGTTATTATAATCACATGTGTATCATTTAGTGAATTGGTACTCTAAAACTCACCTGTTAAACAGGAGAAAGAAACACACAGAATGCTTTGGTTGTTTTATAAACCGGTCGCTCTCTTTAGAATGAGGGGCGGGGCTTCCAGTCTGTAGCTAACAGCTTCTTACTTGTGAGGGAAAGAAGGTAAAACACTCCTATGCTGCCTCCTACTGTCCAAGCTAAAACTCTTATTTAATACAAATAAATTGACAAGTGGTAGCTCCAAAAACGAACTGAAATCACTAAATAAAATAAACAAACCAACCCAAAAATGTGACTACATTTTAGGTGGGTCACACGCTCGACAAAGAAAAGGACTCCCAGCATTCAAAATGAAACACTCTTTTCAAAACACTTTTTCTTTTATTTTCAAATCAAAATCCCATATGTACATGTCTGTGTGTAAGTCAGTATGCAAATGTTGGGACAATGTATGGCATCATGACAGTGTATGGCACTGTTGGATGTCTGTGGGATAGCGTGAGTAGTGTGGTGTTAGACCTGACTGTATTCCCCTCACTGGCAATCTTGGTCCACAAACTCCAATACTGTTGACTGACCCCATATTAGGGATGTCGGGATCGGCCTTCGATCTTAAAAATTTAAGGTGGATCTGATCGGCCGATCGACCTTATTATAACACGCCGATCTTTTTTTCATTATTTTTTTTTCTTAAAAAGTGATCCTGATTAACACAAATTAATAAAGTAATCATATTACACAAACAAAAATATTTTTTAAACTATATACATTTAATAATTTGCACTGAAATGAGGTTTCCCAGCAGCGTTGTCTTGTATCCACCTTAAAAGTTTTAAGACCGGCGCCGTCAGGCTAAACTTTAGCAAAAATGTCAGCAGTGTGGCAGCGCTATAAAATTACAAAGACCGATGCTTCAACTGCGACTTGCAACGTGTGGAAGGCTGATATATCATGATGGGTAAGTAAGAAGAGAGTTTACAATACCACCAATCTAATCAGACACTTAAAAAAGCAGGCAGCACCGATCACCGCAGCCGACGGCACCAAAGCTGCTGCCGTCGGCTGCGGTCACTGTTCTGCCGACGGCAGCAGCTTCGGCAGCAAACGCTCTGTGAAACGCTCAGAGAAATACAGAAAAATCACCGAGCTAACCGTGGAATGTATTACCGAGGACGACCAGCCCGTTTACAAGGCATTTAACTGGCTCATTAATTACCTCGAGCCTCGTTCCCGTCATTACATGCACGACAAAGGACACAAAGGTGCGCCAACATGTGCAGCGGGTCTTGAAAGAAGTTAAGTTAATATTTTATGTTATTTTTTTTCTGATGTGATTTCATTGATTGCAAAGACTTCTGCTAGTCTTTTCATTGCCTTAAACTGCTAGCCAAGTTCACCTGCTGCTATTTAAATGGAAGTGCTATGTTCTTTAGTACTGAGACTGTTGAACAGTCACTGTTCTGTAACTAAATGTGTTTTATAATAATTCTCCCAAACAAACAAAAAAGAAAGAAGAGTGTTTAAATAAGTTATTGTTTATTTTATGAGATGATAAAAGCTATTAATCTCAGCTTGGATGCAGGCCTATTTATTAATGTACACAGGAAATAAAATTCATAGGAAATTAAACTCTGTTTGCCCACTCAAAAAAAGTGAAATCGGATCGGAAAAAATCGGAAATCGGCCGATCATCAAAATTAAAAGATCGGAATCGGATCGGGACCCAAAAAGCGTGATCGGGACATCCCTACCCCATATGTCAGTTTCCTGTGTGGTCTCCTGTCTCGCACTGGTCTCCTAACTAGATCACACTGAGGGGATACAGAACTGTCATGATTTTTGTCATACCTGGCTTGGTCATGCTCAGGCTCTGCATTCTGCTCATCATAGTCTGCAGTCTGCTCATATTCATTTTCACTTTGTTCAGGTTCAACTTCATTTTCTTCTTGTTCCATCAATTCAGGTTCTTCTCCTGTAAAGCTGGGATGTTATCTGTGCTCTCCTGCTGGTGTGGTCAACCTTGCTGGTTCCTGTAAGGATGGAGAAGTCACAGGGTTCCTTTGAGGCACATGTGTGGTTGTAACATCTGGCCTTTGTGACTCAGCTGGCCTTACTCTAAGCCAGTACTGTGTTTTGGAGTCATCATCGTCCCAGTCAGATGAGGCACTACTTTGGATTGTCTCTCTCCGTTCATTCTCTTCAACTTGACTTGAGACTTCTTTGTCTCTCTTTAGTCTGTGCTGGGGTTCTTGACTGTTCAGCAGTGCTCACAGGCAGATCATTTACAACGTGGAGGAGATTCCTGTGCATAGTACAGACATTTCCACCTGTCTCTGGTGACACTTTATAAACAGGGCTGTCATTTATTTGCTCTCTTACAATGTTTACTATTTGTTCCCAGTAGGACCTGAGCTTTCCTGGGCCTCCTCTCTCACTCATGTTGCGAACCAAGACTCTGTCACTGGGCTGTAGAACAACTCCTTCACATGACGGTCATAGTGTTTCTTTGCTCGTGCACTGGACTGTTGGCTGTTTTCAGATGCAATTCGGTAGGCCTCTTTCATTCTCGTAGCCCATTTGTCAGCGTACCCTTGTGGTGTTTCACCTCCCTCTTCAGTGGAAAGACCAAATAGCAGATCTATGGGGAGGCCGGGGTGGCGCCCAAACATGAGATAATGGGGTGAGAAGCCTGTAGCCTCGTGTCTAGTGCAGTTATATGCGTGCACCACCTGTAGTAAATGATCCTTCCAGTTGCTTTCTTCCTCTTCCTGCAGTGTTCTCAGTGGGCACTGTTTTGTGACATAGGCCTCAATGTCCCTTATCATGAATGGCAATTAAAAACGATCTTGTGCCAGCCTAATGACTCTCTCTGATCCTAGGTGAGCCATGTCATCATGCAGATGCTTTAGAATGAGGGACCGATATTCAGCAGGTAGGACAAGCTGCTGCCCTTCTCCAGCTGTCCTGTACAGCAGATAACACTCCATATACAGCTTACCCCACTCGTGCATAAGTCTTTTCACAGTGCCACCTGCTTTCTTTCTGTCCTCATTCGTCAATGTTGTTTTTGATTGTTTGAGCTTAATTATCTCATTGATGACTGCATCCTGTCTCTGAGCTCTGACCAGTTCACTCTGGCTGATGGTCGGTAATGGG
Source organism: Hirundichthys speculiger (assembly GCA_018398805.1). NCBI lineage: Eukaryota > Metazoa > Chordata > Actinopteri > Beloniformes > Exocoetidae > Hirundichthys > Hirundichthys speculiger. Next base: position 36,966 of record JAGFBZ010000108.1, read on the forward strand.
AACTTAACTTGTGACTCTGTACTTTGAGCCAGGCTAAGAGAAGCAACATAGGCAATGTCATTTTTTTCGCAGCCTCACTTCCCTCCCATGTAGCACGGATGGCATATCTGTCGAACTCTTCAGTTCACACCTCAACATAGCTGATTATGTCTAGTGGGAGACAGAAGAGTGTGTCACTATCCACGTTGACTTTTCCTGGCCTGTACTTGAGGTTGAATCTGAAGTCAGCAAGCTCTCCAACCCATCTGAAGCCTGTGGCATTCGGCCTTGCAGTACTCATTGCATATGTCAGTGGATTATTGTCTGTATACACTCTAAATGAAACAAGTAATCCCTGAATTTCTCACATACAGCCCACTTTAAGGCTGAGATCTCCAGCTTTCCAGAGTGAAGGCTGTAGTTCTTCTCAGCAGCGGTCAAAGTTCTTGAGCTGTATGTGATGACTTTCAGCTTTCCATCCTGTCGTTGGTACAATACTGGACCGAGTCCCAGCTGACAGGCATCGGTGTGAAGGACAAAAGGCAGTTCCAAGTCAGGGTATGCAAACACAGGGGGTGTGACAGGATGTCAATGAGCTGCTCAAGGATGGTCTGGTGACAGTCAGTCCACTGCATGGGGGTCATTGAGGACATTTGAGCACCTTTATCTTTCTTTGTCTTCCCCTGTGTTGCATTAGGATTTCCTTTCACTTGTAGCAACTCATATATTGGCTTAGCAATACGTGAGAAATCTTGGATATACATCCGGTAGTAACTGAGAAAGCCTAACAACTTACGGGCGTCACCACTGTAGTGGGTATCTTCTCCCTCAGTGACTTCACAGCCTCGATGTCTTTTGGGTCGATTCTCACACCATTGCTGACACCAATCTGCCCATGTACCTGACCTCTGGCTTAAACAGCTCACATTTTGTCGCAGTTTGAAACCATGACGCTGCAGGGCTCTCAGGACTTGATACATTGCATCAACATGATCGGCAAAGGACTTGGAGTAGCATAAGATGTCTTCGAGGTATGGAATACAGCAGTCGTCACGCAGCGTGACCAGCATCTCCTCCATGCTGCGCTGGAAAGCAGCAGGGGCATTGCTGAGACCAAACAGTATTCTCACCCATTCATATAGACCCCAAGGCGATATGAAGGCTGTCATGTGGCGGGATCCTTCAGCTATGTAACCTTGATGATAGGCTTTGCCTTGGTCAAATATGGTGAACTGTGACCACCCCGGCTGTCCAAGAGGTCCTGGATACGAGGTAGGGGGTGGCGGTCCGGAACGGTTTTCTGGTTCAGCTGCCTGTAATCTATACACTGTCTTAGAGATCCGTCACATTTTCTGACACACACTACAGGTGCTGCAAAGGGTGATTTTGACTTGACAATCCAGCCTTTTGCAAGCAGCTCTTGGATGTACTGTTTGATCTCTTGGTAGAGTTGCTTGGGAATGGATGCATATGTTTTTTGGACGGGAATGTTGTCTTTCAGATGGATGGTCATCTGAACCAATATCACCATAATCAGGAGCAAAAGCACCTGATTCCTCCATCAACATTTGTTTCACCTCGTTTGCTGCTCATCTGTCAGATGTACTTACATCCACTGGGGGGAGCCATAGGTCTGCAGTGAGTGGGGCCTGATTAGAGCTACGGAGAGGTGAAGAATCAACAGTGTTTACATGAATAATCTTAGGGTCACTGCGGGGATTTTCAGTTTCTATTACTTTGTCAGTGGGCTCAATGCTGCCTAGAACTGTATAGCTGGGCAACTTAATATCATGACTGGAGTGGTTTGATACTGGCACTTTAATGAAGGCAAGGCAAAGCAAGTTTATTTGTAGAGCACAATTCATACACAAGGCAATTCAAAGTGCTTTACAGATTAATAAAATCACAATAAGGCAAATAGAATCATACAAGCATAAAAATAATCATTAATAAATTAAATTAAAAATTGATTTAAAAAAAATTAAATAAATTGAAAATAACAAGTACAGATAAAATCCTTTCAGTTGTCATATGCACATCTAAACAGAACTGTTTTCAGCCTGGATCTGAACATTGTCAGACTTGAGGCCTGTCTCACATCTTCTGGAAGACTGTTCCAGATTTTAGGAGCATAAAACTGAAATGCAGCTTCACCTTGCTTTGTCCTGACTCTGGGCACCAGCAGGAGACCACTCCCAGAGGTTCTCAGAGTCCCAGTTGGTTCATATGGCTCTAACATGTCAGAGATGTACTTTGGGGCTAGACCATGAAGAGACTTGTACACAAGTAGAGCTGTTTTAAAGTCTATTCTCTGAGTGACAGCCATCTGGATGTACTGCAGCTGTCTTACAGTTTGTTTAGAGAGCCCAGTGAGCAGGCCGTTACAGTAGTCTAACCTGGTGGAGATGAACACATAAATAAGTCTTTCTAAATCTGGTTTAGACACTATTCCTTTGATTCTGGCAATGTTTTTTAGATGGTAAAAAGCTGCTGATGTTATTGCTTTAATGTAGCTGTTAAAGTTCAAGTCTGAATCCAATATTACTCCTAAATTTCTGACCTGATTTTTAGGTTCTAGAGAGAGTCTCAAGGTGACTGATAACACTTTCTCTTTGTTTCTGTGGGCCACAGACAATGATTTCCGATCACTGCTGGCATATCCTGTCAATCCGTCTATGCCAGAAGAGTTAAAACGGTTAAAAAAAAATATGATGATATACAGTAACATCTAGGGAAGGATATTATCTGTTTGGAATATGAAATTTCTATGTCCAATATGTATACCATACCATAAAAACCATGTGTCCAATAAAGTAGACATCATGCATCACCCAGCACATTTTTTTATACAAGTCATATAATTGCTTCACTGTTTCTTGTGACTGTTTTGGTTATAAGTCAGTGTATAATTGTTATATTTATAAACTATTATTTTAAGATATATATTGTGTACAGATTAGCTGTAGTTTGAGTTACTATGATAATAATTGTATCATATTTTGTAGACTTTAAATGCAGCAAAGAATAAGGCAGCCAACAGAATAGTCCTGGAAATTCCATCTAGCTCCAGTGATGATGAGCATAGTGACAACAGTGATGATGATTGGCTGCCAGAGAAGAACAGAGACATAGGATCTGAGAATGATGTAGATACAGACAGTCAGGATGCAGAAAGTGAGGATGATGTGGGGCAGGATGCAGAGAATGCTCAGTATGATCAGGGAGCAGTGGAAGATGGGCACATGGCACCTGACCATACTCAAGCCCGAAAAAATATCTGGAAAGTCCAAGACAATGACTTTGACAAAGCTTCTGTGGCTCGTACACTAATAAATAGTGGCATCCTCCACAAGAGGAAGACCCAGTGGGACCCCACAACCCGTGAAGTGGAGAGCAGTCATCAGAGTGGCCCGTGAGGTCAGGTTTGGTACAGGATATCACTGGCTCCAACTCACCGTGATTAAAAATCCAAACAGATGCCACGATGATGCATGCACACGGAAGACCAAATACACCTGCATGCAATGCTGTGTGCCGCTTTGCCCTGGAAGCTTTGAGAACTTTCATACAGCCTAGGTGTGATGAACATAGAAGTGTTCAGAGATGCAGAGACTAAAATATTTGTCTGTGTTTTCTTCCAACATGCCAATATAGGGGCTTGGTTATACTGTCCTGCATCCTTATAGAACTGTGGAGGCTCACAATAATGTTTCTCCTGTTGGGGATGGTTTACACACAGGTGTAACATTCATGGCTATGTGTGTCATTGGTTTGCTTATTCAGGCCTAAACAATCCACCTATACAGTTTTGAAATTTCCCAAAAATTGTTGAAATGTTTTTCAAAGCATAAAAATAAACAAGGATTTGTATATTTACAATAGAACACAAGTTAACTAATTTTACAGTAAGTTCATAATGTTTACATTGAGTGCTCAGGCGCATGTATTCCACTGTATTGGACATGTCTGTAACTTTATGAAAAAATCATATTTTTTAAAAAAAAAAGTTGGACATTGTTTTTCATGTCCTGAAAAGAATAAAAACACTTCAGAAAAAAATATTGACCAAGGCTTTCATAATTCATGCATCAGAGGGTTAAAAACCTGTGGTACATATCCTAATTGTAAAGTGAATAAAGGCATTAGTGCACATTGGTCCTGTAGCATTCCCTTTGACAAAAGATGAATGATTGTGGATAGACCCTGGAGCTGTTGCTGTTGCTTTTTCCTGCGACTGGATTAGTATGAATAGCCTTTCTAAGGCCACAGATAGTAAACTATTAAAAGACAGAACGTTACAGTATTATTATTTCTTTAGGATTTGTATTGTGAAACCTCAGAGCAGCTTGCACAGAAGCCAGACAGAAGACAAACATCAAAGGGGTCTATCCTCCTCTGAAACTGTTAATATCTCTTGCCTCTGTGCACATTGTCAGGCCTCACAAGCACAGATTCATAACTCAAAAGGCATTCCGCTCTATCTTTACTACTATTCTTCTCACAGTCATCCCCACCTAGTTTTATTATTTATCACCCATGGCATGATCTTGCCATGGGTGATCCATGGCATGTATGTTGTCACATACATTACAACATACATGTTGTAATGTATGTGAAGACATACTATATGCCAAAAGCAAGATTTCATTTTTTTTTAATGGTGGTAAAATTATTAAAGATATTATGCAACATGCAAAAATCCTGGGGATCTATAGCAGTCTAAATTATGTGCCGGGTGTTGGACAGATGCAGAGAAAGAAGATTGATTCTTTTATTATACCCTTCCTCTTTTTTCTTTCTGTCTTTCTAAGCTCTAACAGCTTTAGTAGCTAATCTGACCATCCAGCCAGTGACCTTTAGCAGGATAAAGAGGCAATATAAAGCTTGATATAAATTAAGTTAAAAGTCGGAGCTATCCTATTTAGAGGTATGATATTTGAAAAATCTAATTTATAGATGTATTAAAATATGCAAATTCAGCTCACAAGCTACCTTTATAGTCTCATATAAAAGGAGGGCCTTTTTTTTTTTGTTTTTTTTAATATAATTTACATGTGGCCTAAGAGATCCATGGTCATTTGAACAATCAGAACATCAGTAATCAGATTCTCCTCTCCACATGCTGTGCAAGAAGTACAGCCCATATATAAAGAAGAGCAGTATGAATGTACTGTATATGTGAGAATGTAGCTTGTACAGTAAAGCTGTCAGTAGAAGTGGAAAAGCACCTTATAAATACCATGCATTTCCCAGTTCTCTTGAATGTGCCTATTATTTTCATTCTTTAATTTATGTAACTGCGGGCGTATCTCTAATGCCCCTTTTCCATTAGTACCTACTCGGCACGGCTCGACTCGACTCGGCTTGACTCGACTCGGTCTCAGTGGTTTTCCACTGTAGTCCAGTACCACCTCGATGTGGGTAAAATCGCTGTTGAGTTTGTTGTTGCCGAGTTTTAAATATGGTGGGTGTGGAGGAGTCGCTTAAGGCTCATCCGTGACGTTGCTCTCTGGCCAATCAATGGCCCGCGGCGTGGTGACATTGTATTCTCGGCCCGACTCAGCCCGGATAGAACCCCAGCCAAGTAGGTACGAAAAAAGGAGTGCCGAGCCGGTACTATGACCTAGTGGAAAACCTCCAAAGCGGAGCCGAGTCGAGTCGAGCCGCGCCAAGTAGGTACTAGTGGAAAAGGGCCATAACTGAGCCCTTCTGGGTGTCAAAACGTCAATAGTAGATGTAGCTGGTTACTAGTGCTCAACAACTGTTTCCACACCGATGCCTAGTAATTCTAAGACCAGCATGTTTTAGCTATGAACAAAGATACTCTTCTGCTGCCTACCACAGAGAACATGAACACCATCGTACACTTAAAGCACCAAAGGAACTGAAGGCCCAGTGGATTACTTGGACTTTTTCAGAACTGTCCCTCAGCAATAATAAAATCCCAAATGTTCAAATGTGGCAGTGACTGATGTTTGTCAGAAATAGGGTAAATCCTAAACACTAATGATAAAAGAATTTTCTGTCCTCAATGGACAAAAGAATCGCCTCCTCAGTAGTCATGCATGAAAATGCATCAATCATGCTTGGGTTTCTGTGGGAAATATTTCACTGGCTGGAAATTAATTAATTTGATTAAACACTAGTGAAAAAAACTTGGACTGACTATAGCTTCTAAAATAATATAAAGCTCCCAAACACAAGTCAAAAGTCCATAGAGGAATGGCCTTCACAGTCCATCAACCTGAACATCAATACAAGTCTTTATCAGTGCATGCAACACAACTCATAAATCTTAAAGCGTTTTAAGAGTAGTTTATCATTCAAATATTTATCATGCATACATTGCAGCCTGAACATTTTCTAAACATTTCTTCCAGGAGTTGTTTTTGATAAGTCAAAAATCTAATTTATTTTGCTATAGGAGTGAGTTCTTCTGTAGACAGAGTATACAGTTCCTTTCATGGGAAGCCAGTGGGCCAACACTTCTCCTTCCGAAATATTATGGACACGTCCCAATATACTGATGTAAATGCAAAAACACTGAACTTTACGTACATTCATGATACTTCCTGTGCAACTTAACCACACAATGATATATTCCAAGATATAAGGGGACAATCTCCTGTTGAGTGGTACATGTGTGAAAGGGCAACCTGATTCTCTACACATCAGCCACAGCATGTAAAAAAATGACTTCAGTGACATGGTCTGTAAAATAGCAGCTCAATTGTTTTCAGCAATAAACAGAATGTTTCCACAACCTTATATTCTGTTAGGTCATCTAAAACAGTACTTTTAAAATGCATGTAAATTTGATTGACAGGAAATGTGCTAACTTGTGCACCCAAATAATGCTATTCAAAGTACTCCTGTATGTATAGGTTCAATCAAGCCCAAACGGGCCTGGATCACTCTGCACATCCAGTCATGGTTTTCACATGGGAAAAACAAGAAACCAGTCATAAAAGAGAATAACTATGAAGATTCTTGTTTAAACTGTAAATGGTAAAGCACACAACATGTACATAATGTACACACAGAAAATAGATCTTATGTCTGAAGCAATGTTGTCAGAAAGGTAGCATGCACAAAATGGTCATTAAGGCACAGTAATTATTGAGGTCAAGGTCAAATGTACATTTAACAAGCACACTTTTAAAACAACAATTAATTAATTTTTTTTTTGTTTGTTTTTAATTATGGAGCTTAGTTTAATTCCAATTATGCAAAATATTCACCAAGAAGCATAAGATAAGTTAACTAAAAATGTTGGCAATACAAATGCCATTTTTAGTTTTCGTACTGACCCAATTCTTTATTGATTCCCTTATGAATTCTGGGCCGAGTTCCATCAAGGACACAAGCATGCTTTACTGTCTACTTTACTGCCTACTTTATTGTTTTATCCCCAGAAAGATGAGGGGCAGCAGATGGTTAACGTAACACCTCTGCAGGCTGCAGGAACAGCACTTTAATTACAGCTACACACAGTTGTGATTGTGTCAGTCCAATGTTGCACGTCAAAATAAATGGCTTATCTTAAGTCTTATTATCTTATCTGTTTATTTTCTATTTAGATTCTGCTTGTACCCTACCAGGGCAGCCTACAAGTGGAGCAACAAGGTTTATGTCCAACATACTTAAGTTAATAAATTGACAAGGGCAGAGGCAGTCAGCTATAACAATAGTTTTATTTTTGTCCACATATGAGTGGTGAATGAAACCTCTTATTTGGAACAGGGCTTAAACTAAGGTTTGGTATTTTGCTGACAGTCCCCCAGGATATGATATGATTAACTGACTGTAGACAGCAATGTGAGGCCCTACTGGTGGAAAACCATCATCTGTCTTCGATGCTCTCTGCTGACTCAGAAGTTCATGCAAACTTTCCCCAACTCTCGTACACTTGGCCCAGTAAATATGGTCGTCTTCATTAACCAGCTGCCACACCACAAACCTTGGTACAGGATCTCTCTAGTGACCCGTGAATCTCATAAAAGAGGCAGATGCTAGATAAAAAGTTTGTACATTTTTACAGTTAGACCTTACCACTGAAGGGCCAGTCAAAGATCCCTCAAGGTATTCCCGAGAATATGTTGTCTGATCATTAATCCAACTAATTGTCACAAAACAGATTATGTTTATGCTTTCCAGTTTGTTAATAAGTAAGTTGATGGTACATATTGACAGATCAGTGAACATAAAATGGCACGCATTTAAAAACTCACATGCAACATCAAAGATTATGTTTTGAATAGTTTTTATACAAATGTAAAAAATGTAACAAGTAACATCTTTGAGTCACATATTAATTAATTTTGCATTGAGTAAAGATAAACTTTGAATACTTGACTGATATCATGTTGTAACAAAGTGCTAATGAGATCGTTCATGTTAGCTGCAGAGATGTGAAGAAAGCTTATCGCTTCAGAAAAGAGTCAGTGAGTAAGGAATGTGGGTGTTTATCATGTTCTCATTAAAACTGTCCATATTAGTATTTCTATTAAAGATAGCACCACATTCTGATATAACTGGACCACAAATGTCCTTCATGTAAGGAGCTGTTTAAAATGTGCTTTCACATTAGTCTGTAGGCCATGCCAGGCTAACAGATGAATACTCTGCTCATACATCTACTTAAAGGAACACACCAACAATTTGGGGATTGTCCTATCTTCTCACACACACTATATTGCCAAAAGTATTTGCTCAACCATCCAAATGATCAGAATCAGGTGTTCCAGTCACTTCCATGGCCACAGATGTATAAAATTAAGCACCTAGTCATACAGACTGTTTCTACAAACATTAGTGAAAGAATGGGTCTTTCCGGAGCTCAGTGAATGTATTATCAGGAAATGGAAGTGTTTGGGAACAACAGAAACTCAGCCATGAAGTGGTAGGACAGGTAAACTGAGGGGGCGGAGTCAGAGGATGATGAAGAGCATAGTAAGAGGAGGTCACCAACTTTCTGCAGAATCAATCACTACAGACCTCCAACCTTCATGTGGCCTTCAGATCAGCTCAACAACAGAGCAGAGAGCTTCATGAATGGGTTTCCATGGTGACGCAGCTGCATCCATCCAGACATCACCAAGAACAATGGAAAGCGTCAGATGCAGTGGAGTAAAGCAGCCACCACTGGACTCTAGAGCAGTGGAGGAAGGTTCACACTTTTCCATCTGGTGATCTGATGGAAGAGTCTGGGTTTGGTGGTTTCCAGGACAACGGTACTGGTCTGACTGCATTGATCCAAGTGTAAAGCTTGGTGGAGGGGGGGTTATGGTGTGGGGGTGTTTTTCAGGAGCTGAGCTTGGCCCCTTAGTTCCAGTAAAGAAAACTCTGAATACTTCAGCAGACCAAGACATTCTGGATGATTTCATGATCTCAACTTTGTAGGACCAGTTTGGAGCTGGACCCTTCTTCTTCAACATGACTGGGCACCAGTGCACAAAGCAAGGACCATGAAGACATGGATTGGAGAGTCTGGTGTGGATGAACCTGACTGGCCTGAACAGAGTCCTGACCTCAACCTGATAGAAGACCTTTGGGATGAATTAGAGCAGAGACTGAGAACCAGACCTTCTGGTCCAACATCTGTGTTTGACCTCACTAATGTTCTTCTCCCCATAAACACAGATTTTTTTTACCATTCTTCCAGAAGTGCAGATTTTCCTCTCACTGTTGACCCTGAGTAACACCCTCACACGTGCACTGATTAAACTTTGCCCAGTGTGTGACTTTGTAATCAGCATGTTGTCAGAAGAATACAGAGAAAATTGGTTTCAAAGGTCAGACTGGAAGAGTCGGCCACACGTGACATAAACGTTATTTCTTTGCTTGATGTGCTTTTTAACTTCCTGCAGTGACTGCCTCCCTGTTTAGACATCTCGCCTCTCTTGCTGTGTGCAGCTACTGCCATCAATGCACGTGACGCGCTGCATTTCAGACCAAACCAAGCTAGGAGATCTGGCCTGCAGGAGGAAGAGGATGCTTTCAGACTGATCACCACAGGTAAAGCACAAATAGGATATAATGATGAAAGCAAGCATGAATTTGAGTAAATCTTTATTCATACAGTAAGATTCTGAGGTCATAATCCAGATTTAGGTTGAGCCCTGTAATCACAGAGGAGGTCTTTAATTCTCATGACCAGGCTGTTGTGCATTCACTGAGGTTTCCTTCTGTGTTTTATCTAGACTGAACTAAAGAAAATCTGATCTACTTAGGTTGACTGTGCCTCAAGTGGATGACAAATGTTATTTTATCAGAATTAGAAAGAGTTTTTACTGCCAGGTACAGTAAACAACATTTTACACTATGAGGAATGTGTCAGTGGCAGGTGTAAACAGCTAAAAAACAAAAAAGTAAAAAAAAAAAAAAAAAAAAAAAAAAAAAAAAGGCAAAAAGTCAGAAAAGTAGTCCTACAGACAAATTTAAAATATATATACATTATAGAATAAAAATAAAATGGTAACTAAAAAATAAAATAAAAAGTCATATGCAGAACAGCAAATGTGCCGTAGAATTGATTATTTTTACTTATCTGAACTAGTGTAACCTTTAAAAAATCTCAAGGACATTTCAGATATCTCATATAGTAAATTATTTACCCTGTGTAAGAAAAAAGAAAAGAGGGTTTTTAAATCTAGCATGGGAAATCATTTGCTTAAACACAGCGCTGCATAATGTGTGTGCTCCTTATCAATGAATGACTCTCGCGTGTCACATTGTAGGTCTAACCCCTAACCCTAACCCTAACCCTAACCTCTAACCCTAACCCCTAACTCTAACCCTAACGCCTAACCCTAACCCTAACTGCTAACCCTAACCCTAACCCCTAACCCTAACGCCTAACCCTAACCTCTAACCCTAACCTCTAACCCTAACCTCTAACCCTAACCCTAACCTCTAACCCTAACCCTAACCTCTAACCCTATCCCCTAACCCTAACCCTAACCTCTAACCCTAACCTCTAACCTCTAACCCTAAACAGGTGGCTCATCATGCTCTTAAAGGGCTTCAGTTAATTCCTTCAGTTATGTCTTATTATTCCCTTAATTACTCCTATAAATTAAATTAGACTATGGATAAAATACATTGGTAGGATTTATTATTACCAATCAGCCTAAACAGCATATTTTTGGACATTGAGAGCAAACCTGAGTACCAGAAGTACCAAACAGACACAGGGAAAACCAGCAGAACCAAGAGCCAACTGGACTTTCTAGCTGTACAGCGTCAGTGCTGACCACTGTACTACTGGTACTACTGTCCTGCCCATCATAAAGAACACAGGAGGAGAAACTGCAGCAGGAACCATCAGAACCATGATAGAACCTGCAGAAGGAGAAGAGAGCCAGATTACAGACGATAGATGTTAATGCTATTCAGTGATTCAGGACAATCTTATACTGAGATAAGAAAGATGGGATGAAGATGCTCGCTGCATCATGGGAGTCCCCCGAGCAGCCAGGGCTTATAGCAGCATAACTAAGAGATAGTTAAAGGGACTAGAGTTAAAGGCTTTATTAGAAAGGCAGGTTTTAAGCCTAACCTTAAATGTAGAGAGGGAGTCTGCCTCCTGGACAGAGACTGGAAGTTGATTCCATAAAAGAGGCTAGCTAGGATAGCGAGCTAGGATAGCTAATGGTGAGCTAGGATAGCTAATGGTGAGCTAGGATAGCTAATGGTTCTGCCACCCTTTCTAGACCTACAGACTGTAGAAACAGCAAGTTTTTGGTTAGCAAAGTGTTCAGTATCGGCATTGGGCATAAGTCAGCAAAATAAAAGTCATAATGCAAAAACTGAATGTGAAAAACAAAGGACATCCCACAACTGCCTAACTTGTTCTACAGTTAATGCTCCTAACTGTTGATAATAGAGGAGGTAGTGGCTGGCCCTAAGTCCTCTGACTACAAATCCAGCCTAGATCACCACCCATCCACCACTGCACTTGACTGTTGGTGTTGAAGTAGTATGTTTGGTTTCCGTCAGACATGATGCTATGTATTATGGTCAAATATCTTTGGTATCGACTGTCGAAAAAACATTATTCCAGTAGTTCTGGAAGGTTTTCGATTTCTACATTTGCAGCTTTGTAATCCTAAGGCCTTTTGTTTTTAGAGAGGAGAGGCTTTCCTCCGACAGCTCTTGTGAACAATCCTTACTTTGCATTTTCTTTCTACTTGTGCAGTCATGAACCTTAACAATTTACGTGCTAACTAAAGCCCTTAGAGTCTGAAATGTGCACAGTCTGACTTTTGATAACCTTGTAGTGATGTCTATGCCTGAGAAAATTTGCAGGTGTATTGAATGTGTATCATCTTTGACACTGTAGATTGATAGACCTTTTGGAAATGACTGTACAGCCTTTCCCAGATTTATTGGGAGGAACAACTGCTTCTGTAGCTGCTGCTGATCAGTTAAGTGCCTTTGATTAACAGCACCTCACTGGGGTAATTATATGTCATGTTGTGCTGTTCATCTGAGGTTTAAGACCTGCTATATCCTAGATGAATATAATCACATTCTGATTAGTGAAATTTTAAGATTCAAAGAAGGTATACTTTTTTTTCACATGACTATTATTTTGTAACCTATCCAGATTTTTCCCAAATCTTTGGGGAATAACATGTTTTCTGGGTGGCTAGGTCTCAGCTGATCTTCCATTTCATTTTCCAAATAGAAGATTGAAGGATAGACTTTACTTATTTCCTACTCTGCCATTTTGGATTTCACTTACTCCACTTTACTCCTCCCATTGCACCCTGTAGAACTGTTCCATTGCACTAGTTTATTCATACCTGTATATATTGTTCAATAAATCATCTGTAAATTGTACATACTGTCTATACTGTCTATATTCATCCCTACACTTACCAGCTGTATAATATTATAGTCTAGAGCCTGCTAATTTATCCTATACTTATTCCTTACTACTGCCTTTATCTGTTCTTACTGTTCATTCTGTATATATGTGTATATTCTGTATATACTGCACTTGCGGCTCTTGCACTTCCGATTAGATACAAATTATTAGACCACCCTTGTTTTCTTTAGTTTCTTGTTCATTTTAATGTCTGGTACAACTAAAGGTACATTTGTTTGGGCAAACATAACGATAACCACAAAGATTGCTCATAAGAGTTTTATTTAAGAGCTGATATCTTACCATTTTCCAAGGTTTTCTTGATTATAACCTAAATCACTTAAGTTTTTACATCAATAGCTATAGTGTTGTACTGCCAAAAACACTGCTTTTATGCATTCAGTGTCTGTTTTAGTCACATGATGACGTTTAGTGGTACCAGGTATTAAAATGAACAAGAAAGTGAAGAAAAAATGGTGGTCTAATAATTTTTCCATGACTATATGTGTGTGTGTGTGTGTAAGATTCATATCTTACACACACACACATTATATATAATGCTTACTTTAAAAAAATGCAATGTTATTATGCTTTAAAAAAAACCCGTCGCTTGATACCATATTTTATAAAAGTCAAACAGCTATAAACAGACTTGAAACCAGTCCCAGTTCCACTTGGCACCGACTGGTGCTCTGCAGGCTGCTGGGTAGGATAAGGTGTTCTGTTTCTTTTTGCAACAGAGGAGTAGCTGTCAGTTACCATCCTAATGACCCCCCAAACTGTTTGGAGGAGTACATAACTACCACCCCTCAATCCTCAAAAGAAACATACACCTGACCCCGCATGTGGAGACAGGAAATAGAGAGACAGAGCCAAGTGGTAGGGCAAAGGAGGTTTGAGCCTTACTGGGACTAAATAATGCAGCTGCTGTGCTGTGTTTCTCTTTAGATATCTGAGTGTGGCAGAGACCAGTGCGAGTAAAAATGGACCGAGCCATGAAGGCTCAGAGCAGAAGCACATGTGTAGACCCAGCAGCAGGCCCTGACAGGGGCTACGCCTGGCTCATCCTGCTCTCCTGTTTCCTGGTCTTTGGTCTGACCTTTGGAGTGATTAAGGCCTTTGGTGTGTTTTATGTTGAGATACACCAGTACTTTGAAACCACAGCAGCAGGGACGTCATGGATTACCTCTATTGCAGTGGCTACCATTCACATTGTGGGTAACTATCACTAGTTTTTTATTTGTTTAACCTTCATGTGGAGTTTAACAGATGACTCAAAACAAATTTATATTTAAATTCTGACCACCAGGTGTCTCTCTCCTGCATCTTAAGAACTCTTCAACACCAAGTGCTCTAATGTGTTACATGGTACAAAAATGGAAAAAAAAAAAAAAAGGAATCTGTATCTCTGACCTACGTTAAAGTGCAAAAAACAAAAACAACTGTGTATGTATGTATGTATGTATGTATGTATGTATGTATGTATGTATGTATAAGGTCCATGTGTGTCCATGTGTCCCTCCACAGCACCGGTAGCCTCTGCTCTGAGCGCTCGCTACAGCCATCGCTCCGTAGTGACGGTGGGTGGACTGATATGTGGCGTTGGAGTCTTGCTCGGGGCTTTTGCCCGTAACTTGACTGAACTCTACATAACAGTAGGTTTTCTAAATGGTAAGTGATACCATACACATGCCCCACTAACAAGCCCAAATCATGCTCACAACATACGGTTGACACTCCTGTGTTGCAGGTTTGGGCTTTGCATTAACCTGGACCCCCACGGTGACCATGCTGGGCATGTACTTTGAGAAGAGGCGTCCGGTGGCCAACGCCTTGGCCAGCTCTGGAGAGTGCGTCCTCACCTTCATCCTCACACCTCTGTTCCAGCTGTTGATAGACAGCTTCTCCTGGAGGGGTGCTTTACTGATCCTGGGTGCCTTGCAACTTAACCTGTGCGCATGTGGTATGCTGCTGAGGCCCCTGAAAGCCTCAAAAACTGTTACCTGTGACAGTGAGGTCATAGCAGAGGGGTGGGGCTTGTCCATGGAACCGCTTTCAAAGGAGGGCATGGATGAGATCAAGTCAAGCATTCAAACTGAAAAAGAACTGAACCTATCAGAGGCGTCTGATCAGGAGATATCTAAGGTGTGGCTTGAAGATGGTGAGGAAGAACCAAATATGGCACGAGACTCCATTAACAGTTCAAAGAGGATGAATCTAAGAACTAAAATCCTACAATATGTAGATTATACCCTCATCACAAACGCCTCTTTCATGGTCTACTCAATGTTTGGGGTGTTTGCTGCTCTGGGTTTCTTCGCCCCGTCTCTGTTCCTGGTTCCGTATGCTCGCAGTAAGGGGATCGAGGAGTACCAGGCGGCTGCACTCATGTCCATCTCAGCTGTGTTGGACCTGTTTGGAAGAGTCTTCTTTGGGTGGGTGGCAAACCTGAGACTCGTGGAGACGGTACGTTCATAATAAAAACAGCATTTATCAAAGTAAGGTCATTGATTGTACAGGTTGAAAAAAAGAAAGCAAGGTGGTAAAAGAATGGCTTAGTAATTAGTGGTGTGATTGCACAAAACTCATTTAGTTTTGTCATATTGAATTGAATTGAATTGAATTGAATTTAAACTTAATTGAATTTATTTCAAACATGTACATAAAAAACACATCAAAAACAAAAACAAAAACAACAAAAAAACAAACAGTAACATCTTCATATACACATAAGCTCGAAAAAGGAGTAGGAAGAAGTGCACACTTTTTCTTAGTTCCTACCCCTTTATAACTCTATGAATTTACACTATTGCTACTGCTATATCTACACAATATCCATATAGATACAGTCCACATAAACACTATGTAAAACATACGTAGAAATATACAACATATATTACATAACTACAACTATCCCTCCCAACATACAATATATACCACATAAATATTCATATAAATATCTAAACATATCTTAAGCAAGTATAATATACCATTTTCCCCTATTTTATTTATTTATCACACTCCTCATTAACCCATTTCTTCTTCCATATAGTTGTTTTTAAATCATTTTTTGTATCTCTTTTTAAACAGATTTATGTTAGTACTTTGTTTCATTTCCTGCTCCAAACTGTTCCAGAGTCACTCCACAGTTCCATATGCACATGCTTTTCATTGTTGTTCTTACTTTACGTTTTCCAAAATTTAGTTCTCCCCTTAGATTGTAGCCTCCTACTCTCTCTGGGAACATTCCTCTCATATTTTTTGGTAGTAGCTTATTCCTTGCTTTGAACATTATTTGCGCTATTTTGTATTTAACCAGATCCATAAATTTCAGTGAGTGTAATTTTATACATAATACATTCATAAAAATAAATAAAGATTGGAAAATATATTATTTTATATATTATAATTATATTAATCAATTTTCATTATTTATTTCTTTTTTAATTGATGAGTTTAACATTCCTAAAGTGATGATCTGGTGTGGATTTTGTTTGTTTTTATCTTACTGAATGTTTTGTTTGTGGAAATCAGCTTCCTGGAGATTGGTCATCTCACATCAAACCTCCAGGACTCAAAAATGTCATAAAACAAAAATGTCTAAAGTATTCTTTTTAACTGGAAGGACTGATCAGCATCCAGCTGACATGAGAAGGGAATTAACTGTTTCATTTAACCTTAAGCACAAAAACCAAATGAATCCAATTCTTAAAATATCAAACTACTTTTTTGTGTGGAGGTAACAGCTAACGTGATGTGTCCTTGCTCTCTGATCGACCAGGTGCAGCAGCTGACGGTTACAGTGATCCTGCTTGGTACCGTGTTACTCCTGTGCCCACTGGCCTCCTCCTTCTACGAGCTGGTTGCGTTCAGTGCAGCCCACGGCCTGGTGTACGGCGCCACGGTCGCCATCCACATCACGGTGCTGCCTGAGGTGGTGGGGGTGCAGAGGCTGGGGAGCGCCCTGGGGTTTTTCATGCTCATACGCAGCAGTGGAGGCCTGCTCGGACCGCCCATCGCTGGTGAGCTTTAAGACAGTGAGCCTACCAGTAAATCAGAAACAGAGGGAATTCAAGCTTTAGAGGCTTGTGTAGAACTGTCTATGATTCATCCCACCCTGGTGCTAGAACTACAGAAAAACACTAAGCTCTTTACAATATATCAGCATTTAATTACCATACGCCAACATTTCTCTTTTCAGAGCTTTAAAAAAAGATCTATTTACTGCTTCTGCTCTTTCACATTAAATCACACCTGTTAAATCCACTTATACAGCGGTACCTCTACTTACGAAATTAATTGGTTCTCTAAGTAGTTTTGTAACCTGAAAATTTCGTAGGTAGAGATGAGTTTTCCATGTAAATGCCCTAATCCGTTCCAAGCCCCCAAAGCTCCAGTCCTCCAGGGCCGGTGTAAACTAGCTAGGAGAACCTTTCCAAGTGAGGGAAAGTTACACATATTGACATGTTTAAAATCTAGATGGTTAACTTGATGCCATTAATAGAATTATAGTGAGTTGGGAATGGGGAATGGGAATAATTTTAATAACTGAAGTGTCACAGAATGCAGTTGGTTTTTTTTCCCCTCTGACAGGGAACAAGCCATAGCAGAGATATGTGATCACTACCAGCCAGGCCTCACAGAAACACATGAAATGACTGACCTCTTTACACGCTACATGTGTCAGGGACGTGGTAGAAAATGGAGGACTCAGCTGCAGGCTCACAGGCAGGTGAAGAATGAAGTAAAAGAAAAAAAGAGAACTGTATTAACTTAAGGTACCGCTGAGGCATTTAGTTCAACAATCCCAAAGCAAGGGAAAGGCAGAAAGCAGATTGTCACAGTTCAGCCTAGGAATAAGAGTCTATCTGCACCATGCAGATCACAAGCAAAGGCTAGTTTTAAATCTGTGTACTGTGCTGTACACATTCTGTACATGGTCATCATTAGTATTTTAGTACTGCGTTACCACACAAACAATTATGCTACAGCACACCTGGAAACTGGTTGCAAGGGCTACAGTATTGATTTAAACTACAGTCAAAGTCAAGAGGACAGAAATGAGACAATGGTGTCCTATCTTTAACTTGATAGTCCCTGATGGATGTTGAGGATGCATCAAACAATACTAGTTTAGGATGATAATCTTTGAACAGTTCACTCATCCTTATATCCTCCTCAGTCTATTTTGTTGCCTGTTTTATGAAATGGTTGTGTTTTGACCAGCTTGGGTGGATTCCACCTTAAAATGAACGCACTAAAATATTATATAGAAATTAGAAGTGGAAATGGTTCATATTCCACCTGTATTTTTCCTTCTAGGGTTCTTCATAGACAAGATGGACAACTATGGGACAGGGTTCCTCATGTCTGGAGTGGCTCTCATAGTCTCTGCCTTGTTCCTGCTCATCCTCCGTCAGATGAACCGAAGGGGTCTGGCTACAGCAGCAATGACCCGCGATACGCAAATAGACAAAGTCAGACAACATGTCAGTATTGAAGAAAAAGATCTGGACATGACGTGAACATTTCTATGTGATAGATGAGTTTGATTGGTACGTAGAACGTCACTGACAAGAAAAACTGAGAAATGCATGGAAAGTGGAGTTTGTGTAATGCATGATCAATGTATGATATTAATCCACTGACAACTGCAAGTATTTGCAGCATCTCTCCTAGTCACATACATCACAGAAATAATTTTAAATCTAATTTAAAATTCACAGTTTGAACCTTGCATGTTGGGTTTATTATGAATTTTGAATTACCAACATGGAAAAGACCTGGTCATACTCCAGAAAGCTCCTGAAGTGTTTGAGTTGATTGAGCTCGTTACACTGAACCCACTGAACATCACATTCATGACAATCAAAGTATCACTGATTATTAACAGAGACAAGCATTTGTTTCCAGTGTTCTGCATTAAAATAACTCTTTGTTACTGGACACTTTTTAATCCTTTATTGCCTACAAATTACATGTTGACAAATGCAGAGTTAAAACTTTGGCTATAGCTCCCCCTAGTGTAAGGGTGCTGATAATACAACCTTCACAGCTACAAGACTGGACCTGGACTGGCCACAGTTTGTGGAACAGTAAATAAAATGATTTGAAGATTAAATGAGCTCTAAAAGGTAAATATAAAATTATCACTTGACACTCACAGAGACAAAAAAAGGAGTGAGCATGGATAGATTTGACAGCTGTTGACAGTTATTAAGAGGGGCAAGGTGATGTAATTATTAAGCCTTATAAATGCACTGCAGATAAATTAACAGCCATAGACTCCTCTGGGCAAGAAAGCAGCTGATGTTCATAATACAGGATTGCTGTTACCCCTAGGTCATAATAAGATTAACGCTAAAGGGAATGGTCAAAGTTGTGGTCTGGAATACCAAGATAACTTTGGAAGAGCAGAATAAATTAAACACCTTCTAAAAGTGCACAACACAATATTTGTAAAAAGCAGGAAACAGCAAGTCTACTACAACAGTCAGTTGTTTGAATAACTTACTTTACAATGAGGAACAAGTAGAACGAGAAGCTAAAAGTTTTGCTAAAACAAGGAATGCATACAACAGGGGCCAAAGCTGCAAAACCAGAGACATTTTGCAAAGATTATGAGCAAAAATTATGACATAACAGATACCGAAAATTCCTTCAGATCATTTTCTAGTTATTTTGAAACTCTGAAATATGTAAATAGAAAGCATTATTTGAATAAATAACTAGATATTTCACTACAATGAAGATTTAGAAGTTATACATGACAAAGCAATTTATTTACAACTTACAACTGTCTTTTGGTTGCAAACACATAGTCTGCAGAGTGGTTTCTTTTACTTTCCAGTTATTTAGACAATACCCCCAACTAAATTGCACTAATGAAATAAAAAAACAAGTTTAAATGTATTACAGTGTTCCTCATTTCAGCCTGAGATGGAATAAAAAAAGCTTTTCTTAATCTTCATCCTCTTCTATCGAAAGCTTGCTATTCTAAATCATCACCAAAACTAGCTTTCATAACCTCAAAACAAATAGATGGCCCAGATAAACATGTCCAAGCTGGAATAAATTAAATACACATGAATAAGCATACCGATTTGCTAAACCTGAAATAACAACCTGTAAAGGGACTTTTCCAAACAGTGGACCACACTGGTATCACCACTGGTCTCACAGTCAGTGTTGATAACAGTGGACCACACTGGTATCACCACTGGTCTCCCAGTCAGTGTTGATAACAGTGGACCACACTGGTATCACCACTGGTCTCACAGTCAGTGTTGATAACAGTGGACCACACTGGTATCACCACTGGTCTCACAGTCAGTGTTGATAACAGTGGACCACACTGGTATCACCACTGGTCTCCCAGTCAGTGTTGATAACAGTGGACCACACTGGTATCACCACTGGTCTCACAGTCAGTGTTGATAACAGTGGACCACACTGGTATCACCACTGGTCTCACAGTCAGTGTTGATAACAGTGGACCACACTGGTATCACCACTGGTCTCACAGTCAGTGTTGATAACAGTGAACCACACTGGTATCACCACTGGTCTCCCAGTCAGTGTTGACCTGCTCCTGGCCAAACTGGAGAGAACATAGCCTGGAATTTCTTGTGAGGTTCAGTTTTCGGTATTCTTCCCCATTTTGTCCTTCCACTTGTTATGTCATCATGGTTACGGTTGGTCATGTTTTCTGGGTTTCCTTCTTTGTACTTTCAGTTTGGTCTGCTTTTCTTCAGTTCCTTGTATTCTCTTTCCTGCTTTACTTTTAAGGTACCTCTATTCCTCATGTTCTACTTTACTTCCTTTTCTTCTTGTCCCTGATTGTTTGCACCTGTGTCTTGTTTGTTCTTTGGTTTATTTAAGTCTTGTCTTGTCTGGTTCATCTGTTGAGTTTTGCCGTCTATCTTCCTGTGATCCTGGCTCCGGTTCTTTCCTTGTGATCCTGCCCCACCATCGCTCTGTTCTTTTGGGATTACTTACAATTAAAGGACTTTTTTGTTGGAATCTCCTGCCTCCTGTCCTCCTGTATTTTGGGTCCTTACTCTAAACCAGTGATTCCCAAAGTGTGGGCCGCGGCCCCCTGGTGGGATGTCGTGGGACTGCAGGTGGGCCATGAAAGGTCATCAAAATTAAACAAATATGTTTTAAATCCTCTATCTTTTTAAAAATATGTTTTTAATTACTGTAAAATATTCATGATATGATTTTAAAAAAATCATTAAGAAGTAATAAAACAAACCAGTTAAGTGTTATTCTACTGTCATCTTAACTAAATATGAAGTGTCACCTTATTTGTTGACCCCTTACATTAATATCAGAACATAGCTTTGGTCCTGTATGTTGATCACAGTTGTAATTAAAGGTTTGGGTGGGCCTTGGTATTGTGAAGTTTGGGAATGGCTGCTCTAAACCATAACAGTACAAACCAGCAAAGCAAGAGGGAAAAGACAAGACTTAAATAAACCGAGGGACAAACAAGACACAGATGCAAACGATAAGGGAGATGAACAAGGGGAAATAAACACAACTCAACAGGGGAAAGATAGACTTTCAAAGTAAGACAGGAAACAGTTGTCTTTGTCAACTGCCAACTGTCATTGTCTTCTGGGACAATGAGGGTTCACATAGTAGTTTCTAAATTAGATGTTTACATGACCCAGAAAAGGCCCAAATGCAGCAGTAGTGACTGGTTTCGACCGGTGTTGCTACCCAGTGGATAGCATTTTTGCAGTACTAAAGTTTCCCCGGTTATTCCTATTAGTCATAGAATTACTTCTTTTCTTCTTTAGGTACCAACCCTTTCTGGTTAATGTGGTTATAGGAGTGGCTGTAACTTAGTTAATAGAGCAGGTCACTTGCTCTATTGGTCATTTGGTCACTGTAAGTTCAATCCCAGTTCCAACTGTCCACAAGTCAAATTGTCCTTGGGCAAGACACTGAACCCTGGCAGCAGCCACCCACCAGCATGTGAATGAGAGGCCAATGTAAAGCACCATGGAGCCACCATGATGGGTTAGGGTTAGGGGGTTAGGGTTAGGGTTAGTGCTAGGGTCTAGCGCTATAAGTGCAGTCAATTTACAAATGTGTTGATTTGGTAATGTACTTTAAGATTTGTTTAGGGTTTTGTAAAAGTGTTTTTATATTTGTAATTTCAGATGCACTTCTTGGTCGCCATAATGAATGCATTCTTTCCCACAGACTTTGTCACAGGTACTTTTTGTTTCGAGACAAAAGGTCCATGTTAGTGAAAGTCTGACTTCTTTTCAAATCCTGCATCCCAGATCAAACCAAACAATCCCAACTGACCCCTGATCCCTTAGGTTGACATCTGACCCCAGATGACAGCCCTGATTTGGAAAGAATGACTTTGACACGCTTCTGCACACTGAAACAAGAGTAGCCCACCAGAATAGCTGGTAAACACAATGAATGAATGACCTGTTGGTTTGTTTTGCTTGAGCTTAGCCACGCTGTCAGTGGAGCTATGGCTGTGAGACACACTGTCAGCAATCTTAGTTATAACATTTATGTTCACCTTAATTAGTTACATAAATAGATAAATAAATTCACACATACATACAGTTGTGGCCATAAGTTTTAGAGTGACACAAATATTACATTTTCACAAAGTCTGCTGCTTCAGCGTTTTAATATGTTTTTGTCAGGTGTTTCTATATTATAATGAAATATAATTAGAAGCATTTCATCAGTTTCATCAGTTTCATAATTCATGCAATAAGTCAATATTTGCAGTGCTGACCCTTCTTTTTCAAGACCTCTGCAGTTCTCCCTGGCATGCTGTTAATCAACTTCTGGACCAAATCTTGACTGATGCCAGTCAGTTGTTGCATAATCAATGCTTGGAGTTTGTCAGAATTTGTGGGTTTTTGATTGTCCACCTGCCTCTTGAGGATTGACCACAAGTTGATTGACCACGAGCCTTGGCTTGTCAGGCTGCTGTTGAAAATAAGAATTTTGTTCTTAATTTGCTTGCCTGGATAAATAAAGGTTAATAAATAAGTTCTCACGGGGATTAAGATCCGGGGAGTTTCCTGGCCAAAGGCCCACCATCTTAATGTTTTGTTCCCCGAGCCATTTCGTTATGACTTTTGCTTTATGGCAAGATGCTCCATCATGCTGGAAAAGGCATTCTTCATCACCAAACTGCCCTTGGATGGTTGGGAGAAGTTGCTCTGGAGGACGTTCTGGTACCATTCTTCATTCATGGCTGTGTTTTTAGGCAAGATTGTGAGAGATCCCACTCCCTTGACCGAAAAGCAACCCCACACATGAATGGTCTCTGGATGCTTCACTGTTGGCATGAGACAGGACTGATGGTAGCGCTCACCTCGTCTTCTCCCAACAAGCCTTCTTCCACATGCCACTTCTCTCCAGTAAAACATCAGGGACAGACTGGTATTCTGCAGAAGGTACAGGGACTGGACTCCTGAGGACTGGGGTAAAATCATTTTCTCTGATCAATCCCTTTTCCGATTGTTTGGGGCATCTGGAAGAAGGCTTGTTCGGAGAAGACGAGGTGAGCGCTACCATCAGTCCTGTCTCATGCCAACAGTGAAGCATCCAGAGACCATTCATGTGTGGGGGTGCTTTTCGGTCAAAACTTTTGGCCATGACTGAACATACTTGAACTAGGTGTCTAGCATTAGCAAAAGGGTAGCATTAGTAACAAGCTCATTGAGGATATAGAGGGGTGCACAGATGGAAACCAAACCCATCGAGCCCACAGGATGCTGGACATAACATTGGGTTGTGCCTTAGATCCTATCAGTTGACTACTGAAGCAACAGAAGCTGTTATAACGTGAAAGTGGGCCAGAGAAGAGTGCTGTGAGCTGTGCAGTACTAACCCCGCTTGTTAGCAAGCACACCTTGTTAACATAAATGAAGGTGTCTGGTAGTTGAAGCACCCAAATATCCAACGAGTCCAGGAAATATCATTGTTGTTGTATCAGTCCTCTTAACTCATCAACCCTGATTCCCCTGGGATTTGCAAAATCATGGTCACAATTTTTCATGCCAGCTGGCAAAACATTTTTTATTTTAATTTTTTTTTAGCACCTGCCTTTTTTCCAAACAGTTTCTACAAAGGACTTTCTGTAAAACAAATCATCTGGCACTCCAGGTCGCTGATATGCGACAAGGTGATGTTTAAAAAAGCATGATATACCATAATTAATTATATAAGCAACCATGATCAATCAGATACATATACACTCAGAAACAAGTAAAATAAACAACCAGTTGCTTTAGTAAATATTTGCAGTAAACACTGAAACCACACAGTGTCAATTTAAGAACCAGCAAAGCAACCCCGGTAAGTTCTGGAAACTCTTAATACAAATGGACAGGACGGTACCCATCATAATTATAATACACCTGCAATACATATTCTTCTTTGGTTCATGTAAAATCATACTCACTGCACTTGTATAAGCATCTTTTGGGACTGGGGAGCTGCCCTGTCCTCTGAGCCAAATCTGTTTCTGGACACCTACCAAGTATTACACCATGAATCAGCCAGGAATTTATCTTGACAGTCTGAGAGGAGGAGCGTATGATCCAAAGCCTTGTGAGACCTGCAGACACGCCGTCCTGCAGACAGAGTTAACGTCCATCTCTGCCTCCGCAGAGCATCTGTCTTCCAAATGAAGTCTGCCTTTGAACAGGCTAATTATTAGCTTTATTACTGAGGTTTTCTCTAATGTTTTTAAAATCTTATACAGATGACACATATATACTGATTCACACTTTGTGATCATTCACGAGTCTAAAAGGAAACTAAGTGTGCAGGCTGAATTAAAGGTCCCCTTGAGCTGTATGCTAATATGCCCGAAGTTTTATATATACATGCATACAGTGATCCCTCGCCAATTCGCGCTTTAAGTTCCGAGATTTTAGTTATTCACGGATTATTCAGAAATATTTAATATAATAAAAAAATCAAGAAAAAATATGCGGAAATTCCGCTAAAATCCACCCCACAGCAGATAAGAGGGCGCAGCTGCCAGCGAAAAGTCAAACGATAACTCACAGCCTCCTGTTAGCAACAGAGAAACACAGACGGGCCAGAACTCTAGAATCTGAGCTCTGATTGGCCAAGACACATCACCCAAACATCACAGGATGTTGTGCACGTTCTCTCACAGCGAAGAAATGTTGTGAGCCAGCCTGGCCCCTTCAAGAAGGTGGCCTGATGGGTAATGGTGTGGCCTTATGGGTAATGTAGTGTGTGTATCGTAGGACGGCAGAATGAAAACGGGGTTAGATGAAAAGTGTAGTGAGCATCAACAGCAGCCCAGCGTGTATAGATTTACAGCGGTTGTTTACTACGGTTCAGAGACCAGAGGCTGTGAAGGAAACAGAAAGACCACAGTTGAGCCTTTGTCTTGTTTCGCTGCAGTGCCTCGATACGTTTTTGTGGCTTTTAAACATATTTTAAACACATTATTGAGGCTCAGGGGGCTCTGGCTCCAGTTCGCGGAGGGCGGATATATTATCTGTATATATATATATATATATATATATATATATATATATATATATATATATATATATATATATATATATATATATATATATCTATATATATCTATATATATATATATATCTCTATCTCTATATCTCTCTATATATATATATATATATATATATCTATATATCTATATATCTCTATA
This sequence comes from Hirundichthys speculiger, assembly GCA_018398805.1. NCBI lineage: Eukaryota > Metazoa > Chordata > Actinopteri > Beloniformes > Exocoetidae > Hirundichthys > Hirundichthys speculiger. The sequence continues at coordinate 62,531 of JAGFBZ010000108.1, forward strand.
TCTATCTCTCTATATCTCTATATCTCTATATCTCTATATATACCAATTAAAGATTGACATTTTACGAAGTGTGGCCTTAAAATTGAGTTTGTCAGACTGAAAGGAACTCGTGTTGATTACGCAGTGAACAGCATGAGATAGTGCATCTTATTTGTGAACATCAAAGTCTATAAGGCTATTCCAAATAAACCCCAATAAAAATGGAATATCACCCTGTGAGTGAGAATAAAATGGGATCTTCATGTGCTTCTGAATTGACATCAGCTTGAAACATTAAAATATGTTTGGGTTTTTTTGTAGTAGTATATCTGTCACCTGTTTTACATTAAAGTGCATTAGCAGAAGGCTTGACCACCGTAGCAGTTACATGTTAGGGTGGATGGGTTTATAAAACAGTCATCTGAAAGAGGATAACAGAAAAAAGATATGACGGCGTTCATCTCCATTGTCGTAGTAACAGAGCCAAATCTTTAGCTACTGTATATGCACAGACTCATTTATCTGACCTGTACACTCATTCATGCAGTCTCCACCACTACTCTTTGCTGCTGTTCCCCCCTTCTCTCCCCCGTCTTTTGTGTAAGTGAAGCCAGGGCCTCCCAGTGACATGAGCTCTGCTCCTGTAAAACTAATAATGACTGAGATTTGTGCAGGCTTAGCATTCTTTCCCCCTTTCAGCACAAGACACTGAGAATGGGGCTGGGGGGCTGGTTTAGGAGGAAGAAACTTAGGAGATATGTAAGAAGAGAAGACCAGTGAAGCACAAGATGGAGAAAGCGACAGAGAGGCCCCCTCCCCTGAAACACAACACATGCCTTCATTTTGTATGGGTCAATGCCGCTGGAATCACACCTCATCCTGTCCAGATATATCACACAAAAACATATGGATACCCATAGAATTCATATACTAAGCTGTGCTCGTGTCTTCTCTGCCTTACCGTCATGTAAATCCTGATTTTTATCCAGAAGCAAGCCCAGGACTGTAACAGGGCAGGGCCCTCAGGAATGAATGCTGGACTGTTAACAGTTAAAATGCATACTTTAACTCTAGACAAGCAGTCAAGTATCTTCAAACCCCATGCTCTGCAGAGGAATGTAACCACCCCCTTTCTTTTGCACACCCCCCCCCCCCCCCCCCCCCCCCCCCCCCACAATGCTACAGACCAGCACATGTAAAGAGAAGCCTCTGAATATAAAACATGTCCCGACTGCGCATTGACACAACCCTGGCAACTTTGCGCAGAGATCACCAGATGTGCTTCAAGATATAACGAGGGGGCAAGGGGAGGTCTCTCTCACCCACTGCCCTCTCTAATACCACCCCCCCACCCCCCCCCACCCCCTGCTTTCACCACCTCCCCTCGCTGCTCTCAGACATGTGCAGACGCTGCTGCCAGCAGACAGCTTCAGCTCTCAACAACTGATGACCGGGCAGCTGCATCTCCTCTCCCCTCCTGTTTTCTTTCCTTTCTTTCCTCTACTGCCTCCATTCATCTCGCCTGTACTTTCCCCTTCCTTTCCTCCACTGTGTCAATCTGCCCTGCATGTTTCCTCACCCGGATATAAGGGCAGGTCCTGTTGGTGTGAGGACGGATTGTGTAATCTGGCTGCACATGAGCACCTGAGAGTGACTGTTTTAGGTTGAACATTAACACAACGACAGACCAGAGAACAGCTGGAGGACAAACTCTGGAAGAAGAGGAGGGAGAGGGAATACCGTCAGGTAAAAGAAAGGAGAAGAAGAAGGTTTCCAGAGCAGGAGACTGAAGTTTAGGTGCATGATACGGACCATGCCGGGCTGCCTGGTGCTGCTGCTGTCCCTGCTGGTCCTGTCTACAGGAAGAGATGCCAGAAGAATAAAGAAGAGAGGCCTTAATCATAAGGTGGGCTACTAATCTTATTTTGTCTCTTCAGTATGTGTGCGTTTGAGTATTTGAATATCTGTCTATATGTTAGAGTGTAAATGTAAGTAGGTGAAAGCTCCAGCACACGTTAGAAAGACTTTCTTCACACATCAGAGCGAATGTATTGATCAGGTGAGATGCCTGACCTGAGACCTGAAGTTGTAAAATCTAACAAAAACAAGTAGTGTGATTCAGTATTATCTGATACTGGGTTTCAGGAATATTCTCATATTTTTGGAAACATTTTTTCAGACTGTCAGACGACCAGTGTATCTGGTTGTGGTCACCAGTTGGTTTAGCTAGTACAGTGTTACACCAAAACTTTAATCTTAACGCTTCAGCTTAATTCAAAGTATATGAAAATAGTCTGGTGTTCGACCTGTTCAGACAGTTGCATTTCAGTGGAGGACATTAAAACTAGTCTAAGTTCAAGGTGTTACAGACTCTGAGAACTGGGTTGTAACACTTTCGTATTTATTCATTTATTTATTTATTTGCTTGTTTGTTTGCTTCTACATTCATCTTTTTTTAATGTTGATAAGTCCAGGCGCCTCCTGTTTAAGCCCTTACCGTTACTGTTATATACTAGCAGAACATAAATTCCATGTTTGATTTCTGTTGAGGACCGGTGAGTAGCGTGTGCAGCAGGTTGAAATAAGTCAATCATTTTCCAGTTTCCATATGAGTAATTAAAGGGCATGTGGAGCGTTGGGCGCTTGTTTTTGTGTGTGTGCTGGATTATTAGGGCAGGAACTGGACCTGCAGACCAGGCCCCTGTTTGTTAACTCAGCTCAGTTAGCTGATTGATCATCTCTAACAGGGGCTCACTGTAGCGTGCCGTCTCCTCTCTTTCTCCTTCTCCTCCTCTCTTCAACCTTTCATGCCTCAATGTTCTCACTTTCTGACTTCTCCCTCTCTCCCTCTCATCTCCCCCTTATCCTCTACATCCATGTGCCTCTCATAAAACACCACCTCTCCATTCTCTCTATCAGATGTCCTTATCTTGTCTCCTTGTGCTCCCAGAACAAGCAGAAATCTCTCTCTGGCTGGCCTCTGCTTCAAAGCTGCTGTAATTGAAACATGCTGAGACAGCTGTGGACATGGAGTTTTGCCTTTCTCCCCCTGAACTTTTCATCTTTTCATCTTTCATTTCTGAATTCATTTTTTCCCCTTCAGACACACACTCAGTCCCTTTCATAACACTGGGACTGTGCAGAAAGACAAATTACAGTCAGTCTTTCACATAATGATGTTTCTTAAAAGGAAAATGGGTAATTGTAACCAACCTAGGCCCACCAACATGCTGAGAGCCTGTTTTCATAGTTGTTACCTAGTTCTCCAGACTTTACCAGAGTCAACCAGATCTGTCTGTCTGGATGCCATTAGATTCACATAAGAACAAACTAAAACCATGATAAAAAAAAAAAAAAAAAAAAAAAAAAGATTAATACAAATGAAGACTACACTGTTAAGAAAGAATAGTTGAGAAAACTCTAAATTTCAAGGCAACCTTTTGCAGTAAAAGTTTTGAATTGTCTCAACGATTTGCAATGTCATCATCCTAACTCACATTTCATCGTTGTACCAGTTACGTTAATATTGTTCTGTGAATAGTCACTATTATTAATTCTTCATTGGGCCAATATAAACTTGTTTATTAGCTGAATAGTGTGATTCACAGGACTACCAAAAAGGTAATCGACCCAACGATTATTTGTAACTACTGGAATCAATAAATAAATAAATGCATTTTAATAATAAATGCCTGTTCCAACCGCAGGAACAGACTTTAAATAAAGCCTTGTTGCTCTGTTACATACACGAGTAAAAAAACGTGACTGAGACACAAATCTTGAGCATGCAGCCTGGTAACTTAGCTAGTTTAACTAGCATTGTTAATTTAGGTACAAGCCAAATAACCAAGTAGCGAATTTACTGTAGTACATTTGGCAAAACAGCAAAAGTTTATCATCATGTCACTCGCTATTATTTAATGTAATGCATGTCGATTTGCAGGCAAAATACTTACTTTCACAAGCTTGGTTGAAGGTCTTCATTTGAAATCAATACTCTCTCCATTGAAGCTGAGTTGTTGTCAGTTAGAAGCAAGGAAGCATTTGGACTTGCGTTTGCTGTGCATTCTGGGAAACTTTGTCCAACTTTGTTGTCCCAACAACAAATTACAAATTCAGCTTATTTACAATTACAAATTTAGACACAGTAAGGTCTATGATCGGTCTAATGTGCATTTTCAAATTAAGAATGGCTATTTTAATTTTCATGTTCAAACAAATCAGAATACAAGCTCTGCTGAATAGATAATCGTTTTCTTTTTTACAGTGTATTGATTATTTTTATAGGTTTTAACTGAAGTTTTCTAAAATATTTTCTCAAGGCCATAATAACATACAAAAGAAATGGACTTTTTCCGAATTTAATAAAATTCTCTCAATGTGAATATGCGTGAGAAAATTGGGTGTTAAAAACAGGCACAATTAAATACAATGACCATTCATTTATTATCAAACCTTTTGTTCATTCGAACATGGTTATCTTTCTCATCTCTTTCTGAGAAGCATAAAATGTTAAGTTGAGAGCATCAGTGTATGACGAGCTCTAAGATACTCACTTCACTGAAAACTATAAAGTCCACACACTGTACATAAGGAGTCAAAAATAAACATTGAATTAACAGCTTAAGGTGGCATTTCACATAAACGTCTTCCTCAATTCAATTTAACTCAATTAAACTTTATTTATATTGTCATAGTGTCTCTAGGCTCTTTTCAGAGACCCAGAGCATGACCCCTGAGAAAATATGATCAAACATTAGGAATATTACTGAATATTAAGTAAAGAAACAATGGCACATAAAAAAAAACACCCCCTAATGGGAGAAAAGTCTTGAAGCAGTGGCAAGAAAAAACTCCCCTTTAAGAGGGACAAATCCTCAAACAGGATCTGGCTGGTAAAGGTGTACCTTCCTGCTGAAAGCCAGCCAGCTAAAGAAAGAAAAGAGGAGGGAGATGGAACAGAGAGGATGGAGGACAGAGAGAGGAGAGGTCAGCATTATATAGGACAAAATATAGTAGCAATAATTATCCATTAGCTGGAGAACTAAATGTTCTATGTACTTCTATTATGACTGATATGTGGTTAACTGATGAACTACAGAGATGACCACATAAACAGATGTAGGCAGCAACGCTGAGGTGGTCAGAGGGTCAGATGAAGAGGTGGAAGTGGTCTTTGAAGTGGTCTGTCTTGGTGGACTCCAATGGAAGATAACAATTAGAAAGGCATTACCAGAAGTCTTGTATAACATTTGTTTGAAGTGGTTGTCCCCAGATATAGTGCTATCTCAGTGGTAAAGAATGATTCAGCTCATCTAACTTGTAAGCTTTAATGAAGTTGTTTGACCTCTGGAACACAAAATTGTACCAACTGGTGATTTAAACAGTAGCACATTCTCAATCAATATTTTTTCTTTGTGTTTTACAGAAAAAAGGGACTAGAAAAAAATACATAGTGTAGAGATAATGTGAGTTTTTCAGTAAATGCATCAGAGGAACTTAAACACAACAAGCACTGAAAACAGAAACTGTACAAATAGGGACTGTTTTACTCAGAAAATACCTCAGTATAAAACCTTTCTAATAAAAAAATGCTGCAGATTCATGCTGCACACATCCACCCTATCCAGCCAACACACACACATAAAGCAGATTGTTTAGTCTCATAGAGCCATAATAGAGTATGGCTCAGACATCTGCCTGAACATGTCAGTGAACATCCCAAACACTGTCTGATGTTACTGCCACACTTTGACTTAAACACAGTTTCATTTATGTGATGTGGACTTTTACTGTATGAAACTACCTGGTATTAGTACACAGAGCCCCCAGATGCAAAAAACAGTTGTTTTTGTTCTTGTTTTTTTCTGGCTGCTTGACATGAGGGGTATTCTACGAAGCGAGATTAGAGGGTTAGCGAGGTATGTTGAGTCTAAAGCCAGGATTTCCGGTACCACGAAGGTGGCTCTCTTTTAACCTGGCTAGATCACCATGGTAACTTACTCTGCAAACTTAACCTGGTCTGGAGCAGGTTATGTGCAGAGTTTAGGCTCAAATCGGCTCTAAAAAGCACCGCCCTTTCACTTTCACCCAATCCTGTTGACTTTAGCGCCAGGATTGTGCAATGGAGGGAGAGTATTCAGAGACTGGACTGATCCGCTGGCTTCCCATGACCATATTCTCTATGAACGCTAGAGATTTCCAGCTGAGGGAATACATTACATTTGTAATCTGCTAGAGCCATATATATATATATATATATGGCCATATATATATAGAGCCAAACGCAGCCGTGCGACCACAGTAACGGTGTGCGTTTCTTTGCGTTTCTTTGCCGCGGGAACCTACATGCATTCAGTTGGTGATGCAGAAAATCTGAGCCAGAATACTGTAATACTGTACTTGCTCTTACTAAACTGCTGAATATGTTTGTAGTATTCCCTGGCCATCTGCCCACGCTTCAAATAAAAGAAGCGTTTTACAAAATCGCAGGTAACATAAATTAATAGTCCATTATATTGATAATCAGTCTGACGTGGAATTTCATGTGAAATGTTGTAATATAATTCATTCATAGATTCCCCAGGGTGATAGGGTACCTATTAAAGTGGCCGGTGAGTATGTATAACAGATCATATTAAATCTTAAATTAATTTCACATAGATTTAGCAAAAAACTAAAGTGATTTTCATTTATCATCCATAATGGGACAGTCAGACCTACATAATGTTTAAATCTGCTGCATTAAGTTTAAAGTTTAAGCGCTCTAAAAGAGGGAGGGAGATTAATTAAGGTGCATCAAGTGGTGAAATAAATATAATTTACTATGGCAAGGGACACTACAGAGGGCCCGGGCAGGGTTTGATCCCCAGACTGCCGGGTGAAAGTCACGCATAATTGCCAGTCAGCCAAAGGGATTTCCCCTTAGCCATGTAGCCAGGACACGTCATCAATCGGAGGTCGCTGACAGGACCTCACACTGTCACATTACGAATTTACACGATCTGCAATTTTTTGCCAGCACTCCTCTCTGGCTTTATTCGCACCAACAGTATTGCTTTTGGCCGTAAAGATTTCTTTGAAATCCTCATAGCCCTGCATTATTAAAACCTGCTCCTCCTGACTGAAATATACGGACCGCCATCTATCCATTTGATCCGGAAGAGGCGTCAAATGACGCGTCAAACGCCCCCTTTTATGTGAACGCGCACAGAGCAAAAAGCAGAAAGCCGCGGTTAACAAAGATAGTTGATAACCACCGTCGTGGAACCAGTTATCTCTGATGGAGAGTTTCAGGTTTGTTAAGCCAGCTCACCCAAAGAAAGCCTGGCTGTGTCGAACTTGCTTCGTAGTACACCCCTATGGCCTTGAGCTGCAAACAAAACAAGGATGGCCAGTTTTGTGCTCAGGAAAAGTTGTGGCTTTTGGGGAAGTAGTGTTACATTGTGAGGCAACTGCATTCTCATGACATTTGTGTGATCAAAATATGTCTTGGAGACTTACTTTTGAGCAATCCTTTTGAAACGGAAACATAAAAGCAATCAACATATATTTACAGGTTTGTAGATTTGTAGATGTGCCAACAGTCAGCAACAAAGGCTCCTCTTTAGTAAATTACCCCATTTACGCTCTCCATTTATCTGACACTGTAGGTCAAAATGGTTTGTGGGGTTTGTGATTGACAGTTATAGAAAGACATATCAAAGTGTTTTATGAACATACCTGCCCTTTTTCTAAACAGTATTTGAAAAGGACTTCTGTGACAAACCATGTAGCATAGTCACATGTGGTGCAAAGAGATGGACCCAGAGAAAAAAAATGACTTGTTCTGAATTTTCTTTATGCCCAGATAGATCACTAACATGTATCAGTATTGATTATTGAATGAATGATCCCTGATTTGTCAGAGAATATGACAAAAAAAGAAAAAGAAAATGACTACATTTCACATCTAGGACAACTTTACCGGGGGTGAATTTCCATATGCCTCATCTGCTGGATGTATAGCCTGCAAAAGGTCCAAAGTCAAAACTGGCTCGGCCAGAGTGGCTGGTCAAAGGCTCCGAGAGGCCACCAGAAGCCACCTTTGGCCCTCTCAAAGACTAGCTGCCAGCACATGGACTTCTGGCTGAACCACCACTAGCAGTTGCTTTGGCTGAACCACCTTCGCCCTGGACCCGTCCACGTTAGCCCAGAAGGGTGCAGGCTGCAGCGGCCACCTAACTGCTGGCCCTTTCCAGCCAGGCCACCTGGTCATCTTTCTGGCAGTTGTACTGTCACAGCTAGAAGTCTTCGGAACAACCCAAAAACCCGAGGTTCCGACCCAACCTGAATCGGGTCTCGGGTCCATTCACAAGACGTGACTCCGGGTTCGGGTCGGAATCAGTACAGTTAGTCTCGGGTCCGGTCGGTGCTCTCTGACAGGCTGGGTCCACGTTTACCCAAGAGAGGTAAAGATATTGAAGGTGGCAGCTGTCACTCAGCCCCCCGCCCGTATTACCAGTTTGCCCGGCAGCTGTAAAGCACAACGGATTGCCAACATGACAACGCTGGATGAGAGAATATGTTAATGACACGTCCTGACCGGTGTAGGCTATTAGCGTTAGCAGTTGCTACCAATAGCATCTGTATCCACAAAGAAAATAACGACGTGGATTTATTGTCGTTTCAATCACGTAGCCTATGTAGCAACTGAACCGGTAGAAGAAGACAACTTTAGGTAAGAAAATCAAGTTTTATTCAACGCTAGGCAACTTTAACATGAGCAACTAAGGGCTGGATTGTATCGGTTCTATTCAGGTAACTCGGTTCGGTTTGTGGTCAGAAACTAAAGACTTGGGTCGGGTCGGTTCAGAGTCCAAATATTGCGGGTCAATTCGGGTTCGGGACCCAGACTTATGATAATAGCTTGGTTCGGGTCGGTTTCGGGTCGAATTTTCATGGGTCCATTCAGGTTCGGGTCCATGAATGTGTACCCGTGAAAATCTCTGGTCACAGTCGCTCTGGTGGAGCAAAAATGCAGACAGATGTAGAATTGACCTTTCGGTAAGCACCGCCCCCTCCCTAGTTACTGTTTCTAGGTCGGACAAACTTGCAGCTCCTGCAAGAACTGTGTTAATTCGCTATTTTTCCGATGTGCATCATCAGTGTTAATATTACACTAGAATAACTCCATGGTGAAATATTGCTGTTGGGGACCTGCAACAGTGACTCGAGGTGTCCAGAACGTTTGGAGGGACATTTTTATTCCCTTTCCCAAACCAAAACAAATTCTGGAGAATGCAGGCTGTGGATTCAGTTGTGTCCATCCACACAATCAACTGAACGTGGGAAAAGTTACAAAACACACCTACATTTACTACAAGGTAAGTTAGCTTTGTTTATTAGATGATTGATTTAACCACCGTTTAGTAAAAGTAATGATATGATTTAGCAGCAGGGAGGAGAAACTTACCTTGGAGTAAATATAGGTGTGTTTTGTAACTTTCCCCACGTTCAGTTGATTGTGTGGGCGGACACAACTTAACCCACAGCCTGCATTCTCCAGCATTTGTTTCGGCTTGGGAAAGAGAATAAAAATGTCCTCCAAACGTTCTGGACACCTCGAGTCACTGTTGCAGGTCCCCAGCAGCAATATTTAACCACGGCATTATTCTAGTGTAATGTAAATAGGGTTGAAAGGCATCGGAAAAAATGGCAAAATAACATTGTCCTTAATGGAGGAGCAGCAAGTTTGTCCGACCTAGCAACAGTAACTAGGGAGGGGGAGGCGCTTACCGAAAGGTCAATTGTATGATCTGCATGCACTGATAGTAAACAAACATGTGAAAATAAACCATTTTGTTGTAGCATTTACGTATGCCAAAATGCTTTTTAAAAAAGCAGCAGTGAACAATAAGTTCTGGGTCATGGTTAGGGAGAAGAGACGAATTGGGTTTCATATTTTTCTGTGGACTGGTGCTTGGTCATATTAATTAATATGTCATTTCAGGTTGCTTTCCAACTGCCTAGGAAGTAGAAGGACTTGTAGGATTTTTGACACTGTCAGAAATTTATATCAGGTAGTTTTTGTTCACAAGACCAGTTTGACGGCTGTTATCAAACCACTCACATTGTTAAAAGAATGACAGCCAATTTCTGGCCAAAGACCAAAGATATTGCCACGATTCTTTGACGATGTTGATCTTTCATCTGCGACAACCTCAAATCATGCAACGTATTGGAGCCCTTAGACAGAGCTGGTGAGTGGCTCATAAGAATTAGCTTCTACTATCATTGAACTTCATTAAAGAATAGTTATTACTATGCCATTTTTTTTTTTCAAAAGTTGGCAGTATTTCCTGGAGGTTTTTATGAGGTGGTCAAAATACTAAATAGATCAATTAAAATAGCTTCCTTATCAAGATGTTTTACTCCTCTGTTTAAAGCTAAAGAGTGGGCACAGCCACTTTACTCCAGCTCTTCTCTGTGAGCTGGGATTCTTTTTTAATCAATGTTATATCTTTGCATCATTTAATCTTTTATATCTTTACTAATTTCAGATAAAGAGTAAATGTAATAAGATGTAAAGTGGAGTGGAGGAACATATAGTGAGATTGCATAAAAGATATAGTGAGATTGGATAAAAGTACTTACATTTGGGTTTCATATTTTCAGACTTAGGTTGCCCAAAACTTAAATCACAGGTTTTAATTTGTTAGTTACTTCAAAAGCCCAAGTATCTCAAAGAAAAGTAATTTTTGTAATACAATGTCCCATTGAAAATCTTGCATTTTACTGTACTGCTTTCTGGCACACCAGGCTTTGAGGCTACAAAAGAAATCAGTTGTTCAAATCAAATCAAATCAAATCAAACTTTTCAAATCAAACTATTTATATAGCAAGTGCTTGACAAAACAAAATAAAACATAAAACAGGAACACAACAAATAAAAACCCGTCCCTCTCACGCTCACACACAAAGCATACACTTGCACCCTCACAGCATAAAGTAAAAAGTTCAGTAACATGGCAGGGCAGGTGAGGGTCCAGGTGAGGAAGAACCACCCACGAGAGGCGCCACAGCCCGCAACCACAGGAGGCGCCGTCCCAGAGACCACCTCAACCCGGATAGACCAGGGTAGGGATCTACACCACGTGTCAAACTCAAGGCCCGCGGGGCACATCCGGCCCGCCGTGTAATCATATCTGGCCCACGAGATCATTTTACATTATCGTTATTAATGGCCCGTTGATATAAAGCGCTGATTAAAACAATACTGCACAGAACTACAGATCCCAAAATGCAACGCTTCAGTGGCCTTGCGCACACTTCCTGTGTCAATCAAGTCGTTTCAAGCTTTATCCGTTGAGTGGACTCCAATTTGCGAGTAACAGAAGAAGTAATGGACATTAAATCGATGCACGGGACAACTACTGGAAAAGACATTTTTGAAAACGTATGTGAAAGTGTAACAGACTTGAAACTGTCCTGGGACAAACTTATTGGACTGACAACAGATGGAGCAGCGGCTATGAGCAGTAAATAAAGTGAACTAGAGGGAAGGAAGCAGGAGGAGAAGTGTCCTGGTGAGTTAACAACATCACTGCATCAGACACCAGGAAGCTCTATGTGTCCTGAAGACAGATGGTGGGGTGGCTGTTCTTTTTTTGCAGCACTTTTTACAATATTGCCTGAAAACCTTTTCACATTCCCATTGCACCCACTGAAATAAAATGTTTGCAAAAAAAACGAAACGTTTTGGTCCGGTCTAGAAGGTATAATCAGAGAAAAACTCTGACCAATCAATGTACTAATCATTAGTACTTCCTCCCTCCCTGCAGTTCATGTAGTTGTTTGTAGGCGTGGTTTCGAGGGGTGGGCTGAAGAGGAGGAGGAGGAGCCTTTGGGAGGAGGGAGGGAGTGTATATTTTTAAAATCTCACTTGAGTTGGATTGTTGGAACCGTTTTTTCAAAGAACACCTACCCCACCTTTAAATCACCAGCAGTTTGGTTCCTTTATGCGGGAGATAGATTCAGAGTTTGTCCACATTCCTGATCATCCAGAGGTGTGTTGGCTCAGTCGGGGAAAGTTCTCAACAGCTTTTGAGCTCAGCAACGGAATCTGTCAGTTCATGGACAGTAAAGAAAAAAGAAATCTGTCAGTTCATGGACAGTAAAGGAAAAGAAATCTGTCAGTTCATGAACAGTAAAGGAAAAGACTCCACCGTTTGGAGGGATGAGAAGTTCCTGGCTGACATAACAGCTCATCTTAAGGCCTTAAATGTGCAGCTCCAGGGACGTCACCACATGATCACTGACATGTATGACGCAGTCAAGCTGCTTTTATGGGACAAACTATTAGATCAGACGTCAGAAGAGAAAAGAAAACTGAATGATTTGAATTGTTATTGCTGAAAAGTACACATTTTATGTATATTTCCAGGTTTTCTAGCAAGTTCATATTTCTAACTTTTTTTTTTCAATTATCTTTTTATTTATTTTTAACATTTTAATAACACATTGAACCAACAGGGACCCAAGATATAACAAAAACAAATCAAAGACATAACAAAACAAAACAAACAAACACACACAAAAAAAAGCAGACCACAAACAAATTAGTCCATGGTCATAGTTCATCCTTTTAAGTGAGCTCATCGGATCTCAGTATGATATAATATTGTCAAAGGTCCATAAAAGGTTCCCATATCCTCCGGAAGATTTCCCCCTTATTCTTTAGAGTGTATGTGCGTTGTTCCAGTCTTAAAGTTTCATTTAAGATTTGTTTGAACAGATTAAACGAAGGGGGTCTTTCGTAATTCCAGTTAAGGAGAATGGATTTCTTTGCGATGCAGGAAATTATGATAATCCTCTTCCTGTTTGTGATGTCCAGTGTCTTGTCCAGTTCCGTACCGAAGAGGTACCGTATCGGTGTAATATTCAGCGGGGTTTCCACAACCTTAACAGTCAAATTATGTACTTCCTTCCAGAAAGGTATTAGCTTCCTGCATTCCCAAAAAACATGCATAATTGACCCTTTACTTAATTTGAAACGATGACATCTAGGGGAAGAGTTAGGGAACATTTTACTTAAGCGGAGTGGAGTAAGGTATGTCCTGTGCATAAATGTATAGTTTTGCTCTATTATTTTGTTACATGAGGAAAAAACGTTCTGATATATAGTATCCCACTGGTCCTCATCAAACACACATCCCAAATCTTTCTGCCATATATTCCTAAGCGGGGTCAAGGAAGAGCTGTGATGATCTATCAAAGCATTATAAATAACAGAGATTTTTCCTTTTAATGATTTGGACTTTATCAAGATCTCCTCAAGATTTGTTAACCTCAAAGACAGACGCTGTTCCCCTTTCAGGCTGTTTATTAAATGGCGACTCTGTAAATATTTGTAAAAGACCTGTTTTGGAATATCGTATTCTGATATCAAGTCTGCAAAGGATTTGAGTGTATTCTCTGTAAACAAATGTTGGAACTGGTGTATACCATTCTCCCTCCATTTTGCAAGTAAAGAGAAACCGACTGATGGTGGCAGATCTGGGTTTGAAGATAAGGGGGAAAGCCTGGAGATCTTGCCTAGATTTCCACAGAATTTATTAACATCTTGCCAAGCCCGAAGAGTATTGTAAATTACATATGTTTTTGTTACCTGATGTAGTGCATTTATATTGGTAATGAATGGTAGCAAGGATAAAGAAGAAGGAAGACAAAGTTCTTCTTCTATGTCAATCCAGTGGGCATCTTTACATCTTTGTACCCAGCTAATCAAGCCCTTTGTCTGGGCTGCCCAATAGTATATCTGTAAATTTGGTAAAGCTAGTCCCCCCTTCTCTCTAGATTTTGTTAAAGTTTTAAAGGCTATTCTTGGCAGAGAGTTATTCCAGATAACGGCAGTGATCATTTTGTTTATAGATTTAAAGAATGTTTTATCATAGTAACAGGGCAGTGACTGAAATAAATAGCTAAAACGGGGAAGAATATTCATTTTAATTGCATTTATTCGTCCGAGAAATGAAATGGGGAGCATTTTCCAGTGTTCTAGTTCCTCTTTAACCTTTTTCAGCAATGGAACATAATTGATGGTGTAAAGATCTTTAAGTTTTGAGGCCACATTCACCCCAAGATATTTAAAACTATCTCGAGCCCAGATGAATGGTGAGATGGCCTTGAGTCTGTTAGAGACTGGTGAATTATTTAATAAAGCGTTGGATTTTGTCAGGTTGACTTTATAGCCCGATATTGTTCCAAATTTAGAAATAAGGTCTAAAATTGCTGGGATTGACCGTTCAGGGTTAGTTAAGTATAAAATGATATCGTCAGCATATAATGATATTTTATTCTTTGTTTTTCCAATATTGATGCCAGCAATCTCTTCATTAGCCCGTATGGCTTCTGCGAGTGGTTTTAATTGCCAAGTTGAACAGAAATGGAGATAAAGGGCATCCCTGCCGGCAGCCTCTAAACAAACTGAATTTTTCAGTAAGAGTGCCGTTAATGCATATTTGGGCTTGTGGGTTGCTATACACGGTTCTGACCCATCCAATGCATTTCTCACCGAGATTAAATTTCTCCAGGACGGCTAACAGGTATGACCACTCGACCCTATCAAACGCTTTTTCAGCGTCAAGTGAAAGTAGTAAAGCTGTTCTGTTGTGTAGGGTCGAGTGGTCGATTATATTTAATAACCTTCGGATATTGTCAGATGCATAGCGTGCCTTCATAAAGCCAGATTGGTCAGGATTAATAATCTGGGGCAACAGATTTTCTAGTCTTCGTGCAATTAATTTTGACAGTATCTTAAAATCAACTGGGAGCAATGACATTGGGTGAAATGATGTGCATTCGGCAGCGTCTTTGTTTTTCTTGTGAATTAATGATATGGTTGCTGTCTTCATAGTATCAGGAAGAGTTCCATTTTCAAACAAAATCTGTAACCATGGGCATGAAAAGTTGTTCAATTTGCTCCCAGAATGTTTTATAGAACTCTACAGACTATCCATCTAAACCTGGAGTTTTCCCTGAGGGCATTGACTTAATTGCTTGCAGTACCTCCTCTGAGGTGAATGGGGCATTTAACTGCTCCTTTTGGTCATCCGAAATAGAAGATAGGGAAATTCTTTCCAAAAATCTCTGTATATCCATTTTGGAGGGATTTTCTGATGCATAAAGCTGTTTATAGAAATCAACAAATGTGGACTTAATTGATTGTGCATCATATTTCAGATGGCCTGTTGTATTGCGCCTACACTTAATTGTGTTTTCTGTGCGCTCCTTTTTAAGTTGATAGGCTAATAGTCTACTAGGTTTATTGCCGTATTCATGATACTGCTGTCTGGTAAAGAATAAAAGTTTTTTGATGTGCTCTGTTTGAATAATATTGATTCTGGCTACATTTAATTTTCTCAAGTTTTCCTCTGTAGGGGACTGTTTATGGGATTGTTCCAGGTTGATTAACTCTCTCTTGAGTTGTTCTGTTTTCTTAATAATATACTTTTTCCTTGCGACTGTGTAAGAGATCAGCTGGCCCCTAATTACTGCTTTAGCTGCATCCCACATCACTGCTGGAGTGACGGGGGAGCCCGCATTTTCCTGACTGTACTGGTCTAACCATTTTCTAATGTTATTGGAAGCTTCAAGGTCTGTAAGGAGTGAAGCATTGAATCTCCATTGTTTGGTTGGGTTTGTCTGTTGGGGAAGGGATAACCGGAGATAGACTGGAGAGTGGTCTGATTTAAAAATGGGCCCTATATCACATGAAATTATAGATGAAAGATGGTCCTGGGGAAAAAAAGAATAGATCTAATCTGGAGTAAGATTTGTGCCTGGTTGAATAGAAAGTGTAGTCTCTTTTTGTAGGGTTAAGCTCTCTCCAGACATCAACCAGACCTACATCCATCGAGGCTAGTTTCAAAGTCTTAGAAGCATTAGGGTTAGATACTGTAGTTGAGGATTTGTCTAAATTGCTATCCATACAACAATTGAAATATCCGGCAATTATTCCAAAATCTGTATTGTATTAATTAAATAAAGTAATCATATCCATCATGAATTTGGGGCTATCCTCATTTGGAGCATATACGTTCAACAGCATCAGTTCTTGTCCATATAGCATCCCCCGAATTAATATGTGTCTGCCCTCACAATCATTATATTGCTCCTTAAATATGAAAGGCAATTTTTTATGAATAAGTAATGCTGTTCCCCTTTTATTGCTGGTGAAGCTAGAGAAATAAACCTGTCCGACCCAGTCTCTTTTTAGTTTTTTGTGCTCTTCATTGGACAGATGAGTTTCCTGAAGGAAAGCAATGTCTATTTTTTCCTTTTTTTAAGAATGTAAGAACTCTCTTCCGCTTAATCGGGTTCCCAAGGCCTCTGACATTAAAGGTTATTACATTAAGCATACTAGACATACCAAGTTTTGCATGTTATCTTGATTTTGTGTGACCATGTTAAATTAAAGGTAAACAGAGAAAAAGACATATATGGTTAACAGACTGATAAAAGAAAAAGTATCATAGGTATGATAGCATGAGGGACCCCCTCTACCAACCCCCTCTCCACCTCTCCATAACCGTAGCCTAGTCCCCAAATGACAAGGCAACCCCACACGTACAGGTAACACCCTCAAGTTGACTGACAGGTAACAGTAATCCCTCAACAACGCACATGTTTTTTAGACAAGGTGCAATCTCTGTGCAGGTAAATAGGCAGGAAAAATGTTTTAGCTAAGCTTTCTTGGGTGGCGCTTTAGCAGCAGGCATTTAGGTAGAAAAAAAAAAAAAGAAAAAAAATTATATGCATATATTTATATACATACACACACATACATATATATATATATATATATATATATATATATATATATATATATATATATATATATATATATATATATATATATATATATATATATATATATATATATATACATATACACACACACACATGCATATCTTAGTGGATAATAACAATAACAAACTAGCAATTGGTTGCTCTATTATCTTAATCATAAGGGCTAGTTTATATCAGATACCATAAATGTTGAGGAAAAAGAATTATAATAATATTAATAATGTGTCCTCCACGAAACATATATCGTCAAGTATATAAAAAAAAACATAATGTCCAGCTATAGGTAATCATTTGAAACACAACTTAAAACAGATTTAGACTGGAACAAAGTCTCTAGGGTCTGCACACCTGTTGCTCAATTCCAATCACACTACCATTGCTCTCTTCTATTAACTATACTGAGAGAGAAAAAAAAAAGACGCTAGTAGCAACAGATGGTAAGTAAATAAAATAACACATAAGGTCTGACTGTCCCATGAGCGTCTGCTGTTTACTGTTCATGTTTCCTGCTGCTGTAGAATAGATAGGCTTAAGTGGCCACCTCTGGTGGGCCCATTTCCATGCACAAAGTCTGATACACTCGCCCCTCTCTTGCATATAAAAAGCAAATCAAACCTGGTCATCCATAGGCTATTTGGCGGAGATTTTACGGTAGAACTCCTCGGCCTCTTGTGGGGAGGAAAACACCTGGATCCTCCCGTTGTGCAGCACTCTCAGCTTGCATGGTTGGAGGTGAAATCCTCGGAAAGTTCCCATATCAATAAACAGCTTTTTCACCTCGTTGAACTCCCGTCTTCGTCAGATCGTCTCTGCTGAAAAATCCTGGACAAATGCGAGTTTGGAAAGTGTAACCGACACTTAGGGAAAGGCCTGTTTCTTCGTCTTTCACCGGGACCCCAGGGCCCGGGCCGGGGAACTACCGCCCCCCCAGTCCCCTCTGACGCTCCGCCGCTGGTTTGGGGCTATTTTATGGACGAAGTTTTAGGGAGCCGTCACACTATGCTGCCATCCTGTTTGGGCTCCCATATTTCTAACTTGATTAATTTTGACAGGAGATATTTTTAAGAAGAGCAAAATCTTTTGGGATATTTAAAACTTTATTTTTTATATACATTGACATAAGGAACAAAGAAATTTTAATGTTATTTTAATGTTAAGTTTGCATATATTTCTAACTTGTATCATTTAACAAGATATTTTTATGGAGAGCAAAATACTAAATATAAGTTATTTAGGGTTTAGGTTTATTACAGAATAATATTTCTGTCTGTTTTTATCCATATTTATGTTCCAAAAACATTTCAAATTAGTGTGTTCAATAAATGTTTATCCTGTTTGGGATAAACTGAAGCGGATTTTGAATTTTGGCCCCCGGTGGAATTGAGCTTGACCCCCCTGATCTACATGTTGTGCAGACCCCCCCCCAGTCCTTCAGACCAAGGGATCTCTAAGACCACGCCCCCGCGGGCAGACCAGACACACCTCCCAGTGTGGAGGGCCCCCCCATGAGGAAACACTGGAGCTAAAAACTAAGAGATTAGAAGACAGGATAAAAACAGACAATAGATACAGTAATGATAAAATGTATAAAAATGAGAAAAATTGGAGATGTAAAAACTATAGTTTTTTTTATAGAATTTAAAGATTTTATGGTTATAAAATGCAAAACGCTTCCCTTTGTGTTTTTAATCTAACTTGAATGGTTAAAAGGCCAGAACCAGAGGACCTCAGGGTCCGTGAGGGTTGATATGATAAAAGCAGAGGGCCCAAAACCGTTAAGACATTTAAAAACAAGTAAAAATATGTTAAAATCGATCCTGAAGCAGACAGGGAGCCAGTGCAGTGACTTTAAAACTGGTGTAATGTGTTCCCGCCCTCTGGTCCTTGTTCTGTAACAACTGCAGAGAATAGATGCTCTTTTTGTTCTTCCCTCTTTAAATACTTTGAGGTAATATTTCAAACACATTTTATATAATTTATCATTCTAATGCATATTTTTACAGATTGGGATACCGTAAAGAAGCACGTTGATATATCTTTACAGTTTCACATCACTAGTGTGGAACAGTTTCTCTGCACTTGTGAGCAGGACTAATCCCAGTCAGATGATGCCAGTCCTCCGGTCAGCATCACATTACCAGACATAACCACTCAGTATTATAGCTTCACAAACACAAGACTCTCACTTACACGTCAACTATTGTTTCACTGTTTCCCTTTATGACCGCTATAGCAGCTAACATATTAGCCATCACTGCTCTACCATTATGGACACATTTTGAAAAGTGCTTTTCCCAGCAGTTCAGCTACCTGTTAGTCAGCATATGTTTCCCTCATCCATCTAAACGCTTACCTCTGACTGATTCACATCACTTCACTTGTTGTGTCTCTGTCTATTTGCACGCCTCTCTTTGTGTAACTGAATGATACAGTAGGAACAGGAAATGAATCTTAGCGATGCACAAGCTAACCAGAGGTCTGCTGTGGGTTCCCCCGTTTAATACTGGAGACACTTGTTAAAGCAGAACAAAGGAGCTTCAGCTCAGCTGGTTGCCCTATTGTTGTGGAGGTTAAATTGCTTTTACAACACTGTATACAGCATGGATTTGTTGCTCTCTGCCATGATGTCTACTATAGCTCAGTGAGCTACTTTCACAGTTGTGACATAGTGCCTTAAAGCATGAAACTGATACTTTAACAGAAAATGAAGTATTTTATGTATGCACACACTTGACACTAAGTAGATTTTTTGAATGCATGTGTGTTTCTGTTCATGAATCTTTCCTAAAAGGAAGTAGAAATCCATATTTGTCTGAGATCTATGCATTTTGCCCAGAACAGTTACATTTACGCTCAGCTTGATAGCCAGCAGGGTCTCTGTTGAAAAACGTATAAACTAAAGGTGTGGAGAGACCAAAACTGAACTTATCAGTCCACATGCCCGAGCAAGAGTTATTCTACTGCTGTTCAACATGAACAAGAGTGGAAGTGAAGAGAGACAGGAAATCAAGTATAATGTCAGAGACAGAGAGAGGGAAAACTGTGCCGCCAGACAGACGTGGACATCGTCCCCGGGCCTGCTGGCAGCGCCTCTCCGGGGGGGGGGGGGGGGGGGGGGGCAGCACCGCAGACAGGAGAGTAAATAAACAATGTGAACATCAGAGAGATGTGAGCTGGATTGTGTGATAAAGCTCAGGATTAGAGCACAGCTGCCTGTCTGGCATGTAACAGCATGAACGCTGAGGGAAACACATGACATGAGTCCTTAAATCAAGCCCTTATAGTCAAAGAATAATAAATGCCTGGCACACTGCCAGAAGTACACTAAAGGGATACAGACGGAGTCAGCAATGTCGTCATTTATAAAGTTCATGAAGCAGGTATATGTTTTACATGCTATTATGTAGATAGAACTATAAACAGGAAGGGCATGCTTGACCTTCTGTAGGAGAGACTCGGAGGAGACGCTGGACACAGATCGGATATGAGACAAGGATGAAGACAGTGGCTGTTATGTGATTATCTAATCAGAGAGGACTTTGTAGTTCTCATTCATAGGTCTAACTTCAGTCTGAGACGCTGTGAGCTACTGCAGCTCTTTAGTTGCTAACAGTTGTTCAGTTTGCAGCATGATTCATTTAGTTTAAATACTTGGATGCATTCAGACAGACAGGTGCACCTCCTTTTCATTTATAGCTGGCTCATTTAGGCTGTGTTTGAAAATCAAATAAAAAGCACAGTCTGAGAACCCGAAGCCTTTCAAATTAAAACATAACATCATTTCCATTTAAGAAATGTAAGGAGTAAAAAGTAACAGCTGCTTTTATTTGGAGGCATCTGCTTTGTCAATATTGCTATTTCAAGGTAAACAGTAACACCACTTTTATTCCTCTTTTGGTCGTCTTCCACTTCCAGATGAGACTAGACTAAAGGGGCCCTTAGGGGCCACAGTCCCATCAAGGCAAATGCACTACTTTATTTAACAATATTAAAGAAACTCATCTGAATTCACAGCAAAATCTTAACAGTTCTCCTATTTTCCATTCTCCATTTCTACTAAAAGATTCTCTGTAGTTTTCTGTTTTCTTGCTGACACATATATACTCATTATAGCATTATGGTGCTAAAATGCTAAAATGTTCATTAATATTCCTTTATGTGTTTGTCTCTGTTATCCAAACCTTACTCACTTTGCACTTTTACTGAAGATTAAAAAAAAAATTGAATTAAGCAGGAAATCACTTTACTATTTCAGTTCTTCAAAGCACTTAATGAGTTTCAGGGCCCTGGTGGTAACAGGGAAACCAACATCCAGGCCTCCTGGTCTGCAGTAACTTCCTCCTGGTACCTGTGGGGGACCTCCAGTCTTTCCAGCCCACTGTGCCCAGTAAATCTCTAAATAGAGGTATTCGCCTCCTCTATTTCCAAACTTCTCAGTTAATCTTGGAGAATGAGCTCAAGCATCATGCAAGGAACATTTTTCTTGCTACATCATGACACAAAGTTCAGGGTTCAAGCTGAAACTGACTGGTAAATGTGTGGTTCACTGCCATATTCAGATCAAGCCTTCCCATTGGTTCAGTGGCAGTTTCACAGATTCACATGGGGGTCCCAGGTTCAGATTCTGGTTGCGTCAGGAAGGGCATCCGGCGTAAAACTTGTACCAAACGTCTCATGCAGATCGCTTGCTGTGACGACCTTGGTCAAGAAACAGAAGTTACCATTATGGTGTGGGTTGAGTTTATTAGCGTCTCCTCTTGTCTCCCCTGTCCTTTTAAGTTAAGTTTGGATTTTATTTTTTGGTTAATAAAGAGCTCTACTGGACGTTTGGGTCCTACCTGCAACTCCAACATGACAGTTAGTGCCACATCCAGACTCTTGGTTTTCCTTTTACAGAAAAGAGCGATGACTTGTTCCCCAGAGTCACTAATCCCCATTCAAGCCATATTCAAAAGTATTCCTAAATAAGAACATTTGAGAATAAGTAATTAAAGCTAGGAATATAAACAAGCATCACCCTGTCTGAAGAGACAAACATTTAAGGCATACTCTGTCATGATTTTATAAATGATATACAATGCAACTCTGACTGGAGGGTCAGTGCACTTTTAATGTTTGTGGGTAAGATGCTGATCATCTAATTGTAATTGTGTCTGTTGAATGGATGAATGAGACTTCTACTGTGATGCACTTTGATTGAAATGATAAGAATATAAAAAAGTCTATCACATATAAAGCTCAAATTCCCACAATGCAGTGTTAACTACTTTCAGAAATGTGTAGGCTAAAGAAAAAAAAAAACAACTTCATATGAGCCACACATTGTTCTCTCCATCATTCCCTGGTCTTTATGACCCCGCCTCTTAATAGCCATCCACCCACTAAGCTCGAAGCTGCCAGAACGAATTAATGTGTTTAAAGTGAGCACACAGTGTTTGTGATACCACCATCAGAGCCAAGCATTTTCTTTTGTTTTTCCGGTTGGTTGGGAGGAGCAGTCATTCAGGCTGCCAAAGAAATGGCACTGTTTTAATAATCCTGTCCAACCCACAAACCAATTATGTCATTACAAATCTTGTGTAAAAAAAAAAAAAAAGTATAAATTTGATTTTCAAGCACACTGAGATCCATGGAGAGTCAGGGAAATGACTGAAATGGTGAAAATGTTAAAAAGGGCTGCTATGTAAGGCTCTCAGCAAACAGCACTGCAGTTGCTTCTATAACCACACGGTCTTCCAAACTAAACTGTTGTGATTATTAAAACTGGTCACAGAATGACAAGAAACATTGTCACATATATACATATATATATATATATATATATATATATATATATATATATATATATATATATATATATATATATATAGATATATAGATATATATATAGATATATATTCATATAGATATATATACATATAGATAGATAGATAGATAGATATAGATGTACGTGTGTGTGTGTGCGTAAATCTGACCACATGGTAGCTTGTTTTTGCTGTGGATCTTTTTTCTTTTTTACATAGTTCCTGTGTCTACCCAACCCACAACATTGCTGTTTATATGGTGGTACAAAACATGTGATATTTAATGCCAGCATTTCAAAATAGTGTAACGACCCAGAATAAGTGGAGGACACGTAGCTGGCCTGTCTTCTCCTCCACCTGTCAGTCACCGGAATGCAGGTCACGTTATTCAGTTGCCTCCCAGGGATGAGTGACGGGAAGCAATGCGCAGTTGTGTTGTACTGAATGTACGGTTCGGTCGTGTTGCGCTGTTTGAGCGTAATAAAGCTGAGTTCGACAAGCCGGTCTCGAGCGTCTTTTCTGAAGCCATTACAATAGCAAACCAAGTCCCTCCATAAATTGGCCCTGAGCATGTCTACATCACTGACTGGACATCCGTAGTAAGCAGCAGCTTGGTAAAAAGAGCAGGGGGGTGATTATTTTAGCTTCTGAAAAACATATAAAAGCAAATAAGCTCAGCAGCCCAATGAAGCAGAGAATATTGCTGTCTATTTGATAATGGTGGCCTCTGTTTTATGCTGCCAAAGCTGTTGAAGTGAGTTTCTGCTTAACCCAGGGTCACATGGCCTAGTAATTGTTCCAACACCTAATCACCTTCACTCTCAAGGTCAAGACATTAGAAATGATTCATGTATGCTAAAGTCAAGCACTGGTTTCTTTGGTGCAGCTCCAAATTGCTGAGAAATACAGATTCAAGGTTGTTGCTGCCCCCCAGTGGTTAAAATGTTATCCACGAACAGTTCTGACATTAAAATCATACAGAGAAGAGAGTTCACATCATCAAAGGTATGACCAGTCACAAATCTAATCCCAACTCTGCTAAACTATTATCTTTTTAATTAATATTGTGCCAAATCTTTAATAATTTTCTGGCATGACATCCTTTTTTCTCTGTGTTTCAGGACTATGAATACTCCAACCATCCTCAGTCCACACAGCACCAGAAGAACGACCGGTGTCCCCCGCCGCCCCAGATGCTGCCGGAGCGGGCCTGTGAGGTGCCAGGGTGCCGCTCAGACTCAGAGTGTGAGCGCCACAAACGCTGCTGCTACAACGGATGCATCTACGCCTGCCTGGAGTCCGTTCAGCCACCACCAGGTCAGCAGAGCCAGCAGAGCTGGGTCTTAATGGAGCAGAGGTTGTTGAGTTGGTGATACTTTGTTTGATTGTATGCTCAGGATTTAAAAGGCAGTCTCTATTATTATTATTATTATTATTACAATTATTGGTATTAAGCAGAAAAATGTTTTTTTTTTTTTTTTTTTTTTTTAAACTGGTTTTAATGAGGGTGTCAGCGTCTAGCTTAACGCATGTGCTTGTGGTTTGTGAGCAGTGCTGGACTGGCTGGTGCAGCCCAAGCCTCGATGGCTGGGGGGGAACGGCTGGCTGCTGGACGGGCCGGAGGAGGTTCTGCAGGGTGAGTACCTGCAGAATATCACTTTAGTGATGAAGCTGCACCCTAGTCTTCACAGCATAAACACGTGCTAATTCAATGTTGCAAGATGATTATGAGTAATATAGTTGTAATGAGCACCTTTTCATTTTAACTTTCCAAAATCAAACCCAAATGCTATGTGTTAGGGTGCATATTTTTTTTTTGTTTTGTTTCTGCGTTTCCAGGGCAATGAATAGTTTTTAATTACATTTAATTACACTTTAGTTATCTTCACCAAAGGTTACAGTGGATTTTCATTTCCTGCCTCTCCTCCAGAGTTTGGGTGGTCCTCCACTTTTAAGTTTCAGCTACTTAATTTCCTGTACATTGCTTTTTTTTTTTGTTTCATTTCATTTTTATTTCTATGAAGAAAAACTCAACATCCAAATGTTGAACATGTGCCTCCCCCAGACGTGTTTGCATAAACTCAAGTCTCAATAGACCTGAATACATTGCATATTCATTTTTTAAATCTGCATGATTTTGCAGTTTGAATAC
Source organism: Hirundichthys speculiger (assembly GCA_018398805.1). Classification (NCBI taxonomy): domain Eukaryota; kingdom Metazoa; phylum Chordata; class Actinopteri; order Beloniformes; family Exocoetidae; genus Hirundichthys; species Hirundichthys speculiger. The sequence continues at coordinate 87,317 of JAGFBZ010000108.1, forward strand.
TGAGATTCCCAGTGGGAAATGTAGAAAATACTTTCAGAGAAGACAAGTCATTTATTTAAACGATCACTATATGAGCCTGAGTTTTTGTGACCGACCTTAACGCATGTTATCCCCCCATTACCACTAGCTGAGGCGTGCAGTACAACTGAGGATGGAGATGAGCCCCTCCACTGTCCTACAGGTTATGAGTGCCACATCATCAACCCAGGAAACCCTGCAGCCGGCATCCCTAACCGGGGCCAGTGCATCAAGCAGCGGGGCAACTCTGGTAGGGTTGGAGGATTTCTCTTGAATAATACATTTATGTGTGATTGTTAAAGTAATTTTCAATCCAGGCTCTAATAAACATCCCCCACCTATTTAAAATTAAGTTCAACAACTACCGTCTTGTGTATCTGTGCTTATGAAACGAGTTTGTAGTGGCCAGGTCGGCTGTCTCTCTGTCTTCAGACCTCCACTGGATGTTTTAGCTTCCAGTAATAATAATCATAAATATACACAAACTAAAATAACTTGGCAAATTAGTAGACTGTGTTGTGGAAAACATAAGATCTGATCTCGATGAGAAAATCAGAACAGAATTTATTTAAGAGCAAAGAAACAATAATACAAAAATCTTATGTGCACATAAGGAGAGCTGTCAGTCAGTGCTCCACAGAATACTGAATGAGGTCTCTGTCAGACAGAGATGAGGGTTTTCTTTTATACAAAGACAAAAGGTGTTGATTCTTCTACAGGTCTTTGCATACAGAGTGGATCACAGCAGGTAGTGGTGAGAACAAAGGGACATTTGTCTTAGGACAGACTGATTGAATTTAGGGACGTTACACAGTTCCTTGATCAAGAAGTTATTTACTTAATGTTGATTGAATTTAGGAATGTTTATTCAGAATCACAGCTAACCCAGCCTGTGTCTCCTTGATCAATGAATCACAGCTGACCCCCGTGCTTGCCTTTTGTCCCACATTATGATGTGTATTGGTCTTGTTAAGAAAGACAAATCACTTTAAACATATTGTTAAAGACAAATAAAATGAACAAAATTATGAGATTAATAAACCAAATAAAAATTTCCTTCACAACTGTTACAACATGAGTTGATAATGAGTGGTTGAAGCAGAAATCTTAAATCAAAGGTTCAGTGATGGCAAGTTAATATTTTTATTTCATTAATCATTAATCAAGCTTTTAAAGTGCAGGTCCTGTGACAATCACAATGCTTTGATTTCCTTCCAGATGGACGTGGTCTGAGGCACAAATACTTTAAAGACTACAAGGACTACTTGGGTAAGCAGTACAGCACACATATCTTCACATAAAATAAACAATAAAGCTAATCTGCCCGACATTTTTCTTTTTTTTCCTGACAGGATCCAATTCTAACAATGCAGTAGGCTACGAAAAACATCACCACAAGCACCTGGGATGAAATATATCTGGACCCACTTTGAACCATAACATCATCTTATGTGTCTCTATTCAAACCCCCCCCCCCCCCCTTCCTTTTTTAAAAAAAAATCATAATCATTCTAGATCAGCTTGACTTCAGCTTCAGCTACGATCCTAACACAATCTCAGGCATCAGTCCAGTACTGTTTGATCTGTTCAGACCAGATCCAGATCCAGATCCAGGACCAGACCAGACCTTTTTTTAATAAACCAACAGCTGCTACCTCCTCTTTGCAAAGCTCTCCTCTGTCACACGTCCTTTAAGGAGACAAGTGTAATGTACTGTACTGAGTCTGTGCAGCCGAACAAATAAGTGCTTTTATAGTCTCGTGTCTGTGAAATGTTTAGGTTGAAAACGCTGAAGGAAAAGAGCAGGTTATATATCAAGGTTGATCATCATAAAATCTCCAAGAAAATAAGGAACCAATGTCATTTTTTTTTGTTTTTGGTTTTTATTTTTTAATTTAATTTTTCTCCCAGTTCTTTGAATCCCCAACCCAGTCTAGAAGTCATTCTTATGCTCACAAAGACATGTTTTCTTACCTCGTGTCTGGTCATTAGGGAAAATCAGGACCATATGACCCTCTTACTCAGTCTCACAGGAACTCTGCTTAACGTTCTTCTGAAATCTGGAAGGTTTTATAAACTTCCAGCTGTTGCTGTTGCATTTCTGAATAAAGTCCAAATCTGATTTAATATTGAAACCAGTGATTGCAGCCGGTACAATTAATCCCACATGAGTGTGTGGACTGCAACACCTTTAAAGGATTTAGATCATCTCTGCATTTGTTTCAGTAAGAAGATGCTGCAGTAAAATTGAAGTAAGATGGAACTGATCTTTGAAAAGGCCAATTTGAGACGCTTCTCATCTGAAGGAAAAATGTTATATGTATATTTAAGTCGGATTACCCCTTTAAAATAAAACTATATGTATCTTATCTTGAATTAAAGTCAAATTGAATCAAGTTAAAATGAATGATGTAAGATCACTTAGGTTTTTCTTCATTTTAAACTGAGAAAACAAAAACAATCCTCTCTTTCTATCAAACTATGATCCCTGATGAAGTACTAATGGTAACATGAAAGGCTTTTATATGATCCAGATTTTTGTAAACACATTTATATATCTTTTTACGTTCATTCTAAAACTTCACTAGCTTTTGCAGGTGTACAGATGTGTTTGTGTGTGTTATAAACTCAAATGGTGCTCTGGTTAATTGCTGCCAAAAAGAAGAATAAGCTGGTCAAATGAAGAAAAAAAAAAAATATCTGTGCAGGACCTAGGTCATGTCTGAATATCTGTGGTTATGTGTTCTAAATAAACCTCATGGCTGACTCCAGTTATGTCTGTTTCTTTTGTTTTTCAAAGCATTTCAATAAAGTTTAAAAGGAATGATAATATACGTGTAACAGATTTGCCAGCCACATACAGTATATGCTGTACACAATGGCGCCACCATGTGGTGGCTAGGGGTGGCTACAGCCACCACTGGATTAGTCGGAGCCACCCCTTAGCCACCCCAAGGAGGTGCATTGGATTTATGTAGATCTAGGAAATATATTTTAAACATAGGCTTCTATATTTTTTAACAGAAATAGCAACAACAATAATATATATATATATGCGATGTCATGTTAAGAATAAGAATCAGACCACAACGGGATCCCTACGCCCAATGTTACATGCAGTAGATCCATTGCTCCGTTCAGATCCCCCCAACCCCTCCTCCCTCTCCCCTCTCTTCGATGCGATGTTCAGGTGCTGCTGAAGTCAGTTTGGGAACTGCAGAAAGCATGCAGTGCATTCAAGCAGCAAAACCAATGCAACGAATTCTGAAAAGGACTTTTGTGGGTATGTATGTTATACAGAGTTTGCAGTGTTTGTGTAATATATTTATTTGACTGGAAATACGTGGATATACTTTATACATGTGCATACTGAATGAGTGAGACTTTTGCTTGCTCTATGAAGTTAGCGCGCTAAGCAGAAAAGTTAGCATAGCTAACTAACCACTTTGCTGAATTGCTTTCAATCTACAGAGGTTAGAGGATGAAACGAAAACACGATATATCACATTTTTTTGGCAAGAGTAGAAGTACTAGTGAGAAGAAAAGTGAGAATGTTGAGAAGCAGAACCCCGATGTAGAAGAAGTATCGGTATGCAGTGAGGATGAGTCCAGGGTGAGAACAGGGACAGAAGGTGCAGATGATGAATCAAGAATTCCTGGGCCTGCAGGCAACATTCACCTACTGAACTGGATGATGAAGACATCAGTAGTAGAAATCCATTGATTTCTACTACTAGTGTTAAATTAGCCATTATGAAATATTACAAAAAATGGGTTGGATGTTTCTTCCTTCAAGGAAGAAACATCCAACCCATTTTTTTTTATATTTCATAATGGCTAATTTAACACTTAATGCACAACAGCAAGATCGATGGATTTCTACTACTGATGTCTTCATCATCCAGTTCAGTAGTCAGGACCAGGCTAACAAGCAGGACTTCTTCATCCTGCTGCTCTCCGCTCTTTCAGAAAGTGGGTTATGTAGAAACTCTGAGTATGTTGAACCTCAACTCAGGGAAACTTGGAGTTTTCCGTCTCACAAAGCGAGCTAACTTAACCCCCAGGAAGAGGGGTCAGTTGAGCCAGTTTCAGAAACTGAGGTAAGTCATTGTTGGAGTCTGTTGCTGTGGTAACTGAGTCTGAACTAAACCTGGTCAGGAGCAGGTATACTTCAACATACACCAAGTTTCTTGTTGTTTCCTCCCCTTCATGAACCTGAAACAAGTTTAATTTCATCAGATAACTGATCATATAATGTACATTTAGGAGATGTTTGAATAATAACATCTTTCATTTATGTCGGGAAAGTAGGGGAGAGTGGGGTAATGTGAGACGGTCTCCCCCCTTCCCTCTAAGCAAGATAAATTGATGTGTCTATAAAATTAACACATTTTTCTTTAATTTAGGATGTTTCCTAAGGACGGAAATGATCAGAATGTTTGCTAGACTAAAGATGGTGAAAATGTGATCGTTTTTATAAAAAGAGGTCAAGTGTCTCATTTTACCCCAGCTATGGAGTAAACTGAGACAAAGCCCAGATTTCAAGGGGGTAAAGCGGGCCAGCGTGGAGTAAAGTGATCAACTTACTTTCTTTCCACCACTCTGGAGGTGACTGAACAAACACAAATAATGCAAATTATCATTCAAAAATGTTTTATTCAACTTAGAGAAAAGAACCACTTCCACAGTAAGGGAAACTCAGATTATGACCCCTGTCACTCCATAGCGAATCCTCGGGATTAGCTCCGATTTTTAGCCCTTTCTTTGCAGTTCCTCATCAGTCTCTCTCGTCTCTTTTCAAAAGCTCTGGATCGGCTCATCCTTTTCTGCCCTCTTTTGCACTTCCTCTGCAGCCTGCTGCATCTTTCTTCTAAAGCCCTTTCGAGTGCCTGCATCTTAGGAGTGTTGGTGAGGGTAGCGGTCTTCACGCACCTCCATCTGGTTTGTTTTCTGAGGGTGAACTTTGGAAGCACGGTGATTTCCTGTGGAGGGACATCGCCAGGCTGATTAGTTAAAGGTCCTGGATCCGTGTCAGCTGCCGCGGTAGCGGGCGAATTCGTACGGGAGGCTGCGTTATCTGCAGCGGGAGGAGGGTCATCTTCAGGTGGACCATCTGCAGGATGCAGGCCTTCAATACCTTCTCCCGGAGGTGGAGCATCTCCGGTGGTAGGCTGTAGTTCAGGGTTTGGATGGTCTGACGGAATGGATGGTGCAAACGCTTCATTCGGGAAAATGTCACGATTGTCTGGGAAAATCCCAGTGGACCTAAACCCAGAAGTCACGTTTTTATGGTGTCACGGTTGTCATGAAGGCTTGACTCACAAGTCCTGCAACCTGGTAGATGGTGACTGTTTTGCCAGGATTCGATCGCATCCACCCAACGAGAGCTCGGCTGTATTGGGCTTTGAACGGACCGTACACGGCCACATCCAGAGGTGCATGATGGGATGTGTGAGGTGGGAGAGTGAGCATAATGATACCATTACTCCTGGCGAGTTCTACTGCCCTGAGTGATATGTGAGCTTTAAGATTGTCCATGATGAGAAGCATGGGGGGGTCAGGTGAACAGTAAGTGAGGTTTATCAGGTGGCCGAGAAACTCGGCCCAGCTATCTTCATTCATCCATCCTGTTCTGGTGGATGTAACTTTTGCTCCTGGAGGTGCATTGATCATGAAGCAGTCTTTAAACTTTACTCTGGGAAAGACCAGCATCGGAGGTGCAGCATCACCAGCAGCATTAACAGCACAGACCAGAGTTACCAGCTCCCCTCTCTCGGCCGATGTGATGGAACCAACTTGCCTTTCCCCTCTTTGTGTCACCACCTGAAACAGACAGAAAGTTCAGAATTAATGGCATGTTTGATCTGTAGGTTACATACACAGCTCCAGCAGGGTCCTGGAGGTGGATGAGAGGCTGCTGGCTCCATCACCTATCTGATTTTGGAGCACCATTCTGGGCCTTGCTCGCTCGGAGATCCCGCCAGGCCTGTTTATTACATTATTACAAGCTACACATGTCAGCCTTGTGTGTGCGTTTATCTCACCTGGTGAGGCCTTTGTACCGTATGGAGACTTGTTTCATCCACATTAAAAATCATGGGTGGGGGAGGAATTTATGCCTGTTAAAGATAAGGAGAAAGGGAATCTAAACTACTTAATTTTAGAGAATAAAACACATGCATTGGAACAATCAATTCACCCACCTGTCCATGACTACTGCCAGATAATCATAGACCTCCCCAACAGTTGTTCTATTGAAGCCAGTGGCCCTTCAGAGTGATGAACCACTCTGGACCTGAACCAGAACCACTCTGGACCTGAACCAGAACCACTCTGGACCTGCAGACTGTGTCTCCTTCCAGTTGGCAGGCATGGGGACATGGTTCTTGTCTGCATGGGGACATGGTTCTTGTCTGTATGGAGACATGGTTCTTGTCTCCATACTCATGGGCCAGTGTGTGGCACTTACCTGGAGAGAGGCCATAGGACTGTTCAGCAAGGTCTTTGTATGGAAAGTTTGGAAAGTTCCTCCTCCATCTCATCTGTGAAAATTCTCTTTGCCTGGGCTACTGAGCACCAGCCCACAGTGAGAAGGTCCCCCCGCTGCTTCTTTCTTATAAATCTTAGGAGGCTTGACTTGTCAATATTTTGCTACTTTGAAACGCATCTTAACAAATCGAATCACTTCACTTCACCAATCTGCTTCAACATTCATATATTTGATGATTCATTCACTCTGAACAAGTGTATCTGACAATCGTGGACAGTGCTACTGTTTCGTCAAAGGACCATGATCTTGGTCACATTATTTACTGTATTTTGTATCCTATCTGTGCCTTATTAAATCAGCCTTGGATTGACAGGGATGTCAATTTTCTGCGGATCTGCGGATTTACGAGTTTTTATTCCATCCGGGGGTCATTTTTGAGATACGTGTAAATCTAGTTTAATTTTTTTTTTTTTTTTTTGGGGGGGGGGGGGGGGGGGGGGGGGTAGAGGAAAACAGCATATTAAAGGAGAAAAGTCCATTGACCAGGTGAGTAAACGTGCTTTTCGACCACTGCTAAGCCTGCTGAGGTGCGTACCTCCATTGCTGCCTCAGACTCCTCCAGTGAGGCCTGTAGCTCCTCTTTTTCCATCTCGATCTTCTTTTTTGCCTTCTGGAGCTCGTGGACACGGAGAGGTAAAAGTCTTACCTGGAGGAGGGGAAGACAACAGATGATCCAGCAAACCAAGAAGGGAAATACAAGGTGCAAATACACAAAGGAACAAATGAGGTGCAGGTTTAAACACTCAGGGAAATGAATAGAAGGAAGTAAATCAAAATACAACAGGGGAAAGACAGACCTACAAAGTAAAGCAGGAAACAACGCAAGGAACCTTAGGAAAACAGACCAACCAAGAAAACCCCGAAAAATCCAAAAACCAAACCCAAGACCACACAACTAAATCTCAACCCATGACACAGAATGGACATAAACTGTCACTGCAGTCAGAAAAGTCCTCAGTTTGGTATTAAATACTATTGTTCCAGTTACATTTTAGTGATTAAACAAAACATAACTTATTTGGGTCAAGTGGAGGAGTATAAATACCTCAGAGTTCACCTGGACAACAGACTGGATTGGAGACGCAACACAGATGCTGTTTATAAGAAGAGACAGAACAGACTTTACCTCTTAAGGAAGCTTAAGTCCTTCAGTGTTTGCAGCAAGATGCTGCATATCTTTTATAAGTTTGTTGTGGAGAGTTTAATCTCATCTGCAGTCATCTGTTGGGGGAGCAGCATCAGAGCCAGTGACATAAAGAAACTAAACAAACAAATAAAGAAGGCTGGCTCTGTTCTGGGGACTGTTGTGGAGGTGTAGCCAACCTATTCTTTTTGTGCACTTTAAATATTCTCTTTATTCCACCTGGAATTTGTTAGGTTATGGCAGAGAAATAGTTAGATCCATTGATCTTAAATCACTGTCTTAAGGTTATATTTGGTTTTATCAAAACGGAAGTCGAAGTCACGTGACCCGGTAGAGATGCTTATAAGCAGGCCCACAGCCATTCTCAGGTGAGATGTGTTGTAATGCAGGTACCAGCTTGAGGCCTAGATCTACTGTGGGACGTGGGACCGTTTTCTTGTGTTGAAATGTATCAAACTTTTGGAGCTCAAATAAAGATGAAAAAAGGAGAAGCTGTTGCCACGTGGTCATTTTAAGGGGGCAACAGAGGCTCTGGAGCTGATTCTGCAAAGTAGGATACTTCATAAAATGAAGGACATCATGGAGAACCCTGAGCATTGTCGTGAAAAATGCTCCAAATGTAGTGCTACAAATAACTCACAGATGAAAGGATTGTCGAGAAGAATTTGAGTACAGAATGCTTCAGATGTGGTGTTAGAACTCCCCAACAAAGAACTCCCCCAAATGAAAGAAGTTAACATCTTTATCATGTACTGTGAGAAGTTTTCCCAGAGAGGAGGGCAGTCACACGTTGTCTTTATGAGATTTCCTTTCACACCTACCAAAACGCATATCAAATGAAAGTCTGCTAAAACAAGGGACAGGACTCCCTTGTTTTAGCAGACATCCACCACCTACTGAAATGTGTATTGAATCAGGTCCTGCCTTTTGCTCTGTCAGACTTGCTAATTCACATACCACAATGTGGAGTAATAATCATTGTTTAGTCTTACTCTTTCATCTGGCAGACTTGCTAAAAGTCACCTATAAAAGAGATATAAATGTGTGTTACCACGGGCACAACCATCTAGTCTGCAGGCTGCATGACTGTGTCCCGCTACTGCGCTCAGCTTAAATAAACTTGGTTAAAGTTTGAGCTCTCTGCTGTTGCATTTTGTTAAGGATCTATAATTTAGTTTGTGATTTATGAAAATTGCCACAACGGCATCCTCTTCACAACACAGTTCAGCAACAGAGTCTTCTTCAGAGACTTCTTCAGATCTGCTGCAACATAGACAACTACAGTTACTGACAGTTACTGCAACAATTTATTTCCCTCAGGGATCAATAAAGTATTTTTGAATCAAATTGAATTAAATGAAGAAAACTGCTTACTGCTTGAAGAAGGAAACTACTTTTGAATTAATTATTTGATTTTTTGTATAGAATGCAATTAATCATGATTAATCAGGGAAATCATGCAATTAATCGCGATTAAAAAATTTAATATATATATATATATATTAGGGCTGGGCGAGTTAACGCGTAACTAAATGTTAATGGCGACATTTATTTTATCACGCGTTAACTCATGTTGCAAAGTTTGTTACTGGCTGCTGCGGAACCAGAAAATAATTGGCAGGTAAACATGCGGAAAAGCTAAAACAGACATGGATAACGGTAAAGATCTGTGTACTTTACAGTTCCGGTAGCAACTCAGGTAGCAATATTAACAATTCTGTCTAAAAAAAAGAAATTTTGGACAGCAAGAAAACTTTGGCGTCATTCCTCCATGTTCCATCAGATCTGCTCCATGTGTTCACTGTCCTGCTGTTCTCTAGCTGGTTACTGCAGTGCGGCTCCATCTAGTGGCACAGATGTGTAATGACAACAGAAAGTCTAGTCCTCCATTATAAAACTAATTCAGTTCTGTGGCCCGTTTTTTAATTTTGTATTTTTGATCCAAGTCTAAAATTAAAATATAAAAAACTGGCTTTTTTTTTTGTTAGATTGAAAAACGGAAAACGTAATAAAATGTCACTTTTCAAAGCTTTATTTTATTTAACATTTTTTTAAGATGAGATTTACACTGAATATGTGTTACTGACAAGTGCTGATGTTAAAAGTGTTTGAACAACAAATGTTATGGCACTTTAGTTCATATGGCAGCACAACATTTCAATAAAAGTGCATTTTACACTACTTTTGAATTCATTATTTGATTTTGCATATACAATGCGATTAATCGTGATACAGTATAGTATCACAGTATAGACAAGTATCCTTGTCCATTCGCAGTTCACTGTTCGCGGTCCCGCATACTTGCGGATTTTGCTCTCAATGTTTTTTTCATAATGTACACTGCAAAAATTAATGGTCTTAATATAAGAAATAAATACTTGGTTTGAGCAGATACAGACTAAAAGTAAGTGAAATAATCTGCCAGTGCAGTGAGATAATCACACTTAGTAAGATTTCTTGAAATAGGAAAAAAATATATAAGTATTAGACAAGTGAGAAATGTCTTAAAATAAGTGGTGAAACACTTATTTCAAGTACTGTATGCAAGTCAAATAATCTCAAAACTTGCTTTTCAGTTCTTATTTCACTTTTTGTTTCTTACTCAAATTGAGTGAAAAATAAATAAATCCAGAGCAATTTAACAAGATGATTCTTCTTAATACAAGAGTTATGATTAGCTTTTATCTTAAATCAATACACAGCATTTACACTAAATTAAAACCACACAGAGAATATTGCCAACATTTATTTGAATTGCTTGCAGAACAGCTGGATTCCTTACAATGTTTACAGTCATTATAACATGTTTTCAAAATTAAACATCCAACAAAAAAGTACCTCTGAAACACTCAAAGGGAACAGAGGCTACAACCTCATTATCTTTGATAACATTTGAGGCAGAACATGGTAGTCAAAGAAAAAAAACTACTTTGCATAAACAAAAATAGACAGCAAGTCTTCAGTATTTGTGTAAAACTTCAACAGATCTATTTCTCAATGAAAGCATTCCGCTCTGCCACGGCTTTTTTGTACGAGCCTGTTGTGTCTCGCTCATGGATACTGTCCTGTAAGACTTTTGTCTGAATGACAGAGAGAAGGGTCGCCACACACTTAGGATAGGTGAGATGCAGGGTGTAGTAATAACCCATCAGATACAGCAAACCTTCACCGAGTTCTTCTTTGGCAAATGTAGTGACAGGAGTGTTTCCAATTGCCAGAAGACAGCGGGACCCATCAAAGACCAAAACAGGGCTGAAGAGAGTTCTCCTCTGGAGGTAGATGGCTGGCTCTTCTGTTGGCTAAAGAAGAAAACAAAAAAAAAACAGAAATTTCTTCAGGGTACACTAAGAAACTGAAAAACTACCTGGGCAAGTGAACTGAGATTTTTGAACACCATAATGTACACCTACAGCTCTGGAAAAAAAATTAAGAGACCACGGTAAAATGATCAGTTTCTCTGGTTTTACTATTTATAGGTATGTGTTTGAGTAAAATGAAACATTTTTGTTTTATTCTATAAACTGCTGACAACACTTCTCTCAAATGTGAAATTAAAATATTGCTTTTAGAGCATTTATTAGCAGAAAATAACAACTGATCAAAATAACAAATAAGATGTGGTGTTTTCAGACCTTGAATAATGCAAATGCAAAGAAGACACATTCATATTCAACACAACACTAATATTTTAACTTAGGGAGAGTTTAGAAATCAATATTGGTGGGATAATCTCAATCTTTAATCACAGCAGTGGTATTTAAAATCTTCCTCATAAAATATGATTTGGTTCAGGTGATCACCTAATCAGTGTCTCATTAAGTAGAATGAGGAGGCTTGTGTTGGAATCCAGCAAACACTGAAATGGACCACCTGCCATACATGTAGAGATGCTGATATAAGAAACATTTTTTTCAGAGCTGTATATATCTATGAACACAGCCATACTGACATGTGTATGAAAAGGGATCATTTTCTGGTCTAAAAATAGGACCATGGGTCGAGACATGCCAGTCAAAGTAATCATGAAAATAATCTATGTAATAATAATAATAATGCCAGTCACTGTTTAAAGAGTGTGTACCACTAAACACAAAAGTTAAAAGGTTAACTGTTAATAAAATATAAAATATGAACAAACTCTCACCTGAAGGACATGAAGCAATGCCTCACTGGCCTGTCCTATCTTCTTAGGTGGCGCAGACTGTGAGGGGAAGAGTGTGGGGAGAGCCCTGTACAAGGCAATGCTGGATTCCACTAGAACAGAATACATGAAGTTTTAGTTAGCCAGCATCTGATGAGCTTTATGATCAAGTAGTGGAAAGTGATTTGCAATGAACAGCACTGTCATTCTGTTATTATTTAATCAGTGTTATGCATTGACAACAGTTCTATTAATTGTGTCTGTTGAAACAGCTACATGTATTAAAGATAGCAAAATGACTTACCTCCGCCCACGTTCATGGGTGGCTTCAACACTTTCCTCCAAACACCATAAAACTGGACCATGGAGCAGAAGTCAGCCCATCTCTTCTTTACGTCATTCATGAACTTGCTGTTGTTCTTATCCAGAATCCGCCACAGCTCATCCATCACCTGTGATGCAAATAAGTGATAAAATCTTTGCTGGCCTATCCTCTTCTCTCAGAGTGTCACTGTCAATAAAGGCTCTTCTTGCTTGAAACTCAAGTTCAAGAATTTGGCTGACAGCATTTTGGTTGGGTTTGTTTTCTTATACATCTCCTGCAGAGTCTTGTAATGCCTGGCCTGTTTTGCCAGACTATCTTTTTCCGCTAAAAGGAGATACAAATCAGCAATAGGTATTGGACATGTCATCTGAATGATACTATGGGTTTAAGCCAGCAAACATAACATTTTGAGTATTATACTTTAATTTTTACTGAATGGAATCAAATAAGTGCAAACTACTGTCACATCACAATACATTAAGCCTAATTATTACTTCAATGTAAAGTTTAAATACATGTAATATATCATTATATACAACACACTACGATAGTATTACCTGGCTTTCATATCCATCATTATTGCCAAAATTAAATTTTTTCACTCACCCGAACTGTCACCATCAGAACTGCTCCCAGGTGGCAAAAGAATAGTTGATCCACCACTTGAGTCTGCATCATAATCTTCTCCCTGGTCACTTGGAGAGGGGTCAATGTGATGTCTTTTGGTTGAATGGCTTCTCTCTGGTCGGGGCCCCTGCCTCTTCTGTGGGGACTTCACATTCAGAATCCTCTTCTGAAGATAACTGTACATGCTCATCTGTGGTGAAAAATAAGTTACTTATTGAAAAAACATTTTGAATATCACATAACTAATTTCAGATGAATGTTCAAGAAAATAATATGGGTAAAATTGTCATCACTTACATGTTTGATGGGTTCATCTTTATCCTATAGCATGGGATAATACTCCACTAGCCTCTTAGCCATGGCAGTGACCTCATGCTTTGAAGGGTACTGGAGCTCCTCTCCTTGCTGACTTGCTCTCAAGATTGAAATCATGCTGGTGACAGTGTTCCTCACCAGCCTGCATCTCAGCTCTTTGGACATGGCAGATTCCCCCTCTCTACCAGTGCGGGCCATCTCAAAATAGTGCTTACGAGCTAGTTCCAACTCAGTGTCTGTGTAGATCACATATTCTGGAGGACTAGGAAGCTGAAGGGTCTTCTTTGGGGTTTTCTTCACCACAGGAGTGGATGTGTGGGGGGATACTGGAGGTGATCCTTAAAGTGATGACACAGTTCCTGTTTCATCAGGGCCAGCTTTGTCTGGCAAAGTGGTATTATCATCCTTAGAAAAAAAATCAAAACACAATTATTACAAGGTAAATGACAGACACAATTAGAAACAACATGTTACAGTTTAGGGACTGGACCCTGATGCAGAAACAAAAAACAGTGCAGTGAAACAGAAAAGGAGTTTAATTAACTAATGGAGGCACCACAGGAACACACGGCATGGACACAGAGGAACCCACAAAGGACAAAACTGGGAAAACACTGAGTTCAAATACAGGAGGAAATGAGACATGGGTGGGGCAATCACATACAGGTGAGAAAAACGAGGTACTCACAGGAGGGAAAACACAGGAAGACAAGACATGGAACTGGATATTGACAATAGTGGCGACAAACCATGACACGTGTTCTGCTAGGTTTGTTTTGTTTTGTTTTTTTTAGAAAAAAACAAGTAGGCAAAAACTTACCTCTTGGCTAATAAGAGCCCACAGTTGTTTCCTCCTGAGAAAGTTCTCTGGCCCAGGAAAAAGGTCTCTTAAATCATCCCGACTGAGGGTGTGGAGTAAGGCCTCATCTATGCTGGCAGCTGTAAACAAAGTCAAATCATTAACAAACCTTTTAGAATTAAAAAAACATATACCATTTTTTACCAATAAATTTAGCACTAATCACCTTGACAAGGTAAAATAAGTCCAATTGCGGTGTCTGTTATTCCATCTCTTATCTAAGAATAAATCTAAATTTAAAAAAAAATGACACCTGGGGTTTTGACATAGCAAAATAGCCTAAACACATTTTGTCTCTGAGATCAGTATCAGCATGCATAATCAATAGGGCTGGGCCAAAAAAATCGATTTTTATATAAATCGCGATTTTTTTCTTGGGATTTTAAAAAATCGATTCTCATACACGAATCGATTTTTGGCTCCGTGGAAATACTCCGCTCACTGTCTCTTTTGTCATCGACACTTCCGGAAATAGAAGCACGTAGCACGTATGTCACCATAGTAACCAGAATGCCGGCAAATTCACGCGACAAAATGGCGGAGTGCAGCGAGCGGAGTACTTTCACAGAGTCTGAACTCTTTCCCACACCGCCCCAATTCAAACCAAACGTATGGACTTTATTTGGTTTTCATAAAAAGCACGAGGCAGGAGAGCTCGATATGAGGAAAGCCATATGTAAGCTTTGTCACAGTCAAATCTCTTACTGTGGTAACACCACAAACATGATGGCGCACATCCTTCGCCAGTCTCTCTGACAGGCTGGGTCCGCGTTTACTCGAGAGAGGTAAATATACTGGCGGTGGCAGCTAATGCCTGGACTCGGGCAGTTAAATGATTATTCATTAACATGGCGTGTTTGTCATGAAACAATCGTGTTGCCGTAGCGCGTTATTACTGGTTTGTTTACCGGCAGCTGTAAAGCACAACGGATCGCCAACATGACAACGCTGGATGAGAACATATTCACGACACATCCTGACCGGTGTAGCTATTAACGTTAGCAGTTGCTACCAATAGCATCTGTATCCACAAAGAAAATAACGACATGGATTTATTGTCGTTTCAATCACGTAGTCTATGGAGCAACTGAGCCGGGTAGAAGAAGACAACTTTAGGTAAGAAAATCAAGTTTTATTCAAAGCTAGACAACTTTTAAAATTAGCAACTATAGGCTGTATTGTCTCTATTCGGGTAACTCGGTTCAGTTCGTGGTCGGAAACTAAAGACTGGGGTCGGGTCGTTTACGGGTCCAAAAATTGCGGGTCCATTCAGGTTTGGACTCCCGAACTTATGATAATAGCTCGGGTCGGGTCGGTTTCGGGTCGAATTTTCACGGCTCCATTTGGGGTCGGGTCCATGAAAGTGGACCCGTGAAGACCTCTAAACCAGAGGTCTTCAACCCTGGTCCTCGAGGCACCTATCTAGCAGGTTTTAGAGGTTTTCCAGCTTCAACACACCTGATTTTAATTAATGGTCATTATCAGGTTGTCCTCAAAGTCTGCACAAGTCTGTTGATGACACAGCCACTTGTATCACGGTGTAAAGATGAAGGGGAAACATCTAAAACCTGCTGGCCTGGAGGACCAGGGTTGAAGACCTCTGCTCTAAACTACAGAAATTGCGCATTTTTTTTAAATATTAAAACTTATTTAATCTTTATATTTTTATTATTATTTCATACTTAAAATATAATAATAATAATAATAATAAGAAGAAGAATATATTATTATAATATTATATATAATAATCAATAATTACATATAATAAATATAATATTTAATATTATTATTATATGATTTTTATATTTCAATAATTGAAATATAAAAATCGCAATACTTGGTAAAATCGAAATGCAATACTTGTTTAATCAGAATCGCAATATAAATCGAATCGGGACCCAAAAATCGTAGGAGAATCTAAACGGCACAAAAGTGTATCGGCCCAGCCCTAATAATCAATAATTCAGTTAAATGGTAATACACATCTGTATTATGTAGCATATGTAGCAACACCTAAACATACCATTTAGAACCGAAACAGTAACAGCATCCAATTCCTCCATGATGTTAAGGTCCTTTTAGTTGCTCCTGGAAGGCAAAAAAGACATCACAAGTCATGGATAGGAAAAGTTGGATCATTCTAGATCAGTTTTTCAGTCTAATGGCAATCTTCCATGGATCCCAAGTCCTACAGCTGTCAAAAATGACACAGAATCTGACACCAAATTGCTCAAGGGTGACTGAGCAAAGGCTAAATTCAATATGTGGAAATGACAAACAATATGCAATCAGTAACTTAAATGTCATTATTTAACCATTTACCACAATAAAGTTACTCCAGCTTAGCTAACCTTGGTTATGATAAGAAGATATTTTATATTTTCAGATTCAAAACAGTTATAACCTGAATCATGTCAAATCATTAAAACACTATGACAGCAGATAGATACTTCAGGCAGAACACTGAATGTCTTATTTTATTTTTTTCCGAGTGTGCACATCAGACCCTGATCAAGCCAGGTCTATAAAGTAAACAATCCGCGCCATTCTTCACCAGGTGTATCTGCTCTGTGGCATCATGCAGGCCTCTCTCATCAACACACAGAGACGGGGTCACAGACTATGGCCTCTGCCTCTGGTTGTTTTTAGTGGCACGTGGCCAAAATTGTTTCATGTGTATTAGCGCCCCTCCCGGTAATGTACTATTGCTTTTAATATATCCTCATTGATAGAGCACATGATAAGAAAATCATTGTGGAAAACTTTATCAACAACGTTTTCAATTAGTCACAGGAGAAAAAGCGTAAGAAAAAACTTCTAACCATGTCGTAGCACCAAACCTGCAAAGTCATCTAGCTAACATTAGCTAAGTTAGCTAGCTAGATTTTAGGCTGAAGAGGTCAATTTATTCATTGTTACAGCCACAGTTTTCGCGATGAGTGGAGTAAATGTGAAGTGTAAAACTGTAATGTAATTGTAAAATTTATAACTTAAATAATGTTTAATATAACGTTCTCTCCTTACCTCAGCAGAACCCAGTCCAGACTGCCGGTACTTCTCCCATTGGCAACACCATCTCCCAACCGTCAGAGGGCAGACGTGACCACATGAGGGTAGTGGGGGGGGGGGGGGGTGGTGCAGACCATGTCAGTCTGTGTAAACGTGTAAAAAACTGATAATAATGGCATACAAACATACATAATTGGCGAATACTACAACTATAAATGATATATTAATTTCTTTGTTGATTGGTTGGTTGTTGATCCCTGTTCAATCACATCACTATGCAAATTAAATAGTCTTGCTATGACCGACCCCCACTACCATCCAGATTTGGTATCGACCTCCTCTCGAGTCAGTGTGCCCGCCAAAATAAAGTGATATTCAAAGTGATTCCGGACTGAAACGGTTATACAGTGGTGCTCATGCTACAAAGATCAAATACCTTGACTACTCCCTTTTGCTATTTGTGTTTTTCTAGTGTAGACTCATTATTGTGTGCGTCGCTGTTTAAGCAAGACTGTTTTCAAGTTTGTGGAGATTTTTCCATGGCTTAAACATCTACTGTCAACATTCATCTGTCCAGCGGATTTCTTTGTCGATGGAACATGGCCTGTTGGAGGTGTGTGATTTGCTTCGTTTTCGTTGCCTTAACATTGAAGTCCCTCTTGAGCCATATTAACACAGCACATAGTAGCAGTCCCGATTTCCATGTAATATGCGGGATTCATGGCTGTACTGCTGAATACAGAGTCTTTAACTCATTTTACTACCATATTAGATGCACACGTGCTCTATACTTTGCCACTGGACACCCACCCACTGGATGGATGACAGCAGCTACATCTGACCTGTCTCGGGTTGGAAGTGAACATTTTGACATCCCAGTTTTTTCTGATTGTGCCTGTGAGGGACCAAGCGGTAAGGCAAGAGGACACAGAAAGTAATTTCAAAAATCTGGGTTTTATTGACCCAAAAATTAATACAAAATCTAAAGTAAAGGAATAAATCCGCCGGCCTATAAAAGAGGTCAACTAAATATAACAATGCTCAACGTATAACTTGACAAACAAAGTATAACTTAACTAAGGAAAAATGGACCTGCACAATGACACATAAGGGTAACTTATATAATGGTTTGGCCAAACCAAATAACACACACAGGGGGAAACAAAATGACTAACAATAACTAAAGCAGAGACTCAATATAACTAAACAAACAAACACTCCTATAATCCAGTGGCACATAGTAGGGCCTGACGAGCCGGCGCCCAGACTTAAGGCTCCTCAGCCCATTGCCATGCCTTTGCCCAGGATGGAAGGATACTCCGCCCCACCACAGCAACTCAAACAAAAGAAACAAATGTTAACAGAATACCCTTCTTGTTGGCATGTGTGCACTCCATAAACAACAATGAAAGGTAAAAATCAAAAGTTAAATTAATATCAAATGTGAATATTGCAAAAGAAAATGAAAAACGTTACCGCTGTGAGGCTTGAGCCCTCACACACCCCCTCCTGGGATGTGTGTGATGCTGAAACAAAAGGGTTGCAATGCCAGGTACCAGCGTGTGATCCTGCCATTAGGGTCCTTCATTCTCTCCATCCACTGAAGTGCCCGGTGATCCGTTTCCAAGCTGAACTCTCTTCCCAAGAGGTAGTACCGGAAAGAGTCCAGGGCCCACTTGATGGCTAGGGCCTCCTTTTCCACAGTTGAATAGCGTACCTCCCTTGGGAACAGTTTTCGGCTGATGTAGGCCACTGGATGTCGGTCCTCTGGTGGACCCTGGAGAAGCACTGCCCCCAAACCCCTGTCGGAAGCATCAGTCTGCAGAATAAAGGGCTCATCAATGTTGGGACTGTACAATACAGGCTCCTCACTCAATGACTGGCGGACATCATAGAAAGCTGCCATGGCCTCATCTGTCCACTGAATCTGGTGAGGACTCTTTGAGCCTACTAAATCTGTCAAGGCCACCGCCCTGGTGGAGAACTGTGGTATAAACCGATGGTAAAAACCTGCCATTCCTAGAAAGGATCTCAGCTGCTTCTTTGTCTGAGGCAGAGTACATGACTCAATGGCTTGGATCTTACTGACCTGTGGCTTGACCACACCCATGCCCAATCACGTGCCCCAAGTACTCCGTCTCAGCAGCAGCAAAGATGCATTTTGATGAGTTTACCGTCAGCCCAGCAGCCTGGAGACGATCAAAAACAGCATGGAGATGTGCCAGGTGCTCCTCCCAGGTGTCACTGTAAATAACAATGTCATCCAGGTAAGCAGCAGCAAATCCAGAGATATCACACAGTACCTGGTCCATTAACCTCTGAAAGGTTGCTGGAGCTCCATGCAGGCCAAATGGCATCACAGTGAACTGGAAAAGGTCCCACGGGGTTCTGAAGGCCATCAACTTCCTAGACCTCTCAGTTAATGGGACCTGCCAGTAACCTTTGCATAAGTCAATTGTTGTCAAGTACCTTGCCTTTCCCAGCCTTTCCAGTAATTCACTGATCCTTGGTGTTGGATATGAATCAAACAGTGAGATGGAGTTCAGGTACCTGAAGTCGATACAAAATCTCATGCTGCTGCCATCCTTTTTCGGCTCCAGGACCCCCGGATTGCACCACCCACTATTTGAAGTCTCGATGATTCCCAAAGATAGCATCAGGTCCAGTTCCTTTTTCAGGGATGCCAGGAGACGTTCAGGAATTCCGTAACTCAGACGCCTTACAGAAACTCCTTCTTTAAGTACAATGTCATGTTCCACTTTATCTGTTCTCCCAGGATTTTCCTGAAACACTGGAGAGTTACAGACTTCTCTCACCTGCTGCTGCTTATCCTCTGGCAGATGGGCAAGATCATAGTTGAGAGCACCAGCAGATGGCAGATACTGCTCACCCACCTCCTCTTCCTCTGGCACTCCTCTTATGAGCATCACTTCGGCTTTGTCAGGCCGCTGGACCCATTCTTTCAGAAGATTTATATGCAGCACCTTGCTGGTGTGTGTGGCCGCCCAAGGTTGGAAACCTGGTAAGTAAATGGACTGCACTTATATACCGCTTTATCAGCACCAAGGTGCCCTCAAAGCAGTTAACATTTGGCCTCTCATTCAGCCATTCATACACACATTCATACACCAGTGGGCAGCTGCTGCCATGCAAGGTGCTGCCAACCTACTGGGGGCAAGTGAGGGTTCAGTGTCTTGCCCAGGGACAAAGTAGTGGGTCCAAGTTTCTTCAAGATCATCTCAACGGGCCCTTGCCACTTAGCCAGCAACTTGTTATCATCACTGGGGAGGAGCACCAGCACCTTCTGTCCTGGGTTGAAGGATCGCTGTCGTGCTGAGCGGTCATACCAGGTCTTTTGCTGCTGCTGGACCTCTGCCATGTGTGACTGTGCAAGCTCAGTCATTCGCTGGAGTCGATCCCTCATCTGAACAACATAAGACACAATGTTAGGCTTTACTTCCATCTTTTCCCCCTCCCAAGTGTCTCTCAATAAAAATAGGGGCCCCTGAACCTCATATCCATACAAGAGTTCAAATGGGGAAAACCCAGTTGAGGCTTGTGGGACTTCCCTGTAGGCAAAGAGAAGATACGGCAACCACTGATCCCAATCTGTACCGGTGTCATTTACCACCTTTTGGAGCATCTGCTTCAAAGTCTGATTGAACCGCTCTGTGAGTCCATCAGTCTGGGGGTGATATGGGTGTTGTTCTCAAACTCTTGATCCCCAGCAACTGATACAACACCTGCTTCAATAAGGTAGACATTGAAGGTTAGTGCCTTGATCAGTCAAGATTTCTTTTGGAAAACCCACTCGTGAGAAAAGCTGCACCAAACAGAGGGCCACTGATTTTGCTCTTATAGACTTCAATGGAAACACTTCTGAATACTTTGTAGCGTAGTCAGTGATAACCAGCATATAGTGATTTCCTCCTTTGCTTCTCTCAACAGGACCAACAATATCCATTCCAATGCGTTCAAATGGTGTAGCAATGATGGTTAACGGTTGAAGTGGAGCTCTGGAGGGAGTTTTGAGAGATGTTACTTGGCACTGAGGGCAGCTTCTACAAAAATTTGCCACATCTTTGTAGAGGCCAGGCCAGTAAAATTGTTGTTTTATTCGAGCTGTGGTCTTATTCTTACCCAGGTGGCCAGCCCAGGGAATAGAGTGTCCCAAGGTGAGAACAACATCCCTCATTCCTTGAGGAACCACTAGCTTCAGCACTGACCCCTGTTGGTGGTAGAGTTTATCATTTTTCAGAGTGTACTCTGCTCTGACATCTTGGTCCTCTCCTGGATCTTTCATCATCTTTCATCACTTTCTGAAAAATAGAAGCTAAAGATGGATCATTTTTTTGTAAATCAGCTATATCTGCTGGAATTTGAAGTCCCAAAGGCAAGTCAGTCTCAGTGTTTATTGGTTTTATTGCTGTATATTTGAACTTTTCTTGCCTTTTCTGCCTGCGACTTTTATTGGGTCTCCCCGGTGTCTCCTCCAATTCTTCATTGAAGAAGGAAAGAGCCTTAAGAAGATCAGATGAGTCAGATTTCCCTACTCGTGTGCTCTAGTAACAGCAATACTGCATTTATGTTTCTGATCCGAGTTCAGCAGGTCAAAAAGTACTGGAAGGTCCCGTCCCAAAACAGCAGGATAAGGTAAGTTATCCACAACCCCAACATTCAAAAGGTAAGTTTGTCCTTTCACCTTGATGTACATATCTGCTGTTGAATACTTCCTTTCATCTCCATGGACACAACAAATAGGGATAGTATCATTAGTACATACAATGTTGGCTCTACAAACTCCCTGTGGACCAAAGTACGAGAACTTCCAGAATCAAGCAGTGCCTTTAAAGCAGTTCCATTAACTTCTATTTTTTCCATCTTAACAGTCTCATTCTTGAGTTCCTGATCATCATGCTGGCGAGGCATAAAACACATTTGGACCATTTTGGCAGAGTTTTTAGGACACATAGGTTTTGTATGACCCTCAAGACCACACAAATAACAGATGAGCTTTTTAGAGGCTTTTAATGGCTTTCCACCTTTCTGATTCTCACCAACAGGAAACCCGTCCATAGAGGCTTTGGGACCCTGATAGTCTCTCCGAGCTGATTTGGAGCCATCCCTTGTTTTCCATGCAGTGTAACTCCATGGCTGTCCCTTCTTTCGGGCAGCAACAAAAATGTCTGCTAACCTAGCAGCTTCCCGTGCAGAACCTGGGTCCTGCTCACGAATCCAGACCTGGAGCTCAGGGGACAACATTCTCAAATATTGTTCCAGTATGATTATTTTTCACCAATTTCCTGTGGTTTTTACCTTTAGGTTGAATCTATTTCCCATGAAGCTCCTTGAGTCTGGCATATAGTTCCTTTGCGTTTTCATCAGGGCTCACCTCTGTAGAACGGAACTTCTGCCTGTATGTCTCATGGTTAATGTCAAATTTAGAAAGAATGGCAGTTTTTTTTTACTTTGTTATAGTCAAGAGCATCATCCACATCCATGTGTACATAAGCACCTCTTGCTTTTCCAGTTAACAGTGGTATTAAACGAAACACCCAGTCTGTTTTTTTGCCATTGATATGCTATTGCCATCCGTTCAAATCTGATAAGAAAATGTTCAATATCATCACCATCACTTAACTTCTCAAGTCTGGGCTCATGATGTGCAAACACTCGACTTGGCGAAGGAAGGACAGAATCAGCCTGGACTCGAGGCTTATCAGCTGTAGATGGTAAACTCTCCATATCTGATAAATCTGGGTTACCTGATACAGGATCCTGAGAAGGAGATGTTCGAGCCTGAACTTCCAACTGAAGAAGCTGGAACTCGTGTTGAAGTGCTTTAAATATCTGTTCCTGGCGTTCAGTTACCCTCCTTTGGCCTTGCTTCACGAGCCTCCTGTTGAGCCATATTAGCTTGAAGAATTGAAACCAAGTCTGACATAGTTGGCTCCTTACCCTTTTTTACCCTCAGTGCTCTCAGCCCCTCCAGAAGCTCCAAACTCCTCTTCACCAGCTTGCTTCTCTTCGGCAACTGTTCCTCGCTTCCTGTCACTTTTTCCTCCACGCTGCATGTCTCCCTTTCTGACAGAAGAAAACTCTCCCAAAAAAAAAAGGTAAGATCACAAGGGGTAAAAGAAAAAAAAGAAAAAATAAACTGTGTCCTCCACTGGATGATCCCACCACTGCCACCACTTGTGACCAAGCAGTAAGGCAAGAGGACACAGAAAGTAATTTAAAAAATCTGGGTTTTATTGACCCAAAAAATTAATACAAAATCCAAAGTAAAGGAATAAATCCGCCTGCCTATAAAAGAGGTCAACTAAATATAACAATGCTCAACGTATAACTTGACAAACAAAGTATAACTTAACTAAGGAAAAATGGACCTGCGCAATGACACATAAGGCTAACTTATATAATGGTTTGGCCAAACCAAATAACACACACAGGGGGAAACAAAATGACTAACAATAACTAAAGCAGAGACTCAATATAACTAAACAAACAAACACTCCTATAATCTTAAGGCTCCTCAGCCCATTGCCACGCCTTTGCCCAGGATGGAAGGATACTCCGCCCCACCACAGCAACTCAAACAAAAGAAACAAATGTTAAGAGAATACCTTCTTGTTGGCATGTGTGCACTCCATAAACAACAATGAAAGGTAAAAATTGAAAGTTAAATTAATATCAAATGTGAATATTGCAAAAGAAAATGAAAAACGTTACCGCTGTGAGGCTTGAGCCCTCACAGTGCCATTGAAACAAGGGGAATGCAAAGGACCAACAGTGAAGTCAACACACCTGTCATCTCAAATGATATGTTGCGCCCAGAGCCAACAGATCTTCAGATTCCACCTCCTGATAATCAGGTAAGGTCCAGTATTTGCAATTTTGTATGATAATATTATCTAACATTTGGGGCCCTATCTTACGCCAGTCTAACACGCAAGGCGCTTGGATATTCAAAGCGAGGAGACAAATTTGCTGGTTTGAGAAGTGAAAGCGCGAGACCTCGCAATGGCGACAGGTTTCCAAAGCAGCTTCATGTGTAAATAGTTTATGTTACATGAACACCTGCAAAAACCATTACAATAAATGAACTACAAATGTCAGCTGATATGTAACTTGTTATGTACATTGAAGCACCTTGAAATTGTGTTGTATTTATGATTTATTATTATCTCTCACCTAATCCTCATCTCCTCCTCCAATCCTCCTCCTCTGTCCCGCTACGAACCAATCAGATGAAAGTGTTCTGTGATTGTGGAGACGTGCGCCTCAGCCAAACGCAACACACGTGCGCGCTGTTAACTTTAATATTTTGTTTTAGTTTTCATTTTTTCCTCACACGGGAGTGTCAATTGTTAAAGTGTCCTTTGAACATATTTTCCATCAGCAATAAAATGTAAATATTAAAGTTAACAGCGTGCGCGTCTCCACAGCCACGGAACAACTTTCATTAATATTTAACAGCCGTGCACACGGGTGTCTTTAAAGATGAACTCACTAATAAAGAAAAATAAATTATTTTGTGATTATAAAGCCGAATAAATCTAAACAGACAAGTAAAGTGCGCACCGGACGGGATCACAGCTGTCAGGTCGTCTTTATCAGATGAATCAGCATGACAGCTGGAGCAGCTGTAGTGTTTGCGTCTGCGTGTTTCAGAAAAAACAAGGATTAAACACTTATGATCTATAACATACAAGACAATATTTGACCGCACGAGTCCTGCCCAACCTGGAGAGAAAAAGATATGCATGCTCATGTTGGAGCTGGTTGGATATATCTGTGCGTAATTGCGCACTTCAAACTTCAGAAACTCTTTCTGATTGTTTCATAGCGGGACAGAGGAGGAGGACTGAAGGAGGAGATGAGGATTAATTATAAAATACAACACAATTTCAAGGTGATTCAATGTAAAACATAACCAGTTACATATCTGCATGACATTTGCGGATCATTTATTGTAATGGTTTTTGTAGGTGTTTATGTAAAATAATTTACACACGAAGCTGCTTTGGAGACGTGTCTCCATATATTGTGCTGAGTGTAAGATAGGGCCCTTGATGTGAACCAGTCTTATATGTGCATAGTATAATAATGAATATTAACACAACATATCTACAGGAAGGAGCTGGTGCATCAAGTGCAAATATTAGACGTGCAGCTGCATTTGCCATCAATGTGAGGGAGAGATGTCACCTGTCTCAGGTATTGCACATAACCCAGTGTTAATATTAATATCATTATTATAACATGAACATTATGGTAACAAGTTTATCATTTAATAATATTAAAAGTGCGGTAGGAAAATTGTTTTTATATATTAAATGTTAAAAAATGCTCTATATTCCAAAATCATTCACTGTTACACAGTGTTTAGCCAGTAAACTGCTTAGTAGGAGACCATTTTTATAAATGTATACACATAGTTGCTTCAGTAGCAGTATTCTGAAGAGTTGCAGTGTGAAAAATATTCTTATAAACATGGTTTATATTTTGGGTAAGTGAAACTGGTGTCCATAGGTACCCAATGTTTGTACACATTTGTAAATCACGCAGATCGTGTAATGCACATTTGTAACCATTTTGACTCTATATTTATGCAGTTCTGCTTTTGTAGCTAAGGCACATACCTTACCGTATGTCTTGTTGGTACCACAAATAAGATCAATCACTTTCAAATTGACAACACAGCACAGTTGATTGTCAGTAAGATCCTGAAAATTACATCAGTCAGTTATATTGAGAATAGAAACTTTGTGTTTATGATACATTTTACTTAATATGTGGAAGCCAAATAATACTTTTGAGTATATATGTATGTTCATTAAAATGTGTAATTTTCCACAGTGGAAAGGTGCATGAAAGGCTTGAAATGCACCTTGAAAGTGTTTGAACAGTGCATTGACTCTGGACAAGGTGTAAGAACTCTGAGAGTGTGTAAACTGACATTTCTATATCTGGATAATTTCATAGTCCCATTGTCAGAGCAACAACAGCCCCATATTTATCCTCAATTTCAATATTTTTCAAAACTAAATCTTAGCTTTAATTGTTGTAATTCCGGTGCTATTAGGACGCAGTTAGTATTAGTGTTAGCATCTTTCAGTAACTACATGCAACAGGGGACATATTTTGATGTAATTTTGAATATGCAAATGCTTCACACTGCTCAAGGACAGAATTAATGAATTCTTCACACATGAATTCTTCAAATGAGTTGTATTGGACAAACATTGTGTATCTTACGCTTAATTCTTGACTGTGTTTCAAAGGACCGTCAACAGCATTGTTTCTGAAGTCCAGCAGTACCAAACTACTCTTCTGAGCACTTTGAGGGACACAATGAAGAGGATCTTTGAAAGACATTCAGACAGGGTGGAGCAGCTACAAGAGGAAGTAATGGCAACATTAGACAATTTTCAAGATCCTTTCTCCTTGATGGCCTCCACATACATGCAAGACAGCACCATCCAGAGGGTTTTTAACCCAGTTAAACCAGAGGAGGCAGTTATGTCTCAGAGGGTTTGTCGAATTAAGAAAGGACAATCAAGAGTTCTTGGAATTAAAAACAGAAGTTTTTATTATATATACCTGGTTAAAAGTCTCAAACAACTGTTTGTCCAATTCCAATTCTAGGATTTTTGATATGATCTGCACCACACCACAGAGTTGCCACAAAGATGGGTTTTTGTATGATATTGTTGATGGGAGCCTTTTCAAATGCCACCCACTGTTTTCAGTGAAACCTTCTGCTTTACAGATCATTTTATACACTGACGAAATAGAGATCTGCAATCCCCTCGGGTCACATGCTTCAGTAAATACATTATTGATGGTTTATTATACTTTAGGAAACATAAACCCCAAGTTTAGGTCAAAGCTGGCTGCAATCAGACTCCTTGCTATAGCAAAAGCTGATGATATTGACAAGTGTGGTGTTGATTTTGTATTACAAAGAATTGATGAAGACTTAAAGTTGCTGTATAATGGTGTCACAATCCAAACACAGAGTGGTGGATTTGAATTATTTGGTGCTGTAGTTTCAGTTGGTGGTGACACACTTGCACAGCATGAGCTTGCTGGTTTCAAGGAAGGAGTTGGTTTTGCATACAGTAAGTGTAGACATTGTGAATGTACCTTTGAGGAAATGCAAATTAATTTTAATGAAGAGAGCTTTACAAAAAGGACAATGAAAAAACATATTCAGCAGTGCTGTGAAATAGAAAAGGGCAGCACAGACTTCTTGAAATCAGCCCTCAAAACCACCTATGGTATAAACAGAAGAAGCAAGCTGGTTGATTTTCCAGCCTTTGACCTCATTCAGCAAACTCCGCAGGACATAATGCACATCATTCTTGAGGGTGTTGCACCAATGGAAATGAAGTGTGTGTTAAAATACCTTGTTCTCTCTGGGCAGATGGAGTTGGATGTGTTCAATTCAGCCATGAAGAGTTTTCCTTTGTCACCAGTAGGTGTACGTGACAAACCCTGCCCTATAAGTGTCAATACCTTGGCATCAAATGATAACAAACTTAAACAGTCCTCAGGGCAAATGCTGATATTGCTGAAGATTATGCCTTTTCTGCTGAATACTGTAAAGTTTCTCTCTCCGTGTTCTTTTTATCTGGTGCCTAAATGACAGACTAGAAGCAAAGATCAATCAGAAATTTATTACAATCATGAATACAAAGAATTATTATGCCATGCAGAATATTTTAATCGGCCGATGGTGCACCTCCCCAACATCTCAAAAGATGCCAGCGAATGCACACCGATCTAACGCTTCTCTTCCTTTTTAAAGCCTGCATGAGGCGGACTCATTCCTCCTCCGACGTAATGTCTTCAAAAGTCCAAATGGTTCAGGACAGATATGGTTATGTTTGCTGCAGGGTGTACTGCAGGAATGGGGTGTAACTAATTTTATCACCATTGCATACGTCCTTGGAAGGGAGCAGGTCAAAAGGTCATGTCCCAGTTGTCAGGTCATAAAGCAGCAACGATGAAAACTATAGACAGCCAGCCTACAGGCTGTAAAGTATAGCTTTAACAGTTTAAAGTTCTAACTGAAAATAATTCTAAATCCTAACAAATCTCCACTCAAAACATGATTTATTCATGTTTTCTAAATCAACTGTAACAAACATCCAGTATTCTATATGTATAAAAAGATTTCTATGTCCCCTTTTCATATAAAAGAAAAACTTTTTATGTAAAAACAAACTATACAAATTTACTAAAGCCTCCCAACAACCCAAAAACATGTAAACACATTTTGTAATATTTCATAGAACTGATATACACTCATGAACTTTATAAGAACTGTAAATTGTGTAAATATGAATAAAATGAACATCCATATCATAATTGATTATATTGAGTTCATCAGAGGATGAAATCCAGATGTCCGCAGAAGACAGGCCAGTGTGACAACTCAGATGAAGTGAAAAGTGACCTCCAATGGATTAAAGATGATGTGAAGAAAATTTTGAAGAAACTGTTTGAATCCTCCGTTCTCCTGAGTTGACATAAGCACGTCAAAAGGAGTGGTTCCGCTCCATCAGCCTAGAACTCAGCCAGGAACGTCCACTCAAATCATCCACTCTGGTCGTAAAACATCACAGCCTGTATCAGTAAGCACAATACAAGGGTTGCACAATAACACCTATCACCAAATGTTAGTTTAAAAGGGGTTACAGCAGACTCAGGAGAGATGTTATGGATTAGTAAATATCCTGCAATAGTTAATAAGTGGATCTAAATATGTCGGCTCACCTTCCAATATTTAGTCCACGATTATTAGAAAACTGTCCATACTGTTATAGTGTTAACTTCAAAAAACCTTGTGCAGAAACGTGCATTATGTGTGTTAGAAAAAGATAGAAAACATATTAAAATAATAACTAATCAATAAAGTGGTATCCATGTTGATAAATTCATTACGGTGAATATAAATTTAGAATGGTAAATTCTTTTCTTCCCTCTTTTATCACTTATTTCACTTTATCACCTCCATCCTAGTCTCTTCCACTTATATCCTTCAAATATTTTTTCCATCTTTCTCCACTCTTTAAAAAAAAAAAAAAAAAAAATGCCAAACACCGTCATCAGGAAATGATACCTCAGACCGTTCTAATTTAAAAAAAAAAAAACAATTGAATCATCAGATTAAGGATGAGAGAGAGACACAATCCAGAAGAACCATCATCAGGAGACAAACAAACGTCACAGAGCCCAGCTCCAACCCCACCCCACCACAGCTGCACCAGTCAACTATGAACTGCCAGACGTCACAGCTTCCCCTTCAGCGTCAGTTTCCCCAGCAGTGTCTTTGTATCAGAGTCCACCAGCCATAAAGGTTTCATTGAACAAGTCCTTGTGTCCATTGCGAGAGCCCACCTCGCTTTCAATGTCTTTTGGAGATCAAGCAGCAACAGAGTTGTAGTCTTGAGAAAAACCTTCGTTCTCATCCTGAGAGTTAATATATCTTCAGAGAAAAGTTGATGTATCAGGGGTCACCATTAAATCCAGAACCCACAGAGACAAATAAGGCCATGAGGAAGGAAGCAGAGAGCCTGCAAACGCCAGACATTCCCCCGAATAACAGCCCCTCTAGGTCGTAAATCTCTCCATCCCTGTTATGGCACTAAGAGTAAACTGAATGTAGCCACTAAAATAGAGGACATTGTAATGTCTAACTGCTTACAGCAGAAAAAACAAAAAGTTTAAAACATAATAAGTCTGAGAAAAACAGAACTCCATCCTTCACAGGAGATGAATCCCAAAACAAAAATCACTAATTTGACTAATTCCACAAAAAGTTCCAACCGCATTTAGACAAACCCAAATAAAAAAACTGCTAACATTTGTTCACAAATATAATCATAACTGCCCTATGACATTATTTAAGTATCATTTATAATAATCCACCTTTATATTCACCGTATCGAATAAATATGTATGATTAAAATAGACTGAGGCCTCCTGACCAGCCAATTCATTACTCAGAGACCCTTTATATTTTCCTATAAAACCAATATGGGTGAGAGACTCTGCATAACATCAAACCCATCACCTCTAATCCCACAGAATGGAAGAAACACAGAATTAACATGCAAAGACATGTCATATGGAGTAGAAACTTCATCACAGCTATAGAGAAAAGTGTTAGTTCTGACATCAGCATGTACAATATCAAACATTGTATCAGAACATTAATAATGAAATCCTCCCACATATTGATCTCAGTACACCATCCTTCTGGTATACTATATCATTAGATCATATTATCTATACTATCAAGTTAAAGCAATTCAATAATGCCTTAGGTTCAAATCCTGGCCCGTAGAACCATCAGGCTCCACAGATGTATAGTCATATCATTTGTCCCGTCGTCAGGTAAAGAGGTTCATAGTCAGTTTTGAACCTCACGTCAGTTTACAGTTAGTCCTGTCAACAACCGGAATATAACGTGGGTCATATCCAGTATTGTCATTTTCGTCTTCGTAGGCCTACACACATACTAGAGATGCACGGATGACGTATATTTTAACCCGCACCCGCTTCTTAAATTCTCTATCCGCCCGCTATCCATTTGCAGGAACGTTTTTTCACCAATTTTCAAAACCGAACCGACCCGCCATCCTTTTTAATAATATGTAAAATATTTTTTCTTATTATTAATATTTAAGTGCTTCAACCACAACCCGCCCGAATTTAATTAAAGTATTATTTTTTGACGAGTCATCCACCCGATATGCGGATTATTCGCTCCGCCCGCGGGTGCGCGGTTCAACCGCGCATCTCTAACACATACACACACACACCAAAAAAAAAAATAAAATAAAAATAGAAAGGACCATGGTATTTCAGATCGTGGGGGAGAAGAGGACAGGAAAGAAAAACAGCACAGTCAGAAGAGGAGGGGGTCAAAGGAGGAGGAGGGGGTGACCAGAGTGAGATTACATTTTCTTCTTTCTACAGCAATGCAGTACTGTAAAATTCTTCAAAACCTTAGTTATTTAATTCATGAGATATGTACTTCATCATTCTCTATTTAACCACCTATAATCACCTTGCTGTAATTGAATAAACATCTTCCAACTTCTCAACCCCCCTTTAACAACCGCAGGAGAAAGGAGCACTTCTCTCTTATCTGTCCCACTAGAGGGAAGGGGGGCTGAAGCATGTCCCCTCACATCTCCTCTTACCACAGAAGATGATACATTAACAGATCTGAACAACTCTCCGCAGCACCCTCACTGCCCCTCCCTATTCACAGGCTCCTCAAGGGTCGTGAACCCACATATCTGCATTCCTCCTACTAAACTGCGCCAACGACAAGTAAGCCGCCAGACTCGCCCAGGGTAAGGCTGACAGAGAATAAGATTTGGTGTCTCCCAGTTTGTTGACGGTTCAGACCGGTCCGTGCGTCACGGACCACATCCGGACCACACTTCCCCATTATTCGGCAGCTAATTAGTTCGAGAATTGCCCCTCTTTATTAATTTGTTCACTTTGATAACAGATTAGCTGTTAGCAACCCGTGCGTACCCGCCATTTTTCTTATTATGATTCTCTTCCTTCCTTTCCTCTCTATCGTCATTTCCTGTCATGCGCTTTAGCCAAATATGAAGAATTTGTGATGTTGATGTGCATTTTATATATATAAATGTCTTATATGTTTTGTGTTCTTGTCTGTGTCTAAATAAATGTTGTACAACGTATTAGCGACTCTGATGATTAATTTTCCAACAGCCAATCCAACTCGTTCAAGAACCCACTAGAAATGGTGACTCATTTGCTCTTTAATTTTCTGTCTTTTTAAAGAAAGCCGGTGGCACCCTAGGCAATTATAAAATTATTAGTAAATTACACGAGTCCCCCTACAACAGCAAAATTATGCACGCAATATATCCAGCTGTGAATAATATCCCAGATAAAAGACTTGGTTAAGAAGAAATTTTGTACGCTTAACCATTAAGGGAAATCCAGCCTTTTTCTGGTCTTTCTTCAACAACTTTGAATACATCACCCTAAATGAAAATAAAACCCGTTTCTATCCAACCCAAAAACCCAGACAGAACTTCATCCGATGATCTGGGACAAATGCAGGAATTTCGCCCACTATGCGAAGCGTACACTGCAGCCTCCCAGTTTAATTTATCAAATCGGATGGAAAAGCCACCCACACATTCAAATTTTCCATAACTCTTCGGTACCACCTTGATTAATCAGTACTGTTTCCTTAACCAATTCCTTCTTAATCAGTCCCTGACTGATTTTACAGGTCCCATACCCAACCAGTCCCACTGGATTCACAGCTGACCAGTCTCCCTGCTGGATTTCCCTATCAATCCTCGGCCGTTCTCTCCGTCAGTCCCTGACTGATTCCACAAGTGCACTCCCTTTAACAAATTTTATTCATTCCCAGAATGACTCTAGTCCCTGACTAGAAATTTCAAGGCCTGGAAGGTCCCCGACCATCCCTTATAGTACTGTTTTAGGTCCCTGACCTAATTCTCAGCTGCCAGTCCCATACTGGTTTTCGTGTGCAAATACCAGCTCCCAGACCTGGTATTTAAATATTGTGCATGGCCCAAAAATTACACAAACGTATATGAATTCCATCAAACTATATTTGTTACCTAATTCAATCATAAATTTATGAACGTGAGGAAGATCCTGTCAGAGAACCAATTTTAATTTCAATACTAAATTTGCAGAGTTTTCTATTCAGTCAAAAGCGGTTTCTGCTCACCGTTTGCTGGCCAGCATTGGCTGTCTGACCGGATCTCCAGTGTTCTGTCGTAAAATCTCACAACGAGAGACTTTAAAGACAGCCAGATCACGTCGGGGTCACCAAATTGTAAAGTTTCTCTGTCCGTGTTCTTTTTATCTGGTGCCTAAATGACAGACCAGAAGCAAAGATCAATCAGAAATTTATTACAATCATGAATACAAAGAATTATTATGCCATGCAGAATATTTTAATCGGCCGATGGTGCACCTCCCTAACATCTCAAAAGATGCCAGCGAATGCACACCGATGTAACGTTTCTCTTCCTTTTTAAAGCCTGCATGAGGCGGACTCATTCCTCCTCCGAC
The DNA here is from genome assembly GCA_018398805.1 of Hirundichthys speculiger. NCBI lineage: Eukaryota > Metazoa > Chordata > Actinopteri > Beloniformes > Exocoetidae > Hirundichthys > Hirundichthys speculiger. The sequence goes on from JAGFBZ010000108.1 coordinate 120,424, forward strand.
GTAATGTCTTCAAAAGTCCAAATGGTTCAGACAGATATGGTTATGTTTGCTGCAGGGTGTACTGCAGGAATGGGGTGTAACTAATTTTATCACCATTGCATACGTCCTTGGAAGGGAGCAGGTCAAAAGGTCATGTCCCAGTTGTCAGGTCATAAAGCAGCAACGATGAAAACTATAGACAGCCAGCCTACAGGCTGTAAAGTATAGCTTTAACAGTTTAAAGTTCTAACTGAAAATAATTCTAAATCCTAACAATACTAAAGAGAAAAATGAGTATGTTCAGTTTGTTTTGGACTTAATTGAGATAGTTCAGATACTTTTTGCTCCTGTTTTATCTGCGGAGACTGTATTAAGACTGAGAAGTATGATTGAACAGCATCTGAAACGGTTTAAACAACTTTTTCCTGATAATAACGTAATTCCTAAGCAACATTACCTGCTGCATCTCCCTGCCCAAATTCTTTCTTTGGGCCCTATGATAAGACATATGTGCATGAGATCTGAGTCAAAGCACTGTTATTTCAAACAGTGGTCATCTAAATTGAACTTCAAAAATGTCTGTAAGTCACTTGTGAAACATAATCAGCTTTTTGAAAGCTGTCAAAATGAAATGGGCATGGAGCATCCATTTTTTTTACTTGAGAAAGAATTGGGTCCTGTCTCAGAAGTAGCAAATATGGAGTATGTTAATACAAAGGTGAGAGATTTTTTGGGGATTCATGGCATACACCATGCAGTCAAAGTAAGGTGGCTTATTCTCAGTGGGAACAAGTACATAAGTGACAGGTCTCTAATAATCACCAAAACAAATGAGACAGTGCCTGTCTTCGGATTCAAAAAAACATTTATGTGGTAGACAGTTCATTGTATTGTTTTGAGTACCAGCTTTATGAGACAGTGGGTTGGAATAGAGATCTTTTAGCCTATGAAGTTGCAGTGCCTTATCTTGCTCAAGCAACAGAGTTGATCGATGCTGAAAAGCTAGTGGATCATACATCATATTACCCTGTCAGTTTCAAAAGCACTACGTATGTTCTGACAAAATATTATCTTGGTGATGTTGCTGCACTTAAACATTGAAATAAATGAATAAACGTGTTGTAACTGCGGCCAGAGTGTGTGTGAATGCTTACTGGGAGGTCTTGAAACAAGTTTTCTAAGCTGAGAGGTGGTCATGCAAATGTATCTGACATAATTTGGCTTACTTTCTGTAAAAATATCTAGTTTTAGGATGTACTGACTAACTAAGAAATAAAAAGACAAATATTCTCAAAACAAGACTAGTAATCTTACACATTCTGTTCTTGCATAGTATATTACTCTCAAAACAAGATCAAAAAGACTTTTTAGCTAGATACAAGATTGGAACACTTGGTTAGATTGTTAATTTTTGCAGTGTATTTGGATTTGTGGTAGCCCCTGGCGATTTCGTGAATTTCTTAGGCCATTTTTTAGCAGAAAAACGCTCACATTCACTCCAACTAGTATTATTGTATTTATATATATTTATTATTATTATTATTGATAATAATAACAATAAATATTATCACACTACAAAATTAAAATGTTTTTAATTTACTACATTATTACTGAATTTATCAGAAATGGCTTTAGAACGTATTTGGGAAGCATATTTTAGCGTATATAAGCATGTATATAATATATAATATATATATAATATACATAGGCCTTTTAAAACTGCATCTGTATCAATAATTCGTGGATTTTTGGGATTCACATGAAGAGGAAGGAATGTAACCCCCGTGAATAATAAGGGTATACTGTATCTGAAAAGGACTAAGCAGTTGTCATGATTAATCTTGTGCCATGTGGAGAGACTCATTTCCAACAGGGTTAAGAGGGTGAGACCAGATGCCAAGCACTTAAATCATTATCTCACCACTGTGTAGAGATTTCTGTGGCTGTTTCTGAAATTATCATTAGAGGTGCTGACTGTGGTGGGACAATGTGGGTGGCAAGCTACGACACAGAAATGTGTCACTGTCTTCCTAACCCTTTCCCTGTACTCCTGCCCTTTTTAATACATCCACCTATCCTTAATCACTTCAGTTGGGGTTCACATAAAAAGGGGTTTTGGTATCAGTATAATTGGTAATTGGAAAACAGTCTAACTTCACTTTAACTACCACCACATATGGTTAGGGTTCTGAGGCCCTCTTGGTGCTGACCTTCCCGGGAAGAAGACATCGGGGGCAGTCGTGGTGGCTCTGGGTTCCCTTCTTGTTCTTCAGCTGAATGTGGGCACTTGAATCCTGGGGGCTGTGGTGGGATGGGTCATCCTGGGAGTTCAGTGGCATTGATACTATGGGAAATGGTGTGTTGTGGTGGGAGGGTTTCTGTGGGCATGCCTGGGTTGCTCTGGTGTCCCTTCCAGGGTGGGAGGATCCTCAAGACCCCTGCAGCTGGGGGTCTATGTGGGGCAGCTCTGGACCCCACCCTGTAGGTCCATTGCCTCCTTTCTGTTCAGTGTCCTTCTGGGGCTGGGGTGTGTGCATCCCCTGCCCTCGTGCCGTAACCTTGGTGCTGCAGGTGTGCTCTGGTGCTGTTGGCTGGTGCTCTCCCTGTATTCTGGGCTGGTCCATTTTCTGTTGGGTCTGAGGTTTGGTGGGTTTTTTGCCTTTGATGTGCCTATGACCTTGGGGGGAACTGGCTATGCTGGATGGTTTCTGTTGAGCTGGATGGAAAATCCAGTGCACTGGTGGATGTCTGCTGTATGACACAGACCCAATATATGAGCACCAATCGTGATTCAGTCCTCAGTACTGGTTGCGGTTACAGGTTGGTGCTGAGCAAATGTTTGAGTTCAGCATCACAGCTTTACATCTGTCTGCTGGGCTGCTTTAGCTCTGGTGTAGATATGGGTGTTGCATTCAATATTACAACACAAAGCACACAAACCACCACACATTCATTTACGTACACCACACCACATAATCTCCACACATATCATTATACTACACACTCTAATCCATCACGGTCTTGTGTCTTTGTCTGTCTTTTCATGCTTCATAGTTGGTGATTTTAGTCCTCGCTGACAGAATCAGTTTCAGGTCCCAATAAAATATGTTAGATCAGACTGTGTGCTGGTCAAAGATACATTTACTCTCACACTCACTTTTTGGTTTTATTTTATTTGTTTCTTTATTTATTTATTTGCCAGTCTTAGCTCTAACTCCTAATATACATGCACACAGTTACTTTAAAGTTTACTTACTGTGTAGTGCACTAGTCCACGGTCACTATGTAGGGGAGTTCTATGTATGGATCTATGGAGTGAACTAAGCAGCAGAATTAGATTTTTTACACTACTTGCATTATTGTCTGGGCTATTTATCCTGCAATTTGCTGTTGCATGGGTAAAACATAATGTACCACCCTCAGCTATTGTACTAACCATCAGTTGTAAACTACATTTCATGATGCATGGTGGGGTACATTGAGTAGGCTAGATATAGGGTTTAACAGTTGTTGCTGCATATCCACCTAACATTAGAAAATGGTAAGCACACTATCAAGTACACTATATATTAGGGGTGCACGATAACTATCGGGCCGATAACAGGAAATTATGACATCATCCTGATAACTCCGATATCATGACGAATAGCCCCAATAACACAGCAGTGCTTCGCTCCCTCTGAGCCTTGAATAACCGGCAGTGAAAGTTATGTTCAAGTAACGTCGGCATAATCAGAAAAATGGTTTCCCAGTAAGGAAAATCAAGAATACCCCCTCATGCCAGAAAACAACTCGTTAACTCGGTCATAATTTTGGTAGTTGCTGACTTGAATTGATATTCACAGTATTTTCCCACGTTACACATAAAAAAGAAAAAAGATAGAAAAGGCTGAAAGAACGACTAGCAAATGAGGAAACGTTGGAATTTACGTTACACCTTGAATGCAGCATGCACAGTGCTGATCACAACAAACATGGCGGCATGGAACTTCGTTAAAGTTTCAGAAGAAGATAGTTTGATGGTTATTTGTGACAAATCCACCGAGCGAATTCTACGAGGAGGGAAGCACAAGCTTTAATACGTAAAACCTGATCAGCCACCTACAATATAACAATCACTTCCATGGAGTTTTGAAATCGTGCTAATGTGAGCTAACGGAAGCTAATGCTAACATGCGCAAGCCAGCAGCAGTCTCCCCTCCCCTCTCCTCTCCCTCATTCCTCTCATCTAAAGCTTCCATGAGATTAAAAAATAAAAACTACTGAACCTCATTTACTTTAATTAAAGGTATTAATTTAAATGGAACCACAAGCCAAAATCTTTAAATGTTAATCTTTTTCAGTTAGTAATTCTGATGCATGTATTTCCATCAGTTCAAGGAGCCTTTATTTTTTATATCAGTCAGTAATTAACCTTATTTAAGTTGATGTGAGATATCAAATAGGTTTGTTTGATAGCTGTAAAGTTAAAAAATGCATCCTTAGTCCTAACGGCTCTGAGGCCATGACTCTTTGCCTCTAAACCTGCTTCATTTTAGGTCACCGGATTGTTGTCTTTATCAAGTCGCTGAGTTTGTGTCTAGACAGATCACAAGGTTTTACAAGGTTACGGGTTGCTGTAATTTTCCATTTGATATAGAATTGTATTAGAGGAACTGCCCGCATTTTTGTCTTGGCCATTCAGTGAGAATCCTGCATTCTGTGATGAGCTCTGATTTTGACTGCAGCCTTGGAGAGAAATAAACCTCCGTTTTGCACCTCCGTCGTGGTCAGTGCCTTGCTTAACAGTCGGATAGATTGCATCACCAGTGCACATTAATTAATAATTCTTACGACTAAGAACATTTCCAAATTCTTAGCTTTACAATAGCTTTACGAAAATGTTTGAGAGGCTTGCCAATAGTTTTTCATTGGAAAAAATAAATATCTGTTCATTTAAAAAGTAAAAACTATTTTTGATTTTGTTCATAGTATTGATGTAATGATCTTAGGTATATGTGTGTGTTATCAGTTATCGGTATCGGCCTTTAAGAGCTGAAAGTTATCGGTTAGGGGTGTATCGGTTTTAAAAAACACTTATCGTGCATCCCTACTCTATATCAAGTATAGAGGTTAGTATTAGAAACAGTCTGTCTTTTTTTTTTTTAATTATCTAGGTGTCCTTTCCCTAGCTTGACAATATTTGTTTGATCTTTTTCAAATTTAGTCAGGTGTAACCTCTCACTTGGATATCCACGAGGCCTATCTTGTCTAACGAGCGAATTTTAGCCAAAAAGTGTGTTGGAAGTGAGTCTGTTGTTAGCATTTAGCCCAGCTAGCAAATTGGCTGGCTTGTCAATCTTCTGTCTCCATGCCCACCGTTACTTTAACCTGACAGTGTGTCTTGCTTGTCCCAACAACTGAAGTTATTTTTACATCCTATGTTCCACACCACCCTGACTGTTCCTAAATGTGGATTTTATTTCTTAATGTGACAAATAAATTCAGGACATAATTTGTTTTTGTTTGTTTGTTTTTTTGTTATTCTGGTGTTTAAAATAAATTTGAAGATGTATAATTTTGTGATAATCAGACATAACATCCTATTATTGTCTGTTGGATCCCATCCCAACTTGACTGCTCAAAGATGTCATGTCCTCTATTGGTATATCAATTTTGGATCAGATTAACCAATCTCTAAAATCAGGATATGTACCACATGTTTTTAAAGTTGCAGTTATAAAATCTTTGCTTAAGAAACCATCTCTTGATCTGGACATTTTGGCAAACTATAGACCAATATCCAACAATGTGAAAAAAAAAAAAATCTCATAAATCTCTAAAATTCTGGAAAAAAATTGTTGCAAGCCAGTTACTGCTCTCTTACTTCCTGCTCTCGGTGGAGGCGGACACTTTTCTGTGAGCTCCTCTCCATCTGTCCCTGCTGCTTCTCTTTTGTCTTGTCTGAGCTTTTTTTTGGAGCTTCACTCGGCATAATATTCAAATCTCTAACCATGGATCTGGTCAGCTGGTCTCTCAACACAATTGATCAAATTTTCTGGCTGAGAAAACAGGGCACAGGAGAGCCCTCCTGTCCTGATGGAAAAACTCCACTTTAAGAGGAAGAAACCTTGAGCAGGACCTGGATCATATGGAGGGACCTTCCTGCTGAAGACCAGCCGGCTAGAAAAAGAAAAGAGGGGAGAGACAGGACAGAGAGAGGAGAGCACACAAATGACTAAATATAATGACCATATAAACATAAACAGATGGAGGTAGCAGCACTGGGATGAGATGGACCAGGTCGCCCATTCCCAAATACAAGTGGAGGAGGGATGACCAGAGGATAGAACTGCAAATCAGTATGAAACTCAGTCTGCAAAGTTTCTGCGTTGGCCGGGAATCGAACCCGGGTCAACTGCTTGGAAGCTATGCTAACCACTATATCACCAACGCCTACCTCACAAGAATGCTGGAGTTATTACCTTCACCAAGGAGGTTGTTTTTGCCGGCGTTTATCTGTTTGTCTGTCTGTGTTCAAGATAACTCAAAAAGGAAGAAATCCTGTATTCTGGATCACTTTCAAATTTTCAATAATTGTTGCTCTTGGTGGAGGCCGGCCCGAAGCTCGTTGATTTTCCACGCTCTCACTTCAGACTTTGGTGGAAAGATTTTGTCAAAAAACTTGTGTTTGGTCTCGTAGTGGTGCTTGATATCCCGCGTTTGATTAATGCCACTGTTTCACAGCATATCAGGCATAACGGTTTACCACTGCCTGTCAGGTGTGATAAACTCATACTCGTTCGTCCACTCAGTTTTGAAATGTCGATTTTCAGCACAAACCTTATACACCTTCGAGCATGCCATGTCTTCTTCTCTCTCGTTTGTTTCTGAAGTAAACGGATTTCAGTGGCTCTCAGAGCTGTCGGCCGTAAACGGTTGGTGATTGCCGCAAATGACTAGTTTACCTGCACTCACGGTTTTCCCCAGGCACTTGGGAAAAATTTGAGCTATGTATTTTGAGTTATTTATGTGGCACTGATTACTGGTCCGGACAGAACCTTTACTTGGTCCGGATCCGGACCGAGGTCCACCATTTGGTGATCCCTGGTCTACACGGTCAGTTTGGTGTCTCCAGCTACATTTAGTCAAGCATTGCGCCGCCGGCCCATGGCCTGAGCGCCGCTCACTGTTAAGCAGTTTATTTGTTTCAGACGTCCCCATTTTACTTTTTTATTTTTCTTTTGTTTATAGTACATCCCATTCAATTCAATTCAATTATATTTGTATAGCGTCTGTTACAATGACAATTGTCTCTAGGCGCTTTACAGAGACCCAGAGCATGACCCCCGAGCAAATATCATTAACTAAAATTATAATATTAAATCCAATCACTGATAATGGCAGGTAAAAAACTCCCACATAGGGAGAAAATTCCAGGATAAAGAGTTTTTTTCTTAAATTCCCACCAAAATCTGGCATCTTGTTTTGTTTTTTTACTTCCTTTTTCTTCAATCCAGACTGATATGACACCTATATACAGTTGAAGTCAGAAGTTTACATACACTGTGCGAAAACACACGTTTCAATTTTTTGTCTCAGTATCTGAAGTCAAATCAGACTGAACCTCTCCTGTTTCAGGTCAGTCAGGATTACCAAAATTATTTCATTTTGTTAAATGCCACAATAAAGAGAGAGAGAATTTCTTAGAGAGTTTTATATTATTTTCCTCGAGGTCAAAAGTTTACATATGTTTTCTTTGTATTGAGTAGCATTTCCTGTGAACTGCATGACTTAGTTCAAATGTTTTGGGTAACCTTCCACAGGCTTCTGACAGGACTCTGCTGGAATTCTGGCCCATTCCTCCTGACAGAACTGGTGGAACTGAGTCAGGTTTGTCAGTCGCCTTGCTCGCACACGCCTTTGCAGATCTGACCACAAGTATTCAATGGGATTCAGATCAGGGCTTTGTGATTGGCACTCCAAGACATTAACTTTGTTATCCTCAAGCTACGTTTAACAATTTAAGCAGTAAGATTATGGTCATTGTCCATTTGGAAGACTCATTTGCGCCCAAGTTTTAGCTTCCTGCCTGATGGCTTGAGATGTTCCCTTAATATTTCTATGTAATGCTCTTTCTTCATGATGCCATCTATTTTATAAAGAGCTCCAGTACCTGCTGCAGTAAAACAGCCCCACAACATGATGCTGCCACCTCCATGCTTCACAGTTGGTATGGTGTTCTCAGGTCTACAGCTTCCCCCTTTTTCCTCCAGATGTAACGTTGGTCATTATGGCCAAAAAGCTCCAATTTAGTTTCATCAGACCACAGGACATGGCTCCAGAAGTTAAGATCTTTGTCTTGTGTGTCTTTGCAAACTGTAATCTGGCTTTTTTATGTTTCTTGAGGAGTAATGGTTTCTTTCTCACTGAGTGGCCTTTCAGCCCATGTCGGTGCAGGACTTGTTTCACTGTGGATCATGACACTTTCTTACCAGCTTCATCCAGCATCTTCACAAGGTCTTTGGCTTTTGTTCTGGGGTTAATTCACACATTTCGGACCAAAGCCCGTTCATCTCTGGGACACAGAGCCCGTCTCCTTCCTGAGTGGTGTGATGGCTGGACACTTCAGTGATGTTTATACTTGTGTATAATTGTTTGAACAGATGAACATGGCAACTTCAAGCATTTGGAAATTGCACCTAAGGATGAGCCAGACTTGTAGAGCTCCATGATTCTCTTTCTGATTTCCTGGGGAATTTCTTTTGATTTTCCCATGATTTCAAACAAGGAAGCAGAGTGTTTGAGGTGTGGCCTTAAATACACCCACTGGTGTGCCGTCAATTAACTCACGTGTTGTCAGTTAACCTATCAGGAGCTTCCAAAGCCATGACCTCATCATCTGGGCTTCCCCACGTTGTTTAAACACTTAGTACTTTTTGGGCCTGATTTACTAAGATCCTAAATAAAGAGTACTAAATTGCGTGTGCACTGAAAAAGTTGCGCGTGCTGTTGTTGTGTGTTTTGCGGGTGATCAACTAAGAATGCTCGTGCAATTGATAACGGGTGCAAACCGCAGTATTTAAATGAGGTGTTGCGTGTCTTACGGTTTGCACCATGGAGAGTCTGGATGGAAAGCAGGATAGATGCAAGCGCAAAATGAAATTTGACGAGTTGGAGTTAGAGATATTAGTGGAAGAGGCAAATAAACACATTCATGAACTACAGCAAAGAAATTTAAACATTACCAAAAGAAACGCAATATGGGAGAAAATCTGCGATAGAATAAATGCAGTTGGTAAGACAAAAAGAACAGCAGATGAGGTTAAAAGAAGGTGGCAAGATATAAGGCGAAGAACTAAAGAAAAAGTGGCCTTTAATAAAACTTCGGCAAACAAGACAGGTGGAGGGCCTGCGGAAGAGATGCCTCTAACCAGCATTGAGCAGCAGGTGCAGCTCACCTTCTGCGAGGAGCAGACAACTGGGATACTGGGGTATGACACGCTAGAGCCAACTGCAGAACAAGGTAGGCGCACAATAAGAAACACTTTTTTCTCCATGAAAACACGTGATTTATTTATTATCACAAATAAAAAAATGAATGTGCCTCCGTGTGGCAACCTTTTGCTGAATAATACTCGATTTAACATTCAAATAAAATATTTCTCCTTTTGCATGTGCTTGTGACCGGCTCCAAATCAGCCCTTAACTGATTCAACAGCTCCAAGATGGAATCGCTAGATAGTCGATATGTTTCAACTATCTGGTTTTCATTCATTTCAAACAAATTTACACGAGTCCGAAAGACTCTCTCTCTGCGTATTCTTTGATTTTGGCGATGTCACCTCCTTGCCACAATAACAGCAGCCATCGGTGCGTAATGCTGGGCAGATTAGCACCTTCCTTTCGAACGTACTAAATACAGACGCAATCACAATCCCCGCAATTACTTTCAGGGTTGGTAAATCTCATTGCGTGTGGTAAATGAACCTATTTGCATTTTCCCCTCCCAGTATTTAGCGCTTTCTGGCGGGTACGCCCCATATTGATTATTCATCAGGGCAAAAGTACTAAATGAACAGCGTGTGCTATTTTGCTCATTTGAGAGGCGCAGTCCTCTTTGCACGCTGTTAGTAGATCAGCTTGCACATTGGTTTGCGGGTGATGTCAAGTTTGCACACGTTTTTACGCACGCAAACCTTTAGTAAATCAGGCCCTTTGTGTATGTAAACTTTTGACCTCAAAGAAAATAAGAAATTCAAAAGAAAATGTCAAAAGAAATTCTCTCTGTCATTATTGTGGCATTTAACAAAATGAAATAATTTTGGTAATCCTGACCGTCCTGAAACAGGAGAGGTTTAGTCTGATTTGACTTCAGATACTGAGACAAAAAAGGAAACGTGTGTTTTCGCACAGTGTATGTAAACTTCTGACTTCAACTGTATATAAAACTGCCTTATGTGTAGAGTTGGGTATCATTTTAATTTGAAAGATTCTGATTCCGATTTGGATTCCTTGTTTCGATTGCGATTCGTAACGATTCTCGATTTTGATTCTTTTAAGAGGCAGGGCTCAAAGTTTAGGATATTTTAAATGAGCTGGCTAACCAACGGTCATTCCGAATGAAATAGTCTGACCTTCTGCATCAATTTTAATTCTATGAACTTTTTGCTTTTTATGAATTTTCACAGGGCTGTTTTCAATTAGAATATATAAATATAAAATCTATGAACTTGAATATAAATCTTATAAATTATGAATACATTTTCACAGGGATACACTTTCCTCAAGAGAGCTTTATTTTTATTCTTCATGAATTCCCTTGAAGGTGGTGTGTATTTGGGATTTAGGGCCTGATTTACTAAAGGTTTGCGTGCGTAAAAACGTGTGCAAACTTGACACCACCCGCAAACCAATGCGCAAGCTGATCTACTAACCGCGTGCAAAGAGGACTGCGCCTCTCAAATGAGCAAAATAGCACACGCTGTTCATTTAGTACTTTTGCCCTGATGAATAATCAATATGGGGCGTACCCGCCAGAAAGCGCTAAATACTGGGAGAAATGCAAATAGGTTCATTTACCACACGCAATGAGATTTACCAACCCTGAAAGTAATTGCGGGGATTGTGATTGCGTCTGTATTTAGTACGTTCGAAAGGAAGGTGCTAATCTGCCCAGCATTACGCACCGATGGCTGCTGTTATTGTGGCAAGGAGGCGACATCGCCAAAATCAAAGAATACGCAGAGAGAGTCTTTCGGACTCGTGTAAATTTGTTTGCACATGCAAAAGGAGAAATATTTTATTTGAATATTAAATCGAGTATTATTCAGAAAAAGGTTGCCACAGGAGGCACCAGGGTTTCCGTTGTCTGGTAATTGCTGGACTTTGTCTGGTAAAATATGCGGAAGTCCGGGATTTTATAATCTCTCCGGTCAAAATGTCCGGTGAAAATACTCCTCCCAAGCACAATTTCAGTTGTAATAAAATGGGTTATTTCCACATCATTTTATGAAAAACGCCTCGGGATTCTCCCAGAGAAGCTGGTGGAAGCGGCCGGGGGATCTGGACGTCTCTGCTGAAGCTGCTGGCCCCGCGACCCGACTTCGGATAAGCGGAAGCTAATGGATGGATGGATGGATTTTATGAAAAAACATATACTTTTTTTTACAAATGAGTAGTGTGTGAGGACGAGTCGGCTCCAGCCACAGCTCCACTCATTGATGCCACAGGTGCGCAGAGACGCATCTCCGTAATGACAGCGCTCCGCGGTTATGGAGGCTTGAACTTCTCAACGGCCTGTGAAGTTCTCATCGGGGATTTAAGTGAAATCTACCCCGAGTGGGCTCAACTGGCCCAGATAGCCTGCTGATCCCTGTCTCCAGTGTGCCAGCAGAGAGAGGTTTCCCTCTGCAGAACCGCATTAAAACAGCACAGCGGAGTCAGAAGAACGCGAGCTTCTGCAATATTTATTTATTTATTTTTTTAAGTTACGCTCGTGAGTCAATTGACGGGACTTATTTTATTTGAAATAGCCTGTTTTTTAATAAAAACACTATTAAATGAGTTGCATTGATATCGTACTACTGCATATGATTTATTTTTAACCTCAATAAATTCATATAGCCTATGACCGGAATTTCAAACATTTGTCCGGTAAATTGAAAACCTGCCGGTCACATTGTCCGGTGCCAATTTTTTCTAGTGGAAACACTGGGAGGCACATTCATTTTTTTATTTGTGATAATAAATAAATCACGTGTTTTCATGGAGAAAAAAGTGTTTCTTATTGTGCGCCTACCTTGTTCTGCAGTTGGCTCCAGAAGGTGAGCTGCACCTGCTGGTTAGAGGCATCTCTTCCGCAGGCATCTCTTCCGCAGGCCCTCCACCTGTCTTGTTAAAGGCCACTTTTTCTTTAGTTCTTCGCCTTATATCTTGCCACCTTCTTTTAACCTCATCTGCCGTTCTTTTTGTCTTACCAACTGCATTTATTCTATCGCAGATTTTCTCCCATATTGCGTTTCTTTTGGTAATGTTTAAATTTATTTGCTTTAGTTCATGAATGTGTTTATTTGCCTCTTCCACTAATATCTCTAACTCCAACTCGTCAAGTTTCATTTTGCGCTTGCGTCTATCCTGCTTTCCATCCAGACTCTCCATGGCGCAAACCGTAAGACACGCAACACCTCATTTAAATACTGCGGTTTGCACCCGTTATCAATTGCGCGAGCATTCTTAGTTGATCACCCGCAAAACACACAACAACAGCACGCGCAAACTTTTTCAGTGCACACGCAATTTAGTACTCTTTATTCAGGATCTTAGTAAATCAGGCCCTTAGAGTTTTCACCATATCCCTGCAAACATAAACATCATGATTACTGTTAAGCTTAGTATCAATTAACTTAGCTCTATTGTTATTGCTTAACTAACCTAAATGTTGGTGATTCCACCTCTGAAAAGGGATGCAGCCGTTTCACAATGTGTGCAGTGACTTTTCTGTGGCACTCTTCCTTTTGTTGCACCGACATTTTCTGCTTTGCCGCGACGGTGAACGGAGAAGGCTCACAACATCGTGCAATCTCCGATCGTGAATTGTCTATGAAAAAAATATGTCGGATAATTTTTTAGCTGCCTCAATGTTGGCGCAAGACATTATTTATTGTTTATGTATTGTTTTACTTACAGGGTTCGGACTGTGTGATGTCAATGCGGTGCCAGGTTGGGGGTCAGAGCGGGAGCCGGCGGAAGAGGCAGTGGAGGACGGTCGGCGCAGCGCGTCAAAAACGGGGCATGCATTTATTTCAATTCCGTGAACACGAAGAAGGTGCTTATTCATGTTAGTTGTGCACCCTTTGATGCACGAAACATACTTTTCGCAAATGTTGCATTTTGCCGCAGTGTCGCTTTTTTAAAAAAGTGAAGCCAAACCTTTGACCGCCGACGCAGGGTATCCATGTTTGACTGAATGTTATGCTAACACTTCCGGTTGGCGCTTTTTCGTTGGTGTTCAGAGGTTTCTTCTTCCGGTTGGCGGACTGGGTATTGAAACGAGGAATCGAAACTTAAACTTTTAAACGATTACGGGACAATCCAGAAGCCAGTCACGGTTCCAATCGATTTTCGATTCTGGATACCCAACCCTACTTATGTGTGTCTGTGTTTTGTTTCTATGTCTAAATTAATGTTCGTAGAACCATCTTGAAGTTTTTTGCTTTGATATACTCAGCCAATCCAGTTCGACAAGGACTTGTATCTCATCAGATGACTGATAAATTATAGTTTTCCCTCTTTATCTAAGAAAAAGGGGGTGGTGCCCCATTATTAGATATTAACTCATTCACTGCCATTGACGTCTATATACGTCAATTGCGCAAAATATGTTTTTTAACGGGGGTTGCTAGGAAACGGGGGTTGCTGGCGGAGCTTCTCTGTGAATATTAGAGCTCTAAGCATCGTAGTTAGTGTTTAGATCCTCCAGGGGGCAGTGACCACACTTCCTATAAAGTCTGCCGCGAGGCAGATTTGTTTGAGGAGAAGATGGCGCAGCCTGGTAGGAAGACGTGCAAGAAGCAGCTGAAGCAGCTCACACTCGATCAGTGTGTCGGTGGTGGTGGTGGCGGCTCGAGGAGTGAAGGGAGGAAGGATTTATGGAGGTGATGGAGGTGATGGAGGTGATGGAGGAGGTGGAGGATCGGAGAGGAGAGGAGTGGAAGCAGGGGAGGAGCAACCAGGTCCAAGTGGACTTCGGCTTCGCTCACGGCAGGCTCTGCCCGTGCTGCTGGAGCCCTGCTCCGGAGAAAGTTCCGACTTCGACGGAGATTCGTCGGATGAATGGCTGCCGGTTGCATCTGCTGAGAGCAGCAGAGACTCCAGCCGAGATTCGTTGCCAGAAAGACCAGAGAGTGGTAAGAAGTAACTCTTTGGCCTGGACCTTGGTCTGGACCCTGGCCTGGACCCTGGCCTGGACCCTGGTCTGGACCCTGGCCTGGACCCTGCCTGGACCCTGGTCTGGACCCTGGTCTGGACCCTGGCCTGGACCCTGCCTGGACCCTGGTCTGGACCCTGGCCTGGACCCTGGCCTGCCCTGGGTGGTTGCTGTGGTGATGGCCTCTTTGGATGTGGGTGGGCTAGCTTCTGGGGTAAATAGATCCCCAAATTATCATTACTTCACAGCAGTGCCAAGCCAGGTGTTTTGATATTTGTTTTTTAATATTTTGATATTCATTTATTTAAATAGAAGTATTTTATCCTTTTTTTAAGAGACAGAAAGAGGGAGTTTTGTTGTTTGTGGTGTGCCTAGAGACAATTGACATTGTAACAGACTATATAAATAAAATTAAATTGAAATGAATTGAATTATTTCTGTCATAGTGTAGGTTAATAAATTATGTTACATTTTGTCACTGTACAATAATAAATTATATTTCATTTGAATGTTCAGTACATAAAGGCAAATTTCATATACTGAAAAACATAACTTGCTCTGAATAAATTATAATAAAGTTGTAAGACTGATATTGATTTAAATGATGAAAGACTTATTTCGTTTTTAAATTTGTGCTCTCTTCTGAGGCTGTAAGGGAAATTGTGAAAATATAGATATGGTGTTATAATAATTTTAATCATCACTGAAGGGGTTCGATGCCATAGAAATATGCATTAATCAGGTTACAGGCTCCAGTCTGAGGGAAGATGAGACGTCTCTCACAGCTCAGTGGCCTTGTCTTGTCCTCCTTTAGTAACATCCTACCACCTTCTGCAACCTGTCTGTTTATGCTTAAATGCATTGTGATCTCTTATTTCAGGGTTCATTCACCACATCATCTGCAACTTGCTGTCTGACTTCCTGCTTTGCAATGGAAAAAAACTTCATGAAAAATAGAGAGAGATTCAAGTCTTTACTTTCAGCCTCACTTAGAGATATAATCACAGAGGTAAATGTGTGTATACAGTATACCCTTATTCACGGGGGTTACGTTCCTTTCTCCCCCCGTGAATCCCAAATATCCACAAATTATTGATGCAGTTTTAAAAGGCCTATGTATGATATTATATTCGCTAAAATATGCTACCCAAACACATTCTAAAGACATTCTTACTAATGAATTCAGTAATAATGTAGTTAGTTAAAAACATTTTAACTTTGTTGTGTGGACAAACAGTGAACTGCGACTGGACAAGGATATACTGTATGTCCATCAGTAGAGCATGTACACAAACACGTGTACATGCTCTACCTCAAAATAACCCAGTCCATCCGATACAGAATGAAGACAACCAGGCTCACAGTCAGTTTGTCTTATTATAATTTCTCTTTTAACAGCTTATCAGATGTTCTTAAAGACACTAATGACAGGTGAGGTATTGATCAGTTAAGTGTTACAGAAGCCCTGGAGCAGACAGTTATTTCCTTACAAATATCAAGCAGGTGAAACACTATAAATACAAATTAAGATGTTATTGAGTGTAAAATAAATGAATTAATAATACAGGTGAAAATAGGAAAGTGCATGATGTTCCTCTGACCTCTGCTTTATTAAATTTCCAGATGCCTGTTTGAGACATAGAAAACATTAGCACAAATACTTTCTCAGCTTGCACGCCTTGCCAAGGAAATTTCAAACAGCATTAACATTGAATGTGCCAGCCACAGTTTAAGCTATAATCACCCGTCTGGCTGAGCGAGTACATCTAATTGTATGTGCTTGTGTTAAATTGTGAACATGACCTGAATCTCCTATGGTGACTGGCTGTCACTGAGAACCCTGCTGTTCCTCTAAAACTACAGATGCTCAGCCAGGTCAAACTACCCACACTGCTCTCTGCCAAAAGGCTGGACATACTGACATTTTCTGTTCTGGCTGAAAGCTCATCCTGCCTCAGTTTGTCCCGTGTGACACCTGTCAGGATGTCTCAGAAAAGCCTCATCTGTTCTGGTAACAGCATTTGTATCCACCATTTAATCCAGATCTGGCCTGCTTGTTCACCAGCACAGAAAAAGGGAAAGATCCATTGAATTTATTTTGTTATGTAGCTGGATGCAGGACTGTTTATTAAATATCTTTAAATGAAAAAAAGGAAGGATACAGACTAAGGGAAGAGGTAGTGCAGCGACTCATTCAGTCATCCGTGTGTTGGTAACTGGAAGGTTTGAATCAAGGCAGCTGGACTTCTGTTTCTTTGTTCTTAAAGATGTCTCACCTTCCATCCAGAAAGCTTTGTTGGTTAACTTCTGAATGGAAAGTGAAATGTCTTCAAGAGCAGAGAAAAAGAAAACCAGTTGTCTTGATTCCAGTCTTTGAGAGTTGCAGCAGCTACTGTACCTCCATGTCCTCTAGAGTGTCACAACCAGCTGACTGGTCAGTAATGAAATGCAGCAGCTACAGGAATAGCAACCTTTTCCCTGTCACCAAAACATGTTTGTGAAAGTAAAATATCTGTGTATGCTTGCTATTCCCCCTTCTCTGGCATTTGCCTCCTTTTTGATAAAATGAAGAATGTTCTCATGAAACTGCACCCACAATAAGTTTCATTTTACTCTATCCTCCTGTTTCTCAAGTGACCTTGCAACATGTTGCAAACTGTGCTATGTATGACATCACTATCTGCCTAGCAACAGACGTTTTCTGAGGTGTGTCAAATTTTAATAAAAGCAACCTGCAGTTGAGAAACTGCGGAGAACGCCATCAGAAACTCAGCAGACGGACCTCTTTGTCCATACTGTGTTTCTCTCGGTGTGTACTGCAGAAGCAAAAACTGACATCAGCTGTCTCTCTCGTCTCATTCCTAGTTATGTGAACAATAGTTTGAAGTGTAAGGTTTAGACCAGGGGTGTCCAAACTCGGTCCTGGAGGGCCGCTGTCCTGCATGTTTTAGATGTTTCTGAGGCACAACACACCTGATTCAGTTGAAAAGATCACCACCAGCTTGTCATTCAGGTCTGCACAAGTCTGTTAACGACCCATTCATTTGAATCAGGTGCACTGAAGCAGGGAAACATCTAAGACTTACAGGACAGCGGCCCTCCAGGACCGAGCCTGGACACCCCTGGTTTAGACCTAACATTTTTCTGGTGCCGAAACCCTGGATCCAAGACCTGCGCCCTGGGACGCCGTGGGACCAAGTTGGCCTGAATCTGTGCACAGCCACCTGACCTTGGACGGTGGGGCCCTAGGATTGGTCCGACGACGCCCCGGAGCCCAGTGACCAATCCCGACGGACTGGGGACTGAGCGATGAGACGGTAGGACAATCTCAATATTTACAGTTAATGCCTGGGGCATTGTGCAACTTCTAATGCCTGGGGCATTGTGAAATGATACTGATGTGCAACTTTTAATGCCTGGGGCATTGTGAAAGGATACTGATGTGCAACTTTTAATGCCTGGGGCATTGTGAAATGATACTGATGTTCAGCTAATGTTATCGTAGACCCGGGGTCCGATAGAAAAATAAGTGCAGTCAGTACCGAGTCTGGGATTCGGTAGAAAGACGGGGTCTTTGCTATCATAAAAATAAGTGCAGTCAGTACTGAGTCTGGGATTCAGTAGAGAGACGGGGTCTTTGCTATCATAAAAATAAGTGCAGTCAGTACCGAGTCTGGGATTCGGTAGAAAGACGGGGTCTTTGCTATCATAAAAAAAAAGTGCAGTCAGTACCGAGTCTGGGATTCGGTAGAAAGACGGGGTCTTTGCTATCATAAAATAAGTTGTGTAAATGTGCTTGGGTTGTCCTGTGATGTTGGTTGATTAAAAAAAACTGTGAAACCAGGCTCTGACAAGAGACTGGAATAAGGTGGTTTCTGGTGTATTGCATCCAAGGTTCTGCATTTAAGTAGATGAAAACTCAAATTACAGATATATAAAGTTCTGGTGTCGTGGTAAAGAACTAGTCCTAAGCCACACAAGACTGGGAACTCGGAACATAGCGTATCATATTTCCCAGTTGGCCAGAACTTAGTATAGAATCAATAGAGTAAGAGATAACTGTGAGTTGTCCTTCCACTGGACAACAAGACCAGAAATAAATAAATCCTGTGAGTCATCAAAGCACATCCCTATAAAGATAGGTGACAAATAAATGCATATACACACATATGAGTAACAAGGGACCTTGGGTGTAATAAACTTAAAAGAGTGAATGTGAGTGTGATTGGAGGTGAAGATACCACTAGGTATTTAACCTCATACTAAAATAGACAGGGGACAAACAGTGGACTTTTGTGGATGCAAAGGCAAGAAGCTCCACTCGAAAGAGTTGAAGTGAGACTTACCACAAAAGGAAATTTGATTCACTGTCCTGTCTGAAAACTTTCCAGTCATTAGAACACTCTAGGTGTTGATCGACTGGACCAAAACACATAAAATAGGTGAAGCGTGTGACATAAAAAGCTGAAAGCTGTTGTGAACATGGGGGCAGACCAGAGCAAAGATGTGCCTGCAGACACTAAATTCATGTTAAAGCAGCACCCAGGTGCGTGCACCTACTTTAAGAAATGAAGGAAGAAATATAATATGAGTGGAAATTTTTTTTTTTTTTTTTACAACTTTGTTTATTAAGTTTTTCAAGTTTTCATAGACAGGTACAAAGAGACTAGAACACAAAAAGGATGTGGTCATCTTCTCAGGAGACAATATGTACAAACAACAATACAAGATACTGCATGTACAATAGAAGAAATGATACCTCAACAAAGTGTAAAGCAACATCACAGAACACAAAAGAGAAAAAAAGAAAACCCCAAACAAACAAAAAAACAAAAAACAAAAAAACAAACAATACTCAAGACAAGTAGACACTGTTACATGAGACGCATGGAGATCAGAAGAGATGAGGCATGGTGGTTTTTAAATTGGTAGGCAGGACTCAAGTCTATGGGACAGCAGGCAAGTGGATGCACTCTTTAATATGTTTTAGGAAAGGGTTCCATAATTTGAAAAAGGTCTTAGTAGAGCCTCTTGAGGAGTGCTTCATTTTCTCCAGTTTCAGAAAGTAGAGAACATCCCTTATCCAGTGAGTAAAAGTGGGTGGGTGAGCATCCTTCCATTTAAGTAAAATCAGCTGCCTGGCGAGCAGAGTCGTGAAAGCGAAAGCGACACAGTCGGCCTCTGTTGCCGAAAGTGCAAGCGTATCTGGATGAACTCCGAAGATAGCTAAAGATGGGCTCGGAGCAATTACAGTTTTAAGGCAGTCAGAAAGAGTTTTAAAAATAGAAGACCAAAATTCTACAAGTTTAACACATGACCAAAACATGTGTGCATGTGTGGCAGGCATTAATTTGCAGCGAACACAAATTGGATCCACATCAGGAAAGAGTTTTGACAGCTTTTGATTTGTCCAATGAGTCCGATGTACGATTTTGCACTGCATTAAACCATGCCTAGCGCAGATGGAAGATGCGTGAACTCTTTTTAGGATGGACTGCCAGAGTTCCTCTGTGATAACCCCACCAATATCAGATTCCCAGTTTCCCTTTGAGGAGAGGTTGGGGGAGTGCTGCACCTGAGAAATCTTATTGTACAGTATAGATATAATACGTCTGAAAGTTGGTGGGTGCTCTAATAGAGAATCACACGGATTGGATGGAGGCAAAGAGGGGAACTGTGGCAGCAGGAAGTCTCGCATTTGCAAAAATTGAAAGAAATCATTTTTGGACAGACTGAATTTAGAGCAGAGTTGTTCAAATGAAGAAAAAACATCCGCTGAGTAAAGGTCGTTAAAGGTTTTGATACCTAAATTCTGCCACTCCTTGAACGTTTTATCAAGTAAGGAAGGTTTAAAAGCGTGATTGGAGTGGATAGGGGATTTCAGCGAGAAGGATAACCAACCAAAATGTCGTCGTATCTGTGTCCAGATCCTCATAGTTGATCTCACTATTTTATTTTTAGTGGTTTCTGTGAAGGATGCAGAGACAGAGGAGTAGACTAAAGCTGGCAGAGAGGAAGGCCGGCATGACAGGGATTCGAGAATGTACCATGAAGGAGCATCCGCACCAGGGTCTTCGTACAGCCAGTGAACAATTGGACGGATATTGGATGCCCAGTAATATGCTAAGAAGTTTGGTGCAGCCATGCCCCCTTTACATTTTGGATGTTGCAAAACAGTTTTTGTAATTCGGGGGGCCTTACCATTCCAAATGAAAGAGGAGATGATGGCGTCAAGTCTATGAAAAAACGATTTGGGAATGAATATAGGAACACATTGAAACAAGTATGTAAATTTGGGAAGAACATTCATTCGCACCGAGTTGATACGACCTGCGGCAGCAGAGAGAGGAGAGAGAGGTAAAGACATCCAGCGTTTGAGATTAAGTTCCGTCTGGGAGATTAAAGGGAGAAAATTGGCAGAGAGGAGCTTAGAAAATGTATCTGTAACACAAACGCCTAAGTACACAAACTTGTTTGTGACCTTAAAAGGGAGGGAAGTGAATGGGAACTGACGCGCAGCCTCGTTAATTGGAAATAACTCACTTTTCTGTAAATTTAGTTTGTAGCCCGAGAGGTTGTGAAATTGGTCCAGAATACCAAAAACGTGAGGTAAAGAGTTGGCAGGATCGGAGACATATAAGAGCAGGTCATCAGCATAGAGCGAAACTTTCTGTTCCTCACCCTCCCTGCGGATACCTGAGATTAGTGCGCTGTGCCGGAGTGCTAGAGATAAGGGTTCAATGGCTATTGCGAAGAGCAAAGGTGAGAGGGGGCAACCCTGTCTTGTGCCGCGGCCTATATGAAAATAGCTAGAAGAGATGTCATTGGTGCGAACTGACGCTGATGGAGACGCGTATAATAGCCGGACCCAAGACACAAACCTCTCACCAAAGCCAAATCTTTCAAGGGTGTAAAATAAAAACCTCCATTCCACCCTATCAAAAGCCTTTTCGGCGTCCATGGAGATTAACAGCTCGGGGACAGAGGAATTTGAAGTGTTATAAATAATGTTGAACAATCGTCTCACATTGAAAAAGGAAAATCTGTTCTTAATGAAACCCGTCTGATCAGCAGAAATGATGTTTGGCAGAACTTCCTCCAAGCAGTGGGCAAGAATCTTTGCAAGGATCTTTACGTCCACATTCAATAAGGAGATTGGGCGATAAGAACCGCAGCAATGGGGGTCCTTGTTTTTTTTAAGAAGGAGAGAGATCTGAGCTTCACGAAGCGTCCTGGGTAGGATCCCTAAGTCAAAGGACTCATTATACATGTTCAAAAGGAGGGGCGAGAGCTTCACAGAAAATTTCTTAAAAAATTCTACGGAAAAACCATCCGGACCAGGACTTTTACCACTTTGCATAGCTGAAATTGCCTCGTTCACCTCCCTTAAAGTGATTGGGCTGTCGAGAGTTGCAGCTGTATCGGCGGGCACTACCGGTATAGAAAATTTTCCAAAAAACTTGTTCAAGTCTTCAAGGCTGGGGTTTTGTTCCGAAGTGTACAATGATATATAAAAATTCTGAAAGGCATTATTAATTTCAAGTGGTTCACGGGTTAGGCCATTGCTTGTGTTAATTTCTGGGATTAGTCGTGAGGCAGACGATTGCCTGAGTTGGTGAGCTAGCAGTCTACTTGGCTTTTCACCAAATTCATAAAATGTTTGTCTGGACTTGATAAGCATGTCCTCCGCCTCTGTAGAGGAGAGATTATCAAATTCTGATTTGAGGAGGAGTATCTCTTTATAGATATCAGGGGATGGAGAGCAAACATGCTCATTCTCCAGTTCTAGAATGCGATCAGTGAGACTAGCGAGAGTAGAAGAGCGCTGTCGCCTCTCAAATGCCACCCGCGAGATTAGTTGCCCTCTCATGTAAGCCTTAAATGTTTCCCATAAAATGCTATAGCTTGTGTCAGAGGTTGCGTTTGTTTTGACAAAAAAATCTATATGCTCAGATATGAAGTCGGCGTGGTCAGCATCAGCTAGAAGGCGCGTGTTTAGTCTCCAAGGTGGGCGAGAGGCACACTTGTTTGCAAACTTAGCAGTCATTAAGAGGGGTGAGTGGTCAGAAATTACCCTTGCATGGTAGCTGCAGCCCTGAATGGTTGGTAATAGTTTATTATCAACCAAAAAATAATCTATCCGGGAAAATGAATTATGGACTGGGGAGAAGAATGAATAACCACAAGTGTTCGGGTTGAGACTTCGCCACACATCGGACACACCATAATCGCTCAAAAAATTGTTAATCACGTTCACAACCTTAGAATTAGCGGCTGCCCTGTTGGAGGAGGAGTCCAAACTTTGGAGACAACAATTCAGGTCGCCGCCTATTATCAGATGGTGCGTATTAATGTTAGGTAGGGAGGAAAAGAACTTAACAAAAAATTGCTCATCATTATAGTTAGGGGCGTATATGTTTGCCAAAATCAGTGGAGTATATTAAATAGAGTACCCGTCACAATGACGTATCGGCCATTACGGTCTGCTATTATGTTCGACGAGACGAAGGGAGTAGAACGGTGGATGAGAATAGCAACGCCTCGTGCCTTACTATTAAACAGTGAATGGAAGGATTGAGAAACCCAGCGCCTGCGTACTTTATTATGACCAGACAAGTTCAGATGTGTTTCCTGGATGAATGCAATTTGCACACCTAGACTATCAAGATGGGAGAGAACTCTATGAAGTTTAGTGGGCTTACCTAGGCCTCTGACATTCCAACTTGATAATGTAATGGATTTACCTGCAGTCCCAAAAGTCAAACCACCATTACTAGAAGCCATGTATGTATGGATATGAATTTGACGGTGACATTAGTTGCGTCCGGCACTCCATGCCGTGAATCTCCATGTGCCTACACAGAAAAACAGAGAAAATACACAAAGAACACATACCCCGCCTCCCACCCATGCACCTCCCTGAACCTGGTGCAGTTATTATCCCTAAATAACCCATACTGTGTAGACTAGTCTATCACTATCTAGAAGGTGAGCGTAGATAGAACACAAATGCACGCTGAGGTGAGTACCAGAGCATGGTGTTCATTAAACAGACAACTGTAGTGAAATGAAAATAGTAAAAACAGAAACAGCCTGTATGTCTAAACAATAGGTGGCTAATGTGCAGATAAGTAAAGGAAATTTGGTGCACAACGATCCAACTAAAGATGACGGCTTAGCCAGAATATTAACAAAATTAATATATGAAACAAAACAAAAAAAAAAACCGTGAAAATAATAATCTAGCCAAAGGAAAATGAAATGACCAGTGTGCACAACGGGACAGGAAACAAACTACTACAAGCCCACAATTTAACAAGGAATGAAAGCCTCAGATGGAGTGAGAATTTAAAAAACAAAACAAACAAAGAAAAGAAAAGAAAAAGAAAAAAAAAAAAAAAAACTTTCCACCTGGAATCTGGGTGTATGTTGAGCATATAGTAATTGCTCTTATTTAAGGCAGCGGTGACAACCTAAACAACATGTTATCAAAGCAGTGAGTAATGAATGAACGAAAGGAGCTGCCAGTTAAAAAACTAGATGGATATTGTGCCCACACAAGTGAATAGCTTCACCAGAATAGTGCCAAAAAGAAGTAATTGAAACATACTTTAGAGCATACAGAGAGCCAGTTGAGGATAGTAACTTTAACAATATACTGTCAAAACAGATACTAGTATAAAAAAAACAAAAACAAAAAACAAAACAAAAAAAACAAAACACGTCAACTGGGAATCAGATGGCTAGTGCGCACACATACACACACAAATCAAAGGACGGTCCAACTAAAGCAGTCAGCATCAACACAATGTTATCAAAATGGATATAGTAAAAAAAAGTTGGTCAAACTGAGGTCAATAGTAACTGAACGGGCTTCATAACAAGTTACAACAGTGGCTAGTTGAAGTTAAATCAGGGGTTAACCTTGGGTCACAGCTGGTGGTATGCAGACAGCTACCCCCGCACACAAACATGGATTAGCCAGCATGTTAACGTTAATTACCTCAAAACCTGTAGTCCAAAATTAACACATTAGGTTTACCTTCATAGACCCGCCATGCGGATTAGCTGTGGCCGCTTCTGTTAAGTCCCTTCATCGTCCGATGTAGCTCTGTTGGCGTTGCTAGGTGTGCTGGATGTCACAAAGTTCATGGCCAGTTGAGGGTCAGTGAATGACCACTCAGACATCCCCGGTAGAGTAATGCGGAACCTTGCGGGATAGAGAAAGCCAAAGCGGGCACCCTGGATGTCGCGGAGCCGCTTCCTCACATCTCCAAAAGCCGCTCGTCGTTTAGCTTCGCTGGCGGTGAGGTCGGGGAAAATGTGAATGGGCCGCCCGTTGTGGGAGAGGGTCCTCTCCAGGCGTGCTTGGCGGAGAATGAGTTCACGAATGTGGAAATAGTGAACCCTGATGATAAAGGGCCTGGGTGGTTGGTCAGATCTCGGTTTCGCTCGTAGAGACCGGTGGGCCCGGTCGAGAAGGGGCTTCTCTTCCAAGCGGAGCATTTTCTGCAGGACGCCGGAGATGAATTCAGTCGGCGATGTGCCTTCAAGCCCCTCTGGGATGCCCACAAGCCTGAGGTTATTTTTCCGAGATCTGCTCTCAAGATCTTCACACTTAGCTTGAAGATCGCTGACATCTGACTGGAGCTTCTTCACAACTGTTTCCAGAGTTGTTACGGAGTCGCTTGTTGCAGTCGCGGATTTTTCCACCTCTTTTATGCGGCCATCTTGAGCGTCCACGGATCTCTGCAGGGCTGCTACTGAGTGGGTTAACTCCTCTCTGACCGCAGCGATATCTTCCTGTATTCCACTAACCGCCACCTCAATTTTAGAGCAGATATCGCTCTTTAGGGAGTCCAGGGCCTTGGTGAACATGCTGACCGTCAATGTGTCATCAGCTGGCTCCGTCTCGTCACCTGGAGCTGTGGCGGTAGCATTAGCATTAGCACCGCGGGATGGCTTGGAGTTCGACGATTTGCTGGCCGGAGGCTTCATGGTTTGCTTCTTAAGTTTGCCAGACGGAGCTTTAGTTGTGTAGGAGGGCACAGATAGCGTTCACTGTGGGCAATGAGTCTGAAATGGTCTGTTTAAATTGAAGTTAAAATATCACCTAATGGAGCTCCTGAAGACACGTCTACATCGCTTCAGCGCAACAGCGCCCCCCCCTATGAGTGGAAATTTTGATGTCATGGAGATTAAAGGGGTACAGAGAAAATTAGAAGAAAAGGAGAGACTAACGAGTGGAAAGAAAGCAACAGAAGTGCGTGTGCAGTACAGCCAGTGACTGAGAAGTCCCAGCTACCAGAGACACACACATTTCAAGCCCAAGCACCACATTGATGTTGCCACATACTAAAAAAAAAAAAAAAAGACAATGACTCACTGTAATCATTGTGAAGTTTTTTTTTTTTTCGTGGAAATGCAATGTTTTTTTTCTTTTGTTTGTTGTTGTTGTTGTTTTTTTGGCCTAGATTTGTTCAGTTCACTGCCTAAGAGTTGAGGTTATATTCATTAACCTGGCTGAGAATTTAAAGTTTTTGTTGGGTCTCCACCCGCTGCTCTGCAACCCAGTCTCCCTCAGGACAGGCCCAGCACCTCTCAGAGCGCTGCCAGAGAGCTGCGCGCTCTACGGCGGGAGCGGGCGAGGCGCGCTCCTCCACACACCTGAGACGCATCCCTCAATCACACACCTGCAGGCTCCTGCTCATCTGGGAGGGGATTTAAGGTCGGGCATTCCTGAACTCCTCTGCGAGTTCGTTCTGTACGTACACTGGTGTAGTGTGGTTCCCGTGGGTTCTCGCTCAAGTCCTGGTGGATTTACTGGTGCGTTTTCTTCCCTCTTGTGGATTATTTTTCCCGTTGATGGATTTATGACTTTTTTCTGTGAGCATTGCTTCCAGTGGCGGTTCCGGAGAGATCTGGATCTTTGAGGATTTACCTTCCCTGTGGATCTAACACCGAGCTCCGCTTCGAGCCTCCCGGCTCTAGTGACTTCCTCTGGGGTGAAAGACTGGACTTTCCGTGAGACCCTGTCGGAGTTCCGGTGCGCCGACTCACTGCCTGATTGAACTATACTGAAAATAAACCCTGCCTTTGGCGCTTAAACGTCCTTCTGTGTGTGTCGTGCTTCTGGGGTCATCTTCCAACCTTAACAGTACGAACTCGCGCCGTGTCGACGACCCCAGCCGGCACAGACGCGGCGCATACCAGCCCGCTCCGGGCCGCTTTATGTCAGCAGATGCAGCTGACGCAAGTCCACACCAAGCAGCTGCAGACGACCTCCGCGGAGGTAGAGGATCTTCGTAATCAGATCCAGCCCCTCCAGACCGCCGTCGACACTCTCAATACCCAGCAGTTGGCGATGGCCGGCCAGCAGACTGACATTCTTCGGCAGCTCCAGGTGATCACCGCTGCTCTCACCAGCCAACCGGCAGATCAGCCGGCGCCCGATGTCGGGGAGGGATCCGCCCAGGTGATCACTTCTCCGGAGGTACGGTCCGCCGACCCCCCGGCGCCTCGAGAGCCCAGCCTATCCAGCCCCCGACCATATGATGGTGACTTTGAGAACTGTTCAACGTTCGTTATGCAGTGCGAGCTGGTGTTTCACCACCAACCCAGCATGTTCTCCACCAGCGCCGCTCGTATTGCATATATGACAAACCTCCTCACGGGTTGGGCGGCTCAGTGGGCCACCGCTTCGTGGTCAATGGGGGCTCCTTTCTGTCACAATTACCCAGACTTTGCTAACGAACTCCGGAAGGTGTTTCACCACCCAGTCGGCGGTCAGGATCCCGGAGTCCGGCTGAATAGACTCCAGCAGGGCAACGGCCGAGTCTCGGATTACTCCGTGGAGTTCCGCTTGGCCGCGATAGAGAGCGGTTGGAACGATCAGGTGCTGCGGGCCACGTTCCGTAGAGGGCTCAGTGAGGCAGTAAAAGATCAGCTCGCTACCCGGGAGGAGCCCGCAACGCTGGATGAACTCATGGCTCTCGCCATCCGAATTGACGGTCGTCTCCAGGAGAGGAGGAGAGAGCAAAACCAGCGCCGATCTCCCCCTCGTCGTTACCTTCCTCGTCCTTCAGACCGATCCCCGGTCCCCCTGATGCCTCCAGCAGTGGAATCACGCCTCCCCATCCAGGCTGCCACAGGGGAGGAGCCGATGCAGTTGGGGCGAACCCGGCTTACGCCCGCTGAACGGGAGGCCCGGTTCAAGGCTGGACTCTGCCTATACTGCGGGCGGAGAGGACATCTCATTAGAACCTGCCCCAACCGGCCAAAAGATCAGGCTCACCAGGACGACGGGGGGTCCTGTTGAGCCGTTTATCTTGCTCCCGTCGTCCTGAGTCCCGGCTCGTGAGCGTCAGCCTGGCTTGGTCAGACCAGCGGATCACAATTGGGGCGCTCCTCGACTCAGGGGCCGACGAATGTTTTATGGACGCTGATTTTGCCGCTCAGGCCGGCATCCCCCTCGAGTACCTAGAGAAGCCACTGGAGGCATTCGCTCTCGACGAACGCCGCCTGGCCAGCGTGACACAGCGCACCATTCTCATCACCCTCCTCGTAGCTGGCAACCACGTCGAACAACGCCGATTTTTCATCATTAAGTCACCTCTGGTCCCTGTCGTCCTGGGATACCCCTGGTTTGTCCAACATGAGCCGCGCATCGCTTGGTCCAGTGGTTCTATACTGGAGTGGGGTGCGGGTTGCCACGCCCATTGCCTGCGAGCGGTTCTCAGCCCTATGTCTCGCCAGGTCGCCAGTGTCTCCGCGGTGGACCTCTCATCCGTTCCCTCGGCGTATCACGATCTCGGGGAGGTGTTCAGCAAGGACCGGGCCCAGTCTCTGCCCCCCCACAGACCTTACGACTGTGCCATAAACCTCCGACCTGGGGCGCCACTACCTAGCAGCCGCCTTTACAGTCTGTCCATTCCCGAGAAGGCGGCTATGGAGAGATACATTTCGGAGTCGTTAGCGTCTCATCAGACCCTCCTCTTCACCGGTGGCTGCAGGTTTCTTCTTTGTGAAGAAGAAGGACGGAGACCTACGCCCCTGTATAGACTATCGAGCCCTTAACGAAATCACCGTCCGTAATAAGTATCCCCTGCCGTTAATGGACTCAACCCTCGAACCCCTCACCCAGGCCACCATTTTCACCAAACTGGATCTGAGGAGCGCCTACCATCTGGTCCGTATCAGGGAGGGGGACGAGTGGAAAATGGCCTTCAAGACGCCCCGGGGTCACTACGAATATCTGGTGATGCCCTTTGGCCTCACCAATGCCCCGGCTGTGTTTCAGGCCCTAATGAATGATGTCCTTCGTGACATGCTGGATGAGTTCGTGGTGGTGTACCTGGACGACATCCTCATCTTTTCCAGGTCCCACGAGGAACACATCCAGCATGTTCGCCGGGTTCTCGAGCGCCTCCTGCAGAACCGGCTGTTCGTTAAGGCTGAGAAGTGCAAGTTTCACGCTTCCTCCGTGGACTATCTCGGGATCATCATCGAACAGGGACAGACCCGGGCAGACCCCCGCAAGATCCAGGCCGTGGTGGACTGGCCAGCTCCATGGTCCCGTAAGGAACTGCAGAGCTTCCTGGGGTTTGCTAATTTCTATCAGCGTTTTATTCGCCACTTCAGCACCGTGGCTGAACCCCTCACCAGGCTCACCTCCCCATCCAGGTCATTCGTCTGGTCCCCTGCGGCCGAGGCAGCCTTTGCGGAGCTCAAGGAAAGGTTCACCCGGGCACCCGTCTTACTTCACCCGGACCCCAGGCGGCAATTCATCGTGGAGGTGGACGCCTCGGATACCGGCCTGGGTGCGGTCCTGTCGCAACGGTCTGCCATCGATCAGAAGGTTCATCCCTGCGCGTTTTTCTCCCGCCGTTTTCTCCCTGCGGAGAAGAATTATGACATTGGGAATCGGGAACTCCTGGCAGTAGTGGCTGCCTTGGAGGAGTGGCGACATTGGCTGGAGGGAGCCGAACTACCGTTCGCGATTTGGACTGATCACAAGAACCTGACCTACATCCGGGCCACTAAGCGGCTCAGTGGACGCCAGGCTCGTTGGGCCAGTTTCCTCAGCCGCTTTGATTTTACTCTTACGTACCGCCCGGGCTCTCGGAATACTAAGGCCGACGCCCTGTCTCGCCAGCACCTAAAGGAATCCGCCACCGAGGAGCCATCACCCATCCTTCCCGAGAGCAGGGTGGTCGGGAGGGTGGCCTGGGGCGTGGAGACTATCGTGAGACACGCCCTCCACGACCATCCGGCCCCCAGAGGTACGCCGCCCGGTCGTCTTTTTGTGCCCGAGGTGGTCCGCTCGCGGGTCCTCCAGTGGGGTCACACTAGCAAGTTTGCCTGCCACCCGGGTGTAAATCGGACGTTTACCTTCCTGGCCCGACGGTTTTGGTGGCCCGCCATGAGGAAGGAGGTGCGAGAATTTGTCACGGCCTGTCCGGTCTGCCCCCGCAGTAAAGCATCCCACCAAGCCCCGTCTGGTCTCCTTCAACCCCTTCCCGTTCCTAGTCGGCCCTGGTCTCATGTGGCTCTGGATTTTGTGTCGGGACTTCCCCCCTCCCATGGCAACACCGTTATCCTGACGGTGGTGGATCGATTTAGCAAAGGGGTCCACCTGGTGGCCCTCCCCAAACTCCCGTCCGCCCTCGAGACGGCGGAACTCTTAACCAGTCACGTGTTCCGCCTTCATGGTTTCCCTCAGGACGTGGTGTCGGATCGGGGGCCCCAGTTCATCTCCCAGGTATGGCGGGCTTTTGGCAAGGGGTTGGGGGCAACTATCAGTCTCTCCTCAGGCTACCATCCGCAGACCAATGGCCAGACAGAACGAATGAACCAGAGCGTCGAGTCTGCCCTCCGCTGCGTCGCCGCTGAGAAGCCCTCCTCTTGGAGCCGGTTCCTCCCATGGGTCGAGTACGCCATCAACTCCCTGGTCAGCTCCGCCACAGGACTCTCCCCCTTCGAGGTATTTCTGGGCTACCAGCCGCCTCTCTTCCCCACCCAGCAGGCTGAGGTGGCGGTCCCCTCAGTACAGGACCACCTGGACCGGTGTCGTCATGTATGGGAGACAACCCGCACCGCCCTCCTCCGCGCTGCGGACCAGGCCAGGCGGGGGGCTGACAGGCGCCGGACTCCTGCCCCGACCTATCAACCAGGGCAGCAGGTCTGGCTCTCCTCCAAGGATCTACCGCTTCAGACGAGAGCCAAAAAGCTGCGACCCCGCTTTGTTGGACCCTTCGAGGTGGAGAGGGTCCTGAGCCCTGCTGCGGTGAGTCTCAAGCTACCTGATTCCATGAGAATACACCCGGTTTTTCATGTTTCCCGGATCAAGCCTGTCTCCCACAGCCCTCTCGTGCCTCCTTCTCCAGCGCCGCCCCCCCCAGAGATCGTGGATGGGCACCCCCAGTGGAAGGTCCGGCGGCTGCTGGACGTTCGGCGTCGGGGAAGGGGCTTTCAGTACCTGGTGGACTGGGAGGGTTACGGGCCGGAGGAGAGGAGCTGGCTTTCCCGCCAGCTTATTGTGGACCCGGGGTTGGTCGCTGACTTCTACCGCTCCCATCCGGACAAACCGGGTAGGTCGCCTGGGGGCTCCCGTGGAGGGAGGGGTACTGTTGGGTCTCCACCCGCTGCTCTGCAACCCAGTCTCCCTCAGGACAGGCCCAGCACCTCTCAGAGCGCTGCCAGAGAGCTGCGCGCTCTACGACGGGAGCGGGCGAGGCGCGCTCCTCCACACACCTGAGACGCATCCCTCAATCACACACCTGCAGGCTCCTGCTCATCTGGGAGGGGATTTAAGGTCGAGCATTCCTGAACTCCTCTGCGAGTTCGTTCTGTACGTACACTGGTGTAGTGTGGTTCCCGTGGGTTCTCGCTCAAGTCCTGGTGGATTTACTGGTGCGTTTTCTTCCCTCTTGTGGATTATTTTTCCCGTTGATGGATTTATGACTTTTTCTGTGAGCATTGCTTCCAGTGGCGGTTCCGGAGAGATCTGGATCTTTGAGGATTTACCTTCCCTGTGGATCTAACACCGAGCTCCGCTTCGAGCCTCCCGGCTCTAGTGACTTCCTCTGGGGTGAAAGACTGGACTTTCCATGAGACCCCGTCGGAGCTCCGGTGCTCCGACTCACTGCCTGATTGAACTATACTGAAAATAAACCCTGCCTTTGGCGCAAACGTCCTTCTGTGTGTGTCGTGCTTCTGGGGTCATCTTCCAACCTTAACAGTTTTGATTTAAACAGTGATTTTAAGTATGATTCTCTGTATGGAATGGGCAGCACATGCTCAGAGTGCTATGAAGAAGAGGAGGATGCCTGCTGTCCAAGCCGTAGCCCGCACCTTAGCTGCAATGACCACTGAGGGTGATGAAGAGGAGGACCATGTCCCCCCTACTAGTGAACGAGTTGTTTCCTAAAAGAACTAATATGAACCATGGGGGAACCCATGTCTCAACAGGAGGGATATATGAATAAGGAAACAACCAAAGACAAAGAACTTAGAGGAAACAACCAAAGACAAAGAACTAAGGACTAAATAACCTTTACAAAACTTTTGTAAAAGCTGCTAAAAGACTGAAGTACCTGGGAGCAAATGTTGTTCCAGGAATGTGAGGTTCAAAGTGCATGTAAGCTGCTGCTATTTTCTTTGTTTCCTGAACAGGTCCTGCTGAAACCAGGTGACCAGATCTGTGAAGGTGGTGAAAAAGAAAAGTTGGAGTGCACCTCATTGGGAGGGTCCATTCACCGTGCTGTTAACCACACCCACTGCGGTCAAAATAGCTGAGAGATCCACGTGGATTCACCAGTCTCACTGTAAGTTGGTGATTCCATTCCAGACCGCCTCTGAGTAGACCGGAAGTCGGACGGTATCAAAACCCTTGTCCGCTGAAGAAACCAACTGACGTCTACTCACCTGCCACGAGGTAAGGTCCATCTGATCTCCCAGATTGTCCAGATGCAGGACTTCTCTTGTAAGCAGAGACTACAACAGTGTTCTGACAGCTTCGGCTGGGCACTGCGCCGATCAGACATCAACAGCGTTCTTACAGTCTTCTGACTGGGCGTTGCTACGACCACAATGAAGTGGGTTGCAGGTGGAACAATGTTGGCCATTTTGGGCCTAGGGTTGGTCACCCTACCAAAAGTCACAACTGAGACTGACCATCAGCACACCACAGAACGTCGGATGATCTTCAGTGAAGCAGGAGCGACTCACCCATTCGCTACCAACATGTGGTGGCAACATGCAAAATTAACCGCATCCAATCTAAATATGACAAACTGTTATGTGTGTACTCATTTGCCAACGTCTACTGTATCAACATTGTATGCATACAATCTGACAAGAGAGAAGACTAGTTGTCTTGTAGCATTAGCCACCCAGCCAGGGGACAACAATTTACTCTCCCAAGCAAATTATAATCTGCCATTTAACTTAACAACTATCAGAAGTCCTCTTCTTAGAAGTGATTGTGACATGTTGACTGACGTAACTGGTTTTCCACAATTAGGTGTTCCCCTGTCCAATCATGTGGTGTTAGTGAGTACGCTGTTTGCATACTGTGTAAAGGGACATGGAGTTGTAAAAGTAGGTGAAATCCCAAAAGGAAGGTGCAAACAGACCCACTCTTTCTGCCCCTATAAGGATGAAAATAAGTGTTTTCGGTGTCTGACCAACCCTGCCTGTGAGAGTAACAGTAGGGCCGTCAATCAAGCACGAAAAAGAGGGAACTCACTGTAACGCCATTGTCCCAGGTCCTAAAGGTTCCAGAGTTTTAGCAGATTGGTACTGGGTTTGTGACCATAATGCTTATGCCTCCCTCCCTGCCAACTGGGGAGGTCTCTGTGCCCTAGCAGCTCTTACTGACCACACCATTGTGATGAAAGAGGTGAGTCATCACCCCCACCATAGAACCAAGAGAGACACACAAACTAAAAACGGTGACTTCCCTTCTCCTACATTTTGGGGAATGACAACCGACACTGGGGTTCCCTATGAGTTCCGCATTTGGGGCGGGGGAGCAAAATTTGCTCAGTCACTTTTTCTTTGGATAGGTGTGGCAGAAGTACGTGCCCATGTTGAAATCAACAGATATGGGTTATTGAGACACATCAACGCCACCACCAAACTCGGAACTGCCACTCAGTCTGAGTTCGGTAATATCAGAGATATCTTAGTTCAGCACCGTATGGTGCTTGACCTTCTCACGGCTTCTCAGGGCGGAGCCTGTACTATAGTGGAAAAAACCTGTTGTACCTTCGTGACAAACCACACAGACAGACAAGGCATCCAGGAAGCATTAGATGACCTACATGACCTCCAGAAATATGTAGCGGACCACACTCCAGGGGCAAGGCCAGCCCCTTGGACGTCATGGTTCTCCATTGGAGCCTGGTGGCAGATTTTGCTTAAAATAGCTATGCCATTTATAATCATGCTAGTTGTGATTTTCATAATTCTTTGCTGTGTTATACCCTGTGTTCAAGCTATGGTTCAGAGAATGATTGGAAATAGCCTCTCTCATTATAACCAGGTTATGTATACTCAACTGCAACAGCGAGATCAAGATGACTATGCTGTGTAAAGTCACTGTTTTTGCTTATGCTCCAGGCCTTCGGGTGTTCGCTCCACATGGAGGGACGGTAGAGGAATTTTGCCCAATTATATTGCTGGGTTTTCGCCTCTCCCTGGACCATATTCCAACTGTTAAGTCTTGTAATGAAGTTATTGTTCTCAGCCCTCAAGGGACGAATGATAAGTTTCATAAGAACAACAGGAGGGATATGTGAAAGTAAAATATCTGTGTATGCTTGCTATTCCCCCTTCTCTGGCATTTGCCTCCTTTTTGATAAAATGAAGAATGTTCTCATGAAGCCCTGCGATGGACTGGCGACCTGTCCAGGGTGTACCCCTGCCTTTCGCCCGTAGACAGCTGGGATAGGTGTAACCTGGGTTGTGAACCACTTTTGCACTTTTTTTCTGTGGTTTGTAGTGGGTGAGTTGTAGTGGTGGGTGTGGTCACACAGGTGTGTACAATCAATCTCAGGCTATTTAATGAGCTGGCACACTAGTTGTTCTCACTGTGGCTGTCAACCTCTGTACAGGAGTTGTGTGCAGACTAAGGGCTTTGCCTGGGAGGTGGATGTGGGCCCACCTTTTTGACCAAGGGACGTTAAGGACTGCTCTACCCCCTCCATCAACCCTAATTAAGAGGAAAGGATGCACACAGCACCTTTGGATATTTTTAACGGATCTTAACCTTTTAAACTTTTGTAATAAATATTAATTTTACCTTAACTTTGCACTGTGCACTTTGTCCACTTGAAAAACTGGTTGGTCAGAGAGAACTGAGGGGTGTTACATCTTGGCGTTGTCGGCAGGATCTGACCAAAAAAACAACCAGTGGTGGACAAAATGACAGACCCAAATGCAAGCCAACCTGGCCCTAGCGGACCCAACCTCATTCAAGCTCCATATAGATCCTTTGACATGGTTCCCATGTTTAATATGGTGACATCAAAATTTAAAGGCAGAGACTCTGAAATCAGTCTTGGAGAGTGGAAAAGTAGTCTGAAAACTACCTTTGCATTGCAAAGTGTGCCAGAGGACTTTAGAGCTGAACTTACGCTCTGCTGCTTAGAGGGCAAAGCCAAAAGAGAAATTTTAATTTTGGCACAAAACAAACGGGACACTGCAGAGAAAATATTTAATGAGCTTGATAAATTGTATGGGGATAAAGCCACAGCTTCGGTTTTACGTTCACAATTTTTCAATGCTAAACAACAGCCCCATGAGGATATTGGATCTTTTGCTCTTAGATTACAAGAGGACTTTAATCGAAGTAAAGAGACGCTGCAGGTCCTCAGTCACTGGGACCGACTTACCCTGATAGATGGTGTATTGCACCGGAGGCGACAGGACCCACGAGAAGTAGACCCAGTTTTCCAGGTCTTATTGCCTGAGGCTGAGCGTCATAATGTGTGGCAAATGTTTCATACACAGGCTGGCCACTGGGGCCCTGAAAAGACTCATGCTCTACTCCAACATAGGTTCTTTTGGCCGAATATGTCCAAAGATGTTATGAATTGGTGCGCTGAATGCCAAATATGTTTTGTTCGTAAAGCACCAAATCAAACACGGGCCCCCCTCGTCCCCATTGAGTCAAATGCCCCCATGGAATTGCTTTCTTTGGATTTTCTGTCTATAGGACACCCTGAGGACTCCTTCCACAATGTGTTGGTAATGGTGGACCATTTCAGTAAATTTGGCTGGGCTGTTCCCACTAAAGATCAAACTGCAACCACTACAGCAAAGGTACTGTCAAGTAAGGTTATTCAACAGTTTGGGGTGCCTAAACGTTTGCTGACAGACCAGGGGCCTAATTTCGAGTCTAACTTAATGAAAGAACTCTGTAACCTGTACAGTATGTCAAAGAGCCACACGACACCTTTATCACCCTGCAGGAAATGGAGCATGTGAGAGACTCAATCGAACACTTCTTGGCATGCTGGGAACCTTGGGAGATGAAAGAAGAAACTGGCATGAGCATCTACCTGAAATGATGCAGGTATACAATAATTCAATTCATGGCACCACAGGATACACGCCTCATTACTTGATGTTTGGGAGACATGGATTTCTTCCACAGGACAGTGTCTTAGGTCTCTCAGGAAGCCTGGCCTGCTCATCTGTAGAGAACTGGGTCATCTGCCACCAAAGACGTCTTCAGTTTGCAATAGAAAAGGCAGCCAAATTTAAGGACTCCGCAATGGCTCGACAAAAGTTGTATTTTGACCAGCGGTCTGCTCTACCTACACTACAACCTGGTCAAAAGGTACTTTTGCAGGACATGAGAGCAAAGGGACGGGGCAAACTGGCCAACAAATGGGAAGAGACTCCTTACGTAATAGTGAAACAGCCACACCCTGATCTACCTGTGTATGTCATTCGCCATGACAGAAACAATTTGGAGAAAGTTGTGCATGGAAACCTGTTAATTCCTGTGCCAGGACAGGCTGCAGAAAACCAGGGACAAAGAAATTTTCAACCAGTGCCCAACATTCAGCAGGGAGGCTCCCAGCCCCACGCCGTAACTCCATGGGTTGGGTTTTGGGTCCCTACAGGTCCTGACACTAGGGATAGCTCTGGACCTACAAATGACTCCAGATCTGTGACAGAGGCTGCAGAGCTGAGGCGTTCCACCAGGGCGACCAGAGGAGTGCCACCTCAACGCTTCAGAGAAGTCTAGTGTGCTGTGGTCATTGGGACAATGACTTTTTTTTAGCAGGGAGGGATGTAACCTGGGTTGTGAACCACTTTTGCACTTTTTTTCTGTGGTTTGTAGTGGGTGAGTTGTAGTGGTGGGTGTGGTCACACAGGTGTGTACAATCAATCCCAGGCTATTTAATGAGCTGGCACACTAGTTGTTCTCACTGTGGCTGTCAACCTCTGTACAGGAGTTGTGTGCAGACTAAGGGCTTTGCCTGGGAGGTGGATGTGGGCCCACCTTTTTGACCAAGGGACGTTAAGGACTGCTCTACCCCCTCCATCAACCCTA
Source organism: Hirundichthys speculiger (assembly GCA_018398805.1). Taxonomy (NCBI): domain Eukaryota; kingdom Metazoa; phylum Chordata; class Actinopteri; order Beloniformes; family Exocoetidae; genus Hirundichthys; species Hirundichthys speculiger. The sequence continues at coordinate 157,380 of JAGFBZ010000108.1, forward strand.
ATTAAGAGGAAAGGATGCACACAGCACCTTTGGATATTTTTAACGGATCTTAACCTTCTAAACTTTTGTAATAAATATTCATTTTACCTTAACTTTGCACTGTGCACTTTGTCCACTTGAAAAACTGGTCGGTCAGAGAGAACTGAGGGGTGTTACATAGGCTCCAGCAGATCCCCATGACCCTTCAAGGATAAAACGGGTATAGAAGATGGATGGATGGATGGATGTTCTCATGAAACTGCACCCACAATAAGTTTCATTTTACTCTATCCTCCTGTTTCTCAAGTGACCTTGCAACATGTTGCAAACTGTGCTATGTATGACATCACTATCTTCCTAGCAACAGATGTTTTCTAAGGTGTGTCAAATTTTAATAAAAGCAACCTGCAGTGGAGAAACTGCGGAGAACGCCATCAAAAACTCAGCAGACGGACCTCGTTGTCCATACTGTGTTTCTCTCGGTTTCCCCTTCTGCAGAAGCAAAAACTGACATCAGCTGTCTCTCTCGTCTCATTCCTAGTTACGTGAACAATAGTTTGAAGTGTAAGGTTTAGACCTAACAATGTTGATTTACAGATTGTATTCTTGGTAAAGGTTGTAACTTGTGTGAGCCAGAATACTTATGTTTCTTCCTAGTGTGTCCTTTGGTATAAAAAACAATATGTAAAATGAAATCCTTCACTTTAACCTATATAACTTGAGCTTAGGTAGACAGAGGGTATTTGGGCTTCTTTTTTTTTACTTCCAGTAAATCTTACATTAATTAATAAATAATAAAAAAAAGTATGCATAGATAATTAAAACACTGTTCTCAAATGACTTTTGGTAAACCCAATAGTTATATTGTGATTCCCCTTCTGCTGTGAGCTTTGCTGTGTGCAGAAGGGAGGATGACAGGAATGCCTGGGGGGAAGTGGAAGTTCACCTTACAGTGGGCTGTGGGAAAAAGGATGGCAGGTAGAGACAAGATGGAGGTGTAGACATAAAGAAGCAGGCGTGGCATATGGCATCCCACTGGCTTTGTCTCCAGGATACAGATATTACAGGCCCATTAGAGCTGCACCTCCCACCTGTCTGACTTCCTCAGCCCCATCAAGAGCTCACCTGGGAGCATGATGGGATCTGTATCTATAGTACCTACTGTATTTCTCCTTGTCTGTCTAGTCACCCCCCCCCCCCCCCCCCCCCAAAACCTCTCACTCCCAAAGGCATCTTTTAGAGGAAAGCCCAGTACCAGCCCCCTGCTGCTTTGTCTCTGGCTCAGGACAGGTCCTTAGTTGGATCACATCCATCCACTACTGGCAACAGCAGAGACAGGGAGCACTTCCTCACCCATTACAGCAACAGCATCATCTCACTGTCTGTCAGCAGGTTGTCATAGTATTCTGTCTATATCGTGGAGCAGAGGACAGTTGCTCGCAGTAACCTGAGAAGGAAGAACACCCAGAGGCACCATAGTCTAAGTGTATCTAAAAAATGAAATAAAGGGCTGTGACGGATCACAGGAAGCTCTGCAATAAGAACCCACCCAGATTTTTAAAGGATCTCAACACTTCCAAAGAAGTGACTGAAGTTCATGAAATGAAGGTGAGCAAAGAGGAAGAATTATATCAAATGGACATGAGGAGTGACCCTTTATCTTACAGATCCTAAAATAATAACCAGAGGAAATGGATGCCTGACAACATCCTCATCATTTGCTTTCCTTCCTAAATGATATGATTTTCCTTTTTTCTGCAGAGTTATTGCTTTCCCTGTGGCTATAACTGGTGTATGGAGGTTGAGGTGGGTTTCAGGGTGGGGGGAGATGTGCTATGTGTGAAAACCTTTAGCCTTCTCTGGGGGGGCTGCTGGGGCGGGAACCAAAGCAGAGTCCATCCACAGGCATTCTCGATATCGGCGTGACGTCAAGAACCATGCTATCAGCCTTGGTTACAGCGCGAAGGGGCAAACAACATTGGAGCGAGGTATGAAGCCGAATTGGATTCGCTAATTCGCTATTTTTCCAATGTGTATCATCAGTGTTAATATTATACTATAATAACTCCATGGTGAAATATTGCTGCTGGGGACCTGCAACAGTGACTCGAGGTGTCCAGAACGTTTGGAGGAGGCATTTTTATTCTCTTTCCCAAACCAAAACAAACGCTGGAGAATGCACGCTGTATGTTCAGCTATGTGTTCGTCCACACAATCAACTGAACGTGGGGAAAGTTACAAAACACACCTACATTTACTCAAAGGTAAGTTTACTTTGTTTATTAGATGACTGATTTAACCACCGTTTAGTTAAAGTAATTATATGATTTAGCAGCAGGGAGGGTGATGAGTTCTCTGTTAGCATTAGCTCCGGTCCAACACCAGAGCTATGTTAACATCAGACAGTCGCAGCATTGTATTAATATAATTAATAAAGTGACGTTAACATCACAAGCCTCACCTTATACCTAACAAAATAAATATCCAGGGCCATATATATTTGTAGACAACGAGGTAGGCTTATAGCTGGCTAGCGAGCTCAGGTCCATAGTAGAAAAATCATTGACACTGTGGACCAGAGCTAATTCTAACGGAGATATGTTTTCATTCATCACCATCCCTGCTGATAAATCATATTACTTTTACTAAATTATTCCCTTTCCCTTGGAAAAGGAAATAAAAAATGCCCCCTTCAAACGTTCTGGACACCTCGAGTCACTGTTGCAGGTCCCTAATAGATATATTATGAGTCTCTCGATAGTCACTTGGGTCAGCAGCCCCAGCAGACAGACCTAGCATTTTTTTTTTTACCGGACCTCAACGATCTATAATGGGGCCTCCCCAAACACGTCAAAATATTAGATCTAAACATAGAAATTAAAAACTAAAATATCTTGAAAAAATCCGATTTCTTACCTGTTACAAAGTGTGCTGAACAAACATACGCGTAGTCTGATTTGGGCACCCATAATTTCCCTGGAGTATCTTTGTCTGCTCCGTTAATAGCGTGCAGCTATTTTTTTCTTCTTTCAGGCTCAGTAGCCTCGCTAAGAATCATATAAAATGACAAAAGCGACTGGCAAGCAACATTGTTGGTGCAGTTGAACACACAACAGTTCTTCACCATCTTTCCCCCTGTTGTAAACTGCACCAAATCAGAAAAAACAGGCACAAAATGCAAAATGCATCGGCTTCGCCAGCAAAAGTGAGCGATTGTTTGCCCCTTCGGACTGGTTGCTATGGCCCGCAGATGCCAGTGGCCTGGATGTTCGTGATCGAGAATGCTCACTGACAAACCAGACTAAATACAACGTTTGTTTCCATTCTCTATCATACCGCACCACACTCATATTTGCTGGCTCACTATTTCTCTTTATCCATCTTTTTTTTCCGTGTTTTGAATACTTTAGTCTTTCTTTCTTGAGTTGCTCATGTTGTGGAAAAAATAAGATCCGATCTCGATGAGAAAATCAGAATAGAATTTATTACAGAGAAAAGAGACACACATACAAAATTATCATATGTGCACACAAGGAGAGGCTGTGGCTGAGGACTCTGTTGTTACAGAGATGAGGCTGTCTCTTATACCAAGACAGCAAGGTGTTGATTCTACTTAAAGGTTTGCATACAGAGTGGATCACAGCAGGTAGTGGTGAAGGCAAAGAGACATTTGTCTTAAATGAGACTGATAATTGAGTTTAGCAACGTTAAACAGTTCCTTGATCAAGAAGTTATTTAGTTGATGTTAATTGAATTTAGGAAGTCACAGCTGACCCCTGGTGGTGTGGCCTTGATCAATGAAATCAGCTGTCTTCTTTTGTCTTTTGTAACACATTTGGTCTCGTTGACTATGATGTGTATTGGTCTTGTTAAATAAGACAATTCACTTTTTAACATATTGTTAGAGACAAATAACAAAATTACTAGATTAATATAAACCAAATAAAAATTTCCTCCAGACTCACATGTCACACAGCTCAGACTTTGTCTTGTGTTAACCATATTGTTAAGGTTTTGATCTGGAGTGCGCAGTCCTCTGGTGCATATGGAGGATAAGCAGAACGTACTCGGATCTTCTTTTAGCCTCTCGGCATATTTATTCAACAATAAAGTGCAAACTGGTGTGGATAAACATGCTGCCGTCTCATCACTCGAAGCTAACACAGAACAACAACAACTGGCGCTCTCTGGGAGCGTGGTGACGTCATGTCTCGTATGTATCGTAAGTCATTTACAATAGCAGTGCAGTACATGAGTCTACCATAATACAGTGAGTAAGGGCGCCATCAAATTACAACACTTAACACCCCCACTCGCTCTCTGGGTTATCTGAAAATAAACACAAAACATAATAACATTGTTTCCCTTTAACCATGTAAATAAAAACACTCTCAGAATCAGATTTATTATTGTCACTGAGCCAGCGTCCCAACACAGTGAAATTTGTCTTCCCAGTACACCGTCCAAGAGAAACATACAGAAACAACAACAACAACATATGGACAGGAGTCAACGGTGCTTGGGTCAGCGCTATAAGAGCGCTTCTACCGTGTCAGAGAGTAGTACACTCAAGCACATGCCCAAGTACACCACCCTCCGGCCAGGGCACTTTTAGCAGAAGAAAATATGATCACATAGGGGATGGGGGGGGGAGAGGATAAAAAAGAGGTGTCTCACACCACATGTCCTTGATCAGAGGCACATGTTGTGGGATTCACAAAAAAAAAAACCTCAGCACAAGCATAACAAACTTATTACGAAGACATCATATGGGTCAGGAAAGAGGTGGGGGGAGGGGGAGTGTCCAGCTAAACAGTCTGTGCGCTCGCTGCGCGCCCAGTCCGTCAAGCGTGGGGGGGTAAAAACATCCAGGAGCCAGCGGAGGCAGTTGGGCAGGGGGAGGGAAGTGTGTGTTTGTACATGTGTATGTGTGTGCGTAAGCCAGTGACCCCCGAGGGGTATACTACGAAGCGAGATTAGAGGGTTAGCGAGGTATGTTGAGTCTAAAACCAGGATTTCCGGTACCACGAAGGTGGCTCTCTTTCAACCTGGCTAGATCACCATGGTAATCTGCAAAATTATCCTGGTCCGGAGCAGGTTATGTGCAGAGTTTAGGCTCAAATCGGCTCTAAAAAGCGCCACCCTTTCACTTTCACCCAATCCCGTTGACCTGAGCGCCAGGATTGTGCAATGGAGGGAGAGTATTCAGAGACCGGACTGATCCGCTGGCTTCCCATGACCATATTCTCTATGAACGCTAGAGATTTCCAGCTGAGGGAATACGTTACATTTGTAATCTGCTAGAGCCAGATATTGGCAGCGCCACCAAACGCAGCCGTGCGCTCACAGTAGCGCAAACGGTGTGCGTTTCTTTGCGTTTCTTTGCCGCGGGAACCTACATGCATTTAGTTGGTGCAGAAAATCTGAGCCAGAATACTGGAATACTGTACTTGCTCTTACTAAACTGCTGAATATGTTTGTAGTATTCCCTGGCCATCTGCCCACGCTTCAAATAAAAGAAGCGTTTTACTAAATCGCAGGTAACATAAATTAATAGTCCATTATATTGATAATCAGTGTGACGTGGAATTTCATGTGAAATGTTGTAATATAATTCATAGATTCCCCAGGGTGATAGGGTACCTATTAAAGTGGCCGGTGAACGTATATTGGTATCACAGATAATATTAAATCTTAAATTAATTTCACATAGATTTAGCAAAAAACTAAAGTGATTTTTATTTATCATCCATAATGGGACAGTCAGACCTACATAATGTTTAAATCTGCTGCATTAAGTTTAAAGTTTAAGCGCTCTAAAAGAGGGAGGGAGATTAATTAAGGTGTATTAAGTGGTGAAATAAATATAATTTACTGTGGCAAGAGACACTACAGAGGGCCCGGGCGGGGTTTGATCCGCAGATTCTCAGGTGAAAGTCACGCACAATTGCCAGTCAGCCAAAGGTATATCCCCTGAGCCATGTAGCCAGGACACGTGATCAATCGGAGGTCAGTGACAGGACCTCACACTGTCACATTACGAATTTACACGATCTGCAATTTTTTGCCAGCACTCCTCTCTGGCTTTATTCGCACCAACAGTTTTGCTTTTGGCCGTAAAGATTTCTTTGAAATCCTCATAGCCCTGCATTATTAAAACCTGTTCCTCCTGACTGAAATATACGGACCGCCATCTATCCATTTTATCCGGAAGAGGCGTCAAATGACGCGTCAAACGCCCCCTTTCGTGTGAACGCGCACAGAGCAGAAAGCAGAAAGCCGCGGTTAACAAAGATAGTTGATAACCACCGTCGTGGTACCAGTTATCTCTGATCGCGAGTTTCAGGTTTGTTAAGCCAGCTCACCCAAAGAAAGCCTGGCTGTGTCGAACTTGCTTCGTAGTATACCCCTCTGGTCTGGAGCCACAGGTGTTGTTTGGAAAGGGGAGGGGTCGGGAAGGAGCGTCAAAAAGTCATAATATTCAGGAGAGATTTGAATATTATGCCGAGTGAGGCTCCAAAAAAAGCTCAGACAAGAGATAGATGGGAGCTCACATAAATGCGACTGCCTCCACCGAGAGCAGGAAGTAAGAGCTCTGCACATCTAAGTGCCAAACAGACCCTGAGCAAACTTCTTTAGTTTTAGCTTGGTGGCTGGCTTTGTCATCACATCAGCAATCATTTGTTCAGTAGGACAGTACTCCAAAGTTACCTTTCCACTGTTTACAGTTTCTCTTATGAAATGGTACTTAATGTCAATGTGCTTGCACCTTTGCCTGTTCACTGGGTTTTTGGCTAATGCCAAAGTACCCTGATTGTCTTCATACACCTTTGTGCATATTGGTATTTGTCCATACCCTTGAGTAGTTGCTCTAAGTACATACATTCCTGTATCGCTGATGCTAAGGATATGTATTCTGCCTCGCAAGTAGAGAACGCTACTGTTGGTTGTTTTCTTGTCTTCAATTCAATTCAATTCAAATTTTATTTGTTCAGGGACAATGCACATTAATGAACATTTCTGTAAATGAGCCAGTTTATAGCTGATCAGCTAATTTTCAACTGTAGTCCCTGGGCAGGATATTAATTGCCTAGAATAAAAACATACAAATACATATAAGACACCTTCTGAGCCGTGCGCTCACAGTAGCGCAAACGGTGTGCGTTTCTTTGCGTTTCTTTGCCACGGGAACCTACATGCATTCAGTTGGTGATGCAGAAAATCTGAGCCAGAATACTGTAATACTGTACTTGCTCTTACTAAACTGCTGAATATGTTTGTAGTATTCCCTGGTCATCTGCCCACGCTTCAAATAAAAGAAGCGTTTTACAAAATCGCAGGTAACATAAATTAATAGTCCATTATATTGATAATCAGTCTGACGTGGAATTTCATGTGAAATGTTTTAATATAATTCATTCATAAGATTCCCCAGGGTGATAGGGTACCTATTAAAGTGGCCGGTGAGTGTGTATAACAGATAATATTAAATCTTAAATTAATTTCACATAGATTTAGCAAAAAACTGAAGTGATTTTCATTTATCATTCATATGGGACAGTCAGACCTACATAATGTTTAAATCTGCTGCATTAAGTTTAAAGTTTAAGCGCTCTAAAAGAGGGAGGGAGATTAATTAAGGTGGTGAAATAAATATAGTAGTGAAATAAATATAATTTACGAATTTACACGATCTGCAATTTTTTGCCAGCACTCGTTTTTGGCTTTATTCGCACCTATGCTTTTGGCCGTAAAGATTTCTTTGAAATCCTCATAGCCCTGCATTATTAAAACCTGCTCCTCCTGACTGAAATATACGGACCGCCATCAATCCATTTGATCCGGAATAGGCGTCAAATGACGCGTCAAACGCCCCCTTTTATGTGAACGCGCACAGAGCAGAAAGCAGAAAGCCGCGGTTAACAAAGATAGTTGTATCACCTTCGTGGTACCAGTTATCTCTGATGGCGAGTTTCAGGTTTGTTAAGCCAGCTCACCCAAAGAAAGCCTGGCTGTGTTGAACTTGCTTCGTAGTATACCCCTCAGGTGGCTCCTGCGCGTCAAAGCGCGCCTCCCTCAGCAGCCTGTCTCGCTCGCTAATCTCCTCATGACGTCAGTGCAGCCGCTGCTCGTCACACCGGGAGGACGGCGCAGGTATCTCAGCAGTCATCAGGATTTCCTCGCTGTGGGTCCAGTGGTTCTGATCACCAGGCCGGACCGGTGGAAGGTCTATCTGATTCTGAGGCTGACTAACTTGGACATGATGACTCTTTACTGGATTCTATAATTTTTCCTGTGCTCGTTTTGCCAAGACTGCCTTTGACAACAGAGCATGTTACCAGAAATAAATCACAAGGTAAGACACAGTCTGTTGTTGATTGGTTGGTAAAACAGCTTATATTTTTGCTGTTTTATGGAAGACAGCTGTACAGCTCTCTAAAGCTGACAGGTTCATGTTTTATCTAGATAACTGTGAGTTAAATATACTTAACCTCCAATCATATTGTATTTTCATTTTGTTTTGTGTCAGTTTCTATCTTCATATTCTTTCACCCAGGGGCTAATATTCAGAAAAATTTCACTTGTGGAAAAAAAAGAAAGCTTATGAAGCAGATCTGTATATCCACATTATTGAGTCATTCTCACTTTAAAATTATTTCCGTTTCTCCTCCACAAGTTGAATGCTTATTTTCCAGTCCACCCCCTTCCTCCAGAACACACGCCAAGCTAGGATGAAAAATCTGATCCATTTCTATTTCAGTCTTGTTTAGCCCACTTATTTCAGCATTTGTTGTGCTGACAGTTTCTGGGAGTCTATATGTGTTCTGGTGTATTTTTCACCCCCTACAAGGAAACCGATAAATTTAACCCTTGCTGTTTTTGCAGCTCAAAGGAAAGCTAACGACAGGATCTGATCAGATTATAGTTTATTTCCCTGTATGTGTTCTACTCAGCGGCAGCATAACACAATCTGAAATGTGGAATAAAAATGGCAGGACAGTGTGATTTTTATTCAGAAAAGATGTGTTTTACGATCTGTTGATTATGGTACTCCTAATTTTATTACTTTGGTTTGACCCTTTGATCAACTGACCTTCCTCGAGTAAAAGATGTTCTCACACACTTGCAAGGATCCTGGTAGATCCAGAGAAGACCTCCTGCTACTTGGATGGAGTCAGATGTGCTGAAGAATTTGGTTTCCTTGTGTTTAATTGCATTTGTTCACTTCCCTAAGTTGATTTTGACCTGTTGGACTTCAGAACATGGGGCTTATTTCACATTTTCAACGTCCATTGGGCTTTGCGTTTATCTGGATCCCCAAAGACCTTTTATAGTATCATACAACTACAATTTTAATTGTCTCTGTGTGTGAATAGGTTAAAATTCATCATGTGTTGCACAAACATGTAGTTCACAGTGATACTTTTTGTGTTTTGGACTTAGGTTAACCTAATCTATTACAGTTTTTAGAAACAGAATAGTGAAATACAGAAATGTGGTCATACATTCACATTACAAACGTATCTGCTACATGCACTGAACTGTGCACGTGACTTCTTCTGGACTGTTTAGGTGTTGATTTACATTCACAACAGTGGAACAAGAGTTCAGAAGCATTATTTCTCTTTGGCGCTGGGAGACCTAGTTAGACGTGACTGTGTTTCCAGCGGCTCAGCGCTCATTAAACGGGCTCAGAACGAGAGTTGACATGTGCTGTTTTAGACATTAGCCAGCCACCATGACCCACATGGCTCCTGCTGTCACCTACTGGGGCTCTGAGATGGTAACATGACTACCAGATTGTAACATGCTTGTGGTTTCACTAACTCACTGAAGAATTCTATCACTTTTAATGGGAGGGAGAAGACTGGGAGTGTTGGGTCCAGTGTTACCAGTTTTAATGGGAGGGAGAGGACTGGGAGTGTTGGACCCAGTGTTACCAGTTTTAATGGGAGGGAGAAGACTGGGAGTGTTGGACCAAGTGTTACCAGCATTATGAAGCCAGTTCAACTTCTGGTTCAGCTCTGCTGCACTAAATTGATGTGTCACGCTTTTCCTGAAAAAAACTGAGCTGGACTTGACCTGGTCTGGTGTTGCTGTTGCCTCTCCGTCAGTGGCAGAGCTTTTAAAATGATGATCAGAAAGCTGCACCTGTGAACAGCTGATCAGTCCTTCCCCCTGTCCCTCTGGCAGGGACAGAGGGACAGCTGATCAGTCCTTCCCCCTGTCCCTGCCAGACCAGCAGACCGGCCTCAAATCTGCCACAAATCCCTACATGATCCGGAGCTTTTTCTCACCCATATGGTGTTTCCCGTCACGCTGCCGCGCTCGTCCACTGATTAATAAGACACGTGTAAGCTGGCTCGGTGCTGATGTGCAGTATTAATCCTAAATGTGTGCAGTACACACAATCAACAGATTTGGTTTCCATTTAATAAATTCAGTCAGATTGGATACAGGAACATGTACATGTAGTGGCGCACACACAGTTGTGTGCACGGGCACACACCTGCAGTAAGTAGGAGGTGCAGGGAGAGTACTGGAAAGTGAGGGGAGTATGGTTGCTGGGTTTTTTTGCAGAAGTGATCTATTTTAAGATCAGAAGATTATTTTTGCCAGTCTGGTTTCAGATGCCTGGTGACGGTGTGTTGCTAGAGAGACTGGAGAAACCAACCGGCATGAGTACAAGACTCATGACTGCATTCATCTGTACTTTTTAGTGCATAATGGTCCCTAAATTTGATAATGTTATAATGTGTTATTTTTTGATAGAATTGTCTGCATAAGACAGATATTGTTATCCGTTGTTGTAGGTGTTGCCATAAATAAAAGGCAGCTATATTGTTGTTATTTTGCAGTAATTTTTTCATGAATCCGTCTCATTCGTCCCCCAGACAACCCGCCCAGAGGCCTTCCCGCACCCCCACAGACCTCCAGCAGACGGTAGTCGACCCTGTTCACAGGTGAGCGCCTCCGCAACATACTGCATCAAAACAAAAATGTCTCCCCCTTTTGTGTTCAAATTCCTCAACACCTAAATACATTACTTTGTGTAATTAATTACACTAGAATGGTCTTTCCTATTAAAAATCAAAACCTTTATCAAGCATCATTGTTAAATATAATTTTCTTTGGATTTTTGACAGAAAAGCTACTTCCTAAAGAATTCATGTCTTAATGTTTCAGGTCATCTGAATTGTATTCTTACAAAAACACGGATGTAAATGTTGCACATCTGTGCATATACGGACTGTAAAGCCATCACAGATTCCCACTGATTCCAGAACATCTTCTTTAACCAGCATGCCCTCCCAGTTATGCACAGGCATGTAGCTGCTGTGTTTACTTCTTTAGCCTGTTGTGGCAGGTGCTCTTGTCTATATTTAGCTCTATCTCTGTGCATCAGGACCACGTTGGCAGACGTTGCAGCAGCTCTTAACACATGAAACTAAATATCGAAGTTATTTAGTGTATAGAAAATCTTTTGGAATCCCATTAATATTTCATATGAAAGAATTTGACATAGTAGTATTGTGCTTAAGTGCTTACAGTGTTTAAAAGAATCCAAGATCATGTTACTGTGGAGGAAATTTTTATTTGGTTTATTTTGTTATTTGTCTCTAACAATATGTTTAAAAGTGATTTGTCTTTCTTAACAAGACCAATACACATCATAGTCAACGAGACCAAATGTCTGACAAAAGGCAAGACAAGACAGCTGTGGTTCATTGATCACGGCCACACCAGCAGGGGTCAGCTGTGACTTTGAATAAACATTCCTAAACTCAATTATCATCAAGTAACTAACCTCTTGATCAAGGAACTGTTTAACGTTGCTAAACTCAATTATCAGTCTCATTTAAGACAAATGCCTCTGTATGACATCCCTAAATTCAATCAGTCTGTTTTAAGACAAATGCCTCACCACTACCTGCTGTGACCTACTCTGTATTCAAACCTGTAAGCAGAATCAACATCCTTTTGTCTTGTGTATAAAAGAAAACGCCCTCTCTGTAATGACAGAGTCCTCAGCCAGTATTCTGCAGAGCACTGACCGACAGCCTCTCCTTGTGTGCACATAAGATTTTTTTGTATGTTTGTCTCTTTTCTCTGTAATAAATTCTATTCTGATTTTCTCATCGAGATCGGATCTTATTTTTTCCACAACATTAAGTATATGGAATCTCTGATTTCTGACATGGCTCTGTAATTCCCCTCCCGTCACAGACACGATCCTGTAAAGACAAAAACAGTTACCATTTTTCTCCAGAAGACCTGGCAAAGGGCAGAGGTCTAATTTTGTCCATCATTGCCATCACTAAGCCTTGCAAGCCTGCGACACGTGTAATCGTGCTCTGAGAGCGATGCCAGTGGCAGCCAGAGAAAAAGAGGCTGCTGCACTTCCCCCCCCCCACACAAAGCCACCACAGACAGACTCTGTCAGGGCCCAGCTTTGTCCTCATTTTGCTCTCACCCTGATCAGTAGTTCCAGTTGAAATCTGCTGGGGGTCCCAGTCACCTGAGCCCTCAGGTAGGGAGGTGACCAATCTGAGAGCACAAACCAAAACAGACCAGAAGCAGCATAATCTGAAGAACTGCCTCTGGAAAACCAGGCTTTTACAGAAACAACACATGTGAAAGAGATATTAAGAGTTGTTTAAATATTCTTCCTATTTATAAGCTCAGCATTGACAGTTATTTACAGAACTAATAAATAAAGAGCTTTTGGAGTTCAACAAATCAAACTGACATTCTGATGCAAGTTTTCTGTTGCTTTTTGATTGTGTTGACATTTCTAACATGTATCCGTTACTGAAGATCATCTTAATTACAGAAGTTTGGCTCTGCTGTGGGGATGCTTCCTCAACTGGAGCCTCAGGTGGTCCAGGTGGTGGTCAGCAACGCCAAGAACCAGCACCAGCAGTCAGAAAACATCCTTCCCCAAATAGCCAACAAAGGCAGTCTAAATAGCTATCAGACACACTTGGTGAGACTCTCATAAATGCAATATGGCATCATTCATAACAGAGTCAGTTGCTTTTTCTTCTGATAGGGAAAAAAAAATTTACTTTTTCTTAACAGGATGAGAGGCCAAAGCCCACTCAGCAGTTCACCATGCGAATCGGTGCAGCGATGGATAAAGTGTCAGTCTCCCGGAGCAACAAGATTTTCAGCAACAAGCTGGAGAAAGAGAAAGAGGGAGAAAGGTTACCCATGTCACCTACAGGTATGTAGGAACCATGCAACAACATGACACAGGTGCAAAGATGTTTATTGTCTACAGTAAGTGTTCTAATGCAACGACAAAACTAACTAGTATTTTCTACTCTCCCAATTAACTCCAAATAACATGCAGGTTGTAGGACTGTCTTGGTTGACACGTCTCTGCAACATCGGGGGCAGTACCTCTGGATTGGCAGACTGGGGTGGTGGTTCTCCTTTTTAAGAAGGGGGACCGGAGGGTGTGTTCCAATTACAGGGGAATCACACTCCTCAGCCTCCCTGGTAAGGTCTATGCAGGGGTGCTGGAGAAGAGAGTTCGATCAATTGTCGAATCCCAGATACAGGAGGAACAATGTGGGTTCCGTCCTGGTCATGGAACACTGGACCAGCTCTAGACCCTCACTAGGGTCCTGGAGGGAACATGGGAATTTGCCCAACCAGTCCACATGTGTTTTGTGGACTTGGAGAAGGCATTTGACCGTGACCCTCGGGGGGTCCTGTGGGGTGTACTCCAGGAGAATGGGGTGCTGGTCCCGTTGCTATGGGCTGTCCAGTCCCTGTACAAATGGAGTGGGAGCTTGGTCTGCATTGCCGGGTGTAAGTCGGGTTCATTTTCAGTGGGAGTTGGACTCCGCCCTTTGTCACCGATTCTGTTCATAACATTTATGGACAGAATTTCTAGGCGCAGCCATGGAGCGGAAGGGTTCTGGTTCGGTGGTGTCAGGATCTCGTCTCTGCTGTTTGCAGATGACGTGGTCCTGTTGGCGCCATCGAGTGGGGATCTGCAGCTCTCGCTGGAGCGGTTCGCAGCCGAGTGTGAAGCGGCAGGGATGAGAATCAGCACATCCAAATCTGAGACCATGGTCCTCAGTCGGAAAAGGGTAGAATGCCTCCTCCGGGTCGGGAGTGAGGTTCTGCCTCAAGTGGAGGAGTTCAAGTATCTCGGGGTCTTGTTCACGAGTGATGGGAGAAAGGAGCGGGAGATCGACAGATGGATTGGTGCAGCGTCTGCTGTGGTGGTGACTCTGTACCGGTCCGTTGTGGTGAAGAGAGAGCTGAGCCAAAAGACAAGGCTCTCTGTTTACCAGTCGATCTTTGTTCCAACCCTCACCTATGGTCATGAACTGTGGGTAGTGACCGAAAGAATGAGATCGCGGATACAAGCGGCGGAAATGAGCTTTCTCCGCAGGGTGGCTGGACTCTCCCTTAGAGATAGGGTGAGAAGTTCGGTCATTCGGGAGAGACTCAGAGTAGAGCCGCTGCTCCTTCACAGGAGCCAGTTGAGGTGGTTCATCTGGTTAGGATGCCCCCCGGACGCCTCCCTGGAGAGATGTTTCGGGCATGTCCAACTGAGAGGAGACCACGGGGCCCAGGACCAGCTGGAGAGATTATATCTCTCAGCTGGCCTGGGAGCGCCTCGGGATTCTCCCAGAGGAGCTGGTGGAGGCGGCCGAGGGGAGGGAGGTCTGGGCCTCTCAGCTGAAGCTGCTGCCCCCGCGACCCGACTTCGGATAAGCGGAAGTTAATGGATGGATGGATGGATAACATGCAGGATTTGAAATACAACTGTTCAATATCCTTTGTACTTGACAGACAACATGTCAATGACTCATCCTGACATCCTTCTCTAACTTTGTGTTGCAGAGGCGTTGAACAGCTTCCAGGAGCGCCTGACAGAGTTTGAGCAGGAGGAGATCAATGACTATGCAGAGGTCTGGTTTCTGGGTCTGGGATCCCAGAAAATCCAGGGTTCCCAGGGAGCGCCACAGAACTCTGGATATGACGACGAGCATGGAAGCTACATAAGGGTAATGTGGAACGCATTAAAGGGATCTTCTAAATGGTCTGGCATGTTTTAGTAATTATTTACCATTATCTGTTAATATGTTATTATGTTTGAGTAGTATTGAATAAGATTTGACATGTTATTGACAGACATGATGAAATAATACATGATGGTATCTTACACAATCCAAAAGCAAAAAGTTTGCTATTCTGGAGTCACACAGAGATCTAAAAGTTAATCTTTTCCAAAGGTCCTTAAATACACAAATAAGATTCTGAATAACATTGTGCTCCTAAAATACATCCAGAGTTTTTTTTTTGCATTCCATTAAAAAAGAAAAAATACATCCACATATAGCAAAACATCCACAACTCATCCACATATAGCACATGAAAAAGGGTGGATACAAACAGCATAATTAAAAAATAAAGTAAAAAGAGAGAGTGGAAAAGTGTGACATTTATTCATATACTCGTGCTTCAACTGCACTATACAGGATTTTAATCCCGCAGCTGAATCCAGGTACTCACTGTTGTCTATGATTGTATTCTTTAATAAACAATAAATTGCAGTGAGTTCACAAACCCAGTGACAACAGGCTTAAAGGTGGGGTAGGTGTTCTTTTTTTGCAGCACTTTTTACAATATTGCCTGAAAACCTTTTCACAATTCCATTGCACCCACTGAAATAAAATGTTTGCAAAAAAAACCTAAACATTTTGGTCCGGTCTAGAGGGTATAATCAGAGAAAAACTCTGACCAATCAAAATAGTGATCATCATTACTTTCATTGGCTGCCTAATACGTCCATCAAATATCAATGCACTCCCACCCACCCCTCCCTCTCTCCCTGCGGATCATGTAGTCATGAATCATGTGAAGGCATGGTTTCGAGGGGTGAGCTGAAGAGGAGGAGGCGGAGCCTTTGGGAGGAGGGAGGGAGTGTATATTTTCAAAATCTCACTTGAGTTGGATTGCTGGAACCGTTTTATCAAAGAACACCTACCCCAACTTTAACTTTGTTGGAAGGAGCAGACGGATGATTGACAGGCTTGTTTTATATGAACTGTAATAAATGAGCCATGACAGCCTGAATAACTGACTGTCACATGTCTGTTGGGACTCATTTCACCGTCACGGCTCGGACTGACAGTTATCAGTAATACTTCACCGTCCCAGCTGGGACTGACAGTTATCAGTACTACTTCACCGTCCCAGCTGGGACCGACAGTTATCAGTAATACTTCACCGTCCCAGCTGGGACCGACAGTTATCAGTAATACTTCACCGTCCCAGCTCGGACCGACAGTAATCAGTAATACAGTAGCTATGCACAGAGACGTCTGCTTGAATATTCACAGTATTCCACCTGTTGTGTCTTTCAGGTGCTGCATGACCATATTGCTTACAGGTTTGAAGTTCTTGAAGTGATCGGGAAAGGCTCCTTTGGCCAGGTCCTAAAATGTCTGGACCACAAGAGCAATGAACTTGTAGCCATTAAGATGATACGCAATAAGAAAAGGTCCAAGCTTAATTCTTTTTCATTTATTTCCTTTAACTTTTTTTCTGATTAATTCTGACTTTCCTTAAAAGATCCTGTAATCATTCTCTTTTCAAAAGCTCCACTGTGTTACTTATTTCTTTTAAAGCATGCTATACCTCACTGCGTTATTGATCTCATGAAGCAGTAAATTTGCCAGTTATTCCAAATCTGATTGCTTGTTATGAGTGTTTTCCCATGTGCATACTCTGCCATCTTCTTCCAGTTTGTTGTTAGCAGATTTGGCCTGATAGAAGTCAGTGGTGTTACCATGGTGTTAGCTTACCTGTCTTTCTTCCCTGAGGATCACAGTTGCTGTTTGTTACATGAAGGAAGTGCAGAGCTGCAGAGCCTTCCTGCTACTTCACTAATAATGTCATGCACAAAAAAAAAAATGAGTCAAAAAATGCAAGAGCTCTGCTATAGAAGACTTCACTTAGTTGTGCAATTGACCCGTATGACCCGTTTGTATGATAAACAAACCTTTTTATGAGTGTCATTTGGCATGTTTGTATTAAATTCTGTCTTAATTTCACTTGGGAATTCAAAAGTATTCTTTTTTTTTTTTTTTTTTTTTCTTTTGTCCACAGGTTTCATCACCAAGCTCTAGTTGAGCTCAAGATCCTGGAGGTCTTAAAAAAAAAAGACAAAGACAATCTCCACAATGTTATTCACATGAAGGAGTACTTTTATTT
Source organism: Hirundichthys speculiger (assembly GCA_018398805.1). Taxonomy (NCBI): domain Eukaryota; kingdom Metazoa; phylum Chordata; class Actinopteri; order Beloniformes; family Exocoetidae; genus Hirundichthys; species Hirundichthys speculiger. The sequence continues at coordinate 174,603 of JAGFBZ010000108.1, forward strand.
TCGGAATCATCTTTGCATCTCCTTTGAGCTTCTGGGGTGAGTATATCCTCTTATATTCAGCGAGGCCTGCACACAGCTCTTCAATAAACACATGAATGAATAATTGATCTTTGAATTGAAGGCGTGGAGCCTTTATCAGGTCCGTTTAGAACAGTGTGACTCAAAGCAAGTTCTCACCGGTCTTAGTTTTACTCTCAATTTATGGTGGTCACTTAAGAGTTCAGTGATTATCTGTTAATGTTAATCCCTTTATATTTGAGCTTGGATCACCACTGATGTCTATTTAAGGAGAGAGTTTTGCATATCATTCTGGCTTAATGACCTTTAGGGGATGTCTTGGACTGGTGCCTTGTCTAATATTACTGTCACTGAATCCTTTAGTTAGGAGCTTGATCAGAGCCCTATCTCTGACTTCATCTTGCTTCATGGTGTGAAGGATCCAGTTACATACTCTGAAGAAGTGTTTGCTTATCACTGGAATCAAGAAATAGCTGAATGATATGCTCTGTGTCTTTTTCCACAATCATCATGTCCATGTATGTGCAGTACAATGGAGGTTTTATCATGAGTTACAGAAGATTTAACAGCCTTTTTGTCTCCAGAACATTTATTTGTGAAAAATGAAGGTCTCATTCATGTCATTCATATTTTTTTAAGAAACTCCCTTGTGAGTTTAGAGGGTAATCACCACTTATTTCTTCATGTTTAAAGTAAACTTTGGGGGGTGCAGAGTAAATCAAACTTTTAAATGCATGTGTTTTATCACCATCATAAACGGAACCTGTTTGTCCCTTTTGACAGAGTTAACTTGTATGAGCTCATCAAAAAAAACAACTTCCAGGGCTTCAGTCTCGCTCTCATCCGTCGGTTTGCTCATGCGCTCCTCAAGTGTCTGCAGATGCTGCACAGGGAAAAGATTATCCACTGTGACCTCAAACCGGTATGAGCCATGTCATCTGTAACACATAAACCTGGTTTTTAACAAATTAACTGAGGGCAAGCCAACGAGACTTTATATAGAGCACATCTTTCCACTGAATCGCTGTGCTGCTGGTTGCATTGTTAACATCTGGGCTCTTTCTTGTGGATTATCACAGTACTGCACCACTGCTAAATGAAAACATACAGGGCCTTGCGAAAGTATTCGCCCCCCCTTGAACTTTTCAACCTTTTGCCTCATTTCAGGCTTCAAATATAAAGATATAAAATTTCTATTTTTTGTCAAGAACCAACAACAACTGGGACACAATCGTGAAGTGGAACGAAATTTATTGGATATTTTAAAGTTTAACAAATAAAAAAACTGAAAAGTGGGGCGTGTAATATTATTTGCCCCCCTTGCGTTAATCCTCTGTAGCGCCACCTTCTGCTGCAGTTCCAGCTGCAGGTCTCTTGGGGTTTGTCTCTATCAGTTTAACTCATCCAGAGACTAAATTCTGGTCCATTCTTCCTGTAAAACAGCTGGAGCTCAGTGAGTTTGGATGGAGACGTTTGTGAACAGCAGTCTTCAGCTCTTTCCACAGATTCTGGACTGGATTCAGGTCTGGACTTTTACTTGGCCATTCTAACACCTGGATACGTTTATTTGTGAACCGTTCCATTGTAGATTTGTCTTCATGTTTTGGATCATTGTCCTGTTGGAAGATAAATCTCCGTCCCAGTCTCAGGTCTTCTGCAGACTCCAATAGGTTTTCTCCCAGAATGCTCCTGTATTTGGCTCCATCCATCTTCCCATCAGTTTTAACCATCTTCCCTGTCCATGCTGAAGAAAAGCAGGCCCAGACCATGATGCTGCCACCACCATGTTTGACAGTGGGGATGGTGTGTTCAGGGTGATCAGCTGTGTTGCTTTTACTCCAAACATATTGTTTTGCATTGTGGCTAGAAAGTTTGATTTTGGTTTCATCTGACCAGAGCTCCTTCTTCCACATGTTTGGTGAGTCTCCCAGGTGGCTTGTGGCAACTTTAAACCAGACTTTTTATGGATGTCTTTGTGAAATGTCTTTCTTCTTGCCACTCTTCCATAAAGGCCAGATTTGTCCAGTGAAGGACTGATTGTTGTCCTCTGGACAGACTCTCCCACCTCAGCTGTAGATCAGTTAATCCAGAGTGATCATGGGCCTCTTGGCTGCATCTCTGATCAGTCTTCTCCTTGTTCCAGATGAAAGTTTAGAGGGACGGCCGGGTCTTGATAGATCTGCAGTGGTCTGATACTCCTTCCATTTCAGTCTGATTGCTTGCATAGAGCTCCTTGAGATGTTTAAAGCTTGGGAAATCTCTTTGTATCCACATCCAGCTTTTAACTTCTCCACAACAGTATCTGGGACCTGCCTGGTGTGTTCTTTGGTCTTCATGATGCTCTCTGAGCTTTAACCAGAACCCTGAAACTATCGCAGAGCAGGTGCTTTTATACGGAGACTTGATTACACACAGGTGGATTCTATTGATCATCATCAGTCATTCAGGACAACATTGGATCATTCAGAGATCCTCACTGAACTTCTGGACTCAGTTTGCTGCTCTGAAAGTAAAGGGGGCTGAATAATGTTGCACGCCCCACTTCTCAGTTTATTTGTTAAAAAAGTTTAAAATATCAAATAAATTTCGTTCCACTTCACGATTGTGTCCCACTGGTTGTTGATTTTTGACAAAAAATTAAAATTGTATATCTTTATGTCTGAATCCTGAAATGTGGCAAAAAGTTAAAAAGTTCAAGAAGGCCGAATACTTTTACAAGGGACTGTAGTTTTGAAAGTGTTTGCAATTGTCTCTTAACAGGAGAACATCCTTCTGTCTCAGAGAGGACCAGGAAACATCAAGGTGGTTGACTTTGGATCAAGTTGTTATGAACAACAAAGGGGTAAGAACATACAGATAAGCTTTTTACCATATCAGAATATTTAAAGAAGATGCCAAAACTTGTGCTGGGAAAATAAGACATGAACTTATGTACCTTATTGTAAATTTTCTCTTTATCCTCTCGACTTGTACTTCATTTAGTGTACACGTACATCCAAAGTCGTTTCTACCGCTCTCCAGAGGTCATCCTGGGTCACCCTTACAGCATGGCCATTGACATGTGGAGTCTGGGCTGTATCCTAGCTGAACTCTACACCGGCTATCCTCTTTTCCCAGGAGAAAGTGAAGTGGAGCAGATAGCTTGCATAATGGAGGTGTGTATTATTTAGTTCAGTTTTAAAGCCCCAAATTTGGAAACAGATCAAAATGTATATATTTATATGTTTGGTTGGTGCTTGTGTATTTTAAAGAGTCCTCATTTTTTAACTTACAGGTTCTTGGAATGCCTCCAAATGAGTTTGTTCAGTCAGCATCGAGGAGGAAGTTGTTTTTTGGTGAGAACTTTTCTTCACCTATAGTTAAAGTTCCTATTAAAGTCTTATTCCTGTAGATATTCTATATTTTACGCAGATAAATACAGTATGTAACCGAAGGAGAAGGGCACAATGTAGAACTCTTACTTTACAGGTTGTTAAAATATTAAAGAATGAAAGTGTCTCTCCGTGTTCTTTTTATCTAATGCCTAATGACAAGACTAGAAACAAAGGTCAATCAAAGAGTTAAATACAATCATGAATACAAAGAATTATTATGCCATGCAGAATGTTTTAATTGGCCGATGGTACACTTGTCCACAACATCACCAAGATGCTGCCATGGACAAAATGCACGCTGCAAGTCAGATTGTGCCTGTCTTTAAAAGATCCAGAGAAAGGCGGATCCTGTTCTCCTGGGTTTTATGGCTCTTTGTCTCAGTCTCACAATCCCACAGTCCTAGTTAATAAACGAACTGTTTTTCTGGGGGTTGCAAACTGTTGATGGGGGTCAGGAGGATGTTACAGTAATTAAGTCATTAACCTGAGCTGAGAAACTCACAGCATTCCTTCATGCCAAGTTTCAATTATAACAAGTTAAAATCTACATGGTTAATACTAAATCCTAAGAAGAACGACAAGGTTAGCTCTTTTTTAGAGGTGTTGTGATAACTGTTTATGGACTGTGAACCCAGTTAATTTCTATATTTGTGTATTTTGTGTGCAGACTCTAAAGGAAACCCAAGAAACATCACAAACAGCAAAGGGAAGAAGCGGAGACCCAGCTCAAAGGAGTTGTCAGCTGCACTGAAAACCACTGATCCTCTCTTCCTAGATTTCATCAAATGCTGCCTCACGTATGATTAATCAACTCATTTTTTTCAGACTTACACAGTGTGCTTTAATATTCTGTAACGATCCCTTTGCTGAACGGTTGTTTTGGTGAATGAATGAACTTCCCCTTGTAGACTTGATTTATTCATCTGGGCTTTTTAGGTGGGATCCAACCAAACGCTTGACTCCTGATGAGGCCTTACAGCACCAGTGGATCCTGGAAGGAAATTTTAACAAAGTCCGACCCAGGACCAAACCTACAGTCAAGAAGACCTCGGACAGTTCAACCAGCACAGACAGACGAGCCAACAGCAAGCATGGTAGGAGTGCAGCCAGCCCTGTGCTTGTGTACTACTTGGAAGTAAAAGTAAAGATTATGCATAAAAGAATGATAAACAACAGTAATGCCACACTTAAATCTAAGTAAATTAATATTAAATGTCCCTGGTTTCTATCATACAGCCGAGAAGGTCAGCCCGGAAAGAAACAGCAATGACAAGCTAAAGAGGGAAGGTTCAGCGACTGGATCAAAGATGGCCTCTGCCGAGCGTCTGCGGCCCGTTGGGGCCTTGGCAGAGGAGGGCAAGCTTTCCACATATATCCAGCAGGAAGAGAGGCCTGTTCACATCATCATCAAGCCTCAACAGGAAGTGGGCACAGAAAGGGAAGATAGCCAGGAGCTGCCTCAGTGTTAGCGCCCTTGTTCCAGGCAGAGGTTACATTAATGACAAATGGAACCTAGGACTGGTCAAAATGGATGAAACTGGGAAAGTTGCATTATTTTGACCCTCAACGTGGCCATGTCACTATACAATGTCACAAAGCAACATGCTAGAGAGTTCAGAGAAAGACTTTAGTGTCATGTTTCAAAGCAGCTGCTTTCTACTGACAGGGAGGAAACTATCCATCTCCTACAAGGTGAATAAAATATTGATGTACAGGAGAAACACTGATCATCAGCAAAGAGGAACACCTTCTATTTATTGTTTTAAGTCTACTGTGAAAGTGTATTATTTTTGTTCTGTGAAACTATGACTTTTTTTTGATGGTGAACTCAACTGTATTTTTTATAAGACTGCCTCACTAGAATGAACATGTTTAGATGTACATCCAGGCATTACAACTTTGTGTCTCTATCTCCTGTATTATTTCTTGAATCCATATTTGTGCATTGAAAATCTCTGATAAACCTGTTAGACTTCTCTCAGTTTCTATCATTAAAGTAGAAATGTAGCTGGTTTCAAGAATGCATGTTTTTTTTAATTCATATTTGTTGTTGCTCTTTATTTCTTTTTCCCCTTTGAGTCTCATTTTCTTTTGATGATAAGATTTGACAGATTCAGTGCAATAAAGGCTGAGCCATTTTTTTTTAAATTGATTACAGCAACAAAGGAGTTGTCACATCGTGAAATTAAGTTTATGATATCCATTACTGATCATTAATTATTTCCCTTATTTATTGTGGAATATTTCTGAGCCAATTTATAATATTTGTCAAACGATATAACCACTGAAGTATAAATTTGTATTCGTAACAGAATGTATTGTATATACATATACTGTAATTTCTTATATATGTACCACAAAACCTATTTTAAAATTTATTTATGGATTTAGACAAGGTTTTACTTGTTGTGTTGTTACTATATAAATACATTTTGTATGTATGTGTTATTTGTAATATTTTTATATTAGAAACAAAAAGTCCTATTGATAGTTTGTGCCTTGGAGTATATAATTGTGCACTTTATTATGATCTGTGTACACGTGGATTAGAAACTTGTTGCACTGTTACCTGATATAATTCGGACTACCCTGCTAGAATCTCTTTTATTTGACAAAATGATCATTTGATATAACAAAGAACAAACTATTAAATTACTTTTTATAACAGATTTATCTTTTTAGAAATCCAGTTTAAATCAAAGATAGGCCTGTGCCCTCACTATTTATCAGCTTTCTAACTAGAGATCCGAAGATAGCTTGTAGCTGAAATATCACAGTCAAGAGAATTATTTATATGACTTTTATGCTGAAATAAAATGCTTTTACAAATACAAAGTATTTTTGAAAAGTAATTCTTTTAAGATGCGTTGTGTTTATATGTCCAAGATTTAGCCTGATATTAAGCTGAATTTCAGGCTGAATCAGTTGGAATAAACTGTTGTTTTCTAACTAATTATGGTTTCTTTAGCCACATCTCCTGAGTCAGGAGTCAGGACCCTTTTGTATGAGATGCCATGGACTGCATGATGCTGTCATAGATCTCTGGGTAGGTCTAGGTGGCTGTGCTGGTGGACTGCATGATGCTGTCATTGATCTCTGGGTAGGTCTAGGTGGCTGTGCTGGTGGACTGCATGATGCTCTCATAGATCTCTGAGTAGGTCTAGGTGGCTGTGCTGGTGGACTGCATGATGCTGTCATTAATCTCTGGGTAGGTCTAGGTGGCTGTGCTGGTGGACTGCATGATGCTGTCATTAATCTCTGGGTAGGTCTAGGTGGCTGTGCTGGTGGACTGCATGATGCTCTCATAGATCTCTGGGTAGGTCTAGTTGGCTGTGCTGGTGGACTGCATGATGCTGTCGTTAATCTCTGGGTAGGTCTAGGTGGCTGTGCTGGTGGACTGCATGATGCTGTCATTAATCTCTGGGTAGGTCTAGGTGGCTGGTGGTGCATGATGCTGTCAGATCTCTGGGTAGGTCTAGGTGGCTGTGCCGGTGGACTGCATGATGCTGTCATTAATCTCTGGGTAGGTCTAGGTGGCTGTGCTGGTGGACTGCATGATGCTCTCATAGATCTCTGGGTAGGTCTAGGTGGCTGTGCTGGTGGACTGCATGATGCTGTCATTAATCTCTGGGTAGGTCTAGGTGGCTGTGCTGGTGGACTGCATGATGCTGTCATAGATCTCTGGGTAGGTCTAGGTGGCTGTGCCGGTGGACTGCATGATGCTGTCATTAATCTCTGGGTAGGTCTAGGTGGCTGTGCCGGTGGACTGCATGATGCTGTCATTGATCTCTGGGTAGGTCTAGGTGGCTGTGCCTGTGGACTGCATGATGCTCTCATAGATCTCTGGGTAGGTCTAGATGGCTGTGCTGGTGGACTGCATGATGCTCTCATAGATCTCTGAGTAGGTCTAGGTGGCTGTGCTGGTGGACTGCATGATGCTCTCATTGATCTCTGGGTAGGTCTAGGTGGCTGTGCTGGTGGACTGCATGATGCTCTCACTGATTTCTGGGTAGGTCTAGGTGGCTGTGCTGGTGGACTGCATGATGCTCTCATTGATCTCTGGGTAGGTCTAGGTGGCTGTGCTGGTGGACTGCATGATGCTCTCATAGCAGCAGTAGCAACAGTTGCGGTAGACACACTGGCACCTTCATTTTCAGGTTCCCTTGCTTGTCTACTTTCTTCAAATTGCGCTGATAGGTGAAGAGTTCTTATGTTCTTGTGAAGGTTATTTGTGGAGGGTGCTATGTATGATATTTTTACCTTGCATAAGTTACACTCTGCTTATGAGCCACTTACAGCATTGAAATGGGTCCAAATTCTACTACTGCTCATTTTCTCTCTCACTCTCTCTCTCTCTCTCTCTCACGCCCTCTCTTGTCTCCCTTCATGTGCGTATGTGTGCTCACTGCTGTGTGTATCTTACACTCCCTATGTCCCGCCTACTCGATCAATGTGGGAGCACGTGGGCAGAGTTAAACTTTTAGCTCCGCCCACGTTGAAGCGCGCTCCGATCTGCGGTGTGCAGTCAGGGGCTACTTGCCCCTACTGCTCTGTGGACAGGCAGTTACCGCCACACATCTTGACCAATCACCTGAGGATCTCCTCAAAACAAGCGGACGGGAAGAAAAAGCTAAATCGGCTCCCAGTGAGGAGCCGATTCCCATCGTGCACTTCAAAGAGGTGGCTCGATCACATCACTAACATACTATACTGAAAACCTTACGCACATACAGGTGAAATCCACTCATACATACAACTGGAAATGTCAGTGGAAAAAGGAAATGATTTCAGTTGAAACGAAAGTTGTTTGGTCAGCAAAGTACCACCACTTTAGAATACAGGTAACGGCAGGGAATTTGCGATGTCATGTCAGCAGCCAAAAACCAGTCTCACTGGAGCGACGGACTTAATTAATAGTATACTGGCTTCAGCAGACATCATCCTCTCACTCGGAAATGATACAGCGACTGGGCTACTGATGACCCCCGTGGCTCCAAACATGGATACTGGACAGTCGCCTCTCGTCTCTTTTCCCATCAGTCTGACAGCGCCCCATTATCACCAACAGCAATCAGATACGATGAGACCTTCTAGAAACAAAGCACATTCGTTTGATTCTCCTTGTGTTTCTGGTTGAAACATTTCAGAATGTGCGGATGATCTCTGCTGAAGCCAGTATACAACTAGAAAAGCACTCGGAGAGCGCAGACCTCCACCAAGCACAACAGTGCCCCATATAGCGATTTACAGATTGCGATAAAATCCTCCTTCTGGATCAGATCCGGATCAGCCTCTGAAATTTGATAGAGGTTCCCACTGTCAATCCCTGAGTCAAATTTCATGAGTTTTGGGCAATAATTAATGGAGATATTGAGAAACAAATTTTTCGGCCCCATTGACCGCAATGTAATCGAAAATTTGAAAGTGATCCAGAATCCAGGATTTTTTTCGGATCACAGCCAAAATGAAATCAGTTCTTCCTTTTCACATTTCTGACAACTCCTGAAAATTTCATCGAAATCCATCCATAACTTTTTGAGTTATCTTGTACACAGACAGACAGACAGATAACATTATCTCCTTGGTGGAGGTAATTAATTAAGTACCTCGCTTTGGTCAGACTGGTTTTTGGCTCCTGACATGACATTGCAAATTCCCCGCCGTTACCTGTATTCTAAAGTTGTACTACTTAACTAACCAACCAACTTCCATTTCAACTGAAATCTCCAGTTGTACGTATGAGAGCGTTTCACATGCATGTGTTTCACTGTAGTTTGTGAGAGAATTGTTTCATATGTGTGTGTGAATGCTAATTCAGAATAATGTCCCTCACGGCACCTCATACTTTTGGAAGGCACTTTCTTAAGAACATTTTCACTAGTGATGGTGAGATGAAGCATCGTGAGGCATTGTACCACTTCAGCCAATTGGTTCGAGAAAGGATTCATTTCTTGCTGCTTCATATCCACATGACACCACCTACTGGTCAGGTTTATAATCACATGACACCACCTACTGGTCAGGTTTATAATCACAGCCAGCTGAATCTTAAGATGTGATGCATTGAATTTATGTATCAGTTATGGCTCTTACGAATGACTGTGAATAACAAAATGAGTATGACCAAATAATTGGTCTACATAAATGATCAAGTGCATAATAAAATATTGTTTGAATGTAATCTCTGTTTAATGTTTCCCAAAGTAGTATCATATGTTACAGCATGTTGTGCAATTTTCTTTGGGACTAGCAGCCTTTATTGATAGTGGAGAGACAGGAAGGAGGGCAGAGAGAACAGGGAAGACACGCATCAAAGGGTCGATGAGCTGGGAGTCGAACTCGCGACCAGCCGCACGAGGACTGTAGCCTCTGTGCATGGACCTCCTGCCCTAACCACTGCGCTACCGGGGCAGCTCTTTTTTTGTCATTTTAATAAAATCACCTGAGTTTGTTCGGGCAGAGAACAGTGAAAGTGTTTGTGGAACTACGGAGGGGGTGCGCTGAATATCCTTGTGCAACTTGGACAATGATGACCAATAAAGGGATGATTTTATGTATATTTATTCAGGAATAGCAATTCTTCCACAGTTTTTGGTTTTAACCGATTCCTTTTTTTAGACACAATCTCTTGGAGAACACCCTTTCACATGGCACAGAGAATGCTGGGCAGCATAAAAATGTTTGTGCCATCATGCAAGGCCGTAGCCAGGATTTTTCAAATACCGAGGTCAACCCCCCAAAAAAATAAATGAATTACATAAAATCAAATAAAACAAAAACAGATCAGTGGTGCTACTGACACTTTTATTTTATGCATTATGACTATTGAATTGTGTCTGTGTGTGTGTGGTGGTGTGTGTTGTTTGTTGGTGGGGATGGAACAATGGAACAGCTTTACTCCTGGGCTTTTTTGAAGAGGTTTCTCACCATTAACTGTAATGATTAAAAAAAGAAAAAAAAACTGTAATGATATAAAGAATACACAATAGACAGTAGGCATAAGACGCGTGTAATCATGAATTCAGTTGACATTTAGTCCTTAGTGTAGACTGGAAAAGAGAAAACAAGAACGTAATGCTATTAGAACCTTACTAATAGATGGTCAAGAATGCACTGACTCAAATTTGATCTGTAAAGAAATCTTCAAATTCTACAGTAAATTGTACTGATCTTCTTATTCATCTCCAGATGCTGAGGCGTTCTTTAAGCATGTTAAAGAATGGACCCCCAACATCAATGAGTGTTTCAAAGATGTTTGTGAGGCAAATATTAATATGGCAGAGGTGGAAAAAGCTCTGAATTGCTTAGCATTGGATAAATCTCCAGGATCAGATGGTCTAACAAGCTATTTTTATAGACATTTTTTGGGAACATCTTAAATATCTCTTTTTTAATATGGTTGGAGAAATATTTGAATCCCACACTCTGTCAACCACAATGAAAGAAGGAATAATCACTCATCCCTAAACCTGGGAAAGAACATAAACTAATTGACAACCTTAGACCTATAACTTTACTCAATAATGATTATAAAATTTTAACTCATATATATGTAAACAGGTTGAAATCTGGCATCACTCAAAGCATTTCAGATCTGGGTTTATAAAAGGTCGTTAAATTCATAACAATATACGACTTGTGCTTGACTTGCTGGAGTACAATCACTTAATTGAAGAAGATGGTTTTATTTTATTTTTAGATTTTTTTTAAGCATTTGATACAATTGAACACAAATTTATTTTCAGTATGTTAGAAATATTTGGCTTTGGTGAAAACTTCATTAATGTGATCAAATTCATTTATAAGATACAAATAGTACAGTCATACTACCACAGGGTACATGCCCAAGATTCTTTGTAAGGTATTAAGCAAGGATGTCCTATATCTCCTTTACTCTTTATTATAGCAGCAGAAATGCTTTCAATTCTCATTAAAAATACTAATTTTGAAAAACTGAAGGTTTTAGACAGACAGCTAGCAATTAGCCAACTCGCTCATGATACTACAATTTTTCTGTAAAATAGTGACCAGAGGCTAACACCACCACACACACACACACACACCACACACTCATTCAACTCATTCTCATATTTTTCTCCTTAAATTCTCAGCTTCCCTTTTCCTCGTCCTTCTGTTGTCTTAACTACTGCTGCAAATGATAATGTGGTTTGTTGCAGCCGTCCACCAGAGACGGAAGGACAGAACGGGTTGTTCTGACGCATTTTTACTATCGCCACTGGGCTGTTCTGTCAAACTCTCTTAGTGGTGCGTTCAGTGACACTGTCACGTGACACCGCGTTACTGGAGCAACGAGTCAGAATGCATTCGGCTCTGTTTATCTTTGCGACGTTGTGAAAAAATAACTTTTGAGACCTGGAAAATGAAATCAATGGGGGAAAAAATACCGAGGATATGACCTCGGTGTCCTCAATGGTAGTTACGGCCTTGCCATCATGTACAAACTATATACTGAACCAGGGCCGTCGGACAGGGGGTAAAAGTTACACAGCCTTGGGGGGGCCCATGGCAGAGGGGGGCCTACGGGAAGCTAAGGGGGAAAAAATTATATATTGAATATATTAGTTAATACCAAAACTAAATTTCATGACAGATATTGATCGTAATGCAAACTTGGTGGGCCCTATATTAAATGGCATATTGTTGTAATCCAAAAACCTTAAGTCTGTTGTGACGGACTACTCTGTGTGAACACCCCTTGGAATATGCGCAAAATCGTTAAGTCCAAAAACAGCTGTTTCTCACCGTGAGGCGCAGCTTGATTACTATTAGCGTATGTGGATGGAGAGATAATGTCGCAACCTCCCAAGAAATATAAATCTGGCTCTCAGAAACGTAAAGAGAGGAAAGAGAGAGAGAAGAAACAAAATGAGGGGAGTCAGCTGCTTACAGACTTCTCAAAGAAAGGTGAGTACAATTGTAACAAACGTTAAACTTTAAACACACAAGATGAAATCCCATTGTCAACTGCCGTAAGCTCCGCTATCATTGCTAAAACGGACATAAACAGCCCTAAAGCAAGATCAGATAATAGACTACCCTTTCAAATGGTCTTGTTATTAAAATAAGGGAATATAAAGTCGGATAATATTGCAGCAATATAACAGCAAGCAGGTGGACAGGTGATCGGTTGGTGTTGGTGGTGGTGATGGAGGGGGGGGGGGGGGGGGGGGTTGGGGGCCCACCAGGACCTCCTTTGTAGGGGCCCAGAATTTGGTGCTACGGCCCTGTACTGAACTACCACAAACTATATAAACGCGATCCAAATTATAGTATCCAAGCTATCCAAACTCTATCCACACTCTGAACTGATCGCAACTCGCCTACAAAAACCCACATTTTGAATGGAGCCTGTGGCGTTTATAAAGCTGTCAAACCCCGCGCCAAGATCTGAACCACTTCCCGAAGCAGTCACGTGGTACAGCCGGGCAGCGAAGCTTCGGACGTCATCGCTTTCGGCTCCTCCCCTAGAGTAAGCAAGCCTCGATACGCGCTTCGCGGACACGCCCCCTCTATTACTCGATACACGCCTCGGAGCCTCGACATGCCTCATAACGTCACTAGTTTTCACTCCAGGATATACATGTCTGTCCTTTTAACAGATTCTTTATTTTTCACTACTTTTTAGACAAAGCGGCTTATGAAACCTCTATTGTTAATACTGCAAATATTTATTATTAAATATGAAGATGCTAATAATCCGATTTTTTTTATTCTAAAATATGAAAATCTTTGTTGGGATTTGCACTGTATAATATTATGTTTCCTATACTTAGCTAACTATTTGGGCAAACTTGTAGCCAGTGAAATAGTGTAGCCTACCTTCCACAGCTTTAGGGAATCCAGGTGAAGTTCTTTAAGACCCCTGGGGGCCCCTGGACACCACTGTGACAACCGCTACAATATATATATATATATATATATATATATATATATATATATATATATATATATATATATATATATATATATATATATATATATATATATATATATATTTAACTCAAAAATTGTTTTATTCATTCATTCGTGTTTTTGTTTATTTGTTTATTTATTTAGTCGCAGACGCGCAGCAGCCCGTCACTTCGGTAAATGCGCTCACCCGGTTGGTCCATACGGCTGCCGTAGTCGGGAAGATGGCGGCTATCGTGCTTACTAGCTGTTCGGCGAGTGTCCTTCCAAAGATTTCGAGTGAGTAACTTAATAAAATAGCCAGGCTATATTCAGATAAATGTCTTAGAGGTAGATAAAGTGTATCTCTACAAACACATGCTGCTCCAACTCGAACTGAGCCGTAGATGACACACTTGGCTAAAGTGACCTTGCTAACAGGCTTGGCTAACCACCCGCTGGAAAACACAGCGTCTTCTTGTTACGTTTGCATTTTTCACGAACAGTTCTATCTTTAACTACGCGATAATATATGTAATCGCTTCACTCTTTGATAACTGGAGGAGGAGTAAATGTTTGGACTTGGCTGGTCCCTTTGTGCAGCCGTCTGTTGCGCTGTTTATAGAGTCACATCAGTTGCTGCTTTTGCTAACATGGAACAGTTGCGTCGATCTGTTGTCCTGAAATACAACAACTCACTTGGCTGAAATAACTGTTGCCACGGAAGTAACGGGCTTCATGAGTACACATAGGTGTACGGATATGCGTTTGTGCGTGGACCTCAGCTAACACACTTTCCGTGTTGTGTCGTGTCGTCCTTAGCTCTGATCACGACACTGAAGTTAGCCTCCGATTCGCCAGCCTCATATTCAGCAGGCTCCAGGTCAAAAACTACTATACCTAGACTTCTCAAATCTGGACTAGATTAATCTACAGACCCTGGAGAATCATTATAACTCAGTTTCTGATCTGTGAAACCATTATTCGATTTGTGAAAATGTAATAAAGACGGACTTCGCCGTTTTTGATGGTGAAATGTGCCTTTATTGCATTTTCACAAAAAAAGAAAAAAGGTTTCACAGATCAGAAACTGTGCCTGAATGAACGTTTAGCCTCTTTGGGATGATCCAGTCCAGATTTGAGAAGCCTAGGTATTGTGGTTTTTGATGTGGACCAGGTCTAATATGGTCTTTATGCTGAAAAATCGGTGAAGTCCGTCTTTATTGCATTTTCACAAATCGAATAAATGTTTCACAGATCAGAAACTGCGTTATAATGAATGTTTAGACTTTTTAGGATTATCCAGTCCAGATTTAAGATGTCTAGGTATAGTGGTTTTTGACCTGGAGCCTGCTGAATAGCAGGCTAGCGAATTGGATGCTAACTTCAGCGTCGTGCTCTGATCCACATCCACGGTACCGTTGACGCGCTTTTATGCTTCAACAGTTATTTCCTCTCAAAGGTAAATGAATAATTCTCACAAATATTGTGTTGATGATATGTGAGTTGGGCAACTCTTGGGGCCAAGTTATGTGTGGGGAAAAATGCATCTGGCTTTATGAACCAGTCTTTCGTAATGCGAGCCAAACAAATCTTGGGATTGTTGTCTTGGATTATGGCCATATCATCAGGAGAAAAAAAAATCTACTGATATGGTCATCCATTATATTTTGGCAGTTACATGACCTCATATCTTGGGCACATAACATTGCTGAAGCTACACCTGAAGCAGCCCCAGGTCATAATACTGCTCCACAAATTAGCATAGTAGCATTGGATATGATGGCTGCGTCACTTCCGGTGTCACACTTCATACTCTCATGCAGGGTTTCCGTTGTCCGGTACTTGCCGGACTTTGTCCGGTAAAATATGCCGAAGTCTGGTATTTTATAATCTCTCCGGTCAAAATGTCCGGTGAAAATACTCCTCCCAAGCACAATTTCAGTTGTAATAAAATGGGTAATTTCCAAATCATTTTGTGAAAAAAACATATACTTTTTTTTACGAATGAGTTGTGTGTGAGGACGAGTCGGCTCCAGCCACAGCCCCACTCATTGATGCCACAGGTGCGCACAGAGATGCCATCTCCGTAATGACAGCGCTCCGCGGTTATGGAGGCTTGAACTTCTCAACGGCCTGTGAAGTTCTCATCAGAGATTTCAGTAAAATCTACCCGGAGTGGGCTCAACTGGCCCAGATAGCCTGCTGATCCCTGTCTCCAGTGTGCCAGCAGAGAGAGGTTTCTCTCTGCAGAACCAAATTAAAACAGCGCAGCGGAGTCGCCTGGGGAGGACAAAGTCACAAGACTGATGCACATTGCAAGTTGTGGAGAGACACTTGATTCAGCAGCTGCTCACTTCAGCGCTGTGAAAATGCGTAAAAAGTAAACTGTCATACACCAGAACTAGGTGAGGGGATTTCCCCTGTTTGTTTTCAGTTTTTATTCCGTTTTATTTCAAACGCATATAGCGAATGGACATTATTTTATTTCAAGTTGGCAGCATGGCCACGTTATTAAAATGTTATTTGCCACTCCAGATGTGATTTTTATTTGTTTGCAAATTGTTTTTATCTTAGAGTATATAGGCCTTCATCTTTTTATGTTCATTCATGTGTCAGAAGAGCGCAAGCTTCTGCAATATTTATCTATTTTTTGAAGTTATGCTCGTGAGTCAATTGACGGGACTTATTTTATTTGAAATAGCCTGTTTTTCAATAAAAATACTATTAAATGACTTGCATTGATATCGTACTACTGCATATGATTTATTTATGTTTTTGATATATTTTATTTTTGTTTTGTGAGAGCATTACAATACAGTAGTTACTTTAAGGGAACATACGGTGTTATTTATGTCACTCACAATTATTTTTTGTGTGAACAAAATAGGGATGGGCAACGATTTTCGAATATTCGTTAAATCATTAAAAATCGATTTGTTAATTAGTAATGACTAAGTTCATATCTGTTTAAAAAAAACTGTTACTGGCGTGTTCCGCAGGGGGGCAGCATAGCATTTGATGACATGGGCTACTGTGTGTGAGGCCGCTGTAGTAGAAGAACGAAACACAAGTTACGATGGAGAGGCTACTGCAGCACAAAAGTCCTGTGTGGAAATATTTAAAAAAAAACAGCCGAAACAGAAGTGCAATGCACACTATGCGACCACACTCTTGCCTACCACAAAAGCACCTCAAAAATGCTCAACCATTTAAAAGCGAAGTACCCGGGTGAGAGCGGGGAGCCGACATCATCAGATGGCGGGCAACAGACAATGAGTAGCTTCGTCACCAAGAGAAGCAAGTTTGACAGCAGACGGCAGGAGCAGACAACGTTGCTCGTCACAAAAATGATAGCCAAAGACATGCTCCCCATCAGCTTCGTGGAAGGTGAGGGTTTCCGAAAACTAACTAAAATTTGAAAGTGATCCAGAATCCAGGATTTCTTCCAGATCACACCCTAAATGAAATCAGTTCTTCCTTTTCACATTTCTGACAACTCCTGAAAATTTCATCAAAATCCATCCATAACTTTTAGAGTTATCTTGTACACAGACAGACAGACAGATAACATTATCTCCTTGGTGGAGGTAATTAAGTCCGTCGCTTCGGTCAGACTGGTTTTTGGCTCCTGACATGACATTGCAAATTCCCCGCCGTTACCTGTATTCTAAAGTTGTGCTACTTAACTAACCAACCAACTTCCATTTCAACTGAAATCTCCAGTTGTACGTATGAGAGCGTTTCACATGCATGTGTTGATAGACGCTGGCAAAAATATAACCCCCTTGGCAGAGGTAATAATAACCAGTCAGTCATCAAGATGACATGTTTAGTTAACCTTAATGTTGGTGTTGACTGTTTGACTTTTTATTTGCATCTGTTAGATTTCACCAAATGTTTAAGTTTTTATCTTTCAGACTTTATTTTTTTCCCCTCCACAGTTCTTCCTCAGAGATGATTGTTCAGACCAACTGTTTAGACTCGTTTTGCTCTCTCTAACAGGTAGCTGCTCCCCTGCTGTATCAGCCGTTGCCTCTGTCGCCACAGTTCAGCAGAGGAAGCTGCACCATGCTGTCATCCCCAAAGGGAAAGGAGGCCGCTCATCATCAAGTGGAATAGCCGCCACGGTGTTTGGCGCCACAGGCTTCCTTGGGCGATATGTGGTCAACAGGCTGGGTCCGTTTGAAAAGAAATCAATTAACAATCATTCATTCAAAGATTTTTGTTTGGTTGTTTTTTGGGTTTTTTTTGTGCTAGTGGCTATTTACAATGTGGAACTGGATTTTAAGATGTAAAAATTAGGGATGGGCATAATTAATCGATTAATCGATGATTGATCATTAAGAATTTGGTCGAAGACATTCATTTTCGTCGATAAACCGAATGTTTTTTTTTTTTTTTTTTTTTAAACAATCTGAATGTAGGTTATCAGTGCACATCCTCAAACAATGCGATGCATTTCGCTGTGCCACCGATAGAAATTTGGCAACGGGGGCAACATTTCACCATCACCCTACCCTGGCTGGACTCAGTTGTTACATGCGAGCTTCTGTAGGTCATCGCCTAATCATGAAGCGGTCACGGCGAAGTGTGGCGTGGGACCATTTTCGTTTAGAAAATGAGCAAGTGTACTGCAATCACTGCAATGCAAATTACAAATACAATTAATTGACAACGACAATGATGTATCACTTGAACAATGCGCATCCAAGCCTTGTAAAGGACGGTGGAGGCGGTTCATCATCAGGCTAGCCTAGCCTCAACTCGGTGTTAGCACGGACCAGGAGCTGCAGCACACATCGAGCACACAACAAGCTCATCTTTTTAAGAAACAAAAAGCCTGTAATACTGGCGCCTTGATATAAATTGTCCTTGTTAAGTAGTCTCCTCGATATCTCTTGTTTTATTATCGTTGTTTTTTTAAAGAAAAGAAACAGGAAATGTCACGTTATTGTCGACCACGAACATCCGGGCCACTGAACACATCTGGGCATGCGCAGGCCATAGCAACCAGGCCAAAGGGGAAAACAAACGTCACGCCGATATTGACAATAATTATGATAGTTTTCAATATAAAAATGTTAATGATTAATCGATTATTAATCATTAATTCTCCAGACGATCGACGAATAAATCTCGACCAAATGCCTATCCCTAGTAAAAACTGTAAAAAAAAAAAAAAAAAAAAAATTTGATTGCCGTATCATGTTGCAGGTCGAATCGGTTCCCAGATTATAATCCCTCACCGCTGTGATCAATATGACCTCATGCACTTTAGGCCCATGAGTGATCTTGGACAAATCCTTTTCATGGTAAGATGCATTCAAACACGCATTTATCTTGTAGAAATGTTGCACCATCTAAACTGTGGAATACTTAAACCATGCATGCTCATGATTTTAAAGCTTTAGATCAAACAATAGATACCTTGTTTTTCTTCTGTATTTATTATCAAAGGAGTGGGATGCCAGGAACAAAGACTCCATCAAACGAGCTATGGAGAATTCTAATGTGGTCATCAATCTGGTGGGCAGAGAGTGGGAAACAAGGTACACTTATCTGGAGGAACGCGTGTCCTTAACATTGGGTGCTCCACATGAAGTCGAATTGTAATTTTGAGGTAGCTTTGAGATGTGTTTTACTTACTAGCATCTCCTTTTTTTA
The DNA here is from genome assembly GCA_018398805.1 of Hirundichthys speculiger. Classification (NCBI taxonomy): domain Eukaryota; kingdom Metazoa; phylum Chordata; class Actinopteri; order Beloniformes; family Exocoetidae; genus Hirundichthys; species Hirundichthys speculiger. Next base: position 193,571 of record JAGFBZ010000108.1, read on the forward strand.
AATTTTTTAAATGAAGGAACTACCGCTTTGAAGATGTCTTTGTGACCATCCCTGAGCAGCTTGCGAGGGCAGCAAAAGAAGTCGGCATCACAAAGTTCATCCATATGTCACACCTCAACGCTGATATACGCAGCCCATCAAAATACCTGAGGAACAAGGTAACCAGGTGGTTTTCTAAATATTACATGCACTTCTTGCTCAGTTAAACAGGTTTTGACACTGACCGATAAAACCATGTAACCTGCATGAGTGTAGCTGATCTTGAACATTGTTTTTTTTTTTTTTTTTTTTTTTTTGTTTAATCATAGGCTGTAGGTGAGACAGCAGTGAGAAATGAGTTTCCTGATGCCATCATCATGAAGCCTTCCGAGATGTTTGGGAGGGAGGACAGGTTCTTCAACTACTACGCAAGTAAGAAAGTCTTTGTGATGGGACTATGGCACATCAGGTCATCTGTGTAATGTCCCTTTTAAAGTTATTATTTAATTATGGCATATTAACAGTTTATACAAGCACACCTGTTGCTTAATGTGTGACTTGTTTTCAGACATGCGCTGGTTTAGCAATGCAATTCCACTTATGTCAATGGGAAAGAAGACAGTGAAGCAGCCTGTTTATGTAAGTTTTGTTGAAAGAAAGCAGTACTTTGTTTTTTCTTTTTATATCAATATAAAACCATCACTAAACATTTTATAGCAGAGTATCCAGTAATCTCTCAGCCACCCACGAGATTACAATGGCCACGGTTACATGATGTTTTTTAATTTGGAATTAATAATTCCGAATTAAACTATTTTCCTTCGAGTTTAAATGGAAATAGTAATTCCGAATTGAGGTTTACATGAAAAACACGTTTGTTCGGCTTTATCCAATTCCACTTCAGGTCTGGGGGTTGGGAAGGGTTCTGATTGGATAGGGGGGGCAGACGTCTTTACGTCTACCGGAAGAAAACAAACTTAGCAACAACTCGGTTAGCAACAACATTCCACTTATTTTTGACCTGGGTGGCGTTTCTATCTGCGAAACCTCCTTCATTTAACCTAGCCACTACAACTTTGAAAAGCTCACAACTTTTATGTTTCCTGCCATCTGTTCTTTTAATTATTTCCAGTTCCTCCAAGCTATTTATTCAATAAATCATCTCTGCTCTTGAACACCGTTTACTGCGTGCTGCCATCTTGAAACTTTGTTTTGAAAACAAGCCCAGCGCAGAATATAAGCGTCATTGCGACAGACGGGCAAGAGAACGAGCATGCGCAGAAAGACGGGAATTAATTTAAACAGGAATGAGTGTTTTCATGACCGTGGAATTATTCTATGCGGAATTAAAATCAGAATAAACCAGCCACTTACTTCGGAATTAAGTTTAATTCGGAATGGACATTTTCATTCGGAATTAGGTGTTTACATGGTAACTTTTATTCGGATTTAACTTTAATTCTGAATTAAAGAGGAATTAAACTTCCCATGTAAACGCACAGAATGGAAACTGAAATCAGTTTGGTCGCAATGGCAGTTAACCTGGACAGTTATGTACTTTGCTGAAGGACTTTGTTTCAGAAAAGTACTACTACTTTTTCAATATATTTCAAGTCAAAACCCTGTTTTTCCATTGTATTTATAGACAATATCCCAATGTACAATTCAGTGTTGAGCACTGTGAGCAAATGTTTTTCTCTACCTAGATTTCTAATATTAACTCCCACCCACCCCCCTGTACCCCCCCTCCCCCACCTCATTGATCTCAATGAATATAAAGATGAAGGTATGTATGAAGTGAGCTCAATGGCACTGACTCTTTTCTCCATCAGGTGGTGGATGTGGCCAAAGCCATAATCAATGCCATCAGAGACCCTGATGCTAATGGAAAGACATATGCGCTAGTTGGGTAAGTTGGCAGCACGTCAACAAAAACAGATGTGTTATAAAATATGTCAAGTATTTCAGCAAAAGTAAGAGATTTAGAAAATTGAGATTTTTTTTTTTTTTTTTTTAAATTAAGGTTGTGGGTCTCAACTGCTTATACTGAAACAAACAAGAAGACTCAGCTGCTTCACGAATGAACCCTGTAGAATGGTCATTTGTTTGCTTTTTTGAGATGGCTTTGGTTTGTTTATTTGTACAATGCCCTGAGGGCTGTGACATGAAAGTGCAGTTAAGAAATCAGGATACCTAATCCTGATATGTTAGTGGTTTTCTTTAGAACAGTGACTCCCAAAGTGATGGCCGCGGCCCCCTGGTGGGCCGTCACGATACTGCAGGTGGACCGTGAGAGGTCATTAAAATCCTTGATCTTTTAAAATATGTTTTTTAATTACTGTAAAATATTAACGATATGATTTAAAAAGATTAATAAGTAACAAAACAAACCAGTTGAGTGTTATACTACCGTCAACTTAATATGACAAGTGTCACCTTATTTGTTGACCCCTTACATTAATGTCAGAACACAGCTTCTAGTCCTGTATGTTGATCACAGTTGTGATTAAAGGTTTCGGTTTTTCACATTTCAAGTTGGGCCTTAGTATTCTGAAGTTTGGGAATGGCTGCTTTAGAAGATTGTAAGGCTGATCACAAGTTTACTTATGCAGCAATGGACAGGACGTGCTGCTTATTGTTCACCAAGTGAGCAACATCTTATAATGGAAATGTATGGAGACATCAAACATCGAATACATTGCAAAAGGCGATACATCTGCAGTGGATAAGCCCAGAGTCTACTTTACAGGCAATAACAGTGACTAGTGCTGGGCGATATGGAAAAAATCATATATCACGATATGGACTATTTTATATCACGATAACGATATATATATCGATATACCATAATAAAGTATGTTTCCAGTTATTCTCTGAAAAGTTTGACAAAAATTTTATTGCTTACTTTTCAACTTCATTTTGAAAGGACATTTAGCTGAACTGTCACAAACATACATTTTAGTGCAGCAAAAACAGGTAGGTACAGAGGTACAGTAGCTTTCACATTTTTTTTTTAAAGTGCACAACAGTTTCTGAGAGGAAAAACACATTTTTGCACTGAAGTTCAGCTATAAAAAATAAACACAAATTATTTTTCAACTTTCTGAAGTCTGTAACCTTCTGGTGCAAAGTTTGCAAACCAATATAAAGTGTCTAAAGTAAACATCGTTGAAGAGAACTCTGTTTAACTCCTTACCATTCCTGTATAATTTGCATAAAACGCCTATCCAAGGCATACCCAAAGTAAATTGAAAGCTGTTCTTGAACCGTTTGTAGCACATGGATGGTTTTGGTCTCTTTTGAAAGGTAACACTCTGAAGTTTTCTCCCAACTGTCAGAATCACTGTAAGTGCTACTAGCATTGAGTAATCTAAGTTCTTAATCTAAGTTTGAACACACTGAAATATAAGTTTTTTATTTCCGCCTGAATTTCTTTTGTAAACAGATGTCTGCAGATGAGTGCAGCTGTGACTTATTAGCTGGAAAACACAATGGGACCACAGCATGAAGCCTTACCTAGTGCAAGTTCAAATTTGATAACAATACCACTAAATGAGTATTTTACACACGTTTTTGTAAGAGTATGTCTAGGCATTTCCAAAAATGGCCATTTGGAGTCTCCAAAATGGCACTTGGATAAACATGGCCACATACCTCAGATAAAAGAACATAACTCTTGAACGTTTCATCGTACAGTCATAATCTTGGCCTCTAATGAAAGGTGACACTTAGAGGTATCCTATCCCACATCCAGATTCACTATCAATATTGCTGAAAAAAAGTTACTGAAACATAAAGCTAAACTTTGCATATAAAAAGAGTCAAAACAAGTGTTGTTGTGGAAAATGTAATTTATATAAAAAAATGACTATCTTTTACAACACAGCAAACTATTCACATATTTGAACATATTTACAATTATAACCATTTACAGGTTGGCAGCATGCCAGTCACTGTAGCAATCTCTAGTCGGTATCAAGCACAAAGGCACATCACATGAGGAGCATTTCAACTGTGTTTTAGCATGACAATGTCTGCACTTCAGCCTACCAGTAGTCCTCTGCCCACTGATAAAAACCAGTATGTGATGTGCTCCACGCGGAGCAGGAGGTGGGACGGGTCTGGCTGTGAAGGAAGACCCTGCTTCTGCCAGCTGCTCGGTGAGGGTCTCTCAGAATGCCTTCTGGTGCAGAGGGATCTCTCCTCTCCACCCATACACCTGGAACAACAATGAAAAAAAATATATACAAAAACATAAATATGTGCAACAAAAAAATAGTTTCATTTCAAATTGAATACACAGTTGAATATACAGCACATACCGGCTGTACTCCTTCACAGCTGGTGGAACTGAGATGTCCTTCATCTGCCAATGTCCATCTGCACCTTTGATCCTCTATGTGACTACTTGCTGACTGGCTCCCAATCCACATCTGAATCCTCAGATGACTGCCCATTATGTGAAAATAAAGAAATATCATTTACAAAACTTTCCATCTTTTCTGTATTGTACTACCTTGCGGAATGAAACACCCCCCCCCCCCCCCCCCCCCACACACACACACACACACACACACCCCAACAAACAACTCACACATACTCCTCCCCACACACACACACACAAACTAAGGCTTTTGTATTTATTTAAAGTAAAACTTGTTTATGTCGAAATGTACAGTAATACGTAATATAATATGAATAATACTACCAATTATGATACAATATATATGTAATAATATAATATAAGCTGTAATTTAAGTCACAATTTATTTAAATACTTACGTATGCAGAGCAAATTCTTCTCCGACGGAGAAAATGTCTTCTGCGCAGGCGTGCGCTCTGTTATCTGATCTTATCTGATCTTCTCTCCTGACACGTCACTTTCACGATGAGCAAATTCCTCCTCTTCCTTCTTGGACAGTCCTTTTTACCATTATTCTACAATAAATAAGCTCCCATACTGAAAAAACGCTAAGAAATAAGCCACAATGCATGCGCCCCGCTGAGACGCGTGGTCAGGTGCGTTCACAGTGTTTTCAAAGACAGCTGTCGGCCGTCGCATCCGACGGCAACTTTTCCATTTGCGACGCCTACTTTCCCTTGGGTAAATAAATTATGAAATAAAGTTTTCTTAAAAGAGCCAAGTGTCCACAAAGGTTTTTGAGTTAATAAACTTGAAAGTTTCGTTTTCGCCACACCATCGTTTGAATCTGCTTGCATACGTCGATCACACGTTCGGCAGTTTCCAACGGAAACTGCTCTGTTTAAGACAACATATTGTAGCGTCCGGCTGGACGCGATAGAAAGAACGGACGAAAACAACCGTCGCTTTATTTCAACCAGAACCGGTTACTGTCGGCCGTAACCACGCCAAAAATAAAAGACAGCAGTACAGGAGAATAACACAGCGGCTCATCAGTTAGCCGCTCTCGGGCTAACACACAGGCTTCCGTTTCTCTTTGTTGCTAGTCCTGCCCCCTAACCTATTCTACCCAATAACCTGCCTGCCTCAGCTCGAGATGCATTCAATGAACTCATGTAATCCGAACAACAGAACATCTAAACAATAACAGAGCATCATAACATGAACATAATGTCAGGGTTGCTACAATATTCTGTATTCCAAGATGAGCAAAATGGCAGAAAATGACTGAAAACTAGCCTGTATGTGTTAAATAATTAACACAAATTAGGCACAGATTTCAGATAAATGTGTCATTTTTAACTGTACTTTTGCATTCCAAATTAAAGATGAATGTGTAAGAATGTTAGTAAATTAGAGACTAGCCAAACTTGAAATACATACACGTTGTTTAGCCTCTTGTAACTTCAAGGCCCATTCTAATGTAGAATCAGATTAATATCAAGGACGTTAATGTTATCATAAACCAAGCAAACATGGAGTTATAAAATAACCAGTTTATTTTCATTTGATTTGTTATTAAATACATGTATCACACTTTGCTCTTTCAAACTTGCAATTACTTTCTTTACTCTTGTTTAACAGTAGACATGCAACGTTATGGCTAGGGTTATTTTAATTAAAAAAAAAGGTATCTGAACATCCCATTTTGCGTCTCAAAATGCTGGAAAATACGTCTCAGAGAGTCTAGAATTTCAAAATTTCCTGGGGGAGATGCCCCCTTCGGGCCTTGCAACTCCTACTTCACTCAACGCAGCTTCTACTTTCGAAAGTTGTGAAAACACTGGTTCATGAGACTAGGTAATTACCATTTACGCTCAGCTTTCTTTGTTTCCCCGTTATCTCCACCCCCTCATGCGTCACATCGTTGTTTTCAGAATTTTATTGGCTTTTCAATGCGTCAGTCATCAGCACGATAGATTCTAACTGGCTGGTTTTTTCATGAAGCAGAATAGGACATGGCTTCGTTTCAACGTTGGCCCTTATTGGCTATTGTAGGCTGTGGACAGGACAGGGAAGCTGCTGTATGAGGTGTCAATCGAAAGTTCAGATGACCCCCTCCATTTTAAGACCACAGACACGTATGTCAACACAGAATAAAGCGTTTTATGACGAAGAATACGCGGAAGTTACTGAACACCGACCAGCTACCAGTGGCGTTTTTGTGGATATTTTCTGGTATGATAATGCATTTTGGACTAAATACTTTACTGGATTGGATCGACTGGACCTTTGTGAGTTCAACCAGACCATTTTTGTGGGAATATTTTTGATCGGACGACTTTTATAAGGCTCATTAGGTGAGTTGCGTTGATTTCGTAACTGCTTGTTTGTTTGTGGTGTGACAAAGGCGTTGATTGTACTTGCTGTTATGATTATATCCTGAAATGGTTTACATTGATTGAATTACAAGAATCTTAGCTTTCCAAAGATATGTCGCATGAGTGCCTCATGTAACATATGAGCGGTGTAAATTACGGTTTAGTTTTGGAAACTACAGAAATTCGAACGTTAACAGTTTAAGGTTATTTAATTACATATTTTCTGTAATAATTGATAAAATTAGGTTAGAAACGATAGAAGAAAAATGGCACGATACACACTTTTCTATCGTCCCCACGATATGTATCATCATATTGCCCAGCACTAACAGTGACTGAATGTGTAGCAGTCCAACATATAGTTTGTTAGATCACCCAGGTTCGATTCAGCCTCTGACTAGCAGAGTCTGTCACCGGGACCAGCTCTCCATCCTACAGGTTCTCGCTAAAATTACTTATTTAAGCTGGCGACAAGAAGATTTGCCTAGCACTAACTGCATACTTTTCATCCACATGCCTACCCTGCTCCCTCCAATAACTGAACCTTAAGTTGTTATTTATGTCATTAAGGCAGAGGTATACCCATTCTTTACAATTGTGGGGACAGTTTCAATATCAACCACAACGTCTTGCAGTTAATTTTATAGCAGGTTAGCAGGTTTAAGCGACATTAAATCAAAAATTATTAAACTTTGATTAAATATTGATTGAACATGGAAAGACAAACTTTACTTCTATTCTAAAAATCAAGCTGTGGCTTACAAATCGATTCATCTGTGTTGATCCAAGGATGATTCGGGTGCAATGGCCAATTCACTATCCTCCGAGACGACTGAGGCGAGGTAGAGAGAGCACGCGGTCAGGCCCCCGGGAACTCTGATATCTGGCTCCTCCTCCTTGATAGGCGTGAGCTAGAGTAATACGAAAAACTCCAATTTACATTCCTCAAGCAGGGCATAAAAGTAGAGTTTTTACCAAGTAGCCCCTGGATACCAGGTATTTGAACTTGGTAGCCAGCTAGCAATTTTGGTCGCCAGTGTTTTTCGTCACCCCATACGCCCCTGTAGACTGCTGACATCATCATGGACGCTCAATGGCTTCAGTGGCCTCTAGCATCAGTAGTAGACATTTCTCCAGCACATCCTCAGTAAATCCATCAGGGAAACACTATTGTACTAGTGTGATATTCTGAAACATCTGCACCACCACAATATCGGTGGAGGGGGGGGGTGATAGACAGAATTTCAATAGGAAATTTCATCAGTTCACTATTATTTTATTTTAAATGGGTTTTCTTTAATCGATGTCAATATGATCAAGAATCGCTTGTCGGTCTACCTATATAATGTATACAGTCATGGAAAAAATTATTAGACCACCATTTTTTCTTCACTTTCTTGTTCATTTTAATACCTGGTACCACTAAACGTCATCATGTGACTAAAACAGACAGAAAAGAAAACACTGAATGCATAAAAGCAGTGTTTTTGGCAGTACAACGCCATAGCTATTGATGTAAAAACTTAAGTGATTTATGTTATAATCAAGAAAACCATGGAAAATGGTAAGATATCAGCTCTTAAATAAAACTCTTATGAGCAATCTTTGTGGTTATCGTTATGTTTGTCCAAACAAATGTACCTTTAGTTGTACCAGGCATTAAAATGAACAAGAAACTGAAGAAAACAAGGGTGGTCTAATAATTTTGTCCATGACTGTATATGGTGATAGAAAAGTTTTGACATTATTATCACCCACTATCACTACATTTCAGAAGCATTTACAAGCATGTGTCGTAAGCCAGCCTGGCCCTTTAAGAAGGGGAGTAACCTGATGGGTAATGTAGTTTGTGAGGTGCGGGCGGCTGAACGGAGCAAGTGAAGTGAGAGCAGCGACCGAGTGTTATGGGTTTACATCCTCCGTTGACTGACAGGAGCTGAAAAATACAGACTGTGTAACGTTGTCAGTTCCTGAATAAAGTGCCATTCAGAGCAGAGAAAACTGGACTTCTCTTTCGTTTTCACTGGCGTGTTACCTGCTTGTCACGAGCCTGGAATAGCACGGTACGGCGGTTTCCCTGCTACGGTTCAGAGACCAGAGGACGTACGGTAACACATGAAAGAGCATTTTGATGTGATGCGATGTGCACCCTAAACATGACCACTTTTCACCAAATAAACTTTGTTTCTAAATTATTTAGATAAGTTTGCCTTGGTGACACATGGCAAATGTGCAGAAATCATAGGGAAAAAAAATAGTTGATGGTGGATTTTGTGGCCCTTGCCACTGGCAACAAGGCAGAAAAAAAACGGTTGAAATTGTCAAATTCTGGTCACATTTGGCGACCAGTTAGTCACGATTTTATGCCCTGTCAAGGATTGGAAAATGGTTAATCCATTCTTGCGTCTTCTTTGCTCTTGAAGAATAAATCCTTCTGATATTTGCCTTAGATTATTGGTTAGCTCGCTCGGTCCCAAGCCAGTCCTGCTCCTTGGAAGACGCCCCATGGAAGAACCCAGACCTGCTCAACCCCTCAGATCTTACGCCTCTTCGGCCAGCCGCACCTCACTTGCACCATCCCCCAAAGTCCCCTTTTTTTGGCACTGTTCAGAAACCACAACTCCTGATTGGTTTACGCACTAGGGCTGGGTTAAACGATTATTTTTGTAATCGATTAATCTAGAAAATAGTTTTTCGATGCATCGAAAAATCTAACAATTCATTTTTAAATCCGATTCGATTTCGATTCGATTATCGATTATCTCCCCATAATTTGACCTATATAGCAATTAATGCAAATTTATCTCCATGAATAAAACACAAATTTCTTCTTTCAAGTTCAAAAATGAATTGTATTGAACAATACAACAATAAAGTGCACACAGTTGTAGTGCAATGGAATCCTATAATAAAAAAATAATAAAATAAAACTTTACTTCAATAAATAAAACTGCAAAAAACACAATCTGAACCAAAATCTTATCAACATAAAATAAATAAAAAAAATAACAGCAGCAGTGACAGCTGCAATTTACAAAACAACACAATGTGTGACAGCAGCAACTTAGCCTAATCATTTAAATCTGTGAAATAAATAACAAATAAAGTCAAGTATTAGGCCTAATACAGTTAAGTGAACAGTAGTTTAACTTTTAGTAGTTAGGATGCTCTCAGTAAGTGCAGCAGCCTCCTGGGGGGTGCAGGGGGTGTGTTTTTTTTTTTCATCTGATAGTACAAACTTTTCTGCTTATCCCTGTCCCTGAAACATAAATCACAAACACAGTGCCCAGGTTAATAAAAATATATACTTCTAAATGATCTGCCCATACCAATAAAGTATTATAATAATAATAACAACAATAACAATAATAATAATAATAATACATTAACCTAAAAGTTGAAAGTTAAAATAACTTTAGCGTGTATTTGAGGAGTGTGTGTCTGTGTCAGTTAAAAAAAAGTCTGTCGGCAAGAGGCGAGTGTGTGAGGGGCGTGTGTGTGTTAAAGTGGGCACATGTTCTGTGTGTGCGAGGCTGGAGCACAACTTACGTAGTGCGGTTTGGATGAATGACGGGGTTAATCATTGCAAACAATGAAAGAAAAAAAAGTTGAAAACTTACGGTGTCTTCTCCTCCACACAAGCAGCTCCCGGGTGCCTCCTCTTAAGGTGCTGGTGCATCGCGGTAGTGCTTTTTTGATCTCTATTTTGCACAGGTCACAGACCACCGAATCATTACTTTTAGGTGTAAAGCACTCCCATACTTTTGACATCCTGTTACAAGATTCTTCTCCCCCGACTCGCTGCTACTCGATGCCGCGGCCGCTGCCATTTTTTGATTCTGAGTGACGACGCATCGACGTGCAGTTTTTGCGTCGACGTATTTTTTGCGTCGACGTAATCGATGACGTCGACGCATCGTCCCAGCCCTATTACGCACATCTGCAGAGATTGACATAAACACCCAAAACTTACATAATAATTCATGATTGCTTTATCCACATCTGGATGGGCGTACATAATTACCAAAAACTCACACGACAATTCATGATTGGTTTCACATACAATAGGGCGCACATAAATTAAAGCAGGTGCTAAGAATTTTTTAGAATTTTTTCTAGGTAACTTACAGACTTAGTACCAACTTGAAACTTTGTATATAAACAGATATTGTCATTACCTTTCTGGTAGTATATTTAGTTTTTTGGTACATCTTGTCATATTTTGTCAATTGCCAATTGAATATCGACAATAAAATGTGAAATTCGTTTTTTGCTGGGTCATATGAGAACTAAAATACAATTGTTTCTGCAAATTCTTTATGCGTTTTTATTCTATAAGAGAAGGAGATTGTTCAACAAAAAAAGTAAGTCTCAGCTACCATTACAAGGGTTTCAAATGGGGACTTGAAATGTGAACCGCACAAAGCGAAATTTATTTTGGATGTTCGAAATTTATTTTAAAACAAACAGCAATGAATAGACACCTAAAACTGACCCCATACAGCGTGCACATACAGGACTAACAGCATAAAAAAAATCAGCTCTCTAGCTACGGTATAGAAGATACAGCCCCTCAAAAATGGTAATAATTTTAAAAGCGTTCTCTTGTTTGTTGAGTTGTTTTGGACGGTACTCTGCTGTTCTCGGCTCAACATAAACACTTTACATGTTCAGATCAACATTCAACCACTTCTTACTGATTTTCTGCATTACTAAAATTTAACATTGATCCTACGGTTATTGATTAGAGATCACAAATCACAATAATCACCACATTTCTGTTACTCCACTACACTATGAACATAATCAGATTATATTTGCATCCTGCAATCACTCAGATACGATATTTGTAATCATCCGTGGCCCAGCCTTAGAAAAATTCTCTCCAATAGAGCTGGGATGATTCCAAATTTCTCCGGCTCACTTGTGTAGTGTTTCTACCTCGTAATTATTAATGATTAATAAAAGAATGGGGGCACCACCTCCCACCAAAAGAAGTGAGGAAAACTTTATTTTTCAATCTCTGATCTGAATGTAAGTTCTTTTCGGCTGAATTGGCTGGTTTTACATCAAAACAGACATCAGAATGGTTTTAAGGACATTTATTGAGACACAGACATAAAACACAGACACATATAAGGCATTCATATATATATATGTATATATATGTATACACAGATTCAGGATTATCTCATCAATATGAATGGTTTCCGAATTTCTGGCTATAGCACAGACAGGAAGTGACGACAGAGAGTAAAGGAAGGAAAAGAATCATAACAAACAAAATGTCGGGTCCTGACGGGATGTCTATAACTAACGGACAAACAAAGTAAATAAAGGGGGGAAAAAGGAAGAAGTCTCGAACTAATTAACTGCTAATAATGATGAAGCGGTGCCCGGACGTGGGTCCGTGGCCCAATGTCTGACTAAGCCTGATAGACACCGATCTGACCAGTTTCAGCTTTACCATACGAGCAGTCTTGGTGATTTGGGTCCATGGCCGTTGGTTTAAACGGTTCGCAGTGGATCCTCCGGGAACCGCTTTAGGCTCGATCAGGCTGGGGAGATTCTGCCCGCAGAATCTCTGGATGTCGCACGTGACTCGGGCGGATGGTCCCGCTTTCTTTCATCTGGTGTTCGAATCGGATCCGGGGTCTCGAATTCCAATTTGGCAGGCCTCGGTGGGGTAGACTGGTTCTGGTGTCCCTGGACACGGCGCTGGTTGGTAGGGGTCGGTTGTTCAAAGTCCGATGAGGCAAACGGACTTTCTGCGCCCAGGCCCGTCAGGGATTGCCGCAGGCCTCAATAACTTCAGGGCTGGACGGAAGTTTATTGAGCCAAAATTAAACTAATACAAAAATGGACAACTTAACTAAGGTTCTGAGCGCCGGGATTTAGGATTTCAAAGCGTCAAAAATCATGTAGTTCACCAGATGCTCTCTGCTGAACGGGGAGTTAAAAATAAAGGAAAAAAATCAAAATTGATGCAAAGATCAAAAAAAAAAAAAAAAGGTGACGAACTCTGACAAAACAGCCAAATATGAAACGAGTCTATCAAAAAAAGTAAACTGAGAGCGCTGTGTTGGAACACAGGGAAACTGGACTGAGTTTTGTTCAAACGGAGAGAGAGCAAAATTCAAAAAAAGAAGAAAAAAGGAAAGAGGGGTGCAAAATTCAGGAGGTAAAGCATAGAAGAGGCAAAAGAAGAAAGAAGCTTGAAGAAAAGACTGTCTTTTGTTTTATACCTTTGCATATTCATAAGTCTTATGCAAAATGAGAAATGGGCCCACCGAGGGGCAGCCCATCCACGCCCAGCCCAACTCCAGCCAGATCTCCTCATACACTTCCAATCCTGTGACCAGATCGCTTGATTCGCTCCTTTCAACTGCAGTTAGACAGTAAAACTTAACATTTAAAGTTTAAAACATGGTAAGACACAAATACGGCCACGTACGTGCCTCATTATATCAGAAGCTCACATAATCAGCAATCTTTATCAACACAATTAAAACGCATTCAACTGCTATTTATCCGTTGGTATTCTTTTTTTTTGGCCTAATGGGGGAGCTCTTGCTCCTATCTTGGGTCCGTTCATGGGTGGGTCCAGTCAGAAAATGTAGAGGATTTTATGTTTATGTCTCCCAACAGATAAGGGCCATCTGGGTCAGATAACAGGGTCCGAAGTGCCTCTTAGCCGCTGATTTAAATTCAATTCAATTCAATTCAATTCAAAATACTTTATTAATCCCCCAAGGGGGAAATTGAAGTTTCAGTACACCAGGAAAAATCTGGTGTACTAGGGGAGCTGCTAGTGTCCAGCGCTCCTTTTCATGCCAGGTCCCGTGGTCCGAGTTCTAACTCCAGATAACAGCGCTAACAGTCGTTAAAACAGTTAACAGCCGTTAGAACCAGTATATCTCCATAATGATGACAAGTGAGATATCTCCAGGTCAGAGGAGGAAACACCGATGAAACAGACCGTCTCCTCTGGGAAGACTGAGCTCCATTCAGTCCGGCGAGCGACGGAGCCGACCGTCCCAGAGCCCGGTTCATCATGCGGACCGGACCAGGCCGTTGTCGTCTCCCCCGGCGGTGCTGGGCCCCACCAGGTCACCAGACGGCCCCTGCCAGGTCAGCTGACCCATCCGGCATGTAGACTGCTGAACGGGGACAGCACGCCGCTGCCGCTTCGTCGGGGGCTCCCGTCCCGGCTCCGTGACGCTGCAGCCCGGATCCAGTGGCGGTGGTTGCCGCGGGTAGCAGTTCAGGACTACTTAGCTTAGCTTAGCTTTCCCGAACCGGCCTCCAGCGACACCGTCCATGTCGGCGGCGGCAGGTCTCCACCAGCTGCAAGAGGACCGATCCGCCCCCTGCAGACAGTATGTAGACATCGGACCGCAGATCACCACAAACTGGAGCGTCCAGCGTCGCAGTGATAAATCCCGAAGCAGCAGCGAGAAGCGTCCATGCCAGGCGTCGTCCGGGCAACAAGCTAAAGTTGGCCCAAGTTAAAGTGGCCTGGTTTGGCCTGTGGATTGCAACTCTGAGTTTGGTTGGTGAGATTTACACCCAGGCAATCGGGTGTCATCCTCCTAAAAAAACAAATGAAAGAGAAACCTCCATTAGCGTAGGTTGGTGATGGCTGGCTTTGACACCTCAAATCCACCTAGATTGAGAATCAGATGGTGCAAAAATGTTTATTCCACTTCCTTCTTCCTTGGTCCTGTGTGGGGGTGTCAGGCCTGCTGGAGTGTCACGAGTTCGCAGTAGGCAAAACGAAAAGGAAGAGTGTATTCCTCCTAAATAGCTTGAATTAATCAAAACAAAAAAAGCAGACGTGGATTCTTACACTTGACAAGGTTTAGAAAATAACTTTTTTCTGTGGGTGCTGTCAGTCAAACTGAAGTTGGGTGCCAAAGTTGGATTTTTTATTTCTAAAACAGAGGTGTCCTAAATATAAAACTTTCATGATGGAAATACACATTTCACCATTTTTAACAATGTGCTTTAATATGCCCATTAACTTAACTTCATCCATGGAAGTGAATTCTGTAGATGACAGCAGTTGTAAATCACTCACCTGAACACATTTTCTGTTCATAAGGTGACCTTCATGAGCCCCTAAGGGACATTTTTATGGAAATGTTTGATAAACTTTGAGGATTACAAAAAAAATTCTTGATTTCTAAACTGATAAAATGTTGTCTGCCATTGTAATGATGGAGTTTACTGAAAACAGATCAGTGTTGTCAACAAGAAGTATTTGTATTGAAAAGGCCTGCCAAAGAAAAGTAAGATGATGCTTTAAAAATGCTATACTTTGTACATTGTGCACATCAGTTGTCACATCATAGCTCTTTAACAAGTAGATTGAAGTTGTCAGGATTTTAATGTTTTTTTTTTGTGTGTGTGTGTGTGTGTGTGCGTGCGTGTTATCAAGTCCCAACCGTTACCTGCTTCATGACCTTGTGGAGTACATTTACGCCATGGCACACAGACCTTTTGTGTCCTACCCGTTGCCTCGTCCTCTTTATCAGTAAGCGTTTTATGCATGTTCTACTTTAACATTCATATTCTTCAAACTTGCCTCAGTCTTTCATGTGCATACATCATGTTAAAAACAAAGCAGATGGCTTAATGATTGCTGAAAATGTGTGATTTGTATTAGTATGTCAGATGTCACCTTCTAGCAACCTGCTCATCCAGTTACTCTGTTGAGCCACAAAAAAAGCCACCTGTAGGGGCAGTTACCATAGTTACCATACCACTGGTTACTGAGCTCCTTCCTTTTCTTTCAGCTTGGCTGCACAGTTTTTTGCACTAAATCCTTTTGAGCCCTGGACATCTCCAGATAAAGTGGACAGGGTAAGACCGTCAAGACCGTGGTTTAAGTTTGGACTAATGATTTTTGATAGCTGCACCATTAGTTCCAGTTCATCTACCACCATCACCTCTTCATTATAAATAAGAAACTTCTACTCCTTTGTTGCACTTTTGCGTTCCAGTTTCACACAACAGATATGAAGTATCCTGAGCTCCCTGGTCTGGAGGATCTCGGCATCACCGCTTCCTCCGTGGAACAGAAGGCCATTGAGATTCTGCGTCGCCACCGCCGTTTCCGTTACCTGGAAGCTGAGCTGGAAGAGACAAAGCCAGCCAAGACTGTAAACTATTAACATGAGAAAATGAGAAATCTCCTGACATACTTTGTCTTTAACTGTATTCTGTAGATAAAGATTTATCACCACATTTGAGTCTTGTTTTTATATTTCCATATTTTTATTAAAATTTACAGTACAATATAAATTCATAAAATTTGACAACAGTACAACTTAAAACATATTTAGGGCCCGAGCACCGAGAGTGCGAGGACCGTATTGTATTTCAAATGTTTATTATTATTATTATTATTATTATTATTATAATTATTAGGGCCTGAGCACTGAGGGTGTGAGGACCCTATTGTATTTTGTATGTTTATTATTCTCCAAAATGATTCGCCTTTTTGGGGGCCTTAACATACTCGAAAACTCACGAGATTTTGCACACGCATTCATTGTCTGTGAAATTTACGTATTTTATGGGTGCTGCACATGGGCCCACAAAAGTGGCTTAATAGTGCCACCTTGTTTTTTTTTTTTTTTTAAATGTCGAGCCCCTCGATATGCTTCCACCTACAGACATGAACTTTGTGTGACTGATGTATCATCCTCAGACCTACAAAAAAGTCTCATGGACCCCTGCTCTAACTCCCACAAGAAGTCCAATATTTTGAGTGGAATATGCAGTTTTTCCAATGTTTTGGTCATTTCCAGGCCTCGTACTTTAATGAACTCCTCCCAGAGATTTGGTCCGATTGACTCCAAACTGTTTTTGTTCTAATCTAGACACATGGCCGAAGAAAGTTTGTGAAGCATATAACTTTTTACGAGGGTGTGATCACAGTGACACGGTGAAGTTTGATGTCATTTCGAAGACTCGCCATGAAAGAGAAATGGGCTGTAACTAGGCCATACAGTGTTTAATCTGAGCAACTGTAGGAGGGGGGAGGGGTAGGGGGCATTGTTTGGAAGTCGTTAACTGCTCTTTGGCGCCATCTGTGTGCAGAGAGTCTCTAATGGATTATTCCAAGATGACAATCTGCTCATTTAGCAGGGGTGGCTCTCAAATTTTCTTGGGCCAGAATCAAGGGGCTTTAATATAGTCATGCATCTGGTTTGATGTAAAATTACTAGGGCTGGGCAATGATTAAAACGTTTAATCGCATTATTTCCCTGATTAATCACGATTAATCGCATTGTATACACAAAATCAAATAATGAATTCAAAAGTAGTGTAAAATGCACTTTTATTTAAATGTTCTGCTGCCATATGAACTAAAGTGCCATAACATTTGTGGTTCAAACACTTATAGCACAGGTGTCAAACTGATTCCTGAAAGGGCCGTGTGGCTGCAGGTTTTCCAACCATGCAGCAGCACAGCTGACTTGTTTTAGTCAATCAACTAGCTGTCTTTACTAAAGGTCTAAACCAGTTCAGTTAATTGAATGAAACAAGTCAGCTGTGTTTCATTCAACAACAATTCTACTCCAGAGTAGAATTATTTATTCTACTCTGGAGTTGTCCAGGGTGAGAGGCGACGGGCTGGTCTGGGCTTGCTTATAGCCCCCCAGCTTGGAGCCTGTACGTTGGGGTTTTCCCCAGTAGATGAGAGGGTAGCTTCCCTGTGCCTTCGGGTCGGGGAACGGGCTCTAACTGTCATTTGCGCTTATGCGCCAAATGATAGTTAGAGCCCAATGCTCACGTTGGCAATGACAGTGGTACCTGGAGGGGCGTGATTGGGAGGAACGGCCTGTCTGATCTGAACCAGAGTGGTGTTTTGTTGTTGGACTTCTGAGCTCGTCACAGTTTGTCCATAACGAACACCATGTTCAAGCATAAGAGTGTCCATAAATGCACTTGGCATCAGGACACTCTTGGCCGGAGATCGATGATCGACTTTATAGTCGTATCATCTGATCTTTGGCCGTATGTTTTGGACACTCGGGTAAAGAGAGGAGCTGAGCTGTCAACTGATCACTACAGGGTGGTGGGTTGGATCAGATGGCGGGGAAGAATGCCGGTCAGACCTGGTAGGCCCAAATGTATAGTAAGGGTTTGCTGGGAACGTCTGGCAGAGGAACCTGTCAGAAGGATCTTCAACTCACACCTCTGGCAGAGCTTCAATCACATCCCGGGGGAGGCGGGGGACATTGAGTCTGAATGGGCCATGTTCCGCACCTCCATTGCTGAAGCGGCTGACCAGAGCTGTGGCCGTAAGATCGTCGGTGCCTGTCGTCGTGGCAATCCTCGAACTCGGTGGTGGACACCTTGGGTGAGAGAGGCCGTCAGACTGAAGAAGGAGTCCTATTGGGCTTGGTTAGCCTGTGGGACTCCAGAATCAGCAGACAGGTATCGGCAGGCCAAGCGGGCGGCGGCTTTGATGCTCTCTGAGCAGGGCCGTCGGACAGGGGGTAAAAGTTACACAGCCTTGGGGGGGCCCATGGCAGAGGGGGGCCCACGGGAAGCTAAGGGGGAAAAAATTATATATTGAATATATTAGTTAATACCAAAACTAAATTTCATGACAGATATTGATCGTAATGCAAACTTGGTGGGCCCTATATTAAATGGCATATTGTTGTAATCCAAAAACCTTAAGTCTGTTGTGACGGACTACTCTGTGTGAACACCCCTTGGAATATGCGCAAAATTGTTAAGTCCAAAAACAGCTGTTTCTCACCGTGAGGCGCAGCTTGATTACTATTAGCGTATGTGGATGGAGAGATAATGTCGCAACCTCCCAAGAAATATAAATCTGGCTCTCAGAAACGTAAAGAGAGGAAAGAGAGAGAGAAGAAACAAAATGAGGGGAGTCAGCTGCTTACAGACTTCTCAAAGAAAGGTGAGTACAATTGTAACAAACGTTAAACTTTAAACACACAAGATGAAATCCCATTGTCAACTGCCGTAAGCTCCGCTATCATTGCTAAAACGGACATAAACAGCCCTAAAGCAAGATCAGATAATAGACTACCCTTTCAAATGGTCTTGTTATTAAAATAAGGGAATATAAAGTCGGATAATATTGCAGCAATATAACAGCAAGCAGGTGGACAGGTGATCGGTTGGTGTTGGTGATGGGGGGGGGGGGGGGTTGGGGGCCCACCAGGACCTCCTTTGTAGGGGCCCAGAATTTGGTGCTACGGCCCTGTCTCTGAGGCAAAAACTCGGGTGTGGGAGGAGTTCGGTGAGGCCATGGAAAAAGACTTTCAATCGGTTCCTCTGAGATTCTGGCAAACCGTCGGATGGCTCAGGCGGGGAAAGCGGTGCTTCACCAACACTGTGTATAGTGGGGGTGGGGTGCTGCTGACCTCGACTGGAGATGACGTTCGGCGGTGGAAGGAATACTTTGAGGACCTTCTCAATCCCACCAACATGTCTTCCGTGGAGGATGCTGAGCCTGTGGACTTGGGGGTGGACTCGTCCATTACTGGAGCTGAGGTTGCTGAAGTAGTTAAGAAGCTGCACGGTGGCTGGGCTCCGGGGGTGGACGAGATCCGCCCTGATTTCCTGAAGGCTCTGGATGTTGTAGGACTGTCTTGGTTGACACGTCTCTGCAACATCGCATGGAAATCGGGGGCAGTACCTCTGGGTTGGCAGACCGGGGTGGTGGTTCCCCTTTTTAAGAAGGGGGACCGGAGGGTGTGTTCCAATTACAGGGGAATCACACTCCTCAGCCTCCCTGGTAAGGTCTATGCGGGGATGCTGGAGAAGAGAGTTTGATCAATTGTCGAATCCCAGATTCAGGAGGAACAATGCGGGTTCCGTCCTGGTTGTGGAACACTGGACCAGCTCTATACCCTCACTAGGGTCCTTGAGGGAACATGGGAATTTGCCCAACCACATGTGTTTTGTGGACTTGGAGAAGGCATTTGACCGTGTCCCTCGGGGGGTCCTGTGGGGGGTACTCCAGGAGTATGGGGTGCTGGGCCCATTGTTACGAGCTGTCCAGTCCCTGTACAAATGGAGTGGGAGCTTGGTCCACATTGCCGGTGTCCAACTGGGAGAAGACCACGGGGAAGACCCAGGACCCGCTGGAGAGATTATATCTCTCGGCTGGCCTGGGAACGCCTCGGGATTCTCCCAGAGGAGCTGGCGGAGGCGGCCGAGGGGAGGGAGGTCTGGGCCTCTCAGCTGAAGCTGCTGCCCCCGCGACCCGATTCCGAACCAAGCGGAAGTTAATGGATGGATGGATGGATGGATGGATGGATAAAAAAAAAGTCTACAAACAAATCCAACAAAATGATTGTGGTTCAGCACAATCAGAACATTAAAACAGGTCATTTCTGAGGTAACAGCAGAAACTTTTAACGGGGAGTTCAACTGGTCAGTTGTTACAAATAACCTTGTTTCTGTTGAATCCTCCGTCTGGGAGAACTTTAAAACGAAAATGTCCATGTTAAAGTTCAGTAACTTTACCAATCTGTATCATTCATTCTTTCCATTTTCAATTGTCAATCAAAAATTTAAAAAGATTAAAAAGTGACATTTTATTAAATTTTTCATTTTTTTTAATCTAACACATTTTTTATATTTCAATTTTAGACTTGGATCAAAAATACAAAATTAAAAAATGGGCCATAGAATTGAATTAGTTTTATAATGGAGGACTGGACTTTCTGTTGTCATTACACATCTGTGCCACTAGATGCAGCCGCACTGCAGTAACCAGCTAGAGAACAGCAGGACAGTGAACACATGGAGCAGATCTGATGGAACATGGAGGAATGACGACAAAGTTTTCTTGCTGTCCAGAATTTTCTTTTTTAGACAGAATTATTAATATTTCTACCTGAGTTGCTACCTGAACTGTAAAGTTCACGGAGTTTTACCGCTCTCCATGTCTGTTTTAGCTTTACTGCATGTTTTTCCAGTTTGCATGAGATGAAGGCTGGATACTTTTCTGTAAATCTGCTCTGGACATCAGATCTCCGACTATTTATATTTGTTTAAAATTAGAGACAGCTGTGACAGTTACAGCCTTGTTTTGCCAACTTAGAACTCAGCTCTGAGTTGATTCAACTTCAGTTCTTTTTGTTTTCATACCTCTGGATTCAAGCTGGGCAGCAACCTTTCCATTTTTATAACCAAATTGGATTTTCACTGTATTGTCTTGATTCCCGACTGGCTTGGGAAGGTGGGGAACACCTGGGGAGGGCGGTGGCAATAGGTGCGAGGGCCCGATAAAAGCTGCTTGCAGCTTTAATTATTAGGGCCCGAGCACAGAGGGTGCAAGGACCCTATTGTATTTCAAATGTTTATTATAATAATAATAATAATAATAATAATTATTATTATTATTATTATTGATAGGGCCCGAGCACCGAGGGTGTGAGGACACTATTGTATTTTGAATGTTTATAATAATAACAATAATTATTATTATTATTATTATTATTATTATTGATAGGGCCCGAGCACCGAGGGTGTGAGGACACTATTGTATTTCGAATGTTTATAATAATAATAATAATAATAATAATAATTATTATTATTATTATTATTATTATTATTATTATTATTATTATTATTATATTGATAGGGCCCGAGCACAGAGGGTGCGAGGACACTATTGTATTTCGAATGTTCATTATTATTATTATTATTATTATTATTATTATTATTCCCCGAAATTAATCGCCTTTTTTGGGACCTTAACATACTCGAAAACTCATGAGATTTTGCACACGCATTCATTGTCGGCAAAATGTCAGAGGGTCTCATAACACCACAAATATGGGTGAATGTAGCGGGGATGAAAACAGCCGTGGAAGCCGCGGGAGAAAACACACCGCAAATGGCGGTGGAAATGGCGTTCACGGCCGCACCACAAATCACGGCAATGATTATAATGATGATGGCTGGGAATTCTGGAGAGGAGAGGAAGAATATCTAAAGTGGTTCCCAAATTTTGATGAGCCTGTTGGTTATTGTGGAGACGATCTGACAAATTTTTGAGCCACTTGATTTCATCTCTCTTTTTCTGAATGATGAATTCTGGAGCCTCATCACCCGTGAAACATCCGTCAGTGTGGAGTAGGTCTTTGTGCTGTGCCTTGCAATGAAAGATACCACACACTGAAAAGCTACAAGCAGTGTCATCTTGATTATTGAAGGTCTTTGAAAATAATACAATTCCATATGACCCCCAAACAGTGCCTAAAGATTATACAAGTTGGATCAGTGAATTTATTTCTATAAAAAAATTTGTTTCATACTGAATATATTTCACATTGACTGTTGAAAGTATTCCCTTATCTCAAACCGCTCAAACTATAGCTTTTTGAAATCTTTATAAGAAAATTGACATTTTCCAATATGGCTGCCACCTGTTGATGTCACAATATGCAAATTAGTTGACAATTTACTTACAGCCCAAATTTTGCTTCAACAATATTTCTCAATTATAGTATGCCCTTATCTCAAACCACTTTGAAATTGCAGCCTTTTGAAATCTTGAAAACAAAAATGGATGTTTTCTATGCCTGCCACCTGGTGATGTCACAATAATCAAATTCGATGACAAATCTATTTCCATCCCAAATTTTGGTTCATACTGAAGATATTTCTCATTTACAGTATGCCTTTATCTCAAACCACATTAAAGTTATAGCCTTTTGAAACCCTGATATCAAAATTGAACATTTCTCAATATGGCCACCACCTGTGACGTCATAATATGGAAATTATTTGAACAATTTCACTCCTATCACAAACTTTGAGTCATACTGAACAATTTTCTCATTGACAGTATACCTCTATCTCAAACTGCTTTCAAGTTATAGCCTTTTGAAATCTTGATATCAAAATTGAATATTTTCTTGAAAAAACTCCAGCGCCTAAAGGGTTAACATACTCAAAAAGTTACAAACTTTTGCACACACATTAGTTGTGGAAGAGTTTTACATATTTTATGGGTGCTGCACATGGGCACACAAAAATGGCTCAATAGCACCACCTTCTGTTTTTTGTATCGACTAGCCCCTCCATATGCTTCCACCTACAGACATGAACTTTGTGTGACTGATGTATCAGACCTACAAAAAAGTCTCATGGACCCCTGCTCTAACTCACCACAGGAAGTCCGATATTTTGAATGGAACATGCAGTTTTTCCAATATTTTGGTCATTTCTAGTTCTCGTACTTTAACGAACTCCTCCTAGAGATTTGGTCCGATTGACTCCAAACTTTCTTTGTTCTAATCTAGACACATGGCCGATGAAAGTTTGCGAAGCATCTAACTTTTTACCAGAGGGCGTGGCTGCAGTGACGTGGCAAAGTTTGGTATCATTTCAAAGACTCGCCATGAAAGATTGAGGAACAGTTGTAGCGAAATTGATTCAAATCAGTAGTTAAGACGTTGACTGACAGTGAAAACTGTAACTTTTTATCAAAGGGCATGGCCGTGAGAGGAAGGCCAAGTCCAATTTTTAGCAGTGAATGGAAAAGTCTAACTTGCACATGCGTTGTCATATCTGCCCCAAAGTCCATTCATATGAAGATTCTTCCACCCTGAACAAGTAAATGCATACATTCAAAATGTAACTAATCATAACCAATGTTTCTATTTCTGGCAGCATCACATATTTTTTATGACATCTAATTTTTCAATCAGAGTTACCAAACTGAGCAATAATATAGCTGAATATGTTAGCATAAATGAATATATTGAATATTTACAGTTGTGTTCAAAATAATAGCAGTCTGTCCAAAAAATTGAGTAAAGCCCAAAATCCTTATAATCAGTACTCGAGTTGAGGGGGGATGAAGGAGGATGGCATCCCCCCTGAAATAAAAACGATCAAAATCATCCCCCCTGTAAAACTGCCATCCCCCCTTTCCATCCCTCCCCTTTTTACAGTAAATGTTGGGAATATAACTTATAATTATTTCATCATTTGAAAGTAGTTCGCATGTTGAGCAAAAGAAATAGTAAAATCTGAGGGCACAGGGGCACGCAAAGATGCAATGACGCAACATGATTGTTATTTATAATTGGTTAATTGATGCCTGAGGGAGCGGCACGAGCTGCTGCGCAGAGCGACATCTTGAGGATTAACTGCACTGCAACGTGAGCATGAGGAAACGAGCGGCTGGACAACAAGATGTCAGGGAGTTTTTTTAAAAAGACTAAAATGACAGGTGAGCTATAAATCAAGAATCTCAATCACTACTTTTTATTAATCTATACAACAGTCGCCAGACTCGCCACAGGTTGCACAATAACAACACAGCTAGTTTTCCAAGCTTGCTGTGTAGCCTGCAAACTAGCTGAGACGAACTCGTGTTAACGTTCATCTATCTTGTTAACTAGCTTGATGAAACACAGGACTTGTCATTCAGTCACGTTAGATTCTGGTTTATGAGCGTGGCAAACGTATATAAGACATATAAGACATTCATATATATCAAAGGCACATCAACATCCCGAATTCTTCATATTTGGCTATAGCGCATGACAGGAAATGACGATAGAGAGGAAAGGAAGGAAGAGAATCATAATAAGAAAGATGGCGGGTATGCCCGGGTTGCTAACAGCTAATCTGTTATCAAAGTGAACAAATTAATAAAGAGGGGCAATTCTCGAACTAATTAGCTGCCGAATAATGGGGAAGTGTGGTCCGGACGTGGTCCGTGACACACGGACCGGTCTGAACCGTCGACACTGGGAGACACCAAATCTTATTCTCTGTCAGCCTTACCCTGGGCGAGTCTGGCGGCTTACTTGTCGTCGGCGCATCGGTTGGCACAGTTCGCAGTGGCTTTCTCCGGGAATCGTGTTCAGCTGATGTCTCTCTGGAGGTCTCCGGACGTAGCGCGTGACTCGGCGGGTCGTACCGCTTTCTTTCGTGGGTCGGTTCTCAGAATCCGACCGGCAGGCTGAGATGTCTGGTGTCCCGGTGGCGCCTGTGGTCAGCAGGGATCAGCAGTTAAGGAGTTCGATTGCCCGTCAGAAGTTGACGTGCGCCCCCAAAAGAAAAGACGGGGCAACAAAAATCAAAATGGTTAAACTAATGCAAAAACTCTGGGGATTTGGCAAAAGTTCTAGGCGTGGGGCTTTCGGGTGTCAAACGTCAAGCGTTTGAACACTACAGCAGCACGTAAAAGCTTACAAAAAGTTATCAAACTTACAACTAACTTCGTTAGTTGAGACCATTCAGCGATTGTTCTATAAAAAGGTCAATGCCGCACGACTATCGAGCTTCTGGAAAATTGAGGACTGGAAAAATGTGCAGAAGCAAAATCGCATTGAGAAAAATAAAAATTGAGGCAACCAAAATGATTTCAGGGTATTGTCCGCGCCACAAAGTTTCAAAGAAAATAAAATTAAAAAGGAGGGAAAGTTTCGGAATTAAGAACTAAGAGCAATTGAAAGAAAGAGTAAGAGAGTCAAGAGAGTAAGAGCAAGAGATAAGCGGGATCAGTGTAAGAGGGATAAGAGTTAAGAGAGCTAAGAGAGAAGAGAGAGGACAAAGGACTGATCTGACTTTATACTCCTCGAATATTACATGAGCGTTTATGTAAATGAACGGGGTTTGACCGATGCTGTCCAATCGAAGGCAGGGATTTTTCCCGCGGATCCAAGGCACTAAATGCTGGGAGATGAAGTCTTGATCCTTTGTCTCCTCGCGGTCCTTTTGTAGTCCACAAGTTTAAACACATTTAAGCAGTGGCTTAATTATCAGGGTGTGTAACCAAAACATCACAAACACAAATATCAAAAGTTATGTCACAAGATAATAACTTTTAACCTTTCATTCAGAAAATTGCCTTGTGGAAGAGAGAGCTTGGTTATGATGTATGAATCTAAATACAAGATCATTTCACGGCTTAACTTGACAGTCTTTCTTTTTATGCGTTCGTAAAACGTTATATTGTCTTCAGTTATAACATTTTAAGGCAATCAGTTGTAGTTGCTTGTCCTTAAACAGAAATGATTTGGTTATATCAACTTTTAATCGTCTCCTCTCCTCCTGACGTGAGATTTCTGGGTGCGCTCCTCTCACCACAGACCAGAGCCTTTTGATAGATTCCAGGCCCGAAAAGGGACTCCTTTGAAGCTCGGCTTTTCTACATACCAACTGTCCGAGAAACGAAGTTATAGCTTCTAAAAGTGGTTTTTGGATGAGAGTTGCCATGGCAACGGACATTCTTGAGTTTTATGGCCCCCCAGATGCTGTGGGGGTTTGGTACGATGATAAGCTGAGATGCCCATCTGCTGTGGGGGTTTTTTCCCATGTTTGCAGAAAAAAAATTAGGTGAGAGTTCACAGCTTGCAGAAGCGGCTTTAATTAATAAAATAAAATCCGAAGAGGGATCCTACACGTAAAACAGATATTTACTGTTAGCGTTAGACGAGAGTTTGTCTCAAATATTTGACCAGAATTAATGATGAAATATTCTTCACACGGCTATATTATTTTCATCAACAGGACTTGTCAGGCAACAAAAATAAGTGAAGATGTTAGCTAAAATTCAGATGTTCAAGGCAAGTGACATTAAATAGTTTTCCCCCCTCCTGGGGCCTGTTGCTGTGGCCTGTAATTTAATATTACAATGAATATGATAAATGTGATTTTACCTATACTGTACTTTCTGTCTATTATCCAAGAGCACGTTCATGTGCTTTTAGCATGACATGTCTACACATTCTATCAAACCCTATAATGTTATTTTCTTCACATAGAGGAAAGCCATGGCCAGGAAGCAGGAGGATCAAGAGCAGAAGGTACAGGTTTGATTATTAAACCTTTAGGGGTTAGACCAGTGGTTATTTTAACTGGGGATTCCCTGTAATTGACTTTTTTTCCCCCTCACAATAATTGAAAAATCTGAAAACTGTTAGTAATCTTTTAATGTAATTAAATAATTGTTAATGTAGAAACTGAAAACAAAATTTTCATGACTGTCAAAATGACCAATTGCAAAAAAAGTCTAGTGCAACCTCTAGTTTACACACTTACCCTTTTCAATTCATATGTAGGCCTATTAGTATGTAGCTCATTATTTCAGTGGCTATAAGGCACATTAATCTATTAATCTTCAGTCACTGCTTAGCTAACAATCAGAAAGCAAGAACACGAAAAATTGTCGACAAAAAACATGATTACGACAGTCTTTGGAAACTGCTATGAGATACTGAGACTTGAAACTGAGAAACTAAAAACTGTGCACCAGAGGGGAGAAAAGGAAAAGTATTGTAAAATGTTGAGAGAGTTTTTCTGTACTTCTGAACTGTCTTTAATAACACAAAAAAGAGATAATTGTTATAATTTTGCACTTAAAATAAACTTGGCTTGACTTGATTTGAGAGGATTCAGAAGTCTTATTTACAGTGTTTTGTTTTGATAATGAATTTACAGCCCTGCCCCTGCCACTTTTTTTTTTTAAGTGAAAAACATTGACCATCCCCCCTGAATTTTTTTTTTTTTGTTTGTTTTTATTTCCATGCATTGGGAACACTGCACATTATATTCTAAATCAAAACATGAAGAAAAAAGCAGAAATTCTTTACTCACTTTACAGAAAATGAAGAAAAATGAACATTGGGCTGTTCAAAAAAATAGCAGTGTCTGCATTTTACTTTACAAACTCAAATATTTACTGTATAAACTGAAAAATATCCAGGATTCAGCATTCCTATGAATCACTAAACCAGGGGTAGGCAACCCTGGTCCTTGAGTGCCACTGTCTTGCAGGTTTTGCATGTTTCCCTGCTTTAACACACCTGATCCTAATTAATAGCCATCATCATCTTGTCATCAAGGTCAGCATATGTCTGTAAATGACACGGCCACTTGTATAAGGGTGTGAAGAAGGAGGGAAACATCTAAGACCTGCAGGACAGCGGCACTCGAGGACCGGGGTTGCCTACCCCAGCACTAAACTAATATTTAGTTGTATAGCCACTGTTTCTGAGAACCGCTTCACATCTGTGTTGCATGGAGTCGACCAACTTCTGGCATCTGGGAACAGGTATTCCAGCCCAGGATGATCAAAGACAGTCTGAAGTTACCTGTGAGCACTGTGACAATTAGAAGACGCCTGTGTGAAGCTAATCTATCAGCAAGAAGCAAAACCAAGAAATACAGAGGAATTATGGAACGTTGTCAAATCATCCTGGGCTGGAACACCTGTTCACAGATGCCAGAAGTTGGTTGACTCCATGCAACACAGATGTGAAGCGGTTCTCAGAAACAGTGGCTATACAACTAAATATTAGTTTAGTGATTCATAGGAATGCTGAATCCTGGATATTTTTCAGTTTATATCAGAATCAGAATCAAATTTATTGTCGCCACTGAGCCAGCGTCCCAACACAGCAGAATTTGACTTCCCAGTTCACCGTCCAAGAGAAACATACAAAAACAACACAACATATGGACAGGAGTCAACGGTGCTTGGGTCAGCGCTATAAGAGCGCTTCAATTTAACAGAGGAAAATATGACCACATAGGGGATGGGGGGGGAGAGGGTAAAAAACAGGTGTCTCACACCACATGTCCTTGATCAGAGGTACATGTTGTGGGATTCACAAAAAAAAAAACCTCAGCACAGGCATAACAAGCTTAGTACAAGACAAGACATCATATCAGGAAAAAGGTCCCAGCCAAGCGGCCCGTGCACACTCGCCCGGTGGCACGCAGCCGGTGGCGCGCAGTGCAATCAGTCCGCTCCACGTGAGGGAGTACACCAGGATCCAGTGAGGACGTTGAGAGTCAGGGAAAGGCAATGGAGCGGGGGATGGTGTCGGATAAGACCTCGGTGAGATTCTTTTTCAGTTCGGCCTTGGCCAAGGCCGCTCAGGGGAGCCAGATTCAGATAAGAGAGATTGTTTTCGGTCAGACTGACAGTGAATTTTTTGCCTGCCTTAAGTCCTTTGCTGGTTCTCTCTCGTGGGAAATCATCCGAAAGTCCGAATTATTCGTGTCCATTCTCCCTAAGTAGTGCATGTAGTGACCCCAAGTTGTTATCCATTTTCCCCATGAGTTCATGCATCTGAAGCTGTCGGTGGTTCACGCCGTGAATCACGTCCAGTTTCCGATTCATCTCGTCTCTTTTTACAGTCTCGGCACTCACAGCACGACTGACCTCCACGCACACGGACATCAGGACTGGAATAGCAGCATCCGTGCGCTTAATTTTCCGATACATCAGGTATCCGCCAACGCCAAACAGCAGGAATCCGATGATCATAAATCCAAATATGTAGACATCTTCAGCGTCCTCGATGAACAGAGGAGCCTGGCAGCTCAAGCGCCACTTCCTCCATGGATCTTGAACGTACCCCGCTGGCTCTGTGCCATCTGGACATGAAGGCTCACCTATCGATTCCCTCCTTGTAGAAAAAATTTGATCAATTGCATTGAGAGACCAGCTAACCAGATCCATGGTTGATTTAGATATTCAGATTTTATCCGTATGAGGCTCCAAAAAAAACACACAGACAGGACAAAGAGCAGCGAGGATCAGATAGAGGGGCAGGAGCTCACAGAAAAGCGTCCGCCTTCGCTGGAGAGCAGGAAGAGAAGGGAAGAGAAGAAGATACAGTAAATATTTGAGTTTGTAAAGTAAAATGCAGACACTGCTATTTTTTTGAACAGCCCAATGTTCATTTTTCTTCATTTTCTGTAAAGTGAGTAAAGAATTTCTGCTTTTTTCATTATGTTTTGATTTAGAATATAATGTGCAGTGTTCCCAATGCATGGAAATAAAAACCATTATAAGGATTTTGGGCTTTAGTCAATTTTTTGAACAGACTGCTATTATTTTGAACACAACTATACCTCAAAGACTTAATTTTCTTTTTTTTTTTTTTAAAAAAAAAAAAAAACTGTTGTCTGACAGTGTACTTTTAAAGAATGGTCTTTGTCGCCATCTAGTGGCGGCAGAAGGTAATTCTCAAATTCATATATATAAAAACATTTATTTTGTGATTTGTTTGTTAAAATACAATGCAAATACTTAATGTAGTGACAAATATAAATCACAGGACCACAGGTTTAATTAAATTTAATTTTATTTGTATAGCGTCTCTTTCAATGCAAGTTGCAGGGCTTAAAGCAGGGCTATTCAATTAATTTGAAATTGGGGCCGCTTCACGAGTCTGAGACAAAATAAGGGGCCTGAAGAATATGTGATCACAATAACAAATAAACAACAAACTGAAATAGTCAATAGATATTGTCAATAGATATTGTATTTTATAAATGCAGAACATGTGAACAAAAATCCACACTTTAACTTCTTATGTTTTAACTCTTGTCCAAATATTTATGATTGCACCCATTTAAGTGAGAGGTAACAGAGGTAACAATATAACCAAAAAGTGCATAGTGTGGTGTTGGGCAACACAATGTGATTACAGAAAACTGCATGGTTTTCTGAGACAAAGGAAAATCATAAAACTCAAATCTCCAGCATGCCTGGCGGTTTCAGTTTCACACCTAGGTGTGAACGTGATGTCTTGGCCTCTCACTGGCTGGGGGACCCCCTTTCTCACTGCGGGGTTCCCAAACGAAGGCGGATCGCAGACCCGCTTTTTAAATACCGTGAGCGCAATAGGCTCGCTCTCTTTGCTCTTTTCCTGCGCATCGGATCTACTCTGCACGACTCAAAGCATCCTCTCTCGGGCCTACCCCGGCCCGTCACCGCTTCCAGCTAGCAACCGCGAGGCCATCCAACGGCGCACTAGTTAGCCACAGGTAAGGAAGACCGGTTCGCGCCCCGTCCAGCCAGCACCACGAGTGACCCGTGCACACCGGCGCGAATGAGGTACGGTGCCGCCACGGGAAGACGCAACGGCTCCACGCGTGCCTTCTAGGACCCGGTTCTGTCAAGATGCCGCAACCTGTACCCCCACGGAAGCCGAGAGAGCCAGGACAAGCAGAGCCGCCTTTGCGACCACCCGCGAAGCGTAACCCAACAGCGGCTCAGCCGTACTCCAAGCCTAATCACCCTCCCCGGACTCTACAACGCCACCGATCGCTTCCAGAGCGATCCAAGTAAGAGGCTTTTGTGTCTGGGCAGAGTTACTTAGCTTAGTTAATAATTTTGTGCTTACTGTGACACTGTTTATGATTGAGCCCACCGGTAATCCGCCGGTAATCCGCCGGTGCGTATTTACCCACGTGATTGCAGTGTTTCCTCACCACTGGCTGATCGTGCCGTGTTTTCTGATAAACAGTCAGGAGGAGAGTGTGGGAGTCTGCTCCACACTCTCCAACCTGTGTGAGAATCCTCGGAGCTATCACGGCATCGGTGGTTAGGAATCACCTTCGCTTTGTTGATTGTCTTCTCTTTACTCTTTCTTTCTTTCGTACTAACCACCTCCATGAGGACGTTATCACGTGATCTTATCGGCCATCTTGGTCAGGGACGAGAGGACCACGTGATCTCGGCCGCCATCTTGGTAAGGGACAAGTGACCACGTGATCTCGGCCGCCATCTTGAAATCCTCCTCACGCTAGAAGCAAGCTCAGTTTATCTACCACACACACACATACCTCTAGTTTCCAGCACACATGTACATAAGTTTGCACTGGTTTCCATCGAATGTTTAATTTGCTTATGTTAGTTTAGTCGTCTTTTAGTTAGTAGATATCAGGATCGTGATTCAAGTATTTGTTCATTTTAATACTTGTGTTAATAAATTCTGATATATTCCAATGAGAGAAGTTGTTTGTGGTTGTTTTACACAGTTTTATAACATTTGCTGGTTGCAGAGGTCTGTGCTCGGACTCACACCTTCTCTGTTGCTCTATAGCGCACACCTGGTCACAGGCTGGCACGCATAGAACAACAGCCATTTTGAGACTGATTGTGGCGTTTAGACCCTTATCCCGATTTATCAGGTGGTGCCCCGTTTCATTTTATTAACTTTGTTAATACCCTTCTGGTTATTATCCCTCAAGACAGTTGGTAATAACCCTTTTATGACTAAACGAGCACATTATATGCCTTATTGCACAACAGCGCCTAGAGACAATTGACATTGTAACAGATGCTATACAAATAAAATTGAATTGAATTGAATTGAATTGAATTGACGGGAAGTGAGGCTGCCGAGCCTTCCATCAAGGGGGTCGTAGAAAAACTAAATTGTCCGGCGGTGACATGTGTTTTAGAGAGTAACTGTTGCAGTCGGTCTGGAAGTAAGGTGCATTACTGCTGTCTGTCATGCACGACTCATAGTGTGCAGGAGCCGCATTGCTGCTGCATTTAAATACAGATGCTGCTGGCGAATGAGTTGGGAGGAGGGCCTGCATGTGAGTGTTGCGTTCACAAGCGGTCATGGCAAAGTTTGGCTTTTGGCACCAGCCTGCTGGAGAGAATGTAGATCACTGTTTATATGCAAAATGAAGTATCCTGCAAGGAATGATTGCAAAGTAGTTTCAGAAACCTCTATTAAGGCCTGGAGGCATCTGAAACTCAGCTTCAGCTGCTACCATGGCAACATTCAGAAGGAACGCCCTTTGTGTTCCATCAAATGATATCACATGACCTCGATGACATCACAAAGGTTTGTGATGTCAAACACAAACACGAGGTTCTGGCTTGTACTAGCAAACCTCCTTTAAGCCAAAACATCATGTGCTGAGCATTGGGAAAGTAAGCTGTGGATGATGCACACCTAAAATAGGCTTCTCATTTTTGTCACACCAAACAAGCTTTGGACCCTCATGCCGTTGCACAGACAGGACAAAAAGTCAACAGCAGGCTTTAGACCTGATTGGCAAACTCATTCTGTAGTAAACCCTGAGTGGTTCTTCGGCTCCCAACGTGGGGCTCCAACCCACCACCCAGAGATCAAGAGTCTCATTCTCTGCCAGCTGAGCTAGTTAGGCCTTTTGTTACTGAGAGCTGCGCTGCCGGATCCTTCTGGACACCACCTGAACGTTTCATCACTGGTTAGATTGAGCAGGGGCGCAGGTAAAACTCTGTACTCTCGCATTTTTTTGTGTGTTTGACACTTTAGCAGCACCTTAGATGCCTCCATTAAGGCCTGGAGGCATCTGAAACTCAGCTTCAGCTGCTGCCATGGCAACATTCAGAAGGATCACACTTTATGTTCCACCAAATGATATCACATGACCTCAATGACATCACAAAGGTTTGTGATGTCGAAAAACCTGGATTAGAGATAGTTCAGCTGTTGCAGGTACGTCTGCCATCTTTGATGCCAAGCACTTTGTTTGACTTTTTTTTGATAGCTTGTTGTTACTCTTTGGCCCAATAGTATGATTCTTGCTTTGGGTGTGAGAAGTCCCAGGTTCAATTCCCAGATGAGCCCAGCTGATTTTCCTGACATGTAGGTTCTGGCTTGTCCTAGCACACCTCCTGTAACCCAAAATGTCATGTGCTGAGCATTGAGAAGGTAAGCTGTTGATGATGCACACCTAAAATTGGCTGCTCATTCTTGTCACACCAAGCAAGCTTGGTTCCCTCATGCTGTTGCACAGACAAGACACAAAGTCAACAACAGGCTGATTGGCAAGCGCATTCACTAGTAAACCCTGAGTGGCTCTTCCCCACCCAACGTGGGGCTCCAACCTGAGATTAAGAGTCTCATTCTCTGCCGGCTGAGCCAGTTAGCCCTTGTGTAACCGAGCACTGTGCTGCCGGATCCTTCTGGACACCACCTGGGCTTGTCCAGGTAAAACTCTGTATTCTCGCATTGCTTTGGCAAAGTTACACCGAGTGGCAACATTCATTTCAGTGACTTACCACTGTTAAACCCAGTTGTACTGCATTTATGTTTGTCCTTAACCAGCAGTATGAAATAGCATTCTATGTCACACAATCTGGTCCTAGGAATACCTTTGTCCATGGTCGCTGGCATCACTAATGCCTCATGACTGATCATGGAACCACCAGGGACCACATGCTTGCAATCAGAGATCTGCCTCCAACTGACTACAGAGAAGCAAAGCGAGAGCTAACAGCCTCACTGAGCCAGCAGATGTATCGTTACCACAGCAGAACTGTCTCTATAGTTGTGTCAAAGGCACTGGAAATATTGTGGACACCAGTTGGCATCTTTGATGCTTTTCCGTATCAAGGGACATCATAGTTCTGAAAGAGTTTATCCTAACTAGGAGTAAAAGTCAGGTCTTGGATTTGAACTTACAGTCCTCAAAGTCATTTGATAATGTTGATAAATTACCTTACAGTGTGGCAACAAAATCCTTTCCCTTTCCCAGTCTTCCTCTTAGTCCAGTGTCCTGTTGAAATACGCTTCTTGGACCGCTGTTCTGGTTATTCCTCACGGTGCAAACCTGAAAAATATGAGAAAGAAAAAGAACCACATGTAAACAGGTGATGTTGCTTTCCAAACTTGTCGCTTGGTCAATGATTCAAGCTCACAGCCTGGATAGAAGTATCCAAGGCTTCTTGATGTTTTGACATTTTCACGCTGCTGCCACAAAACCATGTCCCTTTTTCTGCTTTCCAGTTAGTGAGGCTGTTCAATTCAATTCAATTTTATTTATATAGCGTCTGTTACAATGACAATTGTCTCTAGGCGCTTTACAAAGACCCAGAGCATGAGCTGTTAAGGGATGTTTTTCAAAGCAACAGTAAAGCAGAGGTGGGAGTTGAATTTGGGGTTGGTGACTGTTTATCAGGCATTTATCTGATGGATCATTGATTGAAGAGGACTTTTTTGTTTTTTTGACACTTTAGCAGCACCTCTCAGCAGCTCTTCTCTCCTTCAGTCTGACCTGTTTGTATCAAATGCTGTTCCCACTCATGTACTTATCATCTTTAGCCTTGGGGAAGACTATCTACTTCTGACAGCACATTCAGCTACCTTGTGAATTTGCGTGCGTCTGAAGAGAACTTTTAAGGTGAGGATTTACAAAGAAGCAACGGCACCAGAACACTCTGTGACCGGGAAGGAGACAGTCCTGGCGTCTGGCACTTTAGACCATTCGCCAGTCCGGACAGCACGTGACGTCGTGATCAGACTTCTGCTGTCCTGGGAAAGCCCAGAGATTTCTTGCCAGTGTGATGTACAGTTTATTTTGAACTTCAACTCAGCAGACAACTAAAGAGTTCATGAAAAATGACCTGCCTAAGATCTTAGATTGAAGTCACACCATCACTTTTTACAGTCAAACATTTTTTAACAGTATCAGCAACTAGCATTTTGTTGTGACGCCATCATTTTGTCCCCTCCCCTCCATCCACGTGCCTCTCAGTGACACTCTTAATGTCACGTCTGACTGACTATCACGCTTCCACTGACTGACAGGAACTGAGGCTGCCGAGCCTTCTGTCAAGGCAGTTGTAGAAAAACTAAATTGTCCAGAGGCGTGGATGTGTTTTAGAGCATAACTGTTGCAGTCAGTCTGGAATTAAGGTGCATTACCACTGTCTGTCATGCACGACTGACATAGTGTCCAGGAGCTGCAGTGCCGCTGCGTTTAAATGCAGCCGCAACATTTCTCTTCAACAGAGCTGAGATGATTCCAACTTTCTCCGGGTCACTTGACACCCCTCCTTGGAATTATCCACAGCTCTTGTCCCCCTGTCGTGGGCACTGACATGGTGACTATGACCCTCCAGCCATGATTCTTCATCTTTCACGCTGGCTGTCAGAGTCTGCACATCCTTGTTATCCTGTGATGCCCCCTGCAACACCTGTTGAGGGGCTTGCAGGAGAGTTGAAGCCCCCTCCTACCACTCGTAGATCTTCCAAGGCCCACTCTTCTTCCTGCAGTTCTGCAACTCCACAGCCCACTTCTCTTCAAGGCCTGTGTTCCAGTCATTACTGTCCTGTCCATTAGATAACAGCTAAACTGGACAAACACTTTGTGAAATTCCTGTTACATATATTTAGCTGACATTACTCGTCAGCATTACTCACCCGCCTGCTGCGATGAGAAGTCGAGGAGCTGAAGGGAAGAGCGTGACAGCGTAGACTCCACCAGAGGTGAAGATAGCGACGTTAAGTCCTCGGCAGGAGCAACCACCACTGCAATTCTGCAGAATACAAAAAGCTAGTGAGAGTCAGTGTAGAGGTTGACTTTTGCAACTAACTTGTAAGCTATGGAATACAAGATGCTGCGGAGTCCATGTTAGATTTGGAAAAACTTTGGTTGTAGGACCCTTCTGTTTCTGTTAGCGGATGGGAATTAGCTCAAATGGTAGAGAGTTCATTGTGCAAAGGCCGGTGCCCGATTTTTTCGCTCGCTAAAACACGCGAAAAACATGCGAAGGTTGCGCGAACGCACGAGGAATGCATAGAATAGTGAAATAACACAGACAATGTCCTGTGCAACTCCATATCGCTATTTCCGGGCGTATTTTAATCGAGTCATCCGCCGTGAGCTGGATTCGAACTAGCGATCTGCCGGACAAGGCAAATCCTGGGTCACACAGTCACACAAAGGCATAATATCAAAGTCCTGATAGATATATGAGTATATACAATATAGAAAGCCTCTGATAATGTTCTGATTATTAAATTAAAGTGCATTAAAGTCACACTAAGGTGATCCCAAGTCATGCAACAAGTAGTTTGTAACTAAGTATTTATTTTATTGCAGCAAAGCATCCTGTGGGCAGAGCGCAGCTGATCAAGTTCAGGGGTAGGTCAGTGGAAGAGTGCCTGCCCTCAGCCACTTTAATGGCTTTACAAGTGCCAGGTGACTTCTGAGTGACACACTGCATTTTTTTGGGGGGGGGTTTCATTAATGACTGTTTATCACCCTTTGACCCCCTAATGACCCAAGAGATGGACAGCTCTGTCAACAACCCCCCACCACCCCCACCCCTCAGGAATCAATTCAGGTCCACCCACTAACTGTGTGTGTGTGATGCTGTTAAAGTAACAAGAAGCACATGAAAGGATAATTAAGCTTATAGTCTTTTAATACAGTTTTTCCCAAATAAACATTAAGGGAAAACACACACAGCAAAACACACACATCAGAAAACACACACAGCAAAACACACACATCAGAAAATCACAGTCACTTCAGGCACTTTTTGACCTGTGACTGTCTTCTCTCGCAGGCTGTGGATTGGCTGCCACCTTCTCTTCCTGCCAGAATTCAAAATCCTGTCCCCGGGCCACAGACGGACAGGAAAACCGGTGCTTGTAGAAGCCGGAGCAGTGGATGCACGCCTGGCACGGCGAGCCCGAAGGAGCCCGAAGGAGCCTGGTGGCTTCCTCCTACCCAGGAGATGGAGGAGCTGCATCGCCCGGGGCAGCAGAGTGTCAATGTTTAGTGTGACCACCATTATTAACTCGCATTGCTTTCACCCTCCAGGTCAGCAGAGCTGCACAGGTCGCTGCTGGAGTCCTCTCTCCTCAGTGATGACATCAGAGCAGGTGGACAGGATAACAACTGCCTTGCTGAGGAAGCTTAAGGCGAAGGTGAGTCTCCATCCTGTCCACCTGCTCTGTGATGTCATCACTGAGGAGAGAGGACTCCAGCATCGACCTGTGCAGCTCTGCTGACCTGAAAGCAGTGCGAGTTAATAAAGGTGGTCACACTTTTTACATGTGTACAACTTTTGTTGCCAACTGTAATTAAAGCTGTACCGTGATTAATTTCAGATGTGTCAAAGAGTTTTTCAAAAATGCACCCACACAATATAAACACAGTATAAACACAATATATACACAATATATACACTATATACAAACAAGTTATTTGGCAGCTCTCTGCTCCTGCAGCCACTCCTCCAGAGGCTTTCCCTGTGAGGCCGCAGGGCAGAAGGTGGCGCCTCCAAAACGGCTGTGGCCAAACTTGGTCTTAGGCTGACCACACTTTGTACACTTATTGTATGGCACCTCTCTCACATATTTCCTTTTGGCCGCTCCACTCTCCTCCTCAAGAGTCCGCCGGTGTCAGTTCCTCTCCGTGAAGCGGGATACAGGAGCAGGAGGAGCAGGAGGAGCTGGGCCGGGTGTAGAGACACCAGGAGCCAGCACCAGCGACAGCGTGTTGTCGGGGTTTAGGACGAGACGCCCTGACTGAGCTGCTGGCGGCGGCGGTGGTGGTGCTGTGGGGGTGGGCGTGATGGGGCGGTCCCTGGTGGCAGCAGCGGGCCGTCTGCCTGGCCGCAGGAGGGGGGCCTGTCCCTCCAGATTCGGGGGGAGAACAAATTCGTGCCATGGCCCAGATGTAGGAGGAAGGAGCGCCAGTTTGTCCTTCGGGGCCGGAAGCTGGTCCGGTGCCACGGCGATCTGGGGGGTGGGAGGCATCCCCTGGGAGAGGACACTCATCTCCTGGGTCTTCTGCCTCTGTTGAAACCTGAAAAAAGATCATTTGTGTTAGATTAGTCGTCCTCAAATGGGGGATATTTGAAGGCTCTCCAGGGGGTACATGAGACCTACCACTGGATGAGTGTCCTTTGGTTGAGCTCAAAGAGCTGCAGGGTGGTTTCCGCCATGACTCGCAGTGTGTTGAGCACCAGCTCCCGGATGTGATGGTACGCCCCGAGGATTTTCGACCATCTGGGGGTCGACACTCCAGCCTTCTTGGTTGGGGACTTGTGCAACGTGCACAGTTTGATGCACATTGCCTCAACCAAGCGGCTGGTGCTGGGCCACTGTGCCGGACCCCCAGGATGGCCTATCAGGCAGCGCTTCACGCTCTCCACGCCCGGTGTGACTCGAGACCGCTTCGGAGCCTTGAAGCGGCCGTGTGTGAGGCGCTCCTGGTGGCGAGGCTGGTAGTC
Organism: Hirundichthys speculiger; assembly: GCA_018398805.1. Classification (NCBI taxonomy): domain Eukaryota; kingdom Metazoa; phylum Chordata; class Actinopteri; order Beloniformes; family Exocoetidae; genus Hirundichthys; species Hirundichthys speculiger. The sequence goes on from JAGFBZ010000108.1 coordinate 232,092, forward strand.
CACACGCTGCTTGTCAACCTCCGGGAGAGCTGCCCACAGCCGGACGATCTGGCCCACCTGCAGCTCGGTGAGGTAAGGAGCCTCATGGAGATCCACCAGGCAGGCGGCGAGATCCTGGACCTTGTCCCACCTGGCGATCCCATCCGGCCCGATGACTTCTCCCTAATAAGTTCATAGACTAAAATTAATATATGTGAAATAAAATGTCATTGAGATTGGACTGAAATAGTTATTGAAGTGTCTTACCTGAGCCTCACCAGACGTGCTGCTTGAAGGAAGCACATCAGCAGGTGGTGCAGGGGCCTGAGGAGGAGGGGGCGGAGGTGGAGGTGGAGGTGGAGGTGGCTGAGAAGAGGCCTGAAGACCTGGTGACGATGAGGGCCTGCTCTGCACAGCACGGGAGGGGTCGTCCTCATACAGGACAGGAACTGTGATGTCCTCCACGCTCTCTTCAACATACCCCTCATCTTGGATGTCCTCATCATTGACCTCCTCCACCAGCCTGTCCTCCTCCTCGGGGTCCTGGAGCACTGGGGTCAGCTCCTTGCCGGTCTGACTGTACAGATACTCCATACCCAGCAGTTCACCTTGGAAAAAACAAAAAAACAAAACAGAAAAAAGAGCGTATTATATATATATTTCACTGAATACATTAATGGTTAGATTGATTAATACTTAGTGTAAATGACAGTGAATGACTTCTGACTGCCAACTAGTGACCAGGGAGGAGACTACTGAGCCCTGTGAGCATCACCTAAGTGTTCACCTGTGCTCATCTCCATCACCTTGTTCCTTTGTTCTCCTGCTGAGTCTCTCAATTGTTTGGACAATTTAGAGGTAAGTGAGTAAATTTCCCTCTGGTGTGCTGATACAGTGTCAGTACAGTCTGATGTTGTTTATTGTATTAGGAGGCAGAATCAGAGACAGTAAGGTATGGGCTCTATGCAGAGCTCCACTACTTCCTGAACTTAAGGCTGCTCTTTTATTTCCTGTCTTACATTAAAGGACATTAATGTTGAACAATGTGTTACCTGTGTACGCTCCAGGGGTGCAATAGCGCTCATCCCAGCTCCTCCCAAGCACCTTCTGGCTGAGCTGCTCCACCGCCTCTCTCAGAGCGCTGCCGTAGGACCGGATGGAAGATGCTCCCTTCACAGCTTCCTCCATCCGGTCATCGTTCCAGCGCAGCCCCTCCAGAAGGTACGCCTGGAAATGGGCGTCGCTGGCGCTGGTTCTTGAAGGTTCAGAACACAAAGAGGCATGTCACGTTTGTAAAAGATATGAAGTATCCATAACACGTGATAGAGTTATGTTAAAAAATAAAGACACACATTCTGAGACAGAAGAGGTATAAATCTAGTAACGCATATGTATGCAATACCTGGAATGAACCTGTTGAGGTGGAGGTGGAAGGACTCCAGGGAGGTGGAGCCCCGGGCACACCTGTAGCAGCACAGCTCTACGTTGCCTTTCTTCAGGGTGCCAGTCTTGATGTAGAGCGGGAAGTCCTCCGGGTCCTGGATACAGCCCAGGTGCTTTTGCTGCTCCTCCCAGATCTGCTGGATCCGCTCGTGGTCCAGCAGAGGAACGCCCAGAGTGTCCTTCCCACTCGGGCTGTCAAACAGACTGATGAGTGACTCGATCAGTCTGCTGGTCTCCTCCGCCCCCCTGGTCCTCCTCCTGCAGTGCAGCGCCAGCTCCCTCTGGGTGATCAGCCTGGTCACCTCCTCCTCGGAGATGTAGCCGACTCCCCTCGCTGCCAGCTCGCCCTCCTTGGCGCGGCGAAGAGCGGCGACGTCCTCCGGGTCCCACTGGAACACCCAGGTGGACAGGCGGGCCATGAACACGCCGTACAGGGGTGAGCCTCTGTGGTGACACCTGCAGCAAATCGCCGCATGAAGTGCCAGATGTCCAGGCGCACGTGGTGTTCATCCCACCCCCCGAACATGGCCTTCACCCGACAGGGGCCACGCTGGCTGCAGCAGTCCCTGTCCACATAGATCACCTTAGGTGGCGCCTCACCCGCCTCGCTGTACCGCCTCACCAGGACAGCTGACATGGCGCCAAGCGCTTGTCCCTCACCGGCTGTCAGGACTGAGACGAGCACTTGGCCGTACTCGTTCCCGACGTTGGTGCACCAGGCAGCTGTACCTGCGGCAGCACCAGCGAGCTTCTTCGTGACCTATTAAGAAAAGATAAGGAGTTAAAAACTGTCTCTTATGTTTGCACTCAAAACTCTGCATATAAAGAGGGCTGTGGTACCTTCTTGGTGGAGTCCATTTTCAGGACCGAGCCAAAGATAGAGGTGATCTTCGCCTTCACCTCGTGCAGCCGGCTGAGAACATCCCGAGCGTACACAGCCAGCAGCCACTTGGGCTTGGGGAGGGCAGGTAGGCAGGGAGGCTCAGCGAAGACGAGGGGGCGGACAACAGCGGACCGAGCGAAGGGCTCACAAGCTGACAGGTACTGCAGGATGCGCTCCATCCACGCCTCGCTGTGTTGTTCCTGCAGCTTCTTGAACAGCTGGGTCGCGCTGTTGCCCATCGTCCTCTCTCTCATTATCCGCAGCACGCGGCCACTACACGAGTATCTGAGGAGAGGAAAGAGTGTAATGTCAGAAAATACAACCCACATGTAAAAGCACCTGCTGTAATAATGGTTGATAGTTATTGTGAATTACCTGTAAGTGAGCAGAGCTGGAAATTGGCTGCGGTGGCCCAAATCCAGCTGGTCCAAGATGTCTTCCGACCACGCTGGATACTTCTTGGAGCAGCCTTTACACTCCAGGTACTCGGTGGCGAGGTCGTACCAGCCGTTGATGTCCAGCACCTTCCGCACCATCCTGTAGACTCCGGCGGCGGTGAGTCTGTGCTTGGCACAGGCTGGGCGGACGCAGGTCAGAGGGAACTGCCACATCTTCTGGGGCATCCACAGGAACAGTGGGTGGCAGAAGGAGAGGTCAGGTGAGGCGGGAGGCTGGGCGTGAATGAGGGGGGCCTGAGGAGGGTACCACCACAGCTTCAGCTGTGAGACCAGCTCTGGCTTCCCGGTACGTGGATTGGCCTTGAACAAGGTCTGCCGGATCCACGTCTGCTGGTAAGGTGGAAGCTGATCCTTCCAGTGACTGGGAAGCTCAGCTGGCGGCTGATGTAGAGGAGCTGCAGGTGGAGGGTCAGCAGAGGACTCAGGAGGCACCGTGGCTGCAAGAGCTAATGAAGGAGGAATTACGCAAACAGGCAGCAAAACAAAATTAGGTTGAATGTTGCGTATGATAGTAATATGTCATGAAAGCAACTCACAAACTGCCACAGTGCAGAAATACTACAGAGAGAAACTGAATGAATACTACAATGTTAAGGTTACACTGCTTTTAATATTAGTATAATATGAAGCAAAGAACCCAGGGTAAGCACATGGAAAAATATGCAAAATTAATTTGTAAGTATTGATGATGCCCACAGATATGAAACATGCACACAGACACAGAAACAACTACTGTTGTAATGATTAGAACAACGACTGTCCACCATCCCAGCAGTCCAGAGGGAGCTGAAGCGTGAACGAGAGGAGCATGCAGGGTCATTGTGAAAAACAAACGCATGAAAACTGAGGTGATTGATTTGGATGTGGGTGGGGTTAAGCAACAACGCAAAAAATACAGAGACACCTTTGTACATCTTTAAGGTTTGCATCCTGGTTGATGTGGTTTTATGCTGTATTGGGAATAAAAATGTATTTAAAACACAGGAATTTTCCACACAATAACATTCTTAGTGTTGTCACTAAACATTCTCATAATATTTGCATTTGTGTCATATGCCACACCTGTATTGAGCTGAGCTTCACACTGCGCTGCAGCAGAAACCATCTCCTCATCACCGATCTCAGCAGAATGTGGAGAGGAAATGTTAAAAGTATTAGGCCTACTGTTGACAATACACAGACAAATGTCTGCAAGGTGGTGCATACTTACCAGCAGGGAAAAGCTGCCGGGGTTTTGAGCGTGGAGGTAAGGAGAGCTGCGGTGCAGGAGCTGGAAAAAAAAAAAGGACAAGTTTGTATAATCTGTTAAAATGGTACAAGCTACACATGTAGGACTGCTGTAGGGGAAATTCAAAATTCACACTCGTACTCACAGAGTTTGACTGGGGAAATCATCTTCCTCACGATTTGTGAAGGAGACAAATTCTTTGCCAGCAGGGATTTAACAGTGGCGGGCTTCCATGGACGACTTTGGACTCCTGCTGGAGGTGCAGAGTAAGAGGAGGCTGCAGATGGAGGTGCAGAGGATGGAGGTGCAGAGGAAGTGGAGGCTGCAGATGGAGGTGCAGAAGAAGTGGAGGCTGCAGATGGAGGTGCAGAGGAAGAGGAGGCTGCAGATGGAGGTGCAGAGGAAGTTGAGGCTGCAGATGGAGGTGCAGAGGATGGAGGTGCAGAGGAAGTGGAGGCTGCAGTGCGTCTCTTCAAGACATATGCCTTGAAAATGGCCATGTTGGTGTTGGGCCAGGCATCAGCAGTCTCCAGGTATTTGATGAGGGCCTGGGCCTTCTGGCTCTGGTCCTCATGGACTCCCTTCATGGAGCGACCCTTGAAATCACCAAACTCCACCATCAAATGGCCCTGGTCGCCAGTGTCCCTCGCTCTTTTCTGCATGTCCTGCTTGCGGCCGAACACCTCCAGCTAGAGATGTCCTGATCCAACATTTTGAACTTCCGATCCGATACCGATATTTATTTGTACTTCCGATCCGATACCGATATCTGCCGATACCGATACCGGCCTATCTGAGCATGTATTAAAGTTTAAGTCATTTAACCAACTTACTTTGTTGTCAGACTCATGCTGAAAAGGGTTTTACTCCTGATAATAACTAGCCAGCTGAATTAGGTGCATTTGAATAATACACAATGGTTGGTAACGAGAAACTGACCTATTTATTCAACAAATCAACACAAAATAGACAAAATGACAAAATAACAAACAGAAATGGCATCAGTAAACCACGGCTTTACAAGCCATAAGTGCAGATAATATTGTTAATTGTATTAAGCAAACACAACCTGAGTTTAACCGTCTATTAACAGCATTAGTACCTGTGCTTTGACACTGTTCAGTGGCAGTTTGTCACGATTCCCAAACGTCCCAAATGTCCCAAACGGGGGGGGGGGATGGCTTCAAACCTAGCGGGTTGAGTGCCAGTGAGTCTGCTAAATCACCAGAAAAAGTCGCTAGATTTGTCGCTAGTCGCTTTTTACAAATTAAGTCGCTAGGGGGGTTTGGAAAGTCGCTAAGTTGGCAACACTGATTGGGAGGGAGATGCTCGTGTGCTGAAGGTGTGCTGGAAAATGCGGACCGGATATTAGGGAAACACAGAGCAAAACCTGGAATGGGTTATCTGAATAATGCGCTGCGCGGTGCGCTGGAAAACCGGGAACAGACTTTGGAAAAAAAATGAATCGGGAGTCTGGGTCTGCATTTTTAGGGCTTGCCGATCCGATACCGATCTGCATTTTTTTGCTCATATCGGCGGCCGATCCGATCCGAATATCGGATCGGGACACCTCTACCTCCAGCTCCACCACCATCTCTCCAATCTGAGAGGCGTACTCCCGGAAGAGCTGTTTGTTTTCATACAGAGGGTTAGCCTGCACTGTCTCCTTGGAAATGCTGTGTAGCAGGTCCAGAGCATAACCCAGGCTGTTTTCCAGGAGCCACCTGAACCTCTGGCCATGGAACATCCCAAACTGCAGCTGGCAGTGGGCGAGGACCAGGAACCGGTCTGCTGGGTCTCCACCATGGCCCCTGACGAAAGTACTGGCCTCTGCCAGCACCTCCTCTTTGGGTTTGGCCCTCCCAGACCTGGTGTTGGTGAGCACCTTCGCCTCCTCCGTGGGTACCATGAGCAGCCTGGTTGAACCAGCTGACTGGCAGCGAAATAGTGGGTATGCATACATATTCTGAATGAAAAAGAAAAGACTATTAGCTCTTGTTACCTGAATGATACCTGTATATGGATCAAAGACAGGTACAACATTTTACTGTCCCCACTTGATAAATCATATAAAATTATAATATGTGAATACACTATAACACCAGTCAGGACAAAACTGTGTATCATTTGGTAATTTTTGCAAATAAACAAGATTATTAGCAATTAATTGTGATTAAGTGAACATATTTTATTAATCTGAGTTTATTCATATACAGCCAAGATCAAGGCACAGCACAAAGACCTACTCCACACTGACGGATGTTTCACGGGTGATGACGGGTGATGAGGCTCCAGAGTTCATCATTCAGAAAAAGAGAGATGAAATCAAGTGGCTCAAAATTTGTCAGATCGTCTCCACAATAACCAACAGGCTCATCAAAATTTGGGATCCACTTTAGATATTCTTCCTCTCCTCTCAAGAATTCCCAGCCATCATCATTATAACCATTGCCGCCGTGATTTGAGGAGCAGAGGTGAACGCCATCACCGCCATTACCGCCATTACCGCCATTACCGGTGTGTTTTCTCCTGCGGTTTCTCCCGCGTCTCCCACAACCGCGGCTGTTTTCATCCCAGCTACATTCGCGGATAATCGCGGTGTTATGAGACCCTCTGACATCCCGACCACGTCCTCTGCTTGGTTTTTGAAGCCACACTGAGGTGAAGCACCTGTTATACTATGTGATGGTTGTGAACTATGGCGCGCGGACCCGCCGTCACTCCTAATGTCAGTTTCATCATCATTGAACAACTCTACGTTTTCCTCCTCGGAATCGGAGTCAGCCAGTAACTGACGGAGTACTTCATCGATGGTAAACCGACCTCTCGGCATCGTAAGTAAATGAGAAAAATACTCTTTCGCTCTGTTGTGCTCTTGCCCCGTTCAGCTACTACCGCCGCTGAGCCGCCCCGTCTCTGCGACGGAGGGTACTTTGCAAACTATTTTTCTCTGATTTAACCTTAGCGATATCTTTTTCTCCTTATTTATCCAAGAAAACCTTAAAAAATTACGTTTAATAACAGAGTAATACAGGACTTACCAAAGTGCGGACGGACTGTCAGAGTGAGAATGATCGCTGGGACATGATTGGTCAAAAGTAAGCCCACAGCGAGGGAACGTGATTGGTCGTTGGTCGAAAGTAAGCCCAAAGTAAGCCCACTGGGAGGAACGTGATTGATTGTTGTGGGCTTACTTTGGGCTTACTTTGTTTTAACTTTGGGAAAAGGTAGCAGGATCCCTGACTGCCTTTCTGGTGTGATGTGTAATGTTTTGCTGGCTTTGTTAAGAGCATTGATGGTGTCGTGAGCAACATGACTCTGACATGGGAAATCATTCCTGTCACATGTGACATCACTGTTCCACACCGCTCACATTGAAAAGAAAGAAACAGAGCCCTGGAAAGGCCTAAACCTGCTGAAATAGATCAGTTGGGAGAGCATTAAACTGAAGATCTAAAGGTCCCTGGTTCAATCCTGGGTTTCGGCAACATTTCCAGCTACCCCACCTCTGTGGGGCGTGGGGCTTTGAATCCACTGCCAATAATGCATGAGTTCCCAAATGAGCATGGGCAAGAACTTCTGGAGTTTCAGGAACCAGGAAATCTTGTTTCTCAAATGCTACAGTGTTAGAACTACCTTTACAAGTTCCATAGGGGTTCATGATATCTCATTTTGGAAATCCCTGAGCTTTTTACTATGATACATCATTTTGGTGTTCCACATGATCCTCAGGTTCCTTACCCTCAGTCAGGGGGAGTTGGATTTCTGCATGGTTAGGTGTGTATTTGTGGTACATGTGTGTTGCAGGTTTTACCTTCAGGAAGGTATGGGACGTAATATCCAATGAAGCTTCTTCCTCATGTTGGTGGTAATGATGGCTCCCTGTGTGAGTTTGAGGGTTTAGCTGTCATATCATCATACTGGCTACCCTCATTATTGTTCTACCACCCGTGTTCCTAAACGTCTTCCTCTGAGTCCAGTGTCCTGTTGGACCAGTGTTCTGGTTTATCCTACCACTGCAAAGCTAAAAAATATTAGAAAGAAAAAGAAGCACATGTAAAAAATGTGCAGGAGGGTGTATAGGGTGTTAAGGCATCCTTTTCAAACAAACAGTAAAGCAGATTCAGGTCGTCAGTCAGTCGTTGGATCCCTGCAGAGGTGGGGGGTGAGAGATTGGTTATCAGGCCTTCAGCTGGTGGATCTTTGCTTCCCAAGTGAAGCAAAGAAAGAGCTAGCGGCCTTGCTGAGCCAGCAGATGTGTCTTCACCACAGCAGAACTGTGTCTAAAGGTGTGTTGTGCAATAAGGCATATAACGTGCTCGTTTAGTCCTGAAAAGGGGTTATTACCAACCGTCTTGAGGGACGGCTGATAATAACCAGACAGTTAATAAAATGAAACGGGGCACCACCTGATAAATCAGGAAAAAGGACTAAATGGCTCAATCAGTCTCAAAATGGCTGTTGTTCTATGCGTGCCAGCCTGTGACCAGGTGTGGCGCTACAGAGCAACAGAGAAGGTGTGAGTCCGAGCACAGACCTCTTCAACCAGCCAATGTTACAAAACTGTGTAAAATAACCACAAACAACTTCTATCATTAGAAGATATCAGAGTTTATTAACACAAGTATCAGAATGAACAAACACTTGAATCACGATCCTGATATCTACTAACTAAACGATGACTAAAACTAACATAAGCAAATTAAACATTCAAAGGAAACCATTGTAAACTTATATACACGTGTGTGTACACACTCACACACACATTTCTTGTGTGTGTGAGTGTGTGTGTGTAGGTGTGTGTGTGTGTGCGTGCGTGCGTGTGGTAATGTGAGAGGGGTGTCCAAGATGGCCGCCAGCTTTCGCGATAGGGCACCAAAGATGGCGGATAGAGTCACGCTATGGTTCCTGCCCTAACCAAGATGGCCGCCGACTCTCGCGATAGGCCGTCACAAGAAGGCCGATGAAGTCACGTGGTGACGTCCTCACAAAGGTGGTTAGTAGCAAAGGCAGTGCAGAAAAGGCAGGGTAAAATCAACAATGCGAGGGTGATTCCTAACCACCGATGCCGTGATCGCTCCGAGGATTTCCACAGAAGGGAGAGTGTGGAGCTGACTCCCGCATTCTCCTCCTGACTGCTTATCTGAAATCAACGCGCGATCAGCCGGTGGTGAGGAAACACTGAGATCGCGTGGGTAAATACGCGCTCAATTGTAAACACTGTCACAGTAAGCACAGAGATATTAACTATTAAGCTAAGTAACTCTGCCCAGACACAAAGTCCTCTTACGTGGATTGCTCCGGAAGCGATCGGTGGCGTTGTAGTGTCCTGGGGGGGTTGATCAGGCTGGGATGGCGGCAGCACCGCTGATCAATTACGCTCCACGGGTGGTCGCAAGAGCGGCTCTCCTCCTCCTCTGTCTCTGCGTGATTAATGTGGGTATGCGGCGTTGGGCAGCAACAACAGCCGGGCGTCCGTCCCAGTTCATCTGAGGCCGTTCACGCGTCCGAGGCGCGCGGGTGATTCCTATGCGTCGTTTCTTCCGTACGTCGCGGCTCACTCCGTGTGGCGCGTCACGATCGGACCAGGCGTGTGATTGTCGTCGACAACCAGAGGGATCTCCTGCAGACAGGTCGCCAGGGAAACAGGCCTTTGGCTATTTACCTTGCTGGTGCAGGCCACAGAGATGAGCACTTTTTCTGGGTGTAGTGGAGGTCAGAGAGCGGAGAAGCAAGAGAGAGAATGGGAGGAGGTAGCCGGTATTTAAACGGGGGATCTGCGATCCGCCTTCGTTTGAGAGACCCCGCTGTGAGCCGGGGTCCCCGGCCAGTGGGAAACAGAGAGAGAGGGGGACGTCATGTTTCACACCTAGGTGTGAAACTGAAAACCGCTAGGAATGCTGGGGACTTGAGTTTTATGATTTCCTTTGTCTTTCTTTGTCTCAGAAAACCATGCGGTCTTCTGTAGCACATGGTATGGCCCAACACCCCCCCTTAGTTCCGAAGACTGGGATGCCGGTCGTAGTCTTTGGGGCTACCCACGGGTCGAACAGTCCATGTGTCACACCGTCCGGTTATGCCTGGGACTGGAAAAGCTCAAAGTTCACAGTTTAAACAGTTCAAGAGGTTGGAGGCTTAGTATCTGGGCAGAGTAGAGGCAACATCTGGGCAGAGACTACATCAAACCTACTTATCTAAGTGTGCTAATATCTACTTCATTACAGTGATATACAACAATAAAAAAGATGAAGAAGAGAAAAAAGGGAAGAAAAGTTAGAGAAGCAGGTGAGTGGGTGAGTTTGATTCCAATGGTGTTCTGGAATCGACTGGTGTGATGTTTTGAGGTGCATGTGTGTCCTTCAAAACAAACCAAAAAAATAAAATGCTCTAGAATAAAAATAAAAAGTTCCATCCCGACTTGTGTCGTTGTACGGTTGGTGAGAACTACTGGATTGAAAATGAAATGGTGTTAGGTGTTAATGCAGATTGAGTGAGTTGGACATGCATCCACTACAAAGTTACTCCACCCCCCTTCCAAGTGTGGAACTGGTTTCCACTGCTGAGGAAGGAGGTGTCTCCGACTTACTGGGTTGATGTGAGACCAGTTATGAAGTTGAATTTAAGAAAATGGCAGAGGGAACCATGTGGGTTTAACTGAGAATGTCTCCAACAGAGAGGTTGCAGTGGAGGTTGGAGAAGTGGGCAGGTCTGGACGTTTGGCATCTTAATCTTTTGACAGATCAGATGCAGCCGTCAGACCTGCAGGATCGGAGAGTCGGCTCATTAGTTTCTCTATAAACTTGGAGACCGTGTCCTCCATTTCTTGTCCTGCACTTCTCTTTCTGGGTCGTCGCCTTCTTCTGTTTTGGGAGACATTCTGAGGTTTATGTGGTGGTTGGTCAGTGGGTTGGTGCCAGGCTCCACCCCCCTCGTTCTGATCCTCTGCTAATGAGAAGCGCCTGCGCAATCTCTTGGACCTCAAATTAGTGTCAGTATTGGAGTGGGGCGTTTCTTTGCCCTCAAATGCCAAGCTGTCACTCTCAGAGCCACTCTCAGCACCCATACCTGGCCGTTGGTGAGTCTCCCATGCAAATTGCGCATATCTGCAGATTTCCTTCATGCTGAGGTTCCTCATTCTGCAGTGCACTTTGACATGGAACTGCACGCTCTCACCTCCAGGCCTGGTGCATTACGTCCTTGGAAATAAGCAGCTCGCAAGCGCCAATAGTATTTCCTGGGTGGCTCTGACTTCTTGTGCTTTATGGCAAAAGCAGCCAAACTAGCAGAGGTTGGGTCAGTGTAGGCAGAATACTCTTCCTGCAGAGCCTGACAGACTGCTGAGTAGCAGTCTCTGGTCTCTAAAGGGGGGGGTCTTCATGAACCTGTGGACGCTCCTACCTGTGGTTTTCCAGGGGAGCTTTAATTTCTCATGGGATGAAGCGTGGGGCAAATCACGGAGGCAAAACTCGACCTCATCAAGATAATCGTCAATGTTTGATTTTTGATTATCTGGGTCGAAGTGTTCTATGTCCCTGGCCAGGGACTCAAGGTGGTGGTACCAGAGGCCACGTCCATAGGACTGGCCGGGTCCATCAGACTCAGAAGAACTGTCCTGGTACTGGTGGTCATTGTACACAGAGACAGGACTTCTTCTCCGATGACATGGAGAAGGAATTTGTTCAAGGTTTGTTTGTGAACCACATGATGCGTGCCTTTGGACAGCGGGTGGTGGTTCAAAAGGGTTTCTAGCTACAGTGTGGCTCCACCTGTGTCGTGGATGCGGTACTGCATCTCCAGAGCACAGAGTGGCGTGTCGAAGGATGGTGGGGTGTGCACACTTTGGGGCCACTCCCCCTTTATTCCCTGTGGACACAGCTGGAGCTTCGTCCCAGGTGATGAGGTCTGGGACCTGGGGGTGGCCTGTGGCTCAGGAGGGAAACACAGACTGGCTGGCGAATCCGCTCTCACAGCCTCTGCTGGCCACGGGTCAGTGTGGGACGGGCTGAGCCTCTCGTCACAATGCTGCACCTGCTTACTGAGAGAATGAACATCAGAAAGTTGATCAGTCACATTATCAGGTTCCAGTGGTGAACTGTTATTCACCTGCTGGCTTTCCTCCCAGCTCTGGTGCATTTTGGGAGAGCTCTGACGTGAACGCTCACGGGACTCGAAGGACAGCTCACGGAGGTACAGTGACTTCTCACGGAGCTGGAGTGCCTGCTCACGGAGGAACAACGCCTGTTCACGGAGCTTGAGCGACTGTTCACGGGGCTGCCATGATTCTTCATGGCCCTTCAGCCTCTGAATGAGCTCTTCTGCATAGAGCTGGGACTTACAATCAAACATATCTGAAATATGCGTTTCTCTGGTTTGATCCTGAATAAGTGCGATCAACTCCTGTATCCTTATGCAAGTGCTGAGTTTATAACTGTTAAAGTAGTTTGTCTCCTCGGGGGAGAAACCAGTGGAACCAGCCACCGTGCTTTCCACGTGGGCTGGTTTTGAGAAGGGCTCGGTCCCTGGTGGAAGGAGGTCTATGCCACACATTGTTGAGTAGGGTAGAATAAAGTTACTTAAAAATTCAAAAAGGGGTTTGCAGTGCTGTTATGAATGCACAGGTTGGGCTTTAACCTGTGGCTTACACAATAACAATAGACTGCACTGTTAGTTCAACTACTCTTAGCTTGCTAGCTGGTTGTTAGCAGGTGTAGGCTGCTTACACCTCTTGTGAGTAGTTTTAGTTGTTAACTTAACTGTGGAAATTCTCTGCAGCCCTAAGTACAGTAAAACACTACACAGAACACACCTGGATTTCTTTTGTCTTTCTTTGTCTCAGAAAACCATGCGGTCTTCTGTAGCACATGGTATGGCCCAACAGGTGTGTCAAAGGTTTGGAAAAGTACAAGACAAGTGGGGGTTTCACATTGTGGACACCAGTTGCAACAATGTGATCAAACTTTTGTTGTCCTGGGAAAGCCCAGAGATTTCTTGCTGGCATGATGTGCACTTCATTTTGAACTTCAACTTGCCAGACAACTAGAGAGTTGGATGGAAGTTGGGCTACTGTTGGTCAAAGAAGGAGTGGAGGAAGGCGTGTCCACAGGTAGAGAGAGAAAAGGAAAAACAAAAGACTAGGGCTGAGAGTAGGCACTTTGAATATTGGGACTATGACAGGAACTCCAGAGTTGGTTGGTGTGATGCAGAGAAGAAGGGTGGATATTCTGTGTCTTCAGGAGAGCAGCTGGAAAGGGAGCAAAGCTAGAAGCTTCAGAGCTTAGCAAGGTTGTTAGTGCTTATGTCCCACAGGAAGGATGAGAGTTAGAGGAGAGGGAGTAACTCTGGAATGAGGTGGATGAAGTGATGCGCAGTATCCCCAGAGATGAAAGAGTAGTGACTGGTGCAGACTTCAGTGATCATGTTGGAAAAGGCAACAGAGGTGATGAGGAAGTGTAGGGCAGGTTTGGTATTCAAGATAGGCATGCAGAAGGTCAGATGGTGGTAGACTTTGCAAAAAGGATGGAATGGCTGTCGTGAATACTTTCTTCCAGCAGAGGCAGGAACCCAGGGTGACTTGTAAGAGTGGTGGTAGGAGCACACAGGTGAACTATATTTTGTGTCGACCATGTGATCTGAATCAGATCTGTACCTGCAAAGTAGTGGTAGGTGAGAGTGTAGCCAGACAGCAGAGTATGGTGGTGTGAATGAGGAGAATGAAAGAGAACAGAGAGTAAAAAAGGTGACCATCGTAGACCAGGACGTAGGAAAGGTTAGTAAGGCTAAAGCCAGGAGGGCATTGAGGAGAATGAGGAGTAGAAAGGTCCTGATAATATACCTGTGGTTTTATGGAAGTGTCTCGGAGAGGTGGCAGTAGAGTTTTAGACTTGGACATTCAACAAGATCTTAGAAAGTGAGAGGATGTCTGAGGAATGGGGGAGACGTTTGCTGATATCCATTTTTAAGAAAACAAGGAAGCTATGGTATTTTATGAGGGAGTTTAGAGCAGCAGAAAAGTATGTTAGAGTCCGTGCAGGACGTGCATGAGAGCTGGAAGACAATGGTGAGGTGTGCTGTGACAGAAGAATTCAAGGTGAAGATGGGACTGCACCCCTTCTTGTTTGCTTACGGTGATGGTCAGGCTGACAGATGAGCTTAGACACCAAATCTGCATGAGATGGTGAGAACTGCATTGCTTTAGGACACAGAGCTAAAGTTAAATTGGGTGCAAAGCATGCTAACCAGTTGTGTGTATGTATGTAAAAGACCTTTGGGGAAGCAATGTTCTTTCTTCTCCCAAGGGATGTTTACGCCACTCCCTCTCAAATGAGTTCCGCAAACAACCTGAGTGGCCAGTATGGGGCTTGAACCCATGACCTTGGCATGATCTGACTTCTGCTGTCCTGGTAAAGCCCAGAGATTTCTTGCCAACTTAATGTACAATTTACTTTGAACTTCAACTCAGCAGACAACTAAAGAGTTTATGAAAAATGATCTGCCTAAGATCTTAGATTGAAGTCACACCATCACCTTTTTCAGACTCACATAGTGTCCAGCAGCCGCAGTGCTGCTGCACTTAAATGCAGCCGCTGCTGACCAAGGAGTTGGGAGGAGGGGCTGCGTGTGAGTGTTGCGTTCAAAAGCTTTCATGGCAAAGTTTTTCTTTTCGCCCCAGCCTGCTGGAGACAATGTAGATCACTGTTTCTATGCAAAATGAAATATCTTGCAAGGGATGATTGCAAAGTAGGTTTACAGCAGACTGTAGAAAGACCAGAAACATAGCTCTAGTGATCACAGCTCAAGAGCTCTGCTGTCTGTGGTTGTTGTGGCCAACGGCGGGTGCTTTTACGTGCATGCCAGTCTGAGTCGCCTTCCAGAGGCCTCTCGTATTGACCTTCCATACAGTTCCATACGTCGTTTTCCATTGGACTGAACTAAAAGTTAAATCAATGTCAGCATGTGCGCTGCTCCACGTGCATTTCTTTGCTGGGGTCGTACTTTTCTGAGGTTTTGTCCGTTGGCGACACTTGGAGGCGACGCAGTGAAGTTCCAAACATTGGGAATCATTTCCTCCAGTATTTATATCCCACTACACGTGAAAGTATGGTGCTATTTATATTGTGAATCAAAATCTAAAATCTGAGAACCAAACCCTGAAACCCAGAGAAGGAAAAGTCAGAATCTGGAACCAAGAAATCAAATTCTGTCAACGAGAGCGTAATTACCATCCATACTCTTTTTAGAACTGAAAGAGAGAGAAGCACAACTGAGGAAGACAGTTGGAAAATGGAAATTGTTTCAGAACTGAAAGCGAGAAAACAAAATGCAACTTCTCTGATTTTGGATTGTGATTGGCAACATACGTGGCGCTGAGTTGACAGCATATATAAAGGAAGGGCTAATTTTTCAGTCATTAAATAACTGATTTAATGTAGACACATGAGCCTCATGGTAACAATTTCTCAATAGACCAGTTATTCAGATCATATCAAATCATGCACAAAATCCTGCAACCTAGAGCCTGTGACAGTGGCAGCTATGGCAGAATGAGAAGGAACGGGTTTCTAGCAGCCACAGGGATTTTTTACCCCATGATGATGACAGCAGTCGGCCGTTTTAGATCTCCAAGAGCTGTCCTCTTGAACTCTGCACAAGTTGGGTCTGACTTTGGAGAGAGAGATGGGGAGAAGCTGAACATTACCCGCTCCTTTACAAGTACTGACAAATGTGGCTTTTCTGAGTGATCGACTGCACGCGCATTGTGGCAAGGGTGCCATCTGAAGACGAATTTGCATATGTTAATAGTAGGAATTTCCATTCCATGATGTGCAAAAAATATGCAATGCACAAATGCACCTGAAAAATGTTGTGGCAAAATGGCCTGGATTAGCCTACGACTCATAAATCCTACAAACATCATGGTGGGGTTGAAAGATCACCTTTGAAAGATCATTAGATGCATAACTATTCAGTCACCCATCAGGTGACAGTCACGTCTATTGGTGTACAGGGGCAGCTATAGAGCAATCGGGCTGTTAAATAGTCGACGTTGCTGCCTTGATAGGGCCGGGGAGGATGCTCCTGTATCACCCTGACAAGGTGTCCCACATTTTGCCAACACATGTTTCCTGAGAGAACAGCCAGATTTCCTTGTTTTTGTTCTGATTGTGGTATAGTGGTGAGCGTAACTGCCTTCGAAGCAAAAGACCAAGGTTGGATTCCTGGCGATCGCAAGCAAATGAGGTTTTCTATCTTCCACCAGTCACCTTGGGCAATCTTTACAGGCTCTCTCCTTCAACCATAGAAGAGGGCTGCTTCTTGCTCCTCCCTCCTACTAATCTGCTTTGCAGTCCACAGATGACACAGTCTGAAATTCAGTCCTTTCATCCATTCTAAAGCACTGTTGGTGCAAAGCAGCTAACATGAAGAAGTACATCTTACCCTTTAGGACTTCTATAAACACCACTGGCACCAGGACCAAGTTATGAAAGCCACAGCATCTGAACTTGGATTAGAGTCCAGCAAAAAAGGCCCTCGCTACTGCCAGGAAAGTCCTGCATTGTTTGGCAAAGTTACATGTAGAGGCAAAATTCATTTTAGTGACTGACCACTGCCGACGTTAATCACGCTTGGACTGTATTTGTTTGTCCTGAGGCTGCAGTATTAAATAGGATTCTATGTCATGCGGCCCTAGGAATACCTTCGTCCATGGTCTCTGGCGCCTCTAATGCCACATTTCCCAAAGTGGAGTCACCAGGGACCACAGGCCCACAATCAGAGCTTTAACTTCAACTGACTGCAGAGAAGCAAAGTGAGAGCTAGCAGCCTTGCTAAGCCAACAGACTTTAGAAATGCCCAGAGAAATGCAGTGTGCATCAGAGAAAGCAAGAAATCAGGTGGTAGGGCAGAAAAGAAGGGAGACATAAGTAGTCAGATACGTGACTTGTACTGGCAAGTTAAGTATGACTCTTGAAAAGCATCTGAGCTTTTCCTGCGACAGGATTTGGTCAGGGCTTGTTGGTCTAGTAGTATGACTCTTGCTTCGGGTGCGAGAGGTCCAGGGTTCAATTCCCAGATGAGCCCACTGTCCTTGTTCAGGTCTTGCTTCTCCCTGCCTGTGGCATGCTTGCTCGCACTAAAAAGTACAGGCACAAAAAGTGATCTGTTCACATCATCCTGAGCTAAACAGTTCAGTGACTAGGTACATGCTGTCAGTGCACACTCTTTCAGTGTGACATTTTGTTGAAAATGCTCATAGAGGTGGTTTCAGATGTGCTGTTTCCAGATACGTTACACAGAAAGAACCCAAAATCCTCCTTGAACTCGACCTGGACCTTGTTAATTAGTTGAGCTACAGCAGGGATGTCTGCTAAGGTGTCCGTGACCTTTCGCTTCAGCTGTGGGCGTTCCCGTAAGAGCAGACACCTAAGGCACGTCCTGACAATTGGATTGAGCTCCTTAACACATAAACCTGGTCTATGAAATCAATTTCTTTGAAAACCTTTATTGCGGAATAGCACCTTATCTTGATTAAGGTCAAAAATAAGATTTCTGTTGTTACTGTAAAATGAGTGAGCTCATGCTTGTGAGCTGCAAAAAAATTGCAAATGTTTACTGTCAGAAAGACACCCCTCTTATAAGACACCCCATGTTCCTGCCTCTACTGGAAGAAAGTATTCATTACAGCCATTTCCATCCTTTTTGCAAAGTCTACCACCATCTGACCTTCTGCATGCCTATCTTGAATACCAAACCTGCCCAACACTTCCTCATCACCTCTGTTGCCTTCTCCAACATGATCACTGAAGTCTGCACCAGTCACTACTCTTTCATCTCTGGGGATACTGTGCATCACTTCATCCACCTCATTCCAGAGTTACTCCCTCTCTTCTAACTCTCATCCTTCCTGTATGACATAAGCACTAACAACCTTCCTAAGCTTTGAAGCTTCTAGCTTTGCTCCCTTTCCAGCTGGTCTCCTGAAGACACAGAATATCCACCCTTCTTCTCTGCATCACGCCAACCAACTCTGAAGTCGCTCCTGTCATAGTCCCAACATTCAATGTCCCTACTCTCAGCCCTAGTCTTTTGTTTTTCCTCTTTTCTCTCTGCCTGTGGACACACCTTCCTCCTCTGCTTCTTTGACCAGCAGTAGCCCAACTTCCATCCAACTCTCTAGTTGTCTGCTGAGTTGAAGTTCAAAATAAACTGTACATCATGCCAGAAAAAAAAATCTCTGGGCTTTCCCAGGACAAAAGAAGTTTGATCACATCATTGCAAAGTGTCAGGGTGGCCAAGTGGTATAAGGCGCCAGACTCAAGGACTGTCTGTCTCTTTCCTCCTCGAAGAGTGTTCTGGTCTCCATGTGGAGGCGTGGGTTCAAATCCCACTCCTGACACAGTTTTTCATACACACGGTCCTTTTTTTCCTCTGGATTTTTATTCTTTGGAAGATCGCATTAAATATGTAACAAGTCAGACAGTCATGCTGTCATTGTTGTTGTTCATATTTTTACATTTTAAAAGACCTATAGTCTCATATGGGTGTGCAGTCAGGCCGGGTGATATAACGACTGGCTATTGAATTAAATTTACAGTTCAGGAAAATTTACAGTTCTGGGTATTTGAAGTGGACAAACACCATATTTTATTTAAGGTTTAGAATTTGGAAAGAACAAAGCCTTCCTGCACACATCTGGCAGTGGATCAGAAGAAGAATGTTGCAGGTGTCTAGGTAGCACCTGCATAGAAGTGTGGACCTCATCATAGCTTGTTGTTGAGTTGTGTAATATTAAAAATTTGCATTTTGAGGCCTAAACTTCTGTGTCATGATGCTTAAGATTAACTGTTTGCCATTTGTCATTTTGAACTATCCTGCATTCTGTGATGTGAGCTAATGACCTCTCCTAATTGTATACAACTTGGAGAATTAATCCATTTTGCACCTCCGTTATAGTCCAGCGAATTGTTTAACAGCCAATTGACTGCCCCATCAGAGCACAATTAGAGAACAATTGGAGTATATGCTTATGAGTAAGATATACCCGAATTTATAAACAACAGTGGCGTCCCTGGGTCCCTTTTCCTGTGTTTTCTGTGTTTTTGGTTTCATACTCATGTGCCATGTGACATGTGGATCAGCCATGGTCTGCTTGAGACGTAATTCAATTCAATTCAATTCAATTCAATTCAATTCAATTTTATTCATATAGCATCTGTTACAATGACAATTGTCTCTAGGCGCTTTACAGAGACCCAGAGCATGACCCCCGAGCAAATATCATCAACTAAGATTATATAATTAAATCCAATCAATGATAATGGCAGGTAAAAAACTCCCACGTAGGGAGAAAAAAAAACCTTTATACCAAACAGTGGCAAGGAAAAACTCCACTTTAAGAGGAAGAAACCTTGAGCAGGACCTGGCTCATATGGGGGGACCTTCCTGCCGAAGGCCAGCCGGGTAGAGAAAGAAAAGAAGGGAGACAGGACAGAGAGAGGATGTAGGACAGAGAGAAGATGGAGGACAGAAAGAGGATGTAGGACAGAGAGAGGAGAGCACAGAAAAAGTAAAAATAATAATAAAGAAGTAGTGGAATTGTTGTAGGGTGAATGCAAGCGGGCTATGGAGGGCCCTTGGGCGTGTGGTCAGCGTAATGAGCCATGATAGGCTCTTGAGTATCAATAATGTGCGGGTGGGGTGTAGGTGAGGTGTGTGTGCGAGAAAAGGGGGAGGGGGGGGGGGGGAGGAGGGGGTTTGGGTTTAAGAAAAGAGAAGGGTAGGATTTCAAACAAAAGGATGCGATATATAAATATAAACAGATGGAGGCAGCAGCACTGGGATGAGATGGCCAGAGGACCAGGTCGCCGATCACCACGCCAGTCGGCACCCAAACACAAGTGGAGGAGAACCCCAGGATGGACAGAGGATGGAACTGCAAGTCAGCATGAAACCCAGGAAACTCTGGCCTGCAAACACACAGAAAGAAAAGGGGGCAGGGCAGAAACAGCACAACAAACACAGGAAAGCAAAGAAAATGGAGCACAGTTTCAGTAACAGGGTGCTCCCAAATAATTATAAATGAGCTGGAGGAGGAGGAAGGGAGGAATAATGGGAAGAAAAAGGAGAAGAGCAGTGGAGACACCACTCAGCAGATCATGTTGGTGTCCCCCTGTAGCGTAGGCCTATAGCAGCATAACTATGACGAAGCTATGATTAAGACGAGCTACTCAAGTCTTACTACTACAACTATAGTTATAACTATTAGCCCCTACACACTATAGATTAGACTAACTGTAGGCTTTACTGAACAGAAATGTTTTCAATTTAGTTTTAAAAATGGAGATAGTATCAGCCTCCTTAACCCAAACTGGTAGCTGGTTCCATAAAAAAGGTGCCTGGTAGCAGAAGGCCCGTCCTCCAAACCTACTTTTAGATATTCTAGGAACGACAAGTAATCCTGCACTCTGAGAGCGGAGAGCTCTATTAGGAGCATAACATGCTATCAAGTCTTGTAAATAGCGCGGAGCTAGGCCATTAAGGGCCTTATATGCGAGAAGCAGAATTTTAAACTCAATTCTAAATTTCATGGGAAGCCAATGGAGGGAGGCTGACACGGGAGAGATGTGATCTCGCTTGCGGATTCCTGTCAGCACCCTCGCTGCTGCGTTCTGGATCAATTGAAGGCTATTTAGCGAGCTTTTCGGACATCCTGCTAACAACGCATTACAGTAATCCAGTCTAGAGCTAACAAACGCGTGGATTAATTTTTCGGCATCACCCTGGGAGAGGATGCTCCTAATCTTGGCAATATTTCGGAGATGAAAAAAGGCAGTCTTGCAAACCTGATTAATATGCTGCTTAAATGACATATCCTGATCAAAAATAACTCCAAGGTTTTTCACAACTGTGCTGGAAGCCAGCGTAAATCCAGTCAATCCATTCCTCAGGTGTTTGGGACCAAAGACAATAACCTCTGTTTTATCCGAGTTTAGAAGCAAAAAGTTAGAGGAAGTTTGAAGTTTGAAGTTTGGCCAAAGGTTTTGTTTCCTCTGGTTTCATAGATAAGTACAGCTGCGTATCATCAGCGTAGCAATGAAAGTTTATGCCATGGCTCTGGAAAATTTTTCCCAAGGGCAACATGTATAAAGTGAAAAGGATTGGTCCCAGAACTGAACCCTGTGGGACGCCATAGCAGACCCTAGTCCGTGTAGAAGAAACGTCATTAACATGGACGAACTGGAACCTGTCAGATAGGTATGACTTAAACCAGCCTAATGCTGTCCCTTTAATTCCAACAGTGTGCTCCAATCTATGCAGCAAAAGGCCGTGATCAACAGTATCAAAAGCAGCACTGAGGTCCAGCAGAACAAGGACAGAAACTAATCCATTGTCTGAGGCCATGGTCGTTGGAGACTCTAATCAGTGCAGTTTCTGTGCTATGATGAGTTCTAAACCCTGACTGAAAGACCTCAAATAGATCATTTCTATGCAGGTGTTCTCCTAACTGGCTAGCAACTATTTTTTCCAGAATTTTAGAGATAAATGGAAGGTTGGATATTGGTCTATAGTTTGCCAAGATGTCCGGGTCAAGGGATGGTTTCTTGAGCAAAGGTTTAATGACTGCAACTTTAAAAACCTGTGGCCGTACCGTACCGTACCGTCTTCTTCCGCTTATCCGAGGTCGGGTCGCGGGGGCATCAGCCGGAGTAAGGAGGCCCAGACCCCCCTCTCCCCGGCCACTTCTTCCAGCTCCTCTGGGGGGATCCCGAGGCGTTCCCAGGCCAGCCGAGAGACATAGTCCCTCCAGCGTGTCCTGTGGCACATATCCTAATTGTAGAGATAGGTTAATCTGATCCAAAATTGATATACCAATAGAGGACATAACATCCTTGAACAGTCGAGTTGGGATGGGATCCAACAGACATGTAGATGGTTCAGCTTTACTGATAGTTGAGGTCAACTCAGAGAGGCCCACAGGAGAAAAACAGTCCAGAGTCAAATCAGAAACGGAAGAAATCAACGAAGCTGCAGGGACGTCCACAGCCTCCGACAGCTGGGCCTGGCCGATCTCATCTCTAATTTTGATTATTTTCCCACTAAAAAAGCTCATAAAGTCTTCACTACTGAGAGTAGCTGGAATGCATGGACCAACAGAGTTGTGACTCTTTGTCAGCCTGGCTACAGTGCTGAACAGAAAACGTGGGTTATGTTTGTTCTCTTCTATTAGCGAAGAATAATAAGATGTTCTAGCTCTGCGTAGGGCTCTTTTGTAGACTATTAAACTATCTCTCCAGGCACGATGGGAGTCCGCAGATTTACAGGAGTACCACCTCCTTTCCATTTCCATTACGTGCATTCTGCTTCAGCATGCGAATATGTGAATTATACCAGGGAGCTGAGCTCCTAAGATAAGAAACCCTCTTTCTCAGAGGAGCGACCGCATCCAAGGCGGAATGTAACATATCGGCAGTATTGTTAACAAGGTGATCAATGTCTGCCGGAGTAAGATTCAGGTCGGTGCCCTCAGCTATTCTATCATATTCCACCATAGGGAGATGAGAGAGAATGACCTCCTTAGAATTATTCACAGCATCTTCAGAAAGACATCTGCTGTAATGACACATTTAATTTCCTGTTTTAATGCCACAAATGCTGAACTCGAATGTAACTAAAAAGTGGTCCGAGAGAAGAGAATTCAGCGGCGACACTAACAAGTGATGAATATACCATACCATAGGTGAGAACCAGATCCAGGATATGATTAAAGCAGTGAGTCGGTTCTTTCACTTTTTGTGAGACGCCAAATGAATCTAAGAGAGATGTAAAGGCTAATTTAAAGCTGTCATTGTCAACATCCATGTGGATGTTAAAGTCACCCACTATGATGACTTTGTCTGAGCTGAGCACTAAACCAGCTAAAAAATCAGAGAACTCAGACAGAAACTCCAGATAAACACCAGCAGGTGGCCGGTACACCACTACCAACAAGACTGACTTTTCTGACCTCCAATTTGGAAAAGTTAGACTAAGTGTGAGGCTTTCGAATGTATTATAATTACATTTGGGTTTTGTTTTTACTTGCAGGCTGGAGTTGTAGACAGCTGCTACTCCTCCACCTCGACCCGTACTCCGGGGAATATGATAATTATTATAACCTGGTGGCGTAGTCTCATTTAAAGCTCACATACTCTCCCTCTTGTAGCCATGTTTCTGATAAGCAGAAGACATCGCAACGAGTCTCAGTAATAAGATCATTGATTAACAGGGACTTAGAGCCAAGAGATCTCACATTCAGTAGTCCACATCTAATTACAGGTTCTCTTGGCTCCACGTGTCTGACAGTTTTTATTTTTATCAAATTATTTTGGTTAACGCCTCTATCACAGCGCGCTAAGTAGACTTTTGGAGGACGGGGAATTGACACCAATTCTATGTTTTTGTTTTTGTTCGGCACCATGTTAGCACTAGCAGCTATAAAGTTAATTTCTCTATCTTTAGTGGACGGGGACGGTCCTCGAGAAGCAGCAGAGAAGCGTGTAAGACTGCAGCTCTGCATCCTGGCCTCCACCCTGGATTGTCAGGGGGAGCGTCTAAGAGAATCGGCCAGATTACTAGAAATAAGAGCTGCACCATCCTGGGTGGGATGAATGCCGTCTCTTCTAATCAGACCAGGCTTTCCCCAGAAATCCGGCCAGTTGTCAATAAAGGCCACGTTGTTTTCTGGACACCACCACGACAACCAGCGACGGAGTGATGACATGCGGCTAAACATATCATCACTGGTCAAATTAAGAAGGGGACCAGAGAAAACTACGGAGTCCGACATGCTCTTTGCAACATTACACACCGACTCAATGTTAACTTTAGTGACCTCCGACTGGCGTAGCCGGGTGTCATTAGTGACATGTATAATAACTTTACTGTACTTACGGTTAATCTTTGCCAGCAGCTTCAAATTTGCCTCGATGTTGCCCGTCCTGGCTCCCGGGATACACTTAACTATAGTCGTGGCTGCCGGCCTCACATACCGGACTATAGAGTCGCCAATCAGCAGGGTGGGTTTCTCAGCGGGTGTGTCGCTGAGTGGGGAAAAACTATTCGATATGTGAAGCGAGTGATGGTGTTCCACGCGCCTTTGCTTTGGGCTACGCTTCCTTCGAACAGTCACCCAGGTGCCCTGACTGGCCGGCTGCTCGGGTGCTACAGGGGGACTGCTAGCAGCAGCTACTCTAGGCCGCTCCGCCGCTACATTAGCCTGGCTGCCTATCGCCTCTGACGGACTATGATCTAATTGGCGGACACGCGCCTCTAGCTCACTGAGCCTTGCCTCCAAAGCTATGAATAAACTACATTTTATACATTTACCACTCTCGCTAAAGGAGGCAGAGGAATAACTAAACATTTCACACACTGAGCAGCGGGAGGGGGAAACAGAAGGAGAAGAAGCCATGCTAAGAAGCTACTAGGCTAAAGAGCCGGCGATTAACGGCAGTGAGAATCTTAAGGAAAATGTGCGAAACGGAAACTACGTGCGAGTGCTCAGATTACCATTTACACCAGCAGTGTAGAGTTATCACCGAATCGAGTTTAAATTTAAATTATAAAAAGGTTAAAGGAATCAAACACCGTTTAGCGTTCACCAACAACAGGAAACCATCAACAGGAAGTCTGGCCGCAACAGCCGTAAGGAGCATGTTGAGTAAATGTAATGTGTCCATTCCTGATTATTCTGGGTTTATAATACGAAATTCAAATGTTGCAGGTCAGCTTCAGGATCAGTGAGTTTTGCATCTTTGTTAACTGCAAATCCAACACTTTATGAAGCCCCTGTTTGTTTTTCTCAGTCGTGTTCTCCTCATGGGAGGTTTCTTGGGAAAAGTGTTTGTGGTTTCACTAGGAATGTCACGTGCGGAGTTCGATGTCAAGACAATAGTGAGGAGTGTCTCCATCAAGAGGGGACTCCTTACTTGTCATCTTTAAATATCTCTGAGCTTCTCACTTAGGTTAATAATTTGGGTGTTACTGAAAATCCTCAGGTTCTGTTCCCAAGTTCAGATGGGGTTTTGATGCTTGTGACGTGTTATCTTGCGAAACTTCTTCCAATGTGGGTATTATGATTCGTTGACTCATCATCATGTTAATTTTCCTCATTATTACTCCACCCTCTCTGTTTCCAAGCATGAGGTCTCGTCTCATGTTAATTGCGTCTCAGTGGGGGCGAAGTTCTTAGGGGGTTTAGTTCCTTGGTAGGGTACTATACATTTGGCCAACCAAGTCGACGATCTGGCATTTGATTGAAACGTACATCTTTAGCCTCAGAGGGAGTTTGGGATGTCACAATGGAGACGCAGCACCACAGGGACTCAGTGGAGCCCTGGGGGGTTTGATCTGTGGACATGGCTGACCTCAGGCTCATGGTACTCAGTGTTTTTGAAAGTATTTACTCCATTCATGATTATTTTGGTTGTTTTTCCTTTTATTTTCATGGAACTGATTAGCGAATAGGCCGATACTAATACCGATAACACACACATATACCTAAGATCATTACATCAATACTACAAACAAAATCAAAAATAGTTTGGACTCTTTAAATGAACAGATATTTATTTTTTTCCATTGAAAAACTATTGGCAAGCCTCTCAAACATTTTCATAAAGCTATCAAACAAACCTATTTGATATCTCACATCAACCTAAATAGGTGTATTACTTGCTGATATAAAAAATAAAGGCTCGTTGAACTGATGGAAATACACTAATCAAAATTACAAACTGAAAAGGATTTACATTTAAAGGATTTTCACTTGTAGTTTCATTTAAATTAATACCTTTAATTAAAGTAAATGAGGTTCAGTGATTTTTTTTTGTCTCATGGAAGCTTTAGATGAGAGAGATGAGGAGAGGGGAGACTGCTGCTGGCTTGCGCACGTTAGCATTAGCTCGCGTTAGCACGATTTCAAAACTCCATGGAAGCGATTGTCATGTTGTAGGTGGCTGATCAGGTTTGACGTATTAAAGCTTGTGTTCCCCTCCTCGTAGAATTCGCTCGGAGGATTCGTCACAAATAACCACCAAACTATCTTCTTCTGAAACTTTAACAAAGATCCGTGGCATTGCCGCCATGTTTGTTGTGATCAGCATTTGCTAGTCGTTCTTTCAGCCTTTTCTATTTTTTTTCTTTTTTATGTGTAACATGAGGGGAAATAGGCTACTGCGAATATCGATTCAAGTTAGCAACTACTAACTTAACAAGTTATTTTCTGGTATGAGGGGGTATTCTTGATTTTCCTGATTGAGAAATTGTTTTTCTGATTATGCCGACGTTACTTGAACATAACATTCACTGCCGGTCATTTAAGACTCAGAGGGAGAGAGGCACTGCCATGTTGACAAAAATATATATGTTATCGGGGCTATTCGTCATGATATCAGAGTTATTGGAATGACGTCATAATTTCCTGTTATCGGCCCGATAGTTATCGTGCACCCCTAGCTGTAATTAATACTTTCTTCCAGTAGAGGCAGGAACATGGGGTGACTTATAAGAGGGGTGGTAGGAGCACACAGGTGAACTATATTTTGTGTTAATGTGGTTTCCTGCTGCCAGAAGACGTTTGGAGATCTCCTGGCGACAATTATGTGACTTTTTCCTTTTCTTCCTCTCTGGATTCACCGGGCTGTTCTGAGTGTGTTAGGTCATGAAGGAAGCAGCTCCAAGCCATCTTTTAAATGCAAAAATATATATTTTTTACAAGAAAAAGAGTATTAACCCTTTAGGTGCTGAAGTTTTTTCAAGAAAATATACAAATTTGATATCAAGATTTCAAAAGGCTATAACTTAAAAGCAGATTGAGATAAAGGTATACTGTCAATGAGAAAATTGTTCAGTATGACTCAACGCCTGTGATGGGAGTGAAATTACTCATATAATTTGCATATTATGATGTTACAAGGTGGCGGCCATATAAGAAAATGTTCAATTTTGATATCAAGGTTTCAAAAGGCTATAACTTTAAAGTGGTTTGAGATAAAGGCATACTGTAAATTAGAAATATCCTCAGTATGAAACAAAATTTGGAATGGAATTAGATTTGTTATCTGATTTGATTATTGTGACATCACTAGCCCAAACTTGCCCAGTAGTCCTCAATTTCAGATTTTTCCTCAAGCCCCATGCACAATGAAAGCTTTCATTTCAGCGCCAATCACATCATAAAGTCATAAAATCTGGAGTTTGGTTTCAATATTTCCCTTTCAAAGAACTGGTGGCCTTTTCTATGTGTTTGATTGGTGATGAAGCTCCAGAACTAATAATTTGGAAAAGGGATGAAATCAGTGGGCTTAGAATTTGTCAGAAAATTTGTCAGAGAAGAAAAAAAAGACACTGACCAGTATCTTGCACCAAGTAAAAATGAACATTTTCAAACAAGTGATTAAAAATAAGTAAATAAGTCTCAGGGAAAGTTGTGCTGTGGCTGTTTCACTGTTGTGTTTAGTGGCTTTTTACGCTCTTGTCAAGTGACACCAGTGAAAGCTAACATTTGGCTGACCCGCTTCACAGTTCAATGTGGCATTGCGGGTTAACGGCTGCTTCTGTCTGCTGAATATAAATGCTAAAAATGCAAACCAGATAACAGGCTTGCACCTCTCTGACAGTAAACATTTACAAATTGTTTTTCAGCTCCTAAGGTATTGACTCATTTTACAGTAACAACAAAAATCTTATTATTGACCTCAATCGAGATAAGATGCTATTCCGCTATGAAGGTTTTCAAAGAAAACCAGGTTTACATGTTAAGGAGCTCAATCCCATTGTCGCGACAGGCCTTAGGTGTCTGCACTTTGCGTCCGCTCTGTGAATGAAATTTAGGCTCATATATCATAAATGCAGCTAATCTCATATAACCTTTGGTATTTAGGCCCATATACCCTTAAATGCAGCTAACCTCATATAACCTGCATCTGACCTCATATAACCATTTAATACTCATCTTATGTTCGTGTGCTATCATATTTTTTTGCAACTGAAAAGAGCACTCCGTTCTTGCAGGCACCTGCAAGGTCAAATAATAGATATGAAACTAACAAAACATAGAATAAGTCACTCTTTGTTAAATCCTACTCCCCATCAGTAATACAACATGACCATATATGGACTTCTGGTGCTGCTGCTTAAAAGACTCTGTTTCTTTGTCATGGGCAGAGAGAAATCTTTTGAGTTCTCTCTCCATGCGCATGATATTTTCTTCTGACTTGACTTAATGAAAACATTGTGAACGCAGTTGTTATATTTGTCATTCTACTTGGATTCTTTTTCAGATAATTTTCCACGACAATCTTGGTGTCAGAAGGTGGGATTCGGAGTGTGTCCGTCGGAACCGGAGACCGGAGTGGAGTGCACGCCTAACCCAACAGTTGGGTTATCCTCAAAACCTCACGTAGAACAGAGTGGAGGACTACGGTCAATGGTTCCGATCAACCACGACTGAATCTTTGAACTTCAAGTGAAGAAAGAATCTGGTGAGAAGTTTTTAATATAAATTTTAGACCAATCTGGACTCATTTGAAGAGTCATTTCATGCAAAATTTAGAATAAATTCATAAGTGTAAAGAAAAGGGGATTTTAATTTTCCTAATCCTGTGGTCAACTGCTTTCATTTTTGTGTGTGGTCATTGTCCTGTATTTTCTCTTTAATATAGGAAATTGTCCGAGATCGGGTGAGAGTCCCGTGAGGATTTCTGTAACAAGAACGGGTTTTAAAGAAGCACCGTGAGTTCAGAACAAAAGTCCTGTGAGTTAATTAAAGGAAATCAGGTTAAAGTCCTGTGAGTTTACCTAACAAGACCAGACTATTTAAGTCCTGTGAGTCAATTTAGCAAGCTCAGATTATTGTTTTGAGTTCTGTGAGCTACATAGCAAGACCAGACTATTTTAAGTCCTGTGAGTTAAAATTGACAAGATCAGGTTATTTTAAATCCTGTGAGTGAAAACAATACTAGGTATAATGGGGAATAATACAGTTAAAGGACAACAACCACCACAATCTGACTCAAACCTGACTTTAATAATGAAAGACAAATATGGTTATGAAATGCTTGAATTTTTGCCTTACTGATGTGAAAATTTTGGGTTTTCCAGCTGGAAAAACTGAGAAATGCTTTGGTTGAAAAGAGAGATGCAATGTTTGAAAAAAAAAAGTCACGTTGTATGTTGAGAATGGACGAATGTTTGAAGAAATGGGAAGCAGAATGTGATGAAAATGTAAAAAAGAAAGCAGAAACTGCCTCTTGTTCTTTGTATCCTTCTCTGCAGAGTGGATGGGGAGCCAGAGCCGATCTGCTGCTGGACAGTACACCCCGGCCCTTTGTGCCTCAACCACAAGCTTTGCCTCAACCTGTCCCTCCTGCCGCTGCCTTTACCCCCCCCCCCCCCCCATGATTAATCTCATGATGTCTCCTGCTCAGTTTCCTCTCATCCGTGACTGTTTTTCAGTACATCGTCAGCCAACAAGGCCTACAAAGAGTAGCTCAACGCTCTCTGCGCTGGCATCACATCACTGAGAACTTCCAGACCACCTGCGATCTTTCAAAGGTCAGTGTGTGTACGCAGAAGGAGGGAAGGACTTGTGAGGACTATCTTGTCCATCTCCAGACCGCCTTCGACGACTACAGCGGAACTACACGGCCCACCGAATACCCTGGCAATGCTATGACCACCTACGAGGCCCTCCTGAAAAACGCCTTCCTTGAAGGTATGTACTCATCTCTGTCTGAGGCTACTACTGTGTTGTTTGGAAAGACTCTTCTGTCCACCTCGCTGATGTGCTGAGACATGCTTGCCATGAGCAGGAGCAGGAAAACAA
This sequence comes from Hirundichthys speculiger, assembly GCA_018398805.1. Classification (NCBI taxonomy): domain Eukaryota; kingdom Metazoa; phylum Chordata; class Actinopteri; order Beloniformes; family Exocoetidae; genus Hirundichthys; species Hirundichthys speculiger. The sequence goes on from JAGFBZ010000108.1 coordinate 261,944, forward strand.
CAAAAAGCCAGAACTGAAAAAAACAGAAAGACACTGCTCACAGTCAACAGCGCCTCCTCCAGCATGTGACCTCTGCTCCCGTTACTGCCCCCCTCATCAACCACACCCCCAAGCTGATGTTTGTTTCTATTGTGGTCTCAGCGAACACTGGGCTCGAACCTGTCCTGTTAAGACTTTCCAGAACTGACGCCATGGGCGTTGTAAAGGCAGAGGCAACTCCTCCCGTCACTATGGGGCCCAGGGCCCTCCCCATCATCATTATTCGGACTGAGAGGCGGGACGGGGTGGAGCTCCGGCTGGCACGTTGGCTCGGGACTCCTCCTCTGCTACAGATGAATACTCTCACACACACACACACTCTCATATATATGCCAACTGAAGACAGTGTTTTAAAGCTTCCCCTTCTACAAGTACATGTTTCTGGAAAAATGATTGTATTCATTGTTGATTCTGGTGTCACATATTCTGTAATACACATGTCAGACTTGCCTGGTGTTAAACTCAGTGGTAGATATCTCTATTCTGTGGGTTCTAGTGGTGGCGATGTGAAGGAAAATTTTACTGGTCCCCTTTTGTGTTCATTGACACCTTGCCCACTGTAAAACATTTTTTTCTCTATTCTCGTTGTCGCCCTTTCAATTTATTGGGCAGGGACCTCATGCTAACTTGGGGCATTGGGCTACGCTCTACACCTGAAGGCATGGAGGTTACCACTTCTAATGAATGTCCTTGACCCTAGTTCAGGATGTGCTGAGACCTCAGCCACTCCAAATTTATCAGTGGTGGATTAACCTACAGCAATCTGTTCCCCTCATCCCCAATGGCAACTGAACGTGTATCACCACAGGCTTGCTTCATGAAGCCTGACTGCCTCCATTGTACTGCTCATGTATCCAGCTCACCTGACTTTGAGTTCCAAGAAAAGTTCTTTGATCCTGTAAATGACTCAGTCCGATCCTGCAGACTTTACTGGTCTTCTATGCGCAGCACCCTCTCTATCTCTCTGTCTTCTGAGCAGCTCACCTTTTACTGGGATCCTGATAGTGATTCTCACATTTCTCTGGCCAAGTCCCCCACTGACCAGTGGCGTGACCTGGGCTTCTGGGTCAAGCAGTGTAACTCTACATCTGACTTGCAGCCCACGTCTGACCCTGACATTCAATTCTCCTCGTCTCTTTCTGTCTTCAGAAAAACTCATGAGTGTGATTTCTCGGCCCTCCGTTCTGTGTATGCCCTCCAGTCTCCTGCGTTACTGCAGGTGCACCTTCTTACCAGCTCTCCCTCCTTCCCCGAGCTTGCTGGGATATCTGACTCCGTGTGGGAACTCACAAGTATGATGTTGGTCTCATACGCAACTGTGAGCCACTTGTTGTCACTCCTAAGTCTCATTTCCACCCCAGACGAGCTCAATACTCCCTGAAACCTGAGGCTATTGCAGGCATTCGTCCTGTCTTTGATGCTTTTCTGAAAGCTGGCAACATTGTTCCCTGCAAAGACTCTCCTGTAAATACACCTATCTAAAGCCTGAATTATACTCCAACATCAGGTCGTCTGCGTCACCTACACAGACAACGCAGAGGTGCCCCCCCACCCTACGCAGAGACTCCCGTGCACCTCTCCAAAAATGTAACTCGACGCAGACCCTACGCAGAGAGGGGGAGGAGAGAGGAGCGAAAGGAGGCCTCTGATTGGTCAATTCTACATCCGCATAGAAAAGAGCACATCATTGAAGAAATGAGGAAGTACCCACATCTGTATGATTCTTGTTCTCCACACCACAAAGACAGCACATATTCTAGTAATTCATGGAGGGAGATGGCGCTGAATGTGGGTCTAGATACGGCTGAGACGGTGAGGAAGTGGAAAAACATAATAGATAAGTTTAGCTCGTTTGTGATTGTCGCTCTCGCATTGTGGCTTGGAATAACACAGTGGAGATCGCGTTTGGGCATAAATCCAAAATAACTGCGGCATACCGGCAACAAGATAACTGTGACACATTGCTTCAAGAGTATACCCAACCCTTAAGAAGCATGATGAATTAAGCCCCCAAAAAGTACGGTGGACTTTTTCAAACTGATCGTCCCTCTTGCGTTGTGGCTTGGAATAACATAGCGGAGACCGCGCGAGCATAAATCAAAAGTGTCGGCGACAAGCTGACGGCGACACATTGACGCGAGAGTATACACGGCCCTTTACCTGTCAGGAAATACAGGCCCCCTCCAACTCCAGAGGAATGGCGCTTTGTTCAGGATTTACCTGCAGTTGTTAACAATGCAGCTGTTCACGCTCGAGCTCCCTCAGTCCCTAACCCTTACACCATTTTGTCCAATGTTCCAACAGGAACTAAGTGGTTTTCTGTCCTTGGCCTGTCTAATGCATTTTTCCCGTTCCTGTCCACCCTAACTCCTAGTTTTGGTTTGCATTCCAGTTTGATGGCTGTGGTTACACATTCACCAGGATGCCCCAGGGCTACTGTGAGTCTCCCACTGTCTATAACAGAGCACTGGCAGCATCACTCTCATCCTTTTCTCCAACACCTGGCTCTGCCCTCCTGCAGTATGTTGATGACCTCATGCTTTGTTCTCCCACACGTGAGCAGTGTGTCACTGACACTGTTGCACTCCTTCACCATCTTGCTGCTGAAGGTCATAAGGTTAGCAGACACAAAATGCAATTTTGTCAACCTGCTGTGACCTTTTAAGGTCACAACATCAGTGCAGATGGGAAAAGCCTGTCCTCCAAACATTTGACAGCCATCCAGCAGGCCCCTCGCCCTGAAAATGTCAAACAACTTTCATTGGTCTCTGATACTACTGTAGGACCTTTGTGTCTAACTTCTCTGAACTCTCAAAGCCTCTTGGTGAGTTGGCCCGCTCAAAGCCCATGTCCTCTAAGCTTATCTGGACAGATGTGAACAATGATTTATTGCTCTGAAACAGTCTCCACCCACCTTATGTTCCTGACCCATCCAGACCCTTCACACAAACTGTTGATGAACGAGGCTCATGTATGTACTGTTCTCTAGCAGGATCACGGTGGTGTCCTCAGACCTGTGGCCTATTTCTCTTGATACTGTGGCTGCTGGTCTTCCATGCTGCCTGCATGCCATAGCAGCGGCGGAGAAGGCTCTAGCATCCTCTCGTGACATAGTGAGGTATGCACTGCTTACTCTTTTGGTCCCGCACGAGGTCCACATGATCCTGTCAGAACACAGAACCTCTCATTTCTCTCTGCCTCGTTTTCTCAGGTATCACACCTGTCTTTTAGACCTGCCCAACGTCACAGTGAAATGCTGCACTGTTCTGAATCCTGCCACTCTTCTCCCAACCCCTGATGAGGGCACCCCTCATGACTGTGTGGCTGAGCTCTCTCTCACCTGCACTCCTCGCCCTGACCTCCTGGACAGCCCTCTGACCAATCCAGACCTGATCCTGTATGCTGATGGCTCTGCATCTCGTGATGCCCTCACTGGTCACTGCCGTGTTGGTTACGCGTCTGCTCAGACCATGGGACGGTAGAGTCTGCCGTCCCATTACTCTGCGCAGGCTGCTGAACTTGTGGCCTTAACTCGTGCATGCGTGCTCACGGAAGAACGCTCAGTTACTGCCTACACCGACTCTCGCTACGCATTTGGTGTTGTACATGACTTTAGCGCACTCAGGAAACATCGTGGTTTCATGAAATCTGACAGGAAGCCCATTCTCCATCATTCTTTAATTGCAGACCTCCTGGATGCCATCCTGCTGCCTTCCCAAGTTGCTGTATGCAAATGTACAGCTCACACTAACGCTTCTGATTCTGTCTCCACAGGAAACTCTCGTGCAGATGCTGCAGCTAAGGCAGCTGCAATGAACCCACTTCCTCTTGCCGCTTCCTCTGTCCAGACCGACAGCTCTCCCTCAAGTCTGTCTCCTCTCACAGCTCTGCAATCACTGGCTTCAGCTGATGACAAAAAGGCCTGGCGTGCTGCAGGTTCTCATTTTACCCCTCATGGCTGGTACGGGCCAGATGGTAAACCCTGCTTGCCTTCTGCTCTTTTTGCCCACTATGCTAACTTGACACATGGTCTTGACCACGTGTCAAAAGGGGGAATGTTAAGTGCAATAGCTGAGTGTTGGTTCACAAAAGTTTTTGCAGCTTATGCACAAAAAAATTGGCAATCTTGCATGATTTGTGCCACCCATAACCCAGGTAGGCAAATCCAAAATCCACAACAGGCCTCTCATCCCCTCCCTTTGAACATACTATGATGGACTTTGTTGGATTTTCTCCCTCTGAAGATAAGCCATCTCTCAAATCTCTCTTCACCTTGGCATAGATGTTAGAAAACACTGTGCCTATCTCCCAGCCAGTGGTGGAGCATTGGAATGAGAGAATGGTACTTTAAAGAACAAACTTGCTAAGTGTTGTGAGGAAACAGGTTTGCCCTGGACAAAAGCCCTCCCTCTTGTGCTAATGCACATGAGAATGAGGAAAAGAGGCAGGGCCAACCTGAGTCCTTTTGAAATTTTGTTTGCAGCCCCTCCCAACGTTGGACTGGCTCCTCCACCAGAGACAGCCCTGTGTGAAAGCAGTATTCTCACCTACTCTCACCTACTAACCTTACTAAAACCCCGTCAGACATCCGTTCTCAGGTATTTGCAGCTCTTCCCCACCCAGCTGAGGGTCACCTGCAATCACTGCGCCCAGGTGACTACGTGCTGATAAAATGCTTCAAAAGGCAGAGGTGGGACCATCAACGCTGGCTTGGCCCCTACCAGATCCTCCTGGTCACTCAAACTGCAGTCAAGGTTGCCAAACGTGCCACATGGGTCCACGCATCACACTGTCGTCAGGTCCCTGCCCCAGCTGACCCCCCTGCTGACCAGCGGTCCGATCCTGTTCCCTAAGGTCTTCGCTCTCAAGCAAGATCATTGTGGAATGAAATAAGTGTCCCACTGCTACAGTAGCCAAGCTCCTCCCCATCGACACCATGGATCGTCTGCAGCCCTGGCATCCTTTCAGGATACACGGCTGGTCTCTCCAAGGCTCCATGTGCGTCCTTGTTCTCCTGAGCGCTGTCATCGTGCTCCCCATCATCCTGATGTCACCACGTGCCTCCACTCCTGCCTCTCTTCCACCTGGCAACTCATCTGGCCCCACTGCGCCCCCCTCAACTGCCCCTCCTTCATCCCTTTCCAGACGTAGAAGGAACGCCCCTTTGCCTAAATCCCACTGCAGCCCTAGACGACTGGTAGCTGATCCACCAGGACATGACTGGTCTTCTTACACTGCCACTCAGTTTGCTCGACACCAACGAACTCCTGCATCTTGTTCCTGCTGGCCCCAACCTCATCCTGACTGTTAATTTGACAGGTAATGTGTCCCTCATCCCACCTCAGAGGAAGAAGAACCAACTGGACGTCGTCTCATACTGGGGTTTCTGGATCTGGATCTGGGCCTGGTCTGGTGGCTCAGATTCCCACTTCACATTTACTTTGTGTGAAAAAAACATTACTTCTAGGTCAAAAGATGCTCTGTGAGGTATTTTTTAGCCATTAATGATGAACTGCCTTAAAGGAGCCGTATGTAAGAAGTATAATAAAACGAATCATAAAATGACCCCGATATGTCAACAGACATTTAAAAATCATGTTCATTTCAAATACTTATGTCACTGACAACAGCACTCAAGCCAGGATATTCCCGTTTAAAAAGAGGAGTTGCAGCCCTCAACTGATGTTGATGTTGTCATTTTTTGTTTTGGCCTGAAGCGCCACCCTCCACCTATCTCCCAATCACGAAGTCAGTAGTGTTTCGGCATCCGGGTTACCAGCTCGGCTCTAATTATCGCAGCAGCCGCTACGAACGTGTTGGATGAAAAAATGTCTAGCGTTCCAAAACCTAAAAGACCTCGTTATGAATCCGAGTTACGTCGTGACAAGGTCCTAAATAAAACAAGGATTTGTATAGGAGATGCTTTTGATAGATGGAGACGGCTGAAAGCGGAGAAGAATTTGAAGACAGACGCCAACGTTACTGATTTTCTCCTGGACAGGTAAGATTCATAGCTAAATGTTTGGCTAACGCTAATTTACTTGGACAAGGTAACAGTGGTATACAGTGGTACCTCTACTTACGAACGGCTCTACATATGAAACTTTCAGGTTACGAAACGCCTCAACAGGAAAATATTTCCTCTAGTTACGAAAGAAATTTCAGTATTCACTACGTCGTAGTATTCACTAGTTAAACAAAGTTATGCATGTTCGTGCATAGTAACGTTATGGAGCAGGTGGGTCATCGAATTGAAAAGGTAAATAATTATTATTTAGAATATAAAAACGGTGACTGATATTGCTAACACTAGCAATGTTACGTTAGGCTAATAAGCGGAGCCCGTCAGTCATCATGCCGTGGAAAACATTAGCATGGCCATGGTAATGTGAAACCTCATTGAGACAGTAGCCTAACGTTACCACGGTAAAACGATTTCTTATTCGTTCTTCGCATATATTGTGTATTACACGTGCTGCAAATGGACCCATATGACCATTGCTAACGTTAGTTATTAGTGTCAGTCTTTTCTGATGGAACTGATAAAAAATGTTAGCCATTGATGACGAATGCAGACGTAATTTTCCCCGCATTATCTTTGGTTAAACACTAGTCTGTGGTAAATGAGTTGGTTTTTGCATATTATGGTAAATGTCTAGAGTGTTCCATAATTATGACAAAAACGCTTGTCTCTTCAGCTATTATGGCCCAAGCACTTCAACCCCAAGTAAAAGACAGTGGAAGAAGCACCACCTGACTGCACCATCACTTTCCAGTATTGGACATGCATCGTCTGAAACGCTTTCAAATCGGTCAGTGATCAGTGCCATGTTGTTTTCATTTTCATTTCATATTTGGAAGCATTTTTTGTCTAAAACAACTAAACTATTTATAGAGAAGACCTGCCACCTACAGAGGAAGCATTGGAAGATGAGGAGTGCACCATGGATGCCTCAGAAGTTCTAGAGGAGAGGTATATAAATACTCTCAAGTTTTCGAATTTGTCTAAATATAAGAAATCATGTTGAACATATACATTGTGACCGCATTGTGATTGACTGTTTTCTTTTAGTCTACAGAACATGAGCATCCAGGATGCTGAAACCCCACTCATGAATGAACAGGAGATAAATGACCTAATGAACAGTGTGTCTGTCCATTATATTTCTGTAGTATTTTGTAGGAGCTGTGGCTTGGGCTCCTACACCATGTCACGAATGAACACAGGTCTGGGAGGCTGCCAGCATGCAGACTTGGAATCAGGGGGAACTCAAGAGTGGCTTGAGCGAGGCTCCATGGCACGCGAAGCCCTGAAGAGTATTGTGCGAAACAAGCGATGGCTCAACAAAGTTGAGCCATCGCACAAGGACCGCCCAGAGTTGTGCAAGTCTGATGGAAGCAAGCAGTAAGTGACATGCTCATTTCTACATGTTGGATGTTGGGAACCATTTTACCTGATTACACCATTGAAACTCTATATAAAACACTGTACTGTAAAACATGGCCCTTGGAATGTAAACAATCTATTTTCTCTGCTTTTATTTTAGGTACAGGAGGCTGTACAAGAAAAATGCCCAAAGGTATATGCTAGGGATGGGCAACGATTTTCGAATATTGGAATATTCGTTAAATCATTAAAAATCGATTTGTTAATTAGTAATCACTAAGTTCATATCTGTTTAAAAAAAAACTGTGTTACTGGCGTGTTCCGCACGGGGGCAGCATAGCATTTGATGACATGGGCTACTGTGTGTGAGGCCGCTGTAGTAGAAGAACGAAACACAAGTTACAATGAGAGGCTACTGCAGCACAAAAGTCCTGTGTGGAAATATTTAAAAAAAAACAGCCGAAAGGGAAGTGCAATGCACACTATGCGACCACACTCTTGCCTACCACAAAAGCACCTCAAAAATGCTCAACCATTTAAAAGCAAAGCACCCGGGTGAGAGCGGGGAGCCGACATCATCAGGTGGCGGGCAACAGACAATGAGTAGCTTCGTCACCAAGAGAAGCAAGTTTGAAAGCAGACGGCAGGAGCAGACAACGTTGCTCGTCACAAAAATGATAGCCAAAGACATGCTCCCCATCAGCTTCGTGGAAGGTGAGGGTTTCCAAAAACTAATGGCATTTGTCGAGCCCGAATTCACGGTCCCATCAAGGAAAACAATCACACCTATGGCTACATCCCAGAACTGCAAACAAAGATTCTGCAAAAGAGGCTAGCTAGCAAGGGAATGCCCAGGTGGAGGAGTCTTCGGCCCGATGACCCCAGAAAGTACGGCCCTCTTCCCCGGCACCAACCAAGGAGGAACTCCTGCGCACCCAAGTCAGGAAAGGTCTTGGTAGGTAGAATACCAGTTTATTTCTTTTGCATCTGCGGCTACATACCACACACCAAGTTAGATGTAATGCATATTACATTTAATTTTAAAATAATCTAATTTCTGTTTTTATTTTGCTCTCCTCAGTGTCAGCATTCCAGAGTGAAGACCAGTGAAACCCGTTTCCAGAGCCTCTCAGCCCTTGTCATTTCCATTTTCTGCCACAAGCTGCTTTTAAACCATTTCATAAAGTTTCCACAGTACAGAGCAGCTAATTGTTCAATAGTTATTTATACTATTTATACTGTTTATCCCTCGTTTTATTTATTTATATTTATTACTGTTCCTCTATATCGTAAAAAGCAAAGCAAAGCATTGTTATTATAAATAAACTTTTTTTATTGAACAAGGAAGAAGGCTCTTTACAAACTTGGAACAAAACAAACAATTTGTAAAAACAAAGTATATACAACAAGTAACTTCAAGTAAACTGGAGTCGGTAAAGTTTGTTCAAATTGTGGGTAGAAAGCCAGTGTACTGGCCTTGAGGGTCAGGGTATTTGTCCCTTATTCTCCAAATGCAGCAGCTGGGGATAACACAACGGTTACCCTGGCCCAGTGATCCATGCTGCCAAAAGGTGTACTGGCGATAAGCAGCATATCTAAACTGCCTATTATCATCACCTGGCTCTGTAACTCTGTAACTCTATAACCACCAACACATCATTCCTGTAGTCTCTGTGTATACGCAAATAGCCATCTTCCAAGCAGTAAAGCTCGAAATGAGGCAATTTGCTTATGCAGTGTTCAGGCCCCTGGCCACAGCATTTCCTTTCTGCATCTGTGGCCATCTCCCTGCAGTTCCCACAGGTACACCATGGAAGAGCAGCTGCAGGTGGGAGAGTGGTGCTATCCAATGGAGGCAGGGCATCAAAAACCAATCCAGGGTTCCAGGAGAAGATCCGGGTTGCTAGTGCTCGTAACCCCATTTCACTCATGTTTTGAATGAGTTCCTAAGTAAACAAACCACAAAATAGCATTTGGCATTTACATTTGATTAAAACTACATAAGATGCTGACATAGATACAGATGGTGATATTACAAGTCATAATTTTACTGCCCAGCTCTCATCAGCCTCAAGAGAGGGTATCTCAAAAGTGAGGTCTAAATCAGGCTGAAACAAGTGAGAGCAGTACAAGCAAAGATCATCTGGTACAAGTGCTAGGCTACCTTGACATAAACGTGTATTCTAAGCATATTCTATCTTTTAGCCTGTGCAATAATTTAGTGTTAGTTTGGAAGTATCAGGCGTAATTCCACGGCAACATCCTCAATACCAAAAACGCATAATTTGGTCCACATACATGGAACTTTTGGACGTGTTTTTGATTCAAATTCTACACGGGTCATTCTACAAAAACGTCATGTCATCATGACTAAAAATTAATTTCTTTTTCTGGTCTTTAAAATTATACTACATTATTACTACACCAATTGGCTATGAGAACATGCATAAGGTCCACCTTAATGGCTTTTTGCCTTTTTTGTATATTTATTTCAAGATTTTGTATACCATTTATTTGTCACTGGTGTTACCTCACCTCATTTTGGAATAAAATCAACTTTTATTACATATTAATTCAGCTTCTTTTGCACATTAAATCACAGTAACTGTACAAAAATGATGAGGCTAATTATCAAGAGATTATCATTTTATTTCTTTTAGAAATGTTTGTTAGAACTGTGTTCGAATGACATTTCTTCAGTTTTTAAACAGTGTCTTTACTGTAAAAATGAAATTGTAATTGAAAACAGCTAACTTGAAGCAATAATGAAATATTGTAAATGTGAACTCTTAAGTACAGAAAAATTAAACTGATTCAAAATCCCTACCATGACAAATTTTACACGTTTTAATATGATGTTCCCAAAAATGCACACGGTGACACCAGTGACATAATGTGACACCAGTGACACTCATAAGATTAAACTCATCTGCACTCCAAAACACTAATGAGGCACTACACCAAAATATTTCATGTAACAATATAAACAGTAAAAAAACAATAGGTATAAAACACAAGTAAAATATTCTATATAAAAATGTATCTTTCAACTGAAATTGCAGTCTGTAAACGTGACACAAACATTAAACAAACTTACTCTTTGGCAAACAAACAAACTCAAATGAAGAACGTGAGTATGTCTATAAATTCATTTTACAGAAGCTGTTCCTTGATGAACTCCCAGAACCGTTTCTCAATTTGGACTGAACGCCGATTCAGTGCCAGGGGTTCTGGTATTAGGCACATGACCTGACCATCCTCGTACCAGGTCACATCATCTCTCGGGCTTGGCCAGTAGAACATATTAACTCCATTGGAGTGCATGCTTTTCACTTGCACACTGCCCTCCTCCACCTGTAGAATAATGCCAGGGTAAGGGGTGTGATCGTACTGGACAACACACCATTGTCCACAGTGGTGAGGTTCAATGACAGTGGGCCTGAACTCATTGCTTGAGTGACTGATTGCTTCCTCCAAAGGTACAAGAGCAACTTCCTGCAGACAGTAGCATGAGCAATCAAACACCCCATCAGCAGCCTGACAGAAACAACTGATGTCTCTGTATTTCATCTTTCCTGGAGAGACGCTGATTACTTCATGAATCTTCATTGTGCCTTTGATGGTAGACAGGGGCTTTAAGGCACTCTCCTTCTTCTCAACCTCCTCCTCCTTCACATAAAAAAGTGTCACCTTGCTGACATTGTTAAGGAGCTGAAAAAAGGTGTGGGCATCTGGGATGTCTTTCCCTTGACGGACAAGTGTGTCTGCTTGTCTCTTCAGTGTAGCCCCCACTCCGTCTGACGCCCCCTTGCCATGGCTGGCTTCAAAGAAGCTCCATGTGACTGTTGTGAATCCCCTCTGGTGTGGCTCAGTAGAGAGCATGTAAAAGTTGGAGCGATTTTTGTACTGTGTGGCAGGTCCGTCACTGAAAAAATGAAGACGCTTGACACCACAGTGATTTTTTGTCAGGAACTCAAGGATGGGATCCAAATGAGCCCATATAGCAGGTGGGTCATGCCTCCTGCTGGGTGACACTGTGCAGAATGGCATAGGATCTTGATCTGCCAGATAGAGAACTTCGGTGTGCAGGGTCACCTGCTTATGTGAGCCCCCAAAGTGGACAGACTGAATCTCATTTGAGTATTTGCAAGAATAGTTCTCACTAAAATCGATGTGGATAAGGGAGTCTTCGGGCGTAACATTTTCTCTGAGAATTTTGTAGGCACTGAATTGCCACCGGATGTTGAAGATGTGTTTCCTGAAGTTGAAGAGCCTGTCTTGGAATTGTGTGACAAGTTCATCCTCTCGTAGTGGGACATCTTTTTTGACAGTAATGGTGCTTTGGCGTGTCTCTTCACCTTGCTGAGTGATGTTCACCTTCTCATGGCACCACTGGGTCAGAGTCACATCCTTATTTGATGATTGGCTTAAGGGGTAGGTAGATAACTTGCACTCTGAGCAGTCACCATAAGCACATGCTTTGGAGCTGTTGCAGACAGTGCTGTCAGACATTTCCTCTATGTTCCTTGACTTTGAAATTCCAAGCCTAAACAACTTGTCTGCCATGAACTGCAAGTTTTCATGTGTCTTACATTGACATGTTTCTCTGTCTCGGTCAGTGGGAGGAACAACCCAAAATGGTCGCAGACGACAGAAAAAAGCATATGAGATCTGCTGGTGCTCAGACACATATTTCTTGTGGAGGTTGAGCATGGAATCAGTCAGAAGCCTCCGCTGCCGCTTAACCTTCCGAAGAGTAATGGTCTTTCTCTTCCCAGTTGTCAGTCTACTGACATCATCACGAAGAAAAAACTGTCGGATGGATTTGACTCTCTCGTTCTGTTGCCGATTTGCAGGGACGTTTTTTGTTTTCTTGAAGATTCGGGACTCGCACGTAATGGCATTTTTGAGAGCTGTTTTGCACCTGTATTTCTTAATCACCTTTTCTGTCAACAGCTGTGCCAAATTTTGTTTGGACTTTGTATTTTTCAAACTTTTGTACTTTGATTTTAGTGCACTCAAAAGTGCAAAATGGGATGTCAGGGCCTTTCTGATTTTGGTGTTGACTTTCTGACCATGAAGAATGTTTTGAGTGCGGACGTCTGGGCTGCCCAGGCTGGCATTCTTCAACCGACTGCAATGCTTATTAACTGTTTATTAACTTATTATTTAATGTGTACGTCATGTAATTTTTCATATAGCCTGATGTATTTTAGGAAAATTACCCTCGACTTTACATGTGGTATTGTCGACGTTACAAAAAGTTACCATCGATATGAGCCTATAGTGTTTCCAACCAAACACTAAATTACTGCATAGCCCAAAATTAGAATTTGCATGGATTTTTCAAATGCGTTCATAAAAAGCTTTACATCGCAACACTAGCCTAATAAAGACATTTCTAACAGGGTAACTAACTGAAAACTTATGCTGCGACTGAAATGTGGTAACATTTACGATTCTATTTGGCTAATCGCCATTAGTAAATTTTGCAGTACATTATTACTTCGCAAAAGATCTTTCATAAAGCATTAAATATAATTAACAGAAAATAAACTTACTGTGTAGGACTCGTCGCTTGCCATGGCAGCCTACGTTCCTGCTGCATTCTGCAGCCGACCTGGCAACCTCTGGTCGGGGAGGAGGGGGAGGGTACACGCCGCTCAACAGTAATTTGAAAGTGACTGCAGTACCAGTTTTGGCCATAATCTTACACACGGCTCCTTTAAACCTCAAGTGTGCCAGTTTTGAAGTGTTCCTGGCTGTTATTACCTCTCCCCATTTCATCATTTTACCTGTGATGTTGTTTTCTGACTTTCTGCTGTTTTTATAGTGTGGTTGTTTATTAAGGTAATTTTGTAGTTTTGGATGATTATTTTTTCCTTTTTTGATGTTTTTTTGTGTTGATTTTTATATGTTCCTCTCCGCTCTTATATCATAAATGCAGCTAACTTCATATAACCTGCTTCTGACCTCATATAACCTTCTATACTCGTCTGCACATCAGCTATGTTCGTGTGCTACTCTAAACTGAAAATCATCCTGTCCTCACAGACAGCTGCAAGGTCAATAGATAAAACTAACAAAACATAGAATAAGCCACTCTTTGTTAAATCCTACTCCCTGACTATCAGTAATACAACATGACCATATATGGACTTATGGTGCTGCTGCTTATAAGTCTCTGTCTCTCTGCCTTTCCCAGAGAGAAATCTTTTGAGTTCTCTCTCCATGCACATGATATTTTCTTCTGACTTGACTTAATAAAATAATTGTGAACGCAGTTGTTATATTTGTCATTCTTGGATTCTTCTTCAGATAATTTTCCACGACAGAACGAAGAGTAATCCTGCACTCTGAGAGCGGAGAGCTCTATTAGGAGCATAACGTGCTATCAAGTCTTGTAAATAGCGCGGAGCTAGGCCATTAAGGGCCTTATATGTGAGAAGCAGAATATTAAACTCAATTCGAAATTTCACGGGAAGCCAATGGAGGAAGGCTAACACGGGAGAGATGTGATCTCGCTTGCGGATTCCAAACACCTGAGGAATGGATTGACTGGGTTTACGCTGGCTTCCAGCACAGCTGTGAAAAACCTTTGAGTCATTTTTGATCAGGATATGTCATTTAACCAGGATATTAATCAGGTTTGCAAGACAGCCTTTTTTCATCTTCGAAATATTGCCAAGATTAGGAGCATCCTCTCCTATCCTCCAACTGATCCAGAACGCAGCAGCGAGATCCAGTAAAACTAACACTGATATATTCCAGCATCTGTATTCAGACATGTCATTTATGACTTTGGCTACTTAGGCGGTGGGCCGAAGCCGCGTATCTGCTTTAGTTTTACAAAATAATGATCCCCACGCAGGGATAACCTGGATTTGTAAATTTGTGGAGATTATTTTATTCTCCATCAGATACGGGTTGTTGCCACTCGATAATCTTGCTCATTTTTCCACATTTAAAATTTAAAGTTTGTTTAATATGCAGGCAAATGGTGCGGGCTACTATAACAGTTTGACCAATAGAACGCTAAGATTTTGAGGGAGGGCCGGCGTTAGCCTATCAGATTTAGCTACACTGAGCACAGCTGTTCAACGGAGGAAGCGGCAGATCAACAAGACCGAGACCGAGACAAGCAAGTAACGTTGCAAACATTATTAAAAAATGTTTGCAACTTGTTTGTTTTGTACAGTATGGAGTTCAAACAAATGACTTGCAACTAATGTTTTGTACGTTATTGAGTGAGTTATGTTAGGTCTCGTAGGTCCTTCTGGTAGAAATAACTGGGATTGTTGCACGTTTATTAGAGTATCTGCTGACCAACGTCACTGAGTCTCATGAACCAAGCAAACACGCTATGATAATGTGTAAACAATGTTGTCATTTAATCGTTGTTTCCTCACATAACCTCAGTGAAAACAGCAGAAGCGAGCTAACAGCTAAACGAAGAGAGTAGGGTTTTTGAAAAGTGCTTGAACTGATTGTAAATCACATGGATGAAGGATATGGGCCTAGTCTTCTACAAAAGTTCCATTGCCACAGTTTGTGCATTGACACAGGTTTGTACATGGCAGCTCATGCAGTTTACATGTGCATCTGCCATTAACACAGTTTGTTTTTTTACAGGCGCAATGCACAAGCTCCAGTATCATGTCTGGTGTGGGGGGGAGTGTCATCCATTTCACCTCGTAGAAATCTCCTGCAGTCTTCCAGCCATGACTTATGGGAGGAGGAATGTCTGGCCTACACTCAAGGCTCCTCCTGTGTATTGCTGCCTGAAAGTTTGCCCGCTTGATGTGTTGCTACAAGGAGTCTTTGTTTGGAGGTAGTTGTCTCTCAGAACACTTTCCAGTTTTGAAACGTTTAGCCCTTGCAATGTTAATATCCTGGCAGTCCTTTTGATCATATCGATCACATGTAAATCCTTCCACTGCCTGAAGGAGATCTGGTGATGGGGAGAAGCTAATGCCTGATTCACTAAAAAGACCAACATATTCAGCTTTAGAATTTAGTTTCTTGTATGCGTTTGCTTTCCCCACAGCATGCAGAGCAGTCACAGTGTTGCAACCAGAGAAGGCATGCAGACCAACAAGGGCTTCACATTTTTCTTTGCCAAGATGGGCATGAAGGCTGTTAATGTTGATAATGTGTGGGTTTCTCTCTTTGGCTGTGCGGAAGTACAGGTGACCATCAATGTGGTTGCAGAATGCAAGTGCCAACACAAAGACATCGGTGTCCGGGCTCTTGATAACCAGGTCAGTGCTGTATTTTGCTGCATAAACTGCATGCAGCATAAGTCTGGTGTCTGCTTCCTCTCGAGTTGTTTCAAGGTCTCGAACCTCTGTTACTTCAAGGTCAGAGTAGTTCTCATTCAGTTTAATTGAGTGACATTTTTTTGCCATGCCCCACAATGATTCCTACATTTCCAATTATGTTTTTTGCAGATGTGCTCCGGTGTTGGAAGAAGTACTCCAGCAAGTTTTCTTTATTTCATCCACATGCTAGGAATTCAGTGCTTTGGTGTTTTTTTTGGTCATCTCCATATATTTTGATTTTTTGACGTCCCTCTTCTGCCCTCCTACTTCGCTCAGCATTTTTGATGCTTTGACTTTTGTATGTGTCACATACGAAATGAAGCTCTGTGGACTTGGTTCCTTTAGCTGAGTTAATTCTTGTGTGGTGTTAGGATTTTCTGCATTCTCGGGGTGTCAAGGGGTCCTTTGGACCCCTTGGGGTTTCATACCATAACTCAGCCCCTGTGCAGGCTAGAGACATTCTGTTTTCACCGGAGGAAACTTAAGGATGCCCTTTAGGTCACTGACCAACCACTAGGTTTCTCCAACCTGAGGGGGCGGAGCCTATTCGAAATGCTTTTTTCCACACCACCAGCTCCACTTCTCAGCCTCAGTGTGGGCTAGGACACACTGTCTTCACTGGAGGGTTACTGGTGGGTAGCTGTGACATCACTGACCCTCCCTATGATGACCTTGACCTTTGGGTCGGAGTTTCACCATCACGCACGCCACAAATCCCACTTCTCAACCTCTGTGTGGGCTAGACACATGCTATTTTCACTAGCAGGTTACTATGATGACTAGTAGGTTACCCTCCCTATGATGACCTCGACCTTTGGGGGTGGAGTTTCACCATCATGCACGCCACAACTCCCACTTCTCAGCCTCTGTGTGGGCTAGAGACACGTTATCTTCAATGGAGGGTTACTGGTGCATTGCTGTGATGTCACTGATCTTCCCTGTATTGACTGTCACCTTGGGGGGCAGAGTTTTGCCATCATGCATGCGACGAATCCCACAACTTAGCCCTTGTGAGGGCCAAAGACACACTGTCTTCACCAGGGTGTTGCTTGTGGGTGGTTTCTGACCAGTCCCCAATCTACATTGGTCCAAGGGGGTGGAGCCTGACCTCCATGCCACTACTGATACTATTATTAGACCATATCAGGTACCATGTACCTTGACCTCTTCTATACTATCTATAAATACATCACATAAAGTAAAACAGTTATGATCAATACTGCAGTCAACTTGCTTATAAATAAAGGAAAGCAGGCCTTCAGTACTATTGATATTTATTGCATGGAATTGATTTCACACAGGAGCTTGTTTGTGGGATTTGTGTTGCGGGTGGCGTGGTAGCAAAACCCCGCCCCCTTTGATCAAGGGTGGTTGTGGGACAGTAAGGTGCACTCAGGGCTGTCCCTGTTGACCCCCTGGTGCATGCATCATGTCTCTAGCACACACAGGGGCTGGGATGTAGGATTCTTGTTGCATAATGGCGTGGTAGTGAAGCCCCGCCCCCTTGGGTCAAGTTTGATTGGGAAAAATATATTCCCCACTCCACCCCCTGTTCAGGTATTCTAGTCTCTGGTAGAAGGAAGGCAAGTAAAGGTATGCAACAATCTATATGGTCCTATTCCAATGTTCACACTAAAGCTGTAGAGTAGACTACTGCCCTGTTGTTTTACATTGGGGTCCTTTGGACCCAAACACCCTCTGTGTGATGTAAATGTGAAGGGAGGGTGTAGAGTGGGAGCTCCCCCAAAAAAAGTTATCCTCCATGCCCCTCACATAAAATAGGCCAAGGACAATGAGTTTCAAGTTGAAAAAAGTATTACTTGTATGATTTTTATTTTAGTAAAGATTGAAAATGGGTCCAAAAGACCCTAACATCACACAAGGGTTAAGTAACGTCCTCAGTACATGGTCAGCATATTAGCTGTGCATCAGCTTGGCTTTGTTGGTTTTTACCAGAGAGCCATCAAAGTTGGTCAGTGACTGTGACAAAGGACCCAGACTGTAAGTGAGCATTTCATCTATGTTAATTTGTCTAACATTGCCCACAACAGGAAAATTACCAATAGAAGAGTAAAAGGAAGCAGGAGGAAAAGAAATGTCCTTTTAATGACAAGATAACCAAAAACAAAACATTTATGACACGGTGGTCCACTGCATTCTTTGAATGTCGACAAAATACATTAAACCACTATTGCCCCCATTTTTAAAAATTCCATAATCATAATATTTAATGACTTCTGTACTCTCAGCTTGAAATGTCCCTGCTTTTCATTTCAGAAATCTGGTCACCTTATCTTAGATGAAATGGAAATAACGTGATAATGTGTGTTTTCCCTGGCTGTTTTTAATTAATGTAGTTTTTGAATGTTACTGAGCACTTTAGGACTTCAGAAGTAATGTGAATGGGTGAGGGGCTTAATTAAAATTTTTTCTTTTCTTCATCTTAACAGTGTTCATGGCACCTAGATGGGCAAATGGCTCTCTGTGATGTCATCAGGTGGGTGAGAATACAGTGATCTGATTTATCAAATAGATTTTGGGTGAATTCCAATTCCTCTCTTAACCCTCAATCTCAATCCTCGCCCTTAACCCTCAATTTTTTGCCCTCAATCTTAACCCTCGAAAGTAAGCGTCAGGGCTATCTTGTGACTTAGAAATGGGACACCCCTCGAGTGCAGTTACGTCTTTAGACTGAAATGTATCAGAGCCGTGTTGTGTCTGTATTTCCTGAAGTGACACAGGGATAACATTAAAAAGAGCGCTGTATATTCTCTAAATCAGCCATTCCCAAACTTCAGAATACCAAGGCCCAGTTTGAAATGTGAAAAATCTCCTGTGATCTCTGTGATCAACATCCAGTACTAGAAGCTATGTTCTGACATTAATGTAAGGGCTCAACAAATAAGGTGACACTTGTCATATTAAGATAAGATGACAGTAGTATAACACTTAACTGGTTTGTTTTGTTACTTCTTAATGTTTTGAAATCATGTCGTTAATATTTTACAGTAATTAAAAACATATTTAAAAAAGATTGAGGATTTAAAACATATTTGTTTAATTTATTGACCTCTCACGGCCCACCTGCAGTACCATGTCGGCCCACCAGGGGGCCACAGCCCACACTTTGGGAATCACTGCTCTAAATAATATTAGCAAATAACACAATAGAGGATACATTATTCAGTCCTCCGTCACTACACGTCAAGGTATACAAGTAATGTGAAGCCGGCCAGGACCGCCGGTCCGGCAGCAAACATTGAAAAGTAAAAAAATAAATGTTACGCAACAACGATATTAATCCATGAAAAAATCTCAAACAAAGACAATAAAATGGTTTCGTAACATTTATATCTTTAAGATATATGAAGATACTTACGTTTGTAGCAGTGACGTGCGGTGAGATTCATGGCTGGTGAGGCACTGACTTCATCAGTCAGATTTACAAGCATATGAACCCTCCAGAACATCTTACTCACCATTTGATTGGCAGCAGTTAACTGTTTATGTTTAAAACCTCCTATCGTCATTCACATATAAATGCTTTACACATACAAACTGTAGCGCACAAAAACTGTAAGCTCCCGCTTGCTGTCACTTATTCTGCAGCCAATGTGTCCCAAGAAGAATCCCTGTGCTCACTAGTGCCCCCTAACGTGAGGCAGGAGAAGTGCGTGCCTCACCCCGTGCCTCTTCTCAGCCGTTTTATGATCGCGCCGGCACAAGAAACACATTACACACATATAGTTGCTGTTCATTATATAAATCAGCTAAACTATGAAAACTTATTTCATATAGCAAACGTGTTAGTACAAATCAATTGATAAATATAAAAAATATATTTTTTCATTTCTTTCTTTCCATGATGGCAGGTGAGGCACGGCCTCCCCTGCCTCACCTGACCGCACATCCCTGGTTTGTAGCTAGCTTTTTTTGTCGCTGTCCTTTTCGAAGATGTCTTGGTTAAATTACCCAGTGCCTTCTGGATAGCTCTTACTTCCAACGGTGGTGTCGGAAAATCTCAATTTTGAGGGCGATACAGCCCTCAAACTCGTCCTTAAGTGCACTTGCACTTAGCGGGAGCACGCATTTTTGAGACTGAGGGTTGAGATTGAGGGTTAAGGGAGGAATTGGAATTCACCCTTTGACTGGGGTTTTGCTCATTTCAGTAGAGTGAAATAGAAAGCTTAAAGGTGGGGTGGGTGTTCTTTGAAAAAAACGGTTCCAGCAATCCAACTCAAGTGAGATTTTGAAAATATACACTCCCTCCCTCCTCCCAAAGGCTCCGCCTCCTCCTCTTCAGCTCACCCCTCGAAACCACGCCTTCACACGATTCATGACTACATGAACCGCAGGGAGGGAGGGAGGGGTGGGTGGGAGTGCACTGATATTTGATGGACATATTAGGCAGCCAATGAATGTAATGATGATCAGTACATTGATTGGTCAGAGTTTTTCTCTGATTATAACTCTAGACCGGACCAAAACTTTTCGGTTTTTTTGGAAACATTTATTTCAGTGGGTGCAATAGGAATGTGAAAAGGTTTTCAGGCAATATTGTAAAAAGTGCTGCAAAAAAACAACACCTACCCCACCTTTAAATCTGATCAGTGAATTACACACAGTAAACATGAGTTTTTAGAACCTGAGAGGATGTCATTGTAGCTCCTAATTTCTTTTCTCTGTTCATAGATTCAGCATTCAAGATTCAGATTTGAAGTTCAAGATCCATATTTACAGTTTCACACTGCATATGCTGCTGATACAAACCTTCTGTTTCCTTTTGAATTAAAGCTTCGTTTTCTCTCCTCTTCTGGGCTCGCTTTATTTTTGTTATATTTGTAAAATAGGCATAGCAGTCCCTGTGATAGCCAGCATTAGCTGGTATAGCATATGCAGCAGGTTCCTGGATGTGAAAATTAAATCTCCCTCTTCAGCTATAACACTCTCTTCAGTGCCAAAATGTTTCCACTCAAACACTGATTTTATACATTTTTGCCATCCTGTATCTGTAAAAGGAGTGATCGGTCGTCTTTCTTAATTATATGCACGCAGCTCTCCATTTCTTTTGCTAATGTAATGCTAGCAAACATAATAAAAAAAAGATCTAGTGGCTGGAGGGGGTCCATTTTTATGACGCTTCATCATTTTGACAGATAAATGACAGGTGAAGTTCCCGAGCAAGATAACAGACCTCAAAATTTTGTTTTTTTGTATAAAGTTCACAGAGAAAATATGCATGGTTCCTACACAGATTGTTTTTAAAAAACTGTAAACGTGTAAAAACCAAGTTATGTATTGGAGACAGAAAAGAGACTTCTTAAACTACGTATGTAAGGCTCTATATGCAGAGCCATTTTTCGAAGTTTTTTTTTCTTCCAAGCGTCCCATTGGATGATAACTGCAGTGACATCATGCGTGTCGGACCCCGAACGTAGCTGTCTGCTCTGTTTGCCGGAAAAAAGGTGACATGAAAAAGTTATCGATCTATAAAAATGAGGGCTGGGCCAATACGCTTTTCTGACGATTCAATTCTCCTACGATTGTTGGGTCCCAATTCGATTTATATTCCGATTCTGATTAAACAAGTATTGCTTTCGATTTTACCAAGTATTGCGATTTTTATATTTCAATTATTTAAATATAACAATCATATAATAATAAAAATATTATGTATTATTATAATTATTATATATTATTATATTTATTATAATATCATTTTATTATTATTTTAATTATTAAATAATAAAAATAAATATAAAAAATATTTAAAAAAAATTTTATTATTTAAAAAAAATGCACAATTGCTGTAGTTTAGAGGTCTTCACTGGTCCACTTTCATGGACCCGAACCCGAATGGACCCGCAATATTTGGACCCGGAACCGACCTGACCCGAGTCCTTGGTTTCCGACCACGAACTGAACCGAGTTACCCGAATAGAACCGAGACAATACAGCCCATAGTTGCTAATTTTAAAAGTTGTCTAACGTTGAATAAAACTTCATTTTCTTACCTAAAGTTGTCTTCTTCTACCGGTTTTGTTGCTACATAGGCTACGTGATGTAAACAACAATAAATCCACGGCGTTATTTTCTTTGTGGATACAGATGCTATTGGTAGCAACTGCTAACGCTAATAGCCTACACCGGTCAGGACGTGTCGTGAATATGTTCTCTCATGCAGCGTTGTCATGTTGGCCATCCGTAGTGCTTTACAGCTGCCGGGCAAACCGCAAATAACACGCTACGGAAACACGGTTGTTTGATGACAAACACGCCACATTAATTAATAATTAATTAAACTGCCCCGAGTCCTGACATTGGCTGCCACCGCCAATATCTTTACCTCTCTGGAGTAAACGCGGACCCAGCCTGTCAGAGAGCACCGACCGGACCCGAGACTAACTGTACCGATTCAGACCCGAACCAGGAGTCACGTCTTTTGAATGGACCCGAGACCTGATTCGGGTCGGGTCAGAACCTCAGGTTTTCAGGTTGTTCCGAAGACCTCTACTGTAGTTCCCCTCGACGCCTTGTCTGATCCAGCTGGGAGTTTGTGGAGAGTTGAATCCAATGTCTGTGTGGGGCGGTGGAAGTACTCAGCTCGCTGCACTCCGCCATTTTGTCGTGTGAATTTGCCCGCATTCGGGTTACTATGGTGACACACGTGCTTCTATTTCCGGAAGTGTAGATGACAAAAGAGACTGGCGGAGCCCAGCGAGCGGAGTATTTCCACAGAGCCACCCGAACTCTTTACCCCACCATTAAATAAATAAAAATCCATTCTAGTACGAGAATCAATTTTTAAAAATCCCCAGAAAAAATTGTGATTAATATAAAAATTGATTTTTTGGTCCAGGCCCAACAAAAATGCACAAGAAGTACCGGTGGCAACAATTTTGACTTATTGAAAACTCAAGAAGCTGTCAACAAGAATCCGGGTCCTCCCCCGATAGGGATCGTTTAAATACAAGGAATGGCGGCTTCGGCCCACCACCTAACTCTTGTGTGTACGTAGGAGAGCGCCATTATTTTGAAACAATCATCCCCACACTATGTTTTTCCCACAGCCTAGCTGCTCCAACTGGATTCTCCCAGCCAGTCCCTTACTCTTGTTGAGTCTTTGAAAAAGTCAAGGCCTTTAGTTGGCAAACAAACTAATGAAATAGGGCTGGACAAAAATGATGGTACCCATAACTTAATATTTTGTTGCACAACCTTTTGAGGGAATCACTGCAATTAAACGATTTCTGTATTTGTCAATGAGCGTTCTGCAGCTGTCAACAGGTATTTTGGCCCACTCCTCATGAGCAAACTGCTCCAGTTGTCTCAGGTTTGATGGGTGTCTTCTCCAAATGGCATGTTTCAGCTCCTTCTACAGATGTTCAATGGGATTCAGATCTGGGCTCATGGAAGGCCACTTTAGAATAGTCCAACGCTTTTCTCTCAGCCATTCTTGGGTGTTTTTGGCTGTGTGCTTTGGATCGTTGTCCTGTTGGAAGACCCATGACCTGCGACTGAGACCAAGCTTTCTGACACTAGGCAGCACATTTCTCTCCAGAATGCCGTGATAGTCTTCAGATTTCATTTTACCTTGCACACATTCAAGACACCTTGTGCCAGATGCAGCAAAGCAGCCCCAAAACATTACTGAGCCTCCTCCATGTTTCACCATAGGGACAGTGTTATTTTCTTCGTATGCTTGGTTTTTGAGTCTATGAACATAGAGTTGATGTGCCTTACCAAAAAGCTCCAGTTTGGTCTCATCTATCCAAAGGACATTCTCCCAGAATGTGGCTTGTCAACATGCATTTTTGCAAATTCCAGTCTCACTTTTTTATGATTTTTTTTCAGCAGTGGTGTCCTCCTTGGTCGTCTCCCATGAAGTCCACTTTGGCTCAAACAACGATGAATGGTACGATCTGACACTGATGTACCTTGGCCTTGGAGTTCACCTTAATTTCTTTGGAGGTTGTTCTGGGCTCTTTGGATACAATTCGAACGATCCGTCTCTTCAATTTGTCATCAATTTTCCTCTTGCGGCCACGTCCAGAGAGGTTGGCTACTGTCCCGTGGGTCTTGAACTTCTGAATAATATGAGCCATTGTTGTCACAGGAACTTCAAGCTGTTTAGAGATGGTCTTATAGCCTTTACCTTTAAGATGTTTGTCTATAATATTTTTTCGGATGTCCTGGGACAATTCTCTCCTTCGCTTTCTGTTGTCCATGTTCAGTGTGGTACACACCTTTTCACGAAACAGCAGAGTGACTACTTGTCTCTCTTTAAATAGGCAGACTGACTGATTATGAGTTTGGAAACACCTGTGATGTCAATTAAAGGACACACCTGAGTTAATCATGTCACTCTGGTCAAATAGTTTTCAATCTTTTATAGAGGTACCATCATTTTTGTCCAGGCCTGTTTCATTAGTTTGTTTTTTTAAATAATTATGTTAGTCAGCAATTCGAAAGTGATGGCTGATTTTGATTGTTTAATTTTCAATACATTTTTATTTATTATTACTTCTGCAAGTTTCAAGTGATTTTAGTGACCATTGTGGGTTTTTCTTTCATTAACTGAGGGGTACCAACAATTTTGTCCACGTGTGTAAGCGTCATGGCGACAGACGGGCAAGAGAACTAGCATGCGCAGAAAGACGGGAAATTAATTTAAACAGGAATGAGTGTATACATGACCACGGAATTATTTAATTCAGAATTAAAATGGGAATAAACCAGCCACTTACTTCGGAATTAAGTTTAATTCGGAATTGATATTTTCATATGGAATTAGGTGTTTACATGGTAACTTTTATTCAGATTTAACCTTAATTCTGAATTAAAGAGGAATTAAACTTCCCATGTAAACGCACTGACTGTTCTCACAGCACGCCTCACTAGACATGCTTCTGTTGTCATTTCCCTCCCTAAATTTATGGATTTGTTACTCGCTGATCAGTAGTCATTACAATCAATATTCATCACAATAATCATTACATTTCACAATTCATCATTGCCCTACATCTGAGTCTAATACACTATAAGCACAATCACCAGCATCTATGCATCTGACATCTCTCACAGGCTGCGATACTTTCTCCTTTTGGCTCAAGCTTTACTCCACGGGGTGATCCCAGTTTTCTGGCTGGGTTACCTGACATCATTCTTTGACAAAGGTGACTCAAAACAAGCCTGAGTAGCAAGTGGCATACAGTGATCCCTTATTTTCCACGGTTAATGGGGACTGGCGCCCCCCCGCGACAATCAAAATCCGCAATCAGGAGCCGAAGCCCCCCGAGCCTCAATAATGTGTTTAAAATATGTTTAAAAACCCCCAAAAAGTATCGAGGCACTGCAGCGAAACAAGACAAAGGCTCAACTGTGGTCTTTCTGTTTCCTTCACAGCCTCTGGTCTCTGAACCGTAGTAAACAAACCGCTGCTATTGTGCTATTTTTAGCTCATAATTAGCGGCTAACACGCTAACAACAACAAAAGAAACAGTCCGGTTTTCTCTGGATGGAACGAGCACTTTATTCTGGCACTGCAGGAACTTGTAACATCACACAGGTTGTATTGTTGTGCTCCTGTCGGTTAACAGAGAATGTAAATCTATACATGCTGGGCTGCTGTTGATGCTCACTACACTTTTCATCTAACCCTGTTTTCATTCTGCCGTCTCACGACACACACACTACATTACCCATAAGGCCACACCATTACCCATAAGGCCACCTTCTTAATGGGGCCAGGCTGGCTCACAGCATTTCTTCACTGTGAGAGAACACACACAACATCCTGTGATGTTTCAGCAATTTTTAAAAATGTTTTAAATTATATTATATATTTCTGAAAAAAATCTGCGAAGCATTAAAACCGCGGTACTTAAAACGTGATGTGGCAAGGGATCACTGTATATACAGTCATGGAAAAAATTATTAGACCACCCTTGTTTTCTTCAGTTTCTTGTTCATTCTAATGCCTGGTACAACTAAAGGTACATTTGTTTGGACAAACATAATAACCACAAAGATTGCTCATAAGAGTTTTATTCAAGAGCTGATATCTTACCATTTTCCATGGTTTTCTTGATTATAACCTAAATCACTTAAGTTTTTACATCAATAGCTCAAAAACACTGCTTTTATGCATTCAGTGTTTTCTTTTCTGTCTGTTTTAGTCACATGATGACATTTAGTGGTACCAGGTATTAAAATGAACAAGAAAGTGAAGAAAAATTGGTTGTCTAATAATTTTTTCCATGACTGTAGATCACATCAGTAGGATAGTGCTGACTGTTTTTTCCATGTCCCCCATGTATTTCAGTGCACAAAAATGTGTGTAACTGTGTGTAGAGATGCTCACACTTGTCTCTCAAGGGCATCCTTTAATCAACTGTCCTTTCCATGCCCCCATGCCCCATCAATCTAGCCATTTATTATAACTTTATTTCTCCCTCCATTAGTTTCCTGGGACACAGAGTGGCATAAGGAGTGAAAAAGGTGGAGGAAGAGAGAGAAAAAGACTGTCAGAAAAAACAAAAAGTTTGGCTCCTTTGGGAGATCTATTATTTCACAACAATGGAGGCTGATATGAGCCCTGCTTGGCACCTGTACAGAGCAGGTAGGACGTCCACAATGGCACTCTGGAGAGAATAGCTCTGTGGATATGTGTGTCTGTGAGGGCAAAAACAGGAAAAATATACATACAAATAAAATGAAAGGAACAATCAAGAGGGTTTGGTCTAATGGGTGAGCACAGTCAATAGTATAATACAGTATGAGCAGCCATGACACACACACACAATCATGTTTCATCATCTGTTATAAAATAATAACTCCAGTCTGTGATTTCATGGCTCTGTGTATTGAGCTGAACTTGGAGAACATGGAGCGCAACAGCAGGTGAATACAAACACAACCAGAGAAGAGAAAATCAAATCTAATTTTTCCAGGGTGATAGCTCGGCCAAATGAAAGAATAAAAACATTTATGACAGTAGACGCACACCTTCGTTGCTCCTGCTTCCCCATTACACACCATTATCCATGAACATGCTCTGGCAGTGACAAATGCCTGCTGTTTGTCCTGCAAATCACTTTCACAAAATCCCCTTTTATTAAAAACTAATGAGGCACACAGCAAGTGAGATAGGTTACATCATGTAAGAAATCTTTTAATCTCAATTCAAAAATAATATCAGGAAATCCATTCAGTAGTTCTTCTGAGGCTGCTTTTGTCTTTATTTAGCCAAATATAAAAAGGAACTGAGAAATGTTAGTTAATATTATTATTTACAACATTAATTACTAACGTGCAACCAAAGCAGTAAGTATATTAAGGGTGTAACATTATTTATTCATCCATCTATTTACAGTTTGCTGTTTTTCTGAAACTGAGATACATATCCCAGCACTTGTTCTGATGCTGAAATAACTTTATTCTGAAGATACAGAGCACTATTTTTAGACGTCTCATTGAGGAGGTATCGATAGTTCACCATGATGCCGCAGGAATTGGCCACGCCCCTGGGGCTAGTGTCTGCACGCCAGTTGAGTCGCCACATGGTGGCACCGTTTTGCAGGTGGAAGTTAGCCACTGGATTGAGAGCGTAGCCTCGCCGCTTCTCCCCGTAGAGGTACCAGGAACAGAGACGCATCAGGATGGGCTCCAGGACGCTGGATAGCCTTTCTGAGCGCATCCACTCACCGGTATTGATGAGCTTACGGAGGGAGTCAGCGGCCTGGGTCCCAGGGCTTGGCTCGGTGGCCTTTTCCACTTCCCTCCACTCTTGCACAGAAAGAAGGTCCGAACCCAGGCCCTCCTTTCTATACTGGCTTAGCAGACCTTGAAGCCAAGAGGAAAAGCCTGGAATGGGTGACAGACTAGAGAACTGAGCCACATGTGGTAATTCACTCTGAAAGACATGAATAAAGAAGAGGAAGAATGCAGTTAGCCCTTCACCTCCACATGTTTTGCAAATGGTGTCTAATCCATTTAGAAGTTCTCGCTGTTGTCAGAATGTCATTATATATATATATATATATATATATATATATATATATATATATATATATATATGCACATATATATGTACTCGCAGTATGAAGGCAAAGGAACACTCCAAGCAACTCAGAGAAAAGATCATTGAAAAGTATAAGACAGGAGATGACTACAAGAAGATTTCCAACCTACTGGGAAGGAGTATGGCACTTGTTGAAATTGGCCTAGACCTGGCCGTCCCTACAAATGAAATGATAGGGGAAGAAGAAGACTGATGAGGGAGGCCACCAACACACCTACGACCTCTCTGAAGAAGTTCAGAGCTTCAGCGGCCCAGATGGGAGAGACTGTACATGCAACACCTGGTGTCCAGGTTCTTCACCAGTCAAAGTTGTATCAGAGTGGCAAAGACAAAACCACTGTTGAAAAAAGCTCACATGACATCTCACGTGGAATTTGCCCAGAGCAATGTGGGAAACTCCAAGGTCAATTGGAAAAAGGTACTCTGATCTGATGAGACACAAATTGAACTTTTTGGCCATAAGATGAGATGCTGTTACTGACCTGAAGGGAGTGAATAATTATGCAATCATTTACTTGACCTGCCCTGCGATGGACTGGCGATCTGTCCAGGGTGTACCCCTGCCTTTCACCCGTAGACGGCTGGGATAGGCTCCAGCAGATCCCCGTGACCCTTCAAGGATAAAACGGGTATAGATAATGGATAGATGGATGGATGGATTTACTTGACCTTTTTATAAAATATTAACTAACTGACTTTATGTTCTAAACATGTTTCCTTTTTTTCTGTATTTGTATTATAAACTATGTTTTCTGGTCAGCCTCATTTTCTCTTCAAAATAATTGAATTTGAGACTAGCTATTACATCATAAT
Source organism: Hirundichthys speculiger (assembly GCA_018398805.1). Classification (NCBI taxonomy): domain Eukaryota; kingdom Metazoa; phylum Chordata; class Actinopteri; order Beloniformes; family Exocoetidae; genus Hirundichthys; species Hirundichthys speculiger. The sequence continues at coordinate 290,586 of JAGFBZ010000108.1, forward strand.
GAACACACTTGCCCTCCATCAGTCCAGCTGGTTAACCTGGTGATCAACACCAGAAAGTAGTAGTTGGTTTTATTCTAATGCTGATGATGCTAATCTTGTTAATGCCAATTTATTGCCAACGGATAAAAAGGAAAAAGAAAGCGACTTATTTCAAACCTATACAATTTAATAGTCAAAAAGCTAAAGAAATAAATCTTTCAACTACTCATTTGCTCTGTACTAGCTAGTGATGGGCGCTAGCACATTTTGTGTGTTGTCTTTGAAGTTGAAACTTTTTTTCATGCTAAATGCAAATGTCAAGTCATGCTCCAAAAATAATGGGGGGATTTTGCAACTACATGAGAGACTCAAGTTCCCAAGGGAACTACTGGACAGACAGTTGTATCACATGATTGTTCAGAAAAGAGTGGAAATGAGATTTAAGCTGCTTTCAAATCTCATGTTAATTCTGGAAATTAAGACATGTTTGAAACTATCAAATGATGGGCAGCAAATTATCTTTAACTGAAAGAAATCATATAACATATATAAAATATTACAAGGGTTGATGGGTTGTGTCTGACAAAGAAAAAAACGGGATGGTGAAATGTACAACAATAATAATGGAATTCAATTCAATTCAATTCAATTTTATTTGTATAGCATCTGTTACAATGTCAGTTGTCTCCAGGTCTTTACAGAGACCCAGATCATGACCCCCGAGCAAATATCATTAACTAAAATTATAATATTAAATCCAATCAAGGATGATAGCAGGTAAAAAACTCCCACAGAGGGAGAAAAAACCTTTAAGCCAAAAACAGTGGCAAGAAAAAACTCCACTTTAAGAGGAAGAAACCTGGACCAGGACCTGGATCATATGGAGGGCCAGTCGGGCCAGCCGGGCCAGCCCGGTAAAGAATAATGGGCAGCTTTCAATACACATAAGCTGAGGTAGCTGAAACTATGAACATACAAAACATGTATTTAAGGATCCAAGACTTCCTTCATTTTTAACTCTGTTTTAAAACACTGTGTACAAGATGCCTTTCATTCATGTACTGGGAGTTGAAGAATTCCCTCAACTAGCCTTTAACAGCTAAAAGAGTTGAACCGTGACAGGGAAAGAGAGGAGATAACAGCAGAAAAGCAGAAAACAGATGTGAGGAACCACATTTTTGTAAAGAAAAACATTTTTTTTAAATCAGGAAATGAAGCACATGAAGGCTCAAACTCAGTGTCAAAACAGAAAAAAAAAAGCTTGTCCCCACAGTTCTATGACAGGGACTTCCTTACAAATCAACTATAGCCTCAACCTTCTGCTCTGCTGAAGTACATGGATGACCCCTCACATCACGTATAACGCCAATCCTTTTCTCTCAGCTGAATTTCTGTCTCAACGGCTCACATACAAGCATGTCACCCCCATTTCATCAACTCTCTACTACCTAAATACTCCTCTCCTCCTTTTTTCCCCACATTTTTGCTTCTCTCCCAGGCCCATCATCATGCTTCAATGTCTGAAAAGTGATGGAACAATATAGCAGAGAAGCGAAAGGCTGTAGATGAAAGTGAAGTCTCAGACAGGGTAACGCTCCATCAGAAACCCCAGTCCTCCGCAGATTACAAGTCTGGATACCTCTAGTTTTTCCAAGGCAGAGCACTGATTGGTTTACAACATCAGGGGCAGCTACCCACTTCCCACTGGGTCCATTTTAAAAGAAAATAAATAAATTAAAATAAAACAAGTCCAAAAAAGGAACTGAAAGTCAAACAATTATATATATTTTGAAATGTGACACAAGGAAACGTAGAGGGTCCTCCTATAGGCAGTGAAAGTTAAGTTGCTTTTCCAACACTATCCAAGATTTACTCTTGTTTGGTCTTTTGCTTGGTCCCTCTCTCTTTTTCTCTTTTATTTTTGCTTTCCTGAGTTTCTACGTTGCCTCTGCCATGTCCACCGTCAGTAAAGCACTATGCTGCACTATTCAAGCTTAGATGATGCTGGAAACAACCAGCTCAGACATCCAACGTTACTTTGGGTGGTTTTGTGGATAGTAGAGACAGAGGTGATGAGAGATATATCAGACTTCCAGGAAATAATCAAATATTCCCTCAGTTTAAAGTGAAACTGACCCTTGGCTTCCCACCAAGCCCAGAAGTTCCTGGTCTAACGGCAGTGGTTTTGCTCCACAGCAGGGAGCTTTTAAGAACTGCCTGTTTTGGTCTGATTTTGAGTTTACCTGAAAGTTTTGAGATCACCTGAGAATCACATGGTAATATGTTAGTTTAGAGCCATCTCTGATGCTTTATCCTTACAAAAAGGATGGGTGATATCGAATAAAACTTCAAACATTAACTTCTTCTTTTATGTATATTGTTGAAATGTCTTCTAAGACCCTGTGACGTGTTTAGCTATGTACTGTGTTTCCATCACACAGATGGACATTAAAATAGACTGGGTGAGTAACTTTAGTGGAATTGGGGAAGGGTCACGTCTGCTGGGACCACTCTGGCTGGCCTGGCAGAGCTGTACCACACTGCTTCCACATTTACTGATAGTTTTAAATGAGAAAAATCAAAAACGCCTATTTGATGCATTCAGGGTTTTCTGCAGTCTGCAGTCTATGTTGGGTTATTAAGACAATTTGAGAAAGAGGAAAAAAAATATGGGGCAGGGTGAAGGGTAAAAACATGATTACGTTATAAAGATAGATCTTCTGACTTTGTAAATTCACAAATATGCCACAGGACCGGGTCTTTACACGCACACAGACGTGAGGAGCTAAAACATGGTACATTGTCAGTGCAAAGTCTGGATTATAATTTACTTTTTCCTGAATCCAATCAAAATCTGATTTGATCAGGCTACTGAATGGTAGCCCGTATCTTGCCTTAAATATGCAGTTTCTGTGTTGTGTCTGAAAAGGTTTTCTTGAAAATAATTTATAAAACCAGAATGTCTGAGTTAGTAAAGTCTGAGTTGGTGAACTCAGATCTGAGCTTTTTTTCCTCCAGTTTTCACAATGCACCCCCCCCCCCCCCACCTATATATATGTTATAATAGTGTCCCCAGTTCCTACAATAAATATTAGGTTAATTAAAAGTAAATGTAAAACAACAAGTTCATTCATAATGAATCATTCCTTCCACACCACCACAGCCCACCTTCACCCACCTGCAGTTCTCGTACCACCTTCTTGATGAGGTAGTTGCCCAGCTCCACTCCCTGCAGGCCAGCCTGAGTTGATGAGATTGAATAGAATATGGCTGAATTTATCTTATTCACATCTTCTTCTGAGTCCAGGGTTGAAAACTCACGGACAATACTCTGAGGGAACAAACATCTTTCATCAGTCACTATGAAAACTTCTGAATCTAAACATAAACTCATTGTAAGTGCTCTAGCTTCACAGCTGAGACTGAACCAGAACTCTGAATCTACTATTTCAGAGCTACTGGGACAAAAGTATGGAAGTGATTTCTCAATTTCACAACACCAAATAATATCAAATGTCAGTATTGTCAAACACCACCTTTTCCTCACACAAAATGGCAAGAAAAAGAGATAAGTACCGTAGCAGTTGCTTCCAGAGGGATGTACAGTTTAAAAGGTCTCAGTTTAAAATACATTTATCATCTATCTTGTAAGATGTGGTAGTTAGTGACAGTTTCAGACCTGAATATTATCTGAGATCTCCTCAGTTAGGGCGACATGAAGCACAACCAGGGGCTCTCCTGGCATGGCAGCATGGGTGAAAGCATAACAGCGGCGATACGGTCCCACCCTGTGCTTTAGATCAGTCCAGTTCCTTACAGGATGCACCGCTTCATACCTGCCAGGTGACACAGTCTTTCAGTTTTCATTGTTCACTTCACAAAGCCCTACCCTTTTTTACTTTTCATCTTATTGGTCCTATATTAGGGCCCTATGAAATCTGTTTTATTTTTTCCTCAAATTCCATTTTATTTTTTCTTCATTTTCGGTGTTTTTCTAATTTTTGAGAATTCCGTTTTAAGCATTTTATGCAAATTTAACCCCAAAATACTATATAAAGTAATAAAATATAGACAATTTATGCATTTATAACTGTAAACTTTAATATCTTTATAGTTTTAAACAAATTGTGTCCCATAAAACATTCGTTTTTTTTGACAAACAAAACAAAAAATTCAAAAGTTCTTTTGATGTAATAAATAACTAAGAAAAAAAAAACTCAAATAGGTCAAATCCATTTAAAGTGCAAAAAAGAAAGAAATTGTAACAGCAGTAAACTAATTGTTTTAGTTTAATTTCTTCTGTTATCAGACACATAGTTTGTCATGACGTACCTGACATTTTTCAGGTACCGTGTTTAATTAATTGCGTTGCTCCCCTGCTGCTAACCCTTCTCATATATATGTGTACAGGCCTCTTCCACACCTAGCGAACGCGTGTTTTCCACAGCAGGCAACACTATCTGTGCTGAACATTCACGTTTGAATTCTGAAAGTGCAGATATGGTCATCTTCCTAAACAAAAACGTAACAAAAAATGTATTTTGGAGGCCAACTGCCAACTGTAAGTTGTTTAACATCTAGGCTGTAAGTGAATTCTGTGTAAGTGAAAGCATGTGTAAGAATAAAAATGGCCTGTGGGCTGTGTAAATGTGGCACAGTTTTTTAAATGAAAAAATTCTACTGTTAGATAAGTCGCGATCTGTTGACCTACACATCAAAGAATCGAAATCAAGAATCGGAATTGTTAAAATCCAAACGATGCCCAACCCTAATGTTAGGTTAAATGGTGATTCTATGAATCACCATTGTGAATGTAAGCAAGTATAGTTGTTTGTATTGTGTGCAGCTCTATAATGAACTTTACAAAGCTGGATGATTGGGGATTATTACGTTCAGTTAAAGCAAACTTTAGCTTGCTAGCTCACAGCAATTAGCAAAAGTTAACACTCCCTTTTAGTTCATTTTTTTCTGTAAAAACATATTTAAAAAAAAAAAAATCACCTGTCTTAGTGTTAGGTAATTTAAACCCAGACAAACGACAACATATAATTTATATATACATATATATCAGCGGTGTCAACGGGAAATTGGAAAAAACTCTGAAGTGGTTCGCAAAGCCGGCGGGGTGGGGGGGTGGGGGGGCTGAGCACAGCATTGTGTATTTGGGAAGCATCAAGTAGGGAACATCAAGCTGTCCATATTGTTACTTTGAGTGCCACATAATCAGATTCAACATCATATTTAATAAATGATTTATTTATTTAATAAAGCTTTCCCTCAACAGAAAATAAAAGATAAAAATGGCACAAAGTTGAATTATTCCTGCTAATGTGAGAATACAGGGGCGAAAATCCCATTTCATTTGGGGGGGGGGGGCAATAAACAGTAGATTTTCAGAGAGTAATTCCTGGGGGGGACATAAAAAAAAAATGCTCTCTCCCTCTCTCTCTCCTGCTCCTTTGGAACTTGCCTTGCAGGGTTGAGCCCACAGCCTGTTGAATGTTAGAAAAAGTAATTATAGTAGTTGTAGCATTGTTGTGTATCAGTGCATATTCTACCTGTATACAGGTTTTTCAATGTTCAAACTGAAAAATCAACAATGGTATTAGGTGCTATTATTATATTGTAGTGTTGTATTTTTTGACAAACAAAATACAACATATTACAACTACGCCATTAAATATGACAACTTAAAAATCAAAAATAAAATACAATTAAAAATCCCTTCTACATTTAAATGACACACTCTGACACACGGAGGTGCTGGTAGCCCTGCCCGTTAGAAACAGCATGTGGACTAAACCACTTTGAGAAATAGGGGGGTCGCAATGTTTCAACAATTAAAAAAAAAAAAGGGCTTTTACGTTTATAATTTGCAGCGCTTGTGTTGTACTTTTATTGAACATGACTATATTATTATTCAATTGTTTTTGTGTGCTTACAATGATTTTTTGGGGGGGGACAACTTTATGGAAGTTGTCCCCTGTGTCCCCCCCCCGGGATTTCCGCCTATGTGAGAATACACTGAGCATAAGGCTGAGGTTAGATATCAAAAATGAAAATAGTTGTTATGAAACAATTAAGTTGCCTATTAAAGGTAAAAATTCGGAATGACTAGTAGTGCTGGGCGATATGGAAAAAATCATATATGGACTATATATGGACTATGACTACTATGAATATGGACTATTTTATATCACGATAACGATATATATCACAATATACCATAATAAAGTATGTTTTCAGTTATTCATTCCTTACTTTTCAATTTTATTTTGAAACGACATTTAGCTGAACTGTCACAAACATACATTTTAGTGCAGCAAAAACAAGTAGGTACAGAGGTACAGTAGCTTTCACATTTTTTTTTAAAGTGCACAACAGTTTCTGAGAGGAAAAACACATTTTTGCACTGAAGTTCAGCTATAAAAAATAAACACAAATTATTTTTCAACTTTCTGAAATCTGTAACCTTGTAGTGCAAAGTTTGCAAACCAATATGTAGTGTCTAAAGTAAACATTAGGGTTGAAGAGAACTCTGTTTAAGGCATTAACCATGAATAAAAGTGCAAACATAAAAGGCTACTTTGTAGAAGTAGATACGATTCTATCAAATTTATCGTTGCAGGTTATTTAATTACATATTTGCTGTAATAATTGATAAAATTAGGTTAGAAACGATAGAAATACTAGAAACGATAGAAGAGAAATGGCACGATACACACTTTTCTATCATCCCCACGATATGTATTGTCATATTGCCCAGCACTAATGACTAGTGATTCAGTCACTGGTGAACTTCAACAGTAAAACATAACTGACAACAAGATACATGGATCCAAAAGCAGTTATAGAAAATAGCATGTTAAATTCAACACGTCTTTTTGATGCCTGTAACTCTGAACAGTAGCTTTTCTTAATTTTTTTTTAATCACAAATAGCTCTAAACACTGAAGAACTAAAACTTTAGGCATGAAAATCCCTCACCTTTCAGAGAAATTTGCCGTTTTGAAGTCAAAAAGAGTGACCTACGTGAATCGTGTACATCCGAGGAGTTTTTTTTTTTGAGATGGGAGGGGAGTCGGGAGATTTTTAAAAATTTAATTATCATATAATTACCCTAATATGCAAACTGAGCACTTCAGAAATCTGCAATTTAAATGACACGGACAGTTAGTAAATCCTGTCCAGAACCAATCAGGCCAGATTGTTCCATTATTCCAGTCAGACCAATGTTCTTCATTCATGTATACTGGGAGGTTACGTTGCTAAGCGAGACTAGAAGCAGGACCTAATGATGTCCACGCAGATGAGTTTACGTTTCCTACCTACATTTACCAGTGGTGAGAAGCGCTGTATGTTTCATCCGCGTTGTCTAACAATAAATAAGTACAATAAGGAATAAACATCTCTCCTGTGAATTTAAAGCTAATAATCATCCATCCAAACAGGAAAGGGAGAAGTAATATCAGAAGTGCTTCAGGCTTACTTTGACGTTGATTTGGCTGTGATAGCGGCTGGATTGTAAACAGGCTCAGTGCGCATGCCCTGGTCTCAATCAACCAATCGCAATCGAGAATTCATGTCACGTTCATGGAGGGTAAAACCCCCTCGAAAATATGAAACCGGATTTGCACGTATCTCAAAAATGACCCCCAGGATGGAAAAAAATTCAGAAATCTGCGGATCCACGGAAAATTTACACCCCTAATATATATATATATATATATATATATATATAATAAAAAGCCAAAAGGGGAAAACAATATGGGCCCTATCTTACACCGCCTGCTACCCAATACCCACTACCCACTACCTGCAAATTGCAGATTTAGGAGCCTCTGCCAACCGCTAATGCAATCTTCCGCTCCCTAAAGCTGCCACCCATTATGCCGATTCCCTTACTCACATTGTAGGCGCGGCAATGGGCGTGTCTCTTGCGCTTTCCACAAACTTGGTATCTGACTTGCGGTACCTGTATCTCGCACATTTTGGATATTGGGTAGTGGGTGGTCTGAAAGCACAACTGGCATGTCGGCGCATAAAAGAGCGCGTCCAAATCACGTCATTGCGCGTCCACCCAGTCACATGTGGACTGCACAACCGGTAGAGATGCGCGGATGACGTATATTTTAACCCGCAACCGCTTCTTAAAATCTCTATCCGCCCGCTATCCATTTGCAGGAACGTTTTTTCACCAATTTTCAAAACCGAACCGACCCGCCATCCTTTTTAATAATATGTAAAATATTTTTTCTTATTATTATTATTTGAGTGCTTCAACCGCAACCCGCCCGAATTTAATTAAAGTATTATTTTCTGACGAGTCATCCGCCCGATATGCGGATTATGCGCTCCGCCCGCGGGTGCGCGGTTCAACTGCGCATCTCTAACACCCGGCTCTACCTCTCGATTATGCATCACTGTATTACTTGCATACGTTATTATTCTCTTAAGGGCAGATGATGTCTGTACAGCTGTGGCATGATCTCATCCAGATGTTTGCTGTGGAGGAAACGAGGAGATCACAGAAATCTGTTGTGGAGTTTCTTGTACTGTGCTCGTATCCCTCTGATCCTCTCCTTGCGCTCAGAGCACCTGAGATGTTCTCAGTGGTAGAAAGTAGATGTCATCATACCTGTTCCTCTGGCTCAATGCTCATACAATGATCCGTTCTGCAGTATTTTAAAAAGCACCACTACCAGCGGCTATGCGTCTTGGCGCAGCTGTGTGTCTTGGTGCGTCTTGGCGCAGGGGATATGTTCAAAAAGTTATGGATGGATTTTGATTACATTTTCAGGAGTTGTCAGAAATGTGAAAAGGAAGAACTGATTTTATTTTGGGTGTGATCCGGAAGAAATCCTGGATTCTGGATCACTTTCAAATTTTCGCTAACATTGCGCTGTTTAGTTGTTTCTTGAACCCTAAAGCAACCACAACTGTTGTGCTTGGTGGAGGTCTACGCTCTCCGATTGCTTTTCTAGTTAAAAAATGCTTTCCTGCAAATTCACCGGCTCTATTTTTTTCTGAGCAGTTTGTTGAAACGTCTTGGAGGACAAAAGGAATGATTAAATAATTTGCTCCACATTAGTTAGAGCTAGTTATGTATATATCAGTGCAGAGGAGGAGGAGGAAGGAAGAGGAGAAAGCTCTACAGCAGAGCTGCCCATGAGAGCTACTCTGATCTGGGTGAAAAGACGCTCCATAGCGGTTAGCGGGTAGCACAACCTGCTCTTAAAGGCAATGGCTACTGACGCACTGATTGGTTAAACAGGTGGAACGCCCTAACCACCCCCATGCATAATGTGTGCATAATATAGTGGTTGGCGCAGGTAATATCACAGGTTTCGGGAGGTGAAAGATTGCGTTCTTTGTGGGGGAACGCCCCTCCTGCTACCTGCTATCCCTTAATAGCAGCTTTAGGAGGTTTGGCGCAAGATAGGGCCCTATGTGTGTAATACTAAGTACCCCTATCCAGTTCCGTGGGAAGTGGGGGTGCTGTAGATTCACTGTTAGCAGCAATAACTTGAGGTAGTTCTTTCCTGTATAACTTAACACCCTCTCACAACATTGAGGAGGAATTGTGGGCCATTCGTCTTTCTTCATTTATATTCTTGATTGCGTCAGTTCATTATTTTAGACTCTCACTATTACACAGCTCTGTATAGATCCTGCCACTGCATTTCAATAACTCAGGTGGATTAAGGTCTGAATTTTGATTAGACAATTACAAAACTTTGATCCTTTTATTCCTCATTCTTCCAAATTGTTTGTAAATGGTTTTATAACTCTTTCTAGTTTGACATGTAGCAACAAGTGCTCCATTAAGAACATTGCTTGCATCTTTCCTTCCAAGTATTATGTTAACACACACCAGAATGTTTCAGACCATAAACTGCCAAAACATCTACATACTTACTGATGATCAACTCATCAAGGACTGATGATTAGCAGCACCTGGCTGAGAACATAGCAATCACAACCAGATGCCAGTCTTTATTTATTTATTTTTTTGTTTTATGCAGCCTTGTGTTTTGTGCATGTGTATGTTCATATTATATGTATATATCCATATGTACATCTAACCTAAGGTACATGTACAGGTGTGTTTATGACAGGCACAGATATATGCATATTTAAATTTCAGGACATCAATTAATATTTACCCATAACATCCTTCCCTAGACTCAGACTTACACACACAAGCGCGCACACACACACACACACACACACACACACACACACAAACACTCAAACGGTATAACTGAGCACAACTTCTGTCCTTTTCTGTTGTCCAGTTTTATGTACCGTCTATGTATTTTGTTTGTCTTACATTTGCATGTCTGTCCTTTAATCACATCACAATCCATTCAATCCACACAATTCATTTACATACACCACAACATACAAACACTGCAAAAGTCACCATACTGCACACACCACACCATCACTGTCTTATCTCTTTGTCTGTTCTGTCTTTTGTGTTTTCACTATCTGTGATTTTAGTCCTCTCTTATAGAATCAGGGTTTTGGGGGTTAATAATATATGCTAGTTTAGACTGTCAGAGAGGACTGGTGAAGAACACATTTACTCTCACTCACAAACACACACACAGAAAGTAAAATCTGCTGCAAGATTAAAATGCATATATATGGGACTTTAAAAAGGTTTTTGCAAATTACAGCACTAACCATTGAAATATACGCAGACAGTTGAAAAATAGGGATGCACCGATGCATCGGCTGAACATCGGTATTGGCCGATGTTTGCCTCGTTAACTGCCATCGGCCATCGGCAAATAAAAATTACATTCGCCGATGGCAGTGGCCGATGATTATATGTTGATTTACATGTGGCATGAACGCTGTGCTCGGGAGAAACTCTTTTTATGGGGGGGAGATGTAATACTCTGCCGTGACTGAAGAGGGCACCCGCGCACTTTCCTCAGTAGAGTAAACTAAGAAGATGGCGGTCGTGTGGCAATACTTTACAGTCTCGGGGAAAGATCAGCGTTATGCAGTTTGCAATACGTGTTCCATTGAGATTTCAAGAGGGGGAACTGTTAGAAAGTCATTTAACACATCAAATCTCATTGGACATTTGAAAAGCAGGCATGAGGCGGTGTACAGAGATTACCTGCAAGCTGACCAAAAACGGAAAAATGAAGCCGCCAAGAAAGCAACCACCGCCGGTAAGACTCAGACTTCAATTGACACGTCGTTTGAGAAAGCCAAACAGCTGTCTCCAGACAGCGCCAAAGCGAAACAAATAACGAACAAGGTGATGGAGTTCATCGCTTTAGATGACCAGCCTTTCTCTGTTGTGGAGGACGTGGGTTTTCGAAGTCTGATGAAGTTTATGGAGCCACGCTACACGCTGCCGAGCCGACGTCACTTTGCCGAGGTCTGTCTCCCCGAAATCCACAACATTGTGGCCACACACATTCATGAACTACTGGCTCGTGACATCACTGCAGTCAGTTTTACCACAGATATATGGAGTTCGGATGTAAGCCCTGTGAGCATGCTTAGCCTCACAGCACAGTGGATTGATAAGGACTTCAACCTGGTGAAGGCGGTGTTACACTCCCAGGAGTTCACAGGTACACACTCAGCATCTGCCATCTCAGAGGCATTTGAGAAAATACAACAACAAAAAAAACATCGGCATCGCCATCGGCCATCGGCCAAGTTGTAATGTAAACATCGGTATCGGTATCGGCCCAGAATTTCACAATCGGTGCATCCCTATTGAAAAAGAAAAAAAAACACATTCCTTTTATTGTTTTAGTGTTTGTGTTGGTGTGTAGTCCAATAAAAAACCAAGGGAAACATACTTGAACCCCATATGCAGTTGGCTGTGGTTCGGCTGGGAGACTGATGACAAATCACGGATTTGGCAGTTAGTACATTCAAATGGAAGAAGGGTTTAGGAATTACAACTTATTAACATAATCAAATAGTTGACTCAAAAGCTGTTTAATGGACAGCTGTTGACTGGTATTCTCTCTCACGATACGCTACATGCATGCAGCGTTTAAGAATGAATCGCTTGGCATACAAAATGCCAGAAGGCTTGTTGTGACGACTCATGTGAATGTTATCTATTCTTTCATTAGTTCCTCATCAACAGAGGCAACCTGAGTACTGGGGAATATGACATGTAAGGGGCAGAACTCACACTCATCCAGGGCTTTCTCTCCACTACAGCTTCCTCCAGCTATTCCAGTAGAAGTAGACAGGATCGGAGTGTTGATCTGTCCCTTACCAAATTGATGGGAACATAGGGCCCGATCTTGCGCCAAACCTCCTAAAGCTGCTATTAAGGGATAGCAGGTAGCAGGCGGGGCGTTCTCCGGCAAAGAACGCAATCTTCCACCTCCCGAAACCTGTGATATTACCTGCGCAAACCACTATATTATGCACACATTATGCATGGGAGTGGTTAGGGCGCTCCACTTGTTTAACCAATCAGTGCATCAGTAGCCATTGACTTTAAGAGCAGGTTGCGGTACCTGCAAACTGCTATGGAGCATCTTTTCACCCAGATCAGAGCAGCTCTCATGGGCAGCTCGTCTGGGACGCTGCTGTAGAGCTTCCTCCTCTTCCTTCCTCCTCCTCCTCTGCACTGATATATATACATAACTAGCTCTAACTAATGTGGAGCAAATTATTTAATCATTCCTTTTGTACTCCAAGAAGTTTCAACAAACTGCTCAGAAAAAAATAGAGCCAGTGAGCTTCCAAGAAAGCATTTCTTAACTCCTTTTTTTCTTCTGAGAGAATTAAACTCTTAAAATTCCAGAACTCCCTTCCTGTCTCCACTGTGGTTGCTTTAGGGTTCAAGAAACAACTAAACAGCGCAATGTTATGGAAAATTTGAAAGTGATCCAGAATCCAGGATTTCTTCCAGATCACATCCAAAATAAAATCAGTTCTTCCTTTTCACATTTCTGACAACTCCTTAAAATGTCATCAAAATCCATCCATAACTTTTTGAGTTATCTTGAACATATCCCCTGCGCCAAGACACATAGCTGCGCCAAGACGCATAGCCGCTGGGAGCGGTGCTTTTTAAAATACTGCAGAACGGATCATTGGATGAGCATTGAGCCAGAGGAACATGTATGATGACATCTACCTTCTACCACTGAGAACATCTCAGGTGCTCCGAGCTCAAGGAGAGGGTCAGAAGGATACGAGCACAGAACAAGAAAGTAGGGGTGTCCCGGTCCAGATCCCCTGATCGGATCGGACTTGGATCTTAAAAATTTAAGGTGGATCGGATCGGCCGATCAACATTATTATAACGAGCCAATCTTTTTTTCATTTTTTTTTTCCTCAAAAAATGATCCTGATTAACACAAATTACTAAAGTAATCATATTACACAAACAAAAATATTTTTTAAACTATATACATTTAATAATTTGCACTGAAATGAGGTTTCCCAGCAGCGCTGTCTTGTATCCACTTTAAAAGTTTTAAGACTGCCAGCGTCAGGCTAAACTTTAGCAAAAATGTCAGCAGTGTGGCAGCACTATAAAATTACAAAGACCGAAGCTTCAACTGCGACTTGCAACGTGTGTAAGGCTGAGATATCACGAGGGGGAAGTAAGAAGAGAGTTTACAACACCACCAATTTAATCAGACACTTAAAAAATCACCATCCTACCGAGCAGGATGCCTTCTGTCAGGCGTCGGCACCAGCTTAGAAGCTGGATGCACTACAGCAGCAAACGCTCTGTGAAACTTTTAAAAGAAAGGACAAACTCCCAAAAGACTCGGAGAAATACAGAAAAATCACCGAGCTAATTGCGGAATGTATTACCGAGGACGACGGCCCATTCAGTTTGTGGAATACAAGGTATTTAACCGGCTCATTAATTACCTCGAGCCTCATTCCCGTCATTATATGAACGACAAAGGACACAAAGGTGCGCGAACATGTGCAGCGGGTCTTGAAAGAAGTTAAGTTAATATTTTATGTTATTTTTATTCTGATGTGATTTCATTGATTGCAAAGACTTCTGCTAGTGTTTTCATTGCCTTAAACTGCTAGCCAAGTTCACCTGCTGCTTTTTAAATGGAAGTGCTATATTCTTTAGTACTGAGACTGTTGAACAGTCACTGTTCTGTAACTAAATGTGTTTTATAATACTTCTCCAAAAAAAAAGAAAGAAAGAAGAGTGTTTAAATAAGTTATTGTTTATTTTATGAGATAAAAGCTATTAATCTCAGCTTGGATGCAGGCCTATTTATTAATGTACACAGGAAATAAAATGCATGGGAAATTAAACTCTGTTTGCCCACTCAGAAAAAGTGAAATTGGATCGGGAAAAATCGGAAATCGGCCGATCATCAAAATTAAAAGATCGGAATCGGATCAGGACCCAAAAAACGTGATCGGGACATCCCTACAAGAAACTCCACAACAGAGTTCTGTGATCTCCTTCACAGCAAACATCTGAATGAGATCATGCCACAGCTGTACAGACATCATCTGCCCTTAAGAGAATAATAACATATGCAAGTAATACAGTGATGCGTAATCGAGAGGTAGAGCCAGTTGTGCAGTCCACATGTGACTGGGTGGACGTGCAATGACGCGATTTGGACGCGCCGACATGCCGGTTGCGCTTTCCACAAACTTGGTATCTTGCGGTACCTGTATCTAGCAAATTTATGGCCCTTTTCCACTAGTACCTACTTGGCGCGGCTCGACTCGACTCGGCTCCGCTTTGGAGGTTTTCCACTAGGTCATAGTACCGGCTCGGCCCTCCTTTTTTCGTACCTACTTGGCTGGGGTTCTATCCGGGCTGAGTCGGGCCGAGAATACAACGTCACCACGCCGCGGGCCATTGATTGGCCAGAGAGCAACGTCACGGATGAGCCTTAAGCGACTCCTCCACACCCGCCATATTTAAAACTCGGCAACAACAAACTCAACAGCGATTTTACTTTACCTGCAATTGTCTACTTCACAAAACAAAGAATGGCCAGCAAGTCGAATTCCATGGTCGAATGACGAACGACGTCCTCCATTGTTATGGTCGCAAACGTGACCGGAGTTGCCGCATATAAAACACGTCACAGCGTTTCAGGCCACCTTACCATGAAGGCCCCACCCACATCGAGGTGGTACTGAACTACAGTGGAAAACCACTGAGACCGAGTCGAGTCGAGTCGAGTCGAGCCACGCAGAGTAGGTACTAATGGAAAAGGGGCATTAGAATAGAGGGTAGTGGGTGGTCAGACCACCTGCTACCCTCTATCCGAAATCTGCGAGATTCCAGTACCACAAGATACTGAATTTGTGGAAAGCGCAAGACACACACCCATTGCCGCGCCTACAATGTGAGTAAGGGAGTCGGCATAATGGGTGGCAGCTTTAGGGAGCGGAAGATTGCATTAGCGGTTGGCAGAGGCTCCTAAATCAGCAATTTGCAGGTAGTGGGTAGTGGGTAATGGGTAGCAGGAGGTGTAAGATTAGGCCCATAGTCTGCAATTTCTTACTCACTGGCTAGTGTTCAGATTTGAATTGACATCTATAGACGTCAATGGCAGCCAGTGGGTTAATCAGCACCTTCTGAGTGGGAACAGTGGGAGTTCCCATAGTTGCTTTAAACCCAGAAGTTGCAAAATAGCCCCTCAAAATAGAAGATTCTGATTATTAATTAGATGTTAATTCTTAATTCTTTCTTTCCATTTGTATTTTATAGCCCATATTCAGTATTCCCTTGCAACTGTAACTTCAATAATTTAAACAGTTGGAATAATGTTACAACTGTAGGTCTAGATCTAGCTGGATAGTTAAAAGTTAAATTATTAAATTGAAAGTTAAACTGATATTTTACACTGATCATGTGTTTTTAATCTCTGCATCAGCGTTCTCCGACAAGTGATATTTCAGTAGTCGGACTCCGGTGGTAACTAAATTCATCTTAGTTATTATCTTGTGGAGTTAGCCATCAGGCAAGGTTTTGAAGTTAAACTTACCATTCAAAATAGTATCTTTTGTATTCATTTTTATCCCAGCTACTACGTTTGTTTACGTCTGTCTGTCTGCGGCATGGCCGTCGACGTCAGTGCATGGCTTCCTGTTTTGACAGGACTACGGAGGAAAACAGGACTACAACTACGGCGGGGCCCGAGGCTCATTAAACCTACTCTCCTCTCTACTATTGTACATCAACTGCCAGGCTAAGGCTCGCATTAATCACGCATTAAAAAAATTAGTTGCGTTAAAATTATTTTGCGTTAATCACGCGTTAACGCGTTGACTTTGACAGCCCTATAAATTACATTTTGTTTAAACAAATGCTTAATTCTTCTGATCTGCTGTTCAGGAGAGATGTCTGCAACTTTCATACTATGCAGAACAATGCACATGTACAACTATTAATAAGAACTCAAACTATGTAATTAAGTATTTAATATACGGTTTTTGATGCCTTCCATTTAACTCCAATTCAGAAGTCAGAATTCAGAATGAGGTGGTTCTGAATTGCTTGTAGGAGTGATTGTGAGTCTGCATGGTTGTTGGCCTACATGTGATGGACTGGTGGCATGTCCAGGGTGAACCCCTGCCTTTCACCAGAAGAAAGCTGGGATAGATTCCACCAGATTCCTGTGACCCTACATAAAATTAAACAGGCATGAATAATGGATGGATGGAAATTAGAATGATGTCATACCGAGTTGACCATGTTCCAGGAAAGATCAGAAAAAGAACCATTTCAAATGTCTGACTAGCCTTTACCGTTGCCAGATAAATCACAATGACCCTGTACAACAAACAGCATAACATCTCCACTAATGAAATGTGAATGGTAACTACTGTATTTTCTGTACTACAAGACACACCCAAGTATTAGTCGCATCTGTCAAAACATACGCCTGCAAAGAGAGGGAAAAAAAGGCCCGTCATCAATAAGGTGCATATGTGTTTGGAAAATTTATTTCACAGGAATCCAAGAACGATTAATCTGTAAAGACTAAAAAACTATTATATATTATACACAATAGCATGAAGAACAAAGGCTAAATATGTTAACAGACAGCCAAATAAGTTATTCTGCATCACTGAATCCACTGAACTCTTTGTCCTCGGTGTCGCTTCTAAACAATTTTGTCATTTCTGGATGAAGATGAAGCACCTTCTACTCATCAGACTCATCATCAGCACCAGTTCTAATGAGTCTGGCCTTTCTGAATCCTGGCAGGATGGTTGCATTTTTAATGTATGAAAAGTGCTATATAAGTAAAGTTTGATTTGATTTCATTTGTTGTCATGGATCAGATGACGGATATTTTTGATATAAAAGTCGCTTTGAAATATAAATTGCAGGACCAACCAAACTACTAAAAAAAGCATGAATTATAGTCCAGAAAATACAGTAGTCCCCCACACTTCGCAGTCTCAGCAATCACGGTCTCAGTACATTGCGGAGTTTCAAAAATATTCATTGAAAAAAAATATTAGAAAAAAAATTGAAAAAATTTCAAATGAAGCGCGCGAGGCTGAAGCGAAACCCATCAGATCAAGAACGAGTCTCAGGAAGCAACAAGAGCCGACAGGGGATACCCCAGGAATGAAAATCGAGGCCTGTGATTGGCTGCTATGATGGGCATTACTGTACCGTTGGTTGTCTGTAGCTGATTGGCTGACACGCGTCCCTGCATCTCCATCTCTGTCTCTCGTCAGCTACACACAGAGGAGAGATCGTCAAAGTGAGAGTACCTTCCGTAGATTTTGTGTACTCTAGTACATGTATACTGTATGTACATATACAGTATACATGTATATGTATACTGTATGTACATATACATGTACATGTACATCCACATCGCAGTTTTCACCATTCACAGGGGGTCACAGCCCCCATTAACCGCTAAGTGTGGGGGATTACTGTACGATACTGTGTGTATGTTTGAATTAATGTGAATAAAATAAGACCAAACCGTTAATCTGTTAATTTAGGGTAGGTGAGAGTTCTCTAACCTTCCATATTCTGACCTCAGGGGACATTCCAGTTAAAGAAAGGAAAAAAAAAGGAGCAAAGAAATTCCAACTTCCAAATAGAAATGGAACATGCTATTAGCAACAGTGAGAGACAGGAAATGGGGGTTAACTGATGGCCTTACTGGCTGATCTTTTGCAGGATTTCACACGGGGACTGCCAGGTGATTCTCTCCAGTCGGAGCAGACCAACAGAAAACCACTCAGACAATAAGCTCTTCAGAGTACTATTGAGGTCCTGGGGGAGCAAAAAGACAAAACTGGAGAATTACACATTCGCATCCAGCCAATAATTAAAAAAAATTACTTTTTTTTAATTTTCACAAAACAGCTTGATACTAGGGATGGGCATTTGGTCGAGATTTATTCTTCGATCGTCGGGAGAATTAATGATAAATAATCGATTAATCATTAACATTTTTATATTGAAAACTATCACAAATATTCTCGATATCGGCGTGGCGTTTGTTTTCCCCTTTGGCCTGGTTGCGATAGTCCACGCATGTCCAGATGTGTTCAGTGAACCGGATGTTTGTGGTCGACAATAATGTGACAATTCCTGTTTCTTTTCTTTAAAAAAACAACGATCATAAAACAAGAGATATCGAGGAGACTACGTAACAAGGACAATTTATATCAAGGCGCCAGTATTACAGGCTTTTTGTTTCTTAAAAAGATGCGCTTGTTGTGTGCTCGATGTGCGCTGCAGCTCGTTCTGGTCCGTGCTAACACCGAGTTGAGGCTAGGCTAGGCTAGGCTGATGATGAACCGCCTCCACCGTCCTTTACAAGGCTTGGATGCGCGTTGTTCAAGTGATACATCATTGTCGTTGTCGATTAATTGTATTTGTAATTTGCATTGCAGTGATTGCAGTACACTTGCTCATTTTCTAAACTAAAATGGTCCCACGCCACACTTCGCCGTGACCGCTTCATGATTAAGCGATGACCTACAGAAGCTCGCATGTAACAACTGAGGCCAGCCAGGGAAGGGGGGTGGTGAAATGTTGCCCCCTGTTGCCAAATTTCTATCGGTGGCACAGCGAAATGCATCGCATTGTTTGAGGACGTGCACTGAGAACCTACGTTCAGATTGTTTAAAAAAAAAAAAAAAAAAAAACATTCGGTTCATCGACGAAAATTAATTTCTTCGACCAAATTCTTAATGATCAATCATCGATTAATTGATTAATTATGCCCATCCCTACTTGATACCTGTCAATTCAACACAAAATACATATTAAAAAAGAAAATGAAGGTCACCAATGGAAAGAACTGAAAGGAATGTTATTTTTACAGTAGCAATGCAAAAGTTTAAACAGAGACTTCATGACCTCATAAACTCTTTTCATGTAAGAGCTCAAAGGCACCACATTACTGACAATGAAGTTGTTTGAGATTGTTTATAGAAAATGAACAATTCCATTAGCTTATCTTCCACATTGCTCTGGCTGTAAAGTCCCCTGGCTTTCTGTATGCTGTTTGAATGTTTTCACATTATGAATAGTGATTTGTAATGGGTGTGAAGGGGAATTTCAATAAGCACCTTTCAAAGCAGGACTTTGAAAGCAGCAAAGGTCAGACTTCATTTAAAGCAAACACACAAACAAGCACACAGACCATGCGCTGCAGCACATAAACATGGTTTATATCGACATATCCATGAGGCGACATTTCCTCAGACTTACTTTAATGCTGGCATGGCAATCATAATATTTAATGCAAACAAGCAGAACAGTTGTGGTATAAAACCTCTTAGCTGAAATTCTCAGTGAGCAGTTATATAAAATCCGACACTACCAAAATATTCCAGGTTTCAGGGGGGAAATTGACCTTTCGGTAAGTGCCGCCCCCTCCCTAGCTACTGTTGCTAGGTCGGACAAACTTGCTGCTCCTGCGTTAAGGACTGCATTAACTCGCTATTTTTCCGATGTGTATCATCAGTGTTAATAATATACTATAATAACTCCGTGGTGAAATATTGCTGCTGGGGACCTGCAACAGTGACTCGAGGTGTCCAAAACATTTGGAGGGACATTTTTATTCCCTTTCACAAACCAAAACAAACTTTGGTTCAGTCCACACAATCAACTGAACGTGGGGAAAGTTACAAAACACACCTACATTTACTCCAAGGAAAGTTTACTTTGTTTATTAGATGATTGATTTAACCACCGTTTAGTAAAAGTAATAATATGATTTAGCAGCAGGGAGGGTGATGAGTTCTCCGTTAGCATTAGCTTCATTGCTTCAGTTCTTGGCTGAGTTTATTCCAAACCCACTGACTGAAGTTCAGGTTCTCTTCATGGTTGTTGGACCCTCCTGGTCCTGAAGTTAAGGTTTCCCCTGTAATCATAACCTCCCTCTCTATCAGTAAAAAGTAGGGATGTCCCGATCCCGATCGATCAACCTTATTATAACACGCCGATCTTTTTTTCATTATTTTTTTCCTCAGAAAGTGATCTTGATTAACACAAATTAATAAAGTAATCATATTACTAGGGCTGGGAATTGATTAAAAAAAATTAACTAATTAACTGCATTCTTTTTAAAAATTAATCGCGATTAACTGCAGTTAATTCTTTTAATCGCGATTAAAAATTATGTGATTATAAAATATAATGAACAGACAAAAAATTGCAATAATAGCGTTTATTTTTCACAAAATGTTGCATTGAAAGTGCATTTGTAACATATTTACGAAAGTCTTCAAAAATAAAGCTTTTAAAACAGCTTTTAAAAGTGCAGTTATATTTCAAAACATTGAAGAACTGTTCCTTAATGTAAACAATGGAGACGAACTTTAGCTGTAAAGCTGCGACAAATAGCTTATTCGAGCATTTATGTGTGTGCTTGATGTGAAAAAGTGCTATAATTGAACTGTAGCTGTAGAGCACAAATGATGAAACTTTAAAAAAATCAAAATGGTGAACTGAAAATAATGAAATCAATCATTTGACTGAAACTTAAGCTCTGTAATTTCTTCTCAAAAATATCTTCACTTTTGTTTATCGTTTCTTAGTAATCTTCAGTTAGCTGGTACTACAGGCCAATACTGATTCAGTTTAACCAAACTTGTCCCTCTTTCATCTTGAGCCAACTGCTAAGACACACCAGTCTCTCCACATTAGCAGAAGATAGGGATGCCCTCTTTTTCTGAATGACATGTCCTGAGAGGGAAAACAATCTCTCGCAGGGTACAGTGGTGGCAGGTGAAGAGAGATACTTGTGTGCAAGAAGTGCTAGTTTACCATAGGAGTCCTTTCTTTTCAACCACCACTGCAAAGGGCAGGCATCCATGTCAAGTTTTGTTTCTGACCTGTAGCGGCTTATCAAACTTTGGCTGGTCTCTTCCTCTTCATCAGTGTCTGAATCGGACGATGCTTGCAGGAAAACCTTCGCCTTCTTTGCTGGCACAGCTGTTGTTTCAGGACTTGGGGTTTGGGGCTTGTCTTTCTCTTTTAGTAGATCTGCTAATGAACTCCACACTTCACCTCTCTCACTTTTTGGCAGACATTTTAGGTCCTTAAATCTAGGATCGAGAGCAGTTGCCAACTTCAGCCAGAAAAGGTTGGCGTTTTCTTTTCTCTTCGCCAGGTCTTCTGAGAAGAGTCTTTTCAACTTAACAATAAGAACAGGATCATCCTCTGATGGCTCCATGACACGAAAGAGGTGGCATAAAGCAGGAAGCACAACTGAGCAGGAGATGTAGTGCTCCACCCAGTATTTCTGTGACATATCTGTGAATGCAACACTTAAATGTGAATAGTGAAAAAGTAAAGTGAATAAGGTATCTAAAAAAGTGACAAAAATCTCACCTGCATGGTTCAAGAAGGTCTGACAACTTCTTGAGCTTTGCACACTCTTGGTCATTTAGCATGGAGATTTTGCTGTTCTGCTCTGACAGTGTTGCTCCTATTGGCTCTTGGTTTTGCAAAACTCTTTGGATCATTTCTAAAGTTGAGTTCCACCTTGTCTTGAACGTCTTGAATGAGTGGTTCTTCTTTTTGATTGTGTGCAACTTGCTGTGCGTTAAGCTCTCGGGTGTTGGAAGGACTGTGTTTAAAGTGACCAACCAGTTTTCGACATTTGGCCAAGACAGCGTCGAAGCCACTGTCAGATAGTGAAACGTTGATGGCTCGTTGTATCGCGTGTGCGTTACATGGCAGATGTTCATACGGCAGTTGTCTCACCGCTGCGGTCATATTGCGAGCACTGTCAGTTCCCACAGTGGTCACCTTGTCTTCAATGCCCCATTCTTGTGCAATGTTTTTAAAGTGCTGTGCGCACGCCTCTGCATAGTGGCGTTCAGTTGATTTGCTTACAGTTAACGCAAATGATTGAAGACACCAATCATTGACTATAAAGTGAACTGTTACTCCCAAATAATTATCATTTCCAAAGGAAGTCCAGTGGTCTCCTGTAAGGGCAACATAGGGTACGTTCCGTAACGCTTCAAGTTTTTCTGTTCGTTTGTTGTCATACAACTCCTCGATCCGGGACATTATAGTTTTTCGAGCTGGTAACTTGTATGTCGTGTCTCCCGAAGCAGCTTTAATAACTTCCCATAATCCGGCGTCTTCAACTATGTTGACAGGTCGGCAGTTTGTTGCTATCCAACAGGCAATTGCATTAGTAATCCTTTCATTTGTCTGTTTACAGTTCACCCCACCTCTCGCACTGTACTGCTCCAAAGTTGTTTGCCGTGGTCCACTCTCTGACTTCACCGCACCAGGATGTTTTGCTTTTAGGTGATAAAGCAACGAGGAATTACTGCGGCGGTATTGTAATTCCCCTTTGCAATGAATACAGG
Organism: Hirundichthys speculiger; assembly: GCA_018398805.1. NCBI lineage: Eukaryota > Metazoa > Chordata > Actinopteri > Beloniformes > Exocoetidae > Hirundichthys > Hirundichthys speculiger. The sequence continues at coordinate 313,398 of JAGFBZ010000108.1, forward strand.
TAACCTTTGTCTTGTCCAAAGCTCCATCCGGCAATATTTTGAACCGAAATTGTCCATTTAAAAGTGTTTTGTTCTTTTCCATCGCTAGCTCAAGTTTGTTTTCATGTTAGCCTCATAGCGGAAGTGACTCTTCTTCGTCTGTACTAACCGCGCACTATTAAATTTATGGTGCGCTGTCGCCCACTTGTTGTTTGGATGTGGTCGTATGTAATTTTAATCAATGCGTCAAACATTTTTAATGCGTTAAAATGAAAAAAATAACGCAAATCGTTAACGCGATAATTTTCCCAGCCCTACATATTACACAAACAAAAATATTTTTTAAACTATATACATTTAATAATTTGCACTGAAATGAGGTTTCCCACCAGCGCTGTCTTGTATCCACCTTAAAAGTTTTTAGACTGGCGGCGTCAGGCTAAACTTTAGCAAAAATGTCAGCAGTGTGGCAGCACTATAAATTTACAAAGACCGACACTTCGACTGCGACTTGAAACGTGTGGAAGGCTGATATATCATGATGGGTAAGTAAGAAGAGAGTTTACAATACCACTAATTTAATCAGACACTTAAAAAAGCACGCAGCAGCGATCACCGCAGACAACGGCACCAAAGCTGGTGCCGTCGGCTGCAGTCACTGTTCTGCCGACGGCAGCAGCTTCGGCAGCAAACGCTCTGTGAAACGCTCGGAGAAATACAGAAAAATCACCGAGGTAATTTTGGAATGTATTACCGAGGACACGGAGTTTGTGGAATACAAGGCATTTAACCAGCTCATTAATTACCTTGAGCCTCATTCCCGTCATTACATGAACGACAAAGGACACAAAGGTGTGCGAACATGTGCAGTGGGTCTTAGAAGAAGTTAAGTTAATATTTTATGTTATTTTTATTCTGATGTGATTTCATTGATTGCAAAGACTTCTGCTAGTGTTTTCATTGCCTTAAACTGCTAGCCAAGTTCACCTGCTGCTATTTAAATGGAAGTGCTATGTTCTTTAGTACTGAGACTGTTGAACAGTCACTGTTCTGTAACTAAATGTGTTTTATAATAATTCTCCCAAACAAAAAAAGAAAGAAAGAAGAGTGTTTAAATAAGTTATTGTTTATTTTATGAGATGATAAAAGCTATTAATCTCAGCTTGGATGCAGGCCTATTTATCAATGTACACAGGAAATAAAATGCACGAGAAATTAAACTCTGTTTGCCCACTCAAAAAAAGTGAAATCGGATCGGAAAAAATCGGAAATCGGCCGATCATTAAAATTAAAAGATCGGAATTGGATCGGGACCCAAAAAACGTGATCGGGTCATCCCTAGAAAAAATTTCTGAATATTATCTGGTAGTTATTTGTTCCTGGCTTAATACATCAGCTGTTTGAAATTCTACCAGATCTGGGAGTCTTAGTAGGCAGGAGTTTATAAATAACTGGTTGGTCTGGTCCTGGTCCTGGTAACCTGCCTTATGGACCATTCTGATGGCTCTTTTCTGGAGTGTTCATAACGGTCGGAATGAGGATTTGTAGGTGTTGCCCCAAACTTCCACACAATAATTCAAATATGGCAAAATAAGTGAACAGTATACAATATGTAATGCTTTGTTATTCAATAAATATTTAGCTTTACTGAGAACTGAAATACTTCAGGATACTTTAGCTTGAATATATTGGATGTGAGGTTTCCAGTAGGGGTGCACGATAACTATCGGGCCAATAACAGGAAATTATGACGTCATCCCGATAGGTCCGATATCACGACGAATAGCCCCGATAACATATATATTTCTGTCAACACAGCAGTGTCTCGCTCCCTCTGAGCCTTGAATGAGCGGCAGTGAATGTTATGTTCAAGTAACGTCGGCATAATCAGAAAAACTATTACTCAATAAGGAAAATCAAGAATACCCCCTCATGCCAGAAAACAACTCGTTAACTCGGTCATAATTTTGGTAGTTGCTGACTTGAATTGATATTTGCAGTATTCTCCCACATGTTACACATAAAAAAAGAAAAAATAGAAAAGGCTGAAATAACGACTAGCAAACGAGGAAACGTCGGAATTTACGTTACACCTTGAATGCAGCCTGCATTGTGCTGATCACAACAAATATGGCGTCGCGGAACTTCGTTTAAGTTTCAGAAAAAGATAGTTTGGTGGTTATTTGTGACGAATCCTCCGAGCGAATTCTACGAGGAGGGAAGCACAAGCTTTAATATGTAAAACCCGATCGGCCACCTACAACAACACGCTTCTATGGAATTTTGAAATCGCGCTAACGGAAGCTAATGCTAACATGCGCAAGCCAGCAGCAGCCTCTCCTCCCCTCTCTCTGCTCTCCCTCATTCCTCTCATCTAAAGCTACCATGAGATTAAAAATAAAAACTACTGAACCTCATTTACTTTAATTAAAGGTATTATTTAAATGGAACCACAAGCCAAAAATCCTTTAAATGTTAATATTTTTCAGTTTGTAATTTTGATGTATGTATTTCCATCAGTGCAAGGAGCCTTTATTTTTTATATCAGTCAGTAATGCATCTATTTAAGCTGATGTGAGATATCAAATAGGTTTGTTTGATAGCTTTGAGAAAATGTTTGAGAGGCTTGCCAATAGTTTTTCATTGGAAAAAATAAATATCTGTTCATGTAAAAAGTCAAAACTATTTTTGATTTTGTTCATAGTATTGATGTAATGATCTTAGGTATATGTGTGTGTTATCGGTTATCGGTATCGGCCATTAGGAGCTGAAAGTTATCGGTTATCGGTATTAAAAAACAGTTATCGTGCATCCCTAATTTCCAGCAGATCTTCTGGTCGATCACCTCCCAGAAATTTAACTTCATTAACTCTGTCTATATATGTATCCTCTATCTCCACCTTTAAATCACTGTTCCCTTTACAATTTCCAAACAACATAAACTTCATTTTGTCCAAATTTAATGATAGCCTATTTATATAAAACCACTTTTTTAATTTGTTCAATTCTGAGGTGATTTCCTCCATAAGTTGCTGTAAATTCTCCCCATCACAGAAAATATTAGTGTCATTAGCAAAGAAAACAAATTTTAACACTTTTGAGACTTTACATATGTCATTTATGAATAGAATAAAGAGTTTAGGCCCCAGTACTGACCCCTGGGGGACACCACAACCAATGTCCAAACATGATGACTGAAAGTCACCTATTTCCACAAACTGCTGTCTGTTGCTTAAATAACTTTTCATCCAGTGTAAAACCTCTCCCTTAAAACCATAACGCTCCATTTTTTTTTATTGATATATCATGATTTATTGTATCAAATGCTTTTTTAAGCTCAATAAAGACCCCTACTGCAAATGTCTTTTTATCTATGGAGCTGGTGATTTCTTCTATTAATACCAGGACTGACAATGATGTGGATCTTTGAGATCTAAATCCAAGTTGGCTTTCAGAAAGCAGTTTGTGTTTACTGATAAATTTGTCCAATCTATTAATTAACAGTTTTTCTAAACTGTTGTAAAACTGTGAGTAGAGAAACAGGCCTGTAATTAGTGAACTAGTGTCTGTATCCAGTTTGTAAAGTGGAAAGACTTTTGCAGTTTTCATTTCTTTTGGAAATGTTCCAGTTTTAAATGACAAATTAAAGATGTTTGTCAGTGGCTAAACATCTGCCTCAATAACATTTTTGACTGTTGCCATATCTATACCATCACAGTCAGTTGACACCTTGCTTTTACATTTATTTACAATATCTCTCTCTCCTCAACTGCTGAGAGAAACGTTTAATTTGGATTTCTACTTATTATTGTTTCTTTCCATCCATCAGCTGATCCAGGATCACAATTTTTTTTTCTGCCAGCTTTGGACCAACACTTACAAAATACCTGTTGAAATTATTAACCACATCATTCATATCATCAATGATTTCATTATTATTGGTAAAATATTGTGGCTAATTAGCCTGTCTAGAACTTTTCCTGATGCAGTAGCTGTCGTATACAACAAAAACTGGTAGATGGTCGCTGATATCATTAATTAATAATCCACTTATTGTTTTGTTTCCTATCAGGATTGTAAATATATTGTCTATTAACGTACCTCTTTGAGCGGTGATTCTACTGGTCTAGTAATTTTAGGATACAGGCTCAGACTGTGCATTGTATCGATAAACTCTTTTGTTGGTTTGTGATTATTTGGGTTGAGCAGATCAATGTTAAAATCCCCACAGATGAAGAAGACTTTGAGTTTAAGATGCATTGGTTTCCTCAAACCACTCCTGAAAGGTTTTTAAGTTAGACCCTGGTGTTCTATAGATGCAGCTTATAATTACATTCTTTCTCTTTTTCATATACATTTCTACTGTTATACATTTAAATATATCATTCATCACTCTTGTCATTTTTTCCACCAGCCTATACTTCAAGTTTTTGCCCCCCCCCCAGTCGTCCCCTCTCTGTTGAGGTAACTGAATTCATATCCATCCAGTTCAAAGTCAGCACCCTTCTCAGTACTGATCCAAGTCCGACACTCTGTTCTCCAAGAAAGTTATCTGCTTATCCTTTTAGGCATTTTGGAGTTTCAATGATTCAATCTCCTCCACCAAGTCCAAGATGGATTTCTGCTGGAGCCTGACAGCGGAAACCTCCTCCGACAGGAAGTCTAGTGATTTTTTAATATCATCTAGATCTTCCATCGCCTGGGTCTTCTTTGGTCCCATCCTGGATGCGCTTTAAGTAGCTTTATCTCCGAAAAGAAGACATGTCCAAAAGCACCTAAATGCCAGCATATTGACAACTGCCAAAAAAAACTTATGAATTAGCTTGTGGCTGCTCTTCACGCAGCTCCACGCGGCTCCAAAACCAAAATACTCTGCTGTAGTGGATTATCTTGAGCCACATTCTTATGAAGAAAAAGGACCAACACCATGAGAGCATAAACACCAACATCCTAGAGCAGCTGCTAACTCACAGCCACAAAACAAGGCCAGACAAAGCAATGGATCCCATTGACCCTGTAGGAGATGGAGGCTTTAGAAATGGAAGTGTAACTGTCTGAGGTTTGGACAGAGACTGAAAAGAAGAAGAAGAAAATCCTGCACTCCATTCGAAAAATAATGAAGCAGCAGTTTTTGACAGTGTAGCTGTAGCAAAAAGGTGAGACGATCATGCTGCAAGCTGATACAGCCTCAACTACAAGGACCTTCCCTACCATGAGCTGGAGTTAGTTTATTATTACAAAATGGTTGAGCCAGCTGTACCTGAAAACAACAGCCAGTCTACACCTGGCCAAATGAGCAATGGCTTCCCAAATGTTTACAGGAGAGACCAGTGAGTGAGCTTTCACCTTTACTCCAGTAGGATACACGCCACTGGAAAATAAGGCTGGCTGGAGGGGAAAAACTGTCACATGAATACTCTGTGATCCTGAGGAGCCAAATGAAATGACATTTCTCACTTGTCTCAACATCTTTCATCCTATCAGTTTGTTGTTGATTGCAAGGCTCTTCCTCCTACCAATATGCACCTTCCATCAATATTGGCATTAAAAGTTCAGTTTTACCATGACCTTTTCTCATTTTCAACTCAATCAATTCTGGCAATAACAACAACCAGTAAAGATTGCAGAGCACCACCAAGACTGTGGTGGTCATCGCTGAGGTAGCTAGCCTGGACTTCTAGAAGCTATATTAGGTTTCAGTGGACCTGCGTTATGATGATTAAATTGATTTAAACCAGCTCACAGCAGGAAAATAAATAAATACAGTGAAGGACAGGAAAGTTATAAATATAAGTTAGTTATAAATGACTCAGGGTCTTTGAACATTACATTAGACAGCAGCACTGGATAACACATCAATGCAAGGTAAAATATTTGTACACATTTAGCTGTTTTCCACCAACAAACTAGTCAAATTATACATAACAAAATGTTTTTTTTCTTCTCAATATCAACCTGCCCTAAAATCAGCACATATTTCAAGGTCACATTTACTGTAATAGTGCTTCACAATCTCAAGCAGGGAAGATTTGGTTTGCTATCAAGCTTCTAATGGAAGAAATATCCGTTTTTTAAATCTCGATTAGTGTCTCTCAGAATAATATATTTTCATCTCAAACTAGTCTATTTCATCCAGTATGTCAGCGAACTGGACAACACTGTAGCTCCAGCTACAGCTAATGGAACTCTGCATTTGCTTTCCATAATTTATGTCCCTAAATGATTTCTTTTTCCAATACAAAACTTAAGCATAACTCTTAGTGAGGACGTTTTTGTGTCATGTGTTATGACACCCCAGGGTCCTTCAGCTATTTACTAGATAAGAGGTTGTGGAGACCTCTGGGTCACATAAACAGCAATTATTGAAAACACAATCTTATATATAGCAATGTTCCATTTATAAATCCAGTTTCATGTCAAATCAGTGTTAGTCCTTCTATTAAATACATAAAAACATAACAAAGTCAGACTGACAGCAGACATTAAAGCCAGAGAAATCTGATTCAGAAAATGTACCTGATGTCTTATTGTTGCCAGTTAAGAGCAAGGCGTGCTTAAAACACAGTGTTATTTCAAAGAAAACAAATCAGATAAAAATCATTAAAAAATATATTATAGTGGATAAAAGCTGCATACTATTAAATTAAGTTTTAAACATGCTGACACTGTAGACACCAGTCTTATGGTACTCAATGCAGATAAAAACCTAGAAAAATGATACTGGGATCAGACTTTCACACTTAGAGAGCAGAAAAGTCAAACAGGAGTCTAGGACTTTCTCAATGCACTGAAAAAGAAATAGTCAACGGCCATGTGACAAACACAATATATTCAAAGTATTTCAGTTTAAATTAATTTACCTTAACAAGGTAAGCTTGTTGAGGTAAATTAATAAATTAACTCTATATCGGATCTTGCTATAAAAGGTATGATAGTTGTTACTTACCAGTTTGTAAGCAAGATAACAACAAAACTACCAATCTACCTTTCAAGAACAGTGGAAACATGGGTAATGTGAGATGAAATGCAGATTTAGATCACTTTTATTAAGATCACAAAACTCAACTATGGTCCTGGTCAAACATGCGTTCCCTGACTGCCTGAGTTATGGATGGGTTTAAATAAAACTACCAAGTTAATTACTGATGTGTAGCAGTTCATCACTACTGTGTAGTACTGATTAACATGTGATGTCCATCCAGATCTGATAATCCTTTATTCAGTCTTAAACTAGAGCTCCAACATAAACTCAACAGATAGTTTGATTGATCAGCAATGAAATATTCACAACCAGGGTTAAAAATATCGTTTTTGGTTTTTCTGCCAATGGCAGGTAAACGGAAGGATATCCACCAGCTAAAAACAGTTTAAGTAGCAACACAATTACTATTACTCAGCCTTTCCAAATTAAAAAAGTCACTTTGCCCTCATTTGCACTTTGAAGGATGTTAATTTTGAATTCTAAATCTAACAATAATTAAGACTGATGATTAAACATTTTTTTAATGACTAATCGTTTTTTTTTTTATATGCAGAAAAATCATTGGTTTGGGTGATGCTTTAGTAACCTGGCTTAATAAATGTTAGCTTGTCAAACTTCAGGCTTGCACTAAACTAGTAACCATTACCATCAAACTATTTTCTTAAATAATCTTATGTTGGGGGGGGGGGGGGGTATTAGGAAAGCAGCTGAGATGATTTGTATTCTGCTTCCCTGTATCTCCATGGTGCATGAATACTGCTCCCGTCCAGTGTTGGCCTAGGAAACTGGATTTACATTTGACTGAACATAAATGACTCAAATATGAGTTGCACAAGTCAGGCTTTTGAAAAACAAAAATATGTTGACAAAAATGCACTATTAAGGAGGCAAAGAGGATGGAGCCACATCTACAACAGTGACGGAAATAGAGTTGTTTTTTTTTCCTCCTGTTACCTTTTGTTGTATGGAGCCCCGTTTGGGTCATAATTCAATGAATAAATGAGTCTATTATTATGAAATATTTCCCATTATTATGAAAATGGTTTCATTTTTCATAAGAATGAGCTTTTACACAATAATGGCTTTGTTTTTCATAAGAATGATTTGTGTGTCAATCACAGCAGAGAGGGTGGAGCCATTTATGTGATTGGCTGCTCTTTCATTCAGGCATAAGCAACAGAACAGTGAATATCGATAGTGGGATGAGGTGTAATGTATATACTCCAGGCCAGTAGGTGGCAGAATGCACCTCAGTTTACGGTTAAAAGTTGACGTCGACTAATAAACGTCAAGGTTTCCCGTAGCTCAGTCGAAGCTGCCATAGCTACAATCGGACTAGGAGTGCACCTTGATGATGCCACGGCCCGCTGCTAACGGGACCTCACAGCCAAACTAGTCGATGTCAGAGCATAGAATGGAGAAGGATCAGCCAATGAGCGTGCAGGTCAACCACTGGTCCCGCCCACTGGCAAAATGTCATTATTATGTAAAAGCTCTTTCTTAGATAAAAAAAAGCCATTCTGAAATAAACTATTATGCATTAAACTAAGATTAAATAATAATAAAATTATATTTCATAATAATTACTTTTTTCATAATAATGGGAAACATTTTATAATGATGGATACATATTTCATCATAATAAACGCCTGTATTTCATAATAATAGACTCATTTATTCATTGAATTATGACCCAAACGGGGCTCCATATTGTTGTTCTCAAAAGATTAATTCAAATTACTGATTACAGGCCTGATTCATATTCTGATACTGAAACAATACCGTTTTAAAGTCAAGAGATTTTCAACAATTGTGAAAGTCAGCTCTCATCATTACTGTAAGTGGATCTGACAAGCCAAGAATAGAAAAAGAAAAGCTTGGTAAGAAATGTAAACTGGGTCAAAGGTGTGAGAGTGAGGGGTGCAGAAGGTTAGTTATGCAACTAAGCCACTGCTCTTAAATGTTGTCACGTGCAAGGTCTCTACTTCTCATGTACAGATGAATAAACGCCAACATTCGTAGAAAATGGAAACAAATGTATTACCCTAATGTGTGGGCTTTCGCTGGCTTTGGACGCGATTATTTCGAGCACATCAGCTCGCAGGTCCACCAGGAACTTGACGCCGCCCTCGACCCTGCTGGTGTGACAGAACAGCTGCTTGTACCGGGGCGTTAAACTGTACCGCAGCCGGTCCTCAACCTGCAAAATGGTCGCCAAGTCCCGGAGCTGACTGTCCAACAGCTTCACCGAGAGCTCCGAGACACTTTTATGGTCAACCTCGTAATCGTGGGACAGTTTTGTCAGGAAGTCGACTTTCTCTACTTTATCCAGACTTCTGTAGAAGTGCATGAACTCCAAGCTGTTGGACTCTGGAGGAGGAGGAGATTTGTCTCTCGTTTCGTATGAAGGTAAAGGGGCGACGACCCTCGCCAGTATCTCCTCCATACCGGAGACTCCACGACCTGGTGCGGAGTACCAGCGCCTACCACCGACCCCTGAGGCTCGTGGAGCTACTTTAAAGGGAGTCCAGTGTCGCCAGTACCTCACTCTGCTTCGGACGGCCCAGATAACAGAATAGGATATCATTGCAGGGAGCGCGCTAAGCCGTCCGTTTACGATCCGCGACCAGTGACCTCACTGCAGCGTCAATCACTTCCGGGTCTCTAGAGGAGGCGGGACAGTTGTCAGGGCAACAAGTGAAATGCTACTGCAAAGTAGATACGTGCGTTTCGTCATATATTATGCATAAACTTAGTAAACGAAAACAATTGCTATCTTCTTCTTCAATAAAAGATAAAAACATGTTTTTTTTATTTGCCTCCCTCACTTTCTCTCATCAGAGACATTACCCTCTTTTTCAAAAGTTGATGCAATGTTTCAAGGCCTTAAAAAATATGTGACGTGCTTTGATCAAAATATGTACGATCAGACATCTACTTTTAAATCATGTTTTAACAGCTCTGTTCAGAACAGTTAATTTTAGGGGAGTGGAGTGAACCCCCTGGTGGGCCGTCGCGGTACTGCAGGTGGCCCGTAAGAGGTCATTAAAATTAAACAAATATGTTTTACATCCTCGAACTTTTTTAAATATGTTTTTAATTACTGTAAAATATTAGTAATATTAGAAGTAAACAAAACAAACCAGTTAAGTGTTATTCTACCGTCATCTTAACTTAATATCACCTTATTTGTTGACCCCTCACATTAATGTCAGAACACAGCCTCTAGTCCTGTATGTTGATCACAGTTGTAATTAAAGGTTTCGGTGGGCCGCTGAGATTTTTCACATTTCAAATTGGGCCTTGGTATTCTGAAGTTTGGGAATGGCTGCTATAGAGGGTGTACTTCTTCAGACTTGTCCCCAGGGCCGGCTCTACCCAGTTTGGTGCCCTAGGCGAGATTACACCCCGGTGACCCCCCCCACCACCACCACGACAGTTTAATTTGAACATTTGAACAACGACAAACTCAACGGTAACAACAGTTACTTTCAACCAAACTTGTCTTTTAACTAAAGACTACAAGTTTACACGTCTGGACTTCCTGGCACCAAAGGCATCTATGGTGTCATCAAATGACACCTGACTAGACATCTCGTGGTTTATACTCATCAGGGCAAGTCTATTTAAACGCTCCTGAGACATGGTGGATCTCAGGTATGTTTTGATGAGCTTCAATTTGGAGAAGCTCCTCTCTGCAGCAGCAACTGTCACAGGAATGGTGACAGCAATCCTCAGGGCGACCTACATATTGGGGTAAACTTCCTTCAATTTCTTCTCCTGTAGGAAATTAAGAAGTTCAAAGGTTGTCATTTTGGCTTTTCTTTAAGACAGAAAACAATAGGTGAGGGGCACCAGTGGGCATAGAAAATTATTATTTTATTATTATTTTTCCTCAAGGCCAAGGGGGACTGGCGGCATGGTGGCGCCCCTCCAGCAGATGGCGCCCTAGGCGGCCGCCTATATCGCCTATGCCAAGAGCCCTGCTTGTCTCACAGCTTTGTGATTTCATCTCCAGAACCACAAAGGAAGCATGATGTGAAGTTGGAAAATTCTGTTGTGATCTGGTGTGTGTTGTTTGTTTACATGTGGCCCTGTGATGGACTGACAACCTGTCCAGGGTAAATCCCTGCCTTTCGCCCGGAGAGAGCTGGGATATTCTGCAGATCCCTGTGATCCTGCATAGGTCTAAACGAGTATGGATAATGGATGGCTGGGATCTGGTCGGTGATGTTATGCAATCCCGCAAATCTGAACTTTCACAAATAGCATTTTGAAATTTAGAAAAACCAAAACAAAGTGACAGGCTGTGTTCTTTTGGAAGTAAACTTTTTGGTTTTTACCATAATCAACTCTGGTGCTAAAAGTAATTAATTCAAGTGGACAAATTAATATTCCATATATTGTTGAACTATCGCCTTTTAAAATAATGCAGTGCTGCTAGCTAAAGATTGGCCTGAATTCTGCAGAGAGGTTGTTTTAATAAAAAAAAATGGTGGAGGGTTAAAGTGAGACAAATGCCATGGGGGGAAAGTAAGACACTGTCTCACTTTTCCCCTGGAGGCAAAGTTAGACAAAAAGTTAGTTTTGTTTTTCGTGTCTTAAACAGTATGAAAAATCCATCATGCCAAGGAAATCCAACAGGAAGACAACTTGGGGAAAAACCTCACTTGAACAGATGGAAAGTGCAGCGACAGAGGTCATGGAGCAAAAGGGGTCCTTAAGATGTGTTTCAAGGGACCAAAATATTGACAAGTCAAGCCTCCTAAGATTTATAAGAAAAATGGAGTCGGGGGACGTTCTTACAGTGGCCTGGGGTTAGGTGGCCGAGGCAAAGAGAATTTTCACTGATGAGATGGAGGAAGAATTTTCCAAACACCTGAAAGAACTTGCTGAACAGTCCCATGGCCTCTCTCCAGATAAGTGACGCACACTGGCATTTGAATATGCAGAAAGAAACAATGTCCTTATTCCTGCCAATTGGAAAGAGACGCAGTATGCAAGTAAACCAGGGTGTGCAAGACAGCATGTGATTTTCTATGGTAACTAAGGCTGATCTTCCCACAAGGCTAAATCTTATAATAATGGATTGTCTATAGGTCAAGAATGGTTCTGCAGCTTCCTATCATGTTGCCGGCTTTCTATCCGAACTCAAGAAGCCACATCCCTCTGAAGGGCCACTGGCTTCAATAGAACGACTGTTGGGGAGGTCTATGATAGGTCTATGACCCACCTGTTGGGGAGGTCTATGATAGGTCTATGACCTATGGGTGAATTGATTGTTCCAATGCATGTGTTTTATTCTCTAAAATTAAGTAGTTTGATTTCCCTTTCTCCTTATCTTTAACAGGCATAAATTCCCCCCACACATGATTTTTAATGTGGACTAAACAGGTGCCTATACAGTACAAAGGTGTCACCATGTGAGATGCATGATACACACACAAGGCTGACATGTGTAGCTTGTAATAATGTAATAAACAGGCCGGCAGGACCTCCGAGCAAGCAAGGCCAAGAATGGTTCTCTGAAATCGGATAGGCTCTGGTTCTCATCCCTGGCCTGGTCCTCAGCCAGCCCCTAGCCTGGTCCTCAGCCATGGTCTGGTCCTCAGTCAGCCTCAGCCCTGGCTCACTTCCCTGGTCTGGTTCTCAGACAGCCACCAGCCTGGCTGTCATCCCTGGTCTGGTCCTCAGACAGGCTCAGGCCTGACTGTCATACCTGGTCTGGTCCTCAGGCAGCCTCAGGCCTGGCTCTCCTCCCTGGCCTGGTCCTCAGACAGGCTCAGGGTTGGCTGTTGTCCCTGGTCTGGTCCTCCCAACAGGCTCAGGCTTGGCTCTTATCCCTGGCCTGGTCCTCAGACAGGCTCCAGACTGGTTCTCTGATGGCCGGCAGGACCACCGAGCGAGCGAGGGTGAGAATGGCGGTCTTAAATCGGATAGGCTTGCTCGGGGACCCGGGGTTCCCGCCCTGGAGGCAGTACTTTGACAGGTGCCTTGTAATAACATAATAACCAGCTAGTCATTGAGAGCATCTGCCGGCTGTAGCAGCAGCCTAACCTACAGATTGAACATGCCACTGATTCTGAACTTTCTGTTGGGTTCAGGTTGTGACAAAAAGAGGGAAAAGGCAAGCTGGTTTCATCACATCGACCAAGAGAGGAAAACTGGTAACTCTGGTGTGTGCTGTGAATGTTGCTGGGGACGCTGCACCTCCAATGTTTGTCTTTTCCAGAGTAAAGTTTAAAGACTGCTTCATGATCAATGCACCTCCAGGAACAAAGGGTACCTCCACCAGAACAGGATGGATGAATGAAGATAGCTGGGCCGAGTTCCTCGATCACCTGATAAACCACACTTGCCCCTGACCCCCCCATGCTGCTAAACATGGACAATCTTAAAGCTCACATATCACTCAAGGCCATAGAAATTGACAAGAGCAATGGTATTGTTATGCTCGTTCTCCCACCTCACACATCCCATCGCATGCAGCCTCTGGATGTGGCCGTGTACGGTCCATTCAAATACGGCCATGCTCTCGATGGGTGGACGCAATCAAATCCTGGTAAAACAGTCACCATCTACCAGGTTGCAGGAGTTGTGAATCAAGCCTTCATGACAACCATGACACCACACAACATCACTTCTGGGTTTAGGTCCACTGGGATTTTCCCATACAATCGTGACATTTTCCCCTATGAAGCGTTTGCACCATCCGTTCCGTCCGACCGGCCAAACCCTGAGCTACAACCTGCCACAGAGGATGCTCCACCTCCGGCAGAAGGCACGGAAGGCCTACACCCTGCAGGTGATCCGCCTGAAGATGAACCTCCCACTGCAGATGATGCACCCTCCCATACGAATTTGCCCGCTCCCGCGCCAGCTGACACAGATGCGGGACAAATAACTAGCCGACCTGGTTATGTCCCTCCACAGGAAATCCCTGCACTTCCAAAGTTCACCCCCAGAAAACAAACCAGATGGAGGCGCATGAAGACCGCTATCCTCACCGATACTCCTGCGATGCAGGCACTTGAAAAGGCTTTTGAAGAAAGACGAAAGAAACTAGAAGAGAAAATGCAAAAAAGAAAACCAAAACAGAAACCGATCCAGAGGAGAATCACAGACAGCACTCTGAAGAAAGTGAAGTTCCCGTGCTACTCCATGAAGGATCTGACGATAAAAGATCTGAGCCTGAGAGAGGACAACCGGGAAGCATGGATCTGTCACCTGGTGACTTTGTCATGGTCAATTTAGCAACCAAAGTCAGGAATATCCGTTATATCAGTAAGGTTGAGAGTGTTGTCAGTGAAGAAATACTCATACAGTTCCTGAGAAGAATCCAGGGAAATGGGAAAGTGTGGCAGAGACCCATTTTTTGCCATAAACCAAAAGCATGTGGCCCATGTTCCTAAATCATCACCCCCCCCCCCCCCCCCCCCTTCTGGATTTTACCATCCACATGAAGGAACTGGTTGATATCGGTTACAGACTGACTCCCAGTCTATCCAGGAACCCCCCCCACAAGTCTCTCCTCAAAGGATGCTAGTGGTCCCGCCTCCAAGGCGGAAGCAGCTCTCTTCAACTTGACAATGAAGTGCATCAGAGCTGGGTTTGATGTGATCAGGGTCCAGGCTCTGCCCAGAATAAGCCGGGGCCCCATACCCAAGTAGCTTTGTTTATCCCTGTTTTAATCTCTAAGAGAACAAGGCAGGTAAATCTTCAGAGACGCAGACAGCTGCACTCTCAAAGAATCTGAACAAATGTAAACTTACAGCCAGGCCCCATAAATGAGAGGAATAATGATAGTTTTAAAACTCTCAAGTCAGCCTTATTTTTTTTGTTATTGTTAAGTTAAAATTCAGGATCTTATTTACCTGTGAAGGCTGGTAATACTATGCAGTGGTGTGGTATCAATTCAGCTGTTAATTAAGGCACAGAGAAACTGACGAGGTGCACAGAGATTTATTTCTGATGTTCACGAGAGCCAGAACCAACAGAGAATGCCAACGTCACTCAGGGCCAGCAGTAATTTAAGGAAACCTGTTGCATCCATATCTGAACAACACAATCTTGATCTTATTGGGACACACGTCAAACTGCAGACAAGTTGACGCCTTAATATCATATCAACACAGTGGCCTCGTCTTGGACGAGTTTAATCACAGTTAATCAAATGTCATCCAGCCCTGTCAGTGATTTTACTCCAGGTCAGGAAGGCCTCAGAAGCCTGAAATCAATTTTAATATCACAATCCCTGCTTTTGTTTTTTGCACCTCATTTTCTTTGCATATATGAAGCTTATCTGGACACAGCAGTAGAGCACGCGGTTCCCAGCTCACAACTGCGAGCTAAACAGGGAATAATGGTGCGCAGTCTACTCTATAGGAAGTGCCCCCTCTAGCGGCCAAACACCCGTCCCCAGCTATGTAACGAGTTTGCAGCTCAGATTGGAATCTTGTTGATTGGTTAAAATGATTGGACTGATTAAATTTAGAAGTTGAATTTTGGATTTGGTATAATTTAGATTGTCAGATTCCCGGAAATAAGGGGAACGGCAAAAGACCTCCAGAGACTATCTACTCTAATCTAGGCCAAAAACCCAGTGGGAAAAAAGGCCACATTCTACCTAAGGCAAAGAAACATTCAATTCTCAGAAGCACCAGCAGGTGCGCCGCCCCAGTTGATATCGGGGAAGGGGTCAGGTCTCTGATCCCTCAAAAAAGATGTCGTCATTGCTTTTAGCATCATGTGGCGTATACATGGAATCACACATGTAAATAAAAGGAAAAACACAACCAAAACAATCAAGACTGGAGTAAACATCTTCAAAATTACCCCGTACCATGAGCCTGAGGTCAGCCACGTCCACGGATCAAACCCCCCGGACTCCGCTGAGTCCCTTTGGCGCTGCGTCTGCAGCAACCCATTCAGGTGTGAGATGACATGAGTCATGTTATCAGTAATATCAGGCACAAACGTGCAGCAACTTTCACTTACGACATGGCAGACGCCGCCGTGGGCAGCCAGCATCAAATCTAGGACCATGCGGTCCTGTAACTCCATGTTACGCAAGGCTTGGACCTCCGTTGTGATCTCAGTAAACCCCTCGGCGGTTTCAGCAGTAAGATTTTCCAGATCAATCGCCAGATCATCAATCTGATGGGCCAATTTTATAGTTCCCCACCAAGGAAACAAACCCCCCATCACTTTCGCCCCCACTGAAACACGATTTCTACGAGCCGGAACCTCACGCTTTGAAATAGAGCGGGTAGAGTAATAATGAGGGTAATTAGCATGATGATGAGTCAGCGAATCATAAATACCCACATGTGGAAGAAGTCTAGCCAGATAACACGTTCCACACCAATTGGGAGGCAAGTTGATAAACATGTTTGCCACAAACCCACACATGACGCCGCAAGCATCCAAATCCATCAGAACTAGGGAATAGAACTCGAGGATTATCAGTAACACCCAGATTATCAATCGGAGTGAGAAGCTCGGAGATGTTCAAATAGGATAGGTGGGGATGGGGACATCCGTCACCGTCCCGACGTCCGCATGTGGCATTCCTAGTGAGCTTACACTCACTATCCCCCAGAAACCGCCCACGAGCAGAACACGATCGAGAAAAACAAACGGGAGCTTCGTAAAGTGTCGGATTTGCGGTAAACACAGATTCATAAACCTTCGGATTCCAAGGAGGACCTGTAGCGTTTGGAAACCGTATCATAAACCCAGAATAATCAGGGACGTGCACGTTACATTGGCTTAACAGGCTTGAAACGTTTGCAACCCTCAGTCGACCCCCAGCGTCCCTAGTCGCCCTCTTAATCCCCACAGTAAACGCCACTAACACCCCTAATGTTTCTGCCCCGGTGAGCGGACACGGAGTGAGGGGAATAGCGCTGTCAGACGCATGAGGTAGGGCCGAACAAACGTAACAGCTATTTGTCACGCCCAATCCACGAGCCGTTGTTACCATCGCCCGATACCATCCGTTGCTACGGTAGTCCCCCCTTTTCGTGAGCATGTTACGACTCACGAACGAACCCCCTACATCTACATCTCGGGTGGACCGTGACCTAGCAGGCTCCTGGTACATGAAACCAAAAACACAGAAAATTGATAACAGAAACAAAATCAACATCCTAAACATTTTAACATGCAACATCCTAAACTCTGATTAACACACAACAGTCCTGTATATATTGAATGTCTTCTTTTCTTCACCTTTGTTTCTTCTTTCTTCGAGCTCAGTGTGTGTATGTGTAAGGGTGTAAGGGTGTAAAGGGGAAAAACAGCCTAGGGGTCGGGAACTGGGCCAGGAACCCTCTTGCAGTGGCTGGCGTGGATCCAAGTCGCCCGCTCCGCTATCTTAACAGCAGTGTGGGTCGTCAACAGGATCTGGAACGGTCCGTTCCACCGCCTGGCTTTCCAATGCTTTCGACCCAGGTCCCGCACCAGAACCCAGTTGCCTGGCCGTAGCTTGTGAAGAGATCCTCCCGCTGGTACCGGCTGGGCAGCTTTCACCTGTGAGTTAATCTGTGTCAGTACAGAGTGCAGATTCTTGCAATACGACAACACAGAGTTCTCACACAATTCAGCTGATGGAAGGATGCACTTATCTGGTGCGTCTACTCCCATCGGCGGTGGTCTGCCAAAGAGGATCTCGAACGGACTCAGGTTAGCCCTCGACCGCACCGCACACGCATCCGCATGTACAGCAACACAACCGGTAGAGCCTTGAGCCAGGACAAACCTGTTTCTGCACAACACTTTGCCAATTTAGACTTCAAAGTACCATTCTCCCTTTCAACAGCGCCCCCACTCGCAGGATGGTAGGCACAATGTCTCTTGAGGCTAAACCCCAAATATTTTCCTACCTGCGCCAGGGCCTGGTTCACGAAGTGGGTGCCGTTGTCACTGGAGATCCTAGATGGAATTCCCCAACGTGGCAAAATCTCCATCAGCAGAGCCCTCGCCACTGTGGAACTGTCAGCCTTAGAGGAAGGAAAGACCTCAACCCACTTCGAAAACATATCAACAATCACCAAACAGTACTTCTTCCCCTCACAAGGAGAAAGTTCAACGAAATCAAGCATGATGTACTCAAACGGCCTGTCAGGCTGCGGATGAGCAGCCAGCGGCATCTTCACTCCCCCTCTCGCGTTGTGGGCAGCACAGATAACGCAGGAGCTGCAGAGCCTCTGCGCACAAGAGAGGAAACCTTTCGTGAACCAGTACTTAGTCAAGGTCGACAGCATGACCCCCGGTGCTGCATGGTCCACCCCATGAGTCAGCCTAGCAAAATGGGGAGAAAAATGTTTAGGCAAACATGGTCGTTTGTCACCTGCACGCCACACGCCATCAACCAGACCACAGCCGGCCCGCCGCCACAACCGTTTCTCATCTGGGGAAGCGAACGTCTGCATCGCACTCAGAAACGTGACCATGTCATCTCCCCCTGGGGAAGCCACTGCAGAGACGAGAGAATAATTAACAGGAGAACGAGCAGCCACTTTTGCCGCTGCATCCGCACGAGCGTTGCCTGCGGAAATAAGATCAGGCCCATTAACATGAGCTGGACATTTACATACAGCTATGGAACTGGGCAGGAGAATGGCCTCCAAGAGAGCATTCACCTTATCCGCGTTCAGGACAGGCTTCCCGTCAGACTTCAGAAATTGCCTACATCTCCAAATCGCTCCAAAGTCATGACAAAACACCGAACCCATACCTGCTGTCCGTGTAAATCGTGACGCTCTTCCCCTTCGCCAATCTGCATGCTTCAGTCAAAGCCACCAGTTCAGCTGCTTGGGCCGAACACTGATGCGGCAGGGAGCCGGATGCCAGGACCTCATGGTCTGACACGACTGCGAACCCCACTCTGTTCCTTCCTGTGCGCTTATCCCTGAATGCTGAACCATCTACATACAGAACCAAGTCAGGATTTACCAGAGCCGTCTCCTGAAGATCCGGTCTCGGGGTGCAAACTTCATTAATTGCAGCCACACAGTCGTGGGGCTCGCCGTCCTCCGGACCTGGCATGAGAGTGGCTGGATTCAAAACACTGCAGCGCTTCACAGTTATGTTCGGTAAATCAAGGAGAACAGTCTGATACCGAAGCCACCTAGCAGCAGACAAATGTGATGTTTTCTGCTCCAACAGGATCATAGACACAGCATGTGGAACCAACAGTGTCAGATCAGCATAACCTACCAGATCGCGTGAAGCATTTACAGCTTTCTCCGCAGCAGCCACAGCCCGCAAACAACGGGGAAGCCCAGCCGCAACCGGATCCAGCTTACCAGAGAAATAAGCCACAGGCCTCAACGCCCCGCCATGTTCCTGTAACAGAACAGATGTCATGAACCCCTCCCTTTCACTCACTGTCTGCGTGAAGGGCCGCATGGGGTCCGGCAGGCCCAAGGCCGGAGTGGTTTGGAGGGGCCCGCTTCAGCCGCTGGAAAGCCTCTTCTGCCTCAGGTGTCCAACTGACTTTATCGTGCGCAGCCAGCCCTTTCCCATGAATGAGAGCAGTCAAGGGAGCCTCCAACTCCGCATAGCCCACGATAAACATCCGACAGTATGAACACATTCCTAGAAAAGACATCACCTGTTTCTTTGTGAGGGGTCTGGGAACACGCTGGATCGCCTCAACCCGCTTCGGTGACAACGATCTGCCATCAGCTGAAATAGAGTGTCCCAGAAATTTCACATGCTGTTTCACAAACTGTAACTTAGACAGGCTGGCCTTGTGGCCCTCCTTCGCCAGGTGATGAAGAAGAGCGATCGTGTCGGTCTCACACTGCTGCTGTGTGGGACACGCTAACAACACGTCGTCCGTGTACTGCAGCATTACTGTCCCAGGGGACAGTTCCAAAGGTTCAAGGCTGCGTCGCAGAGCAGCATTGTAAATCGTCGGTGATTCACAATAACCTTGACACAGACGAGTAAACGTCCAGGCCTCATTCCTGAAATTAAAAGCAAACCAAAACTGGCTACCAGGATGGATAGGAATACTGAAAAAAGCATTAGCCAGATCAACCACAGAAAACCATTTCGCTGAATTAGGAATCTGTGAAACTATAGTGTATGGATTTGGGACCGATGGCGCCCGGGCCTGCACGGCCTTGTTGACGGCCTGCAGGTCCTGCACGAAGCGCCACTCTGTCGGCTGGCCATTTTCACGACTTTTTTCCACCGGAAAAATCGGAGTTCTGACAGGAGAGTCAGGGCATGGGACGATCACACCTGCGGCGCGCAGAGATTCGAAAACAGGTGTAATTCCCATCACCGCCTCCGCTTTTAACGGATATTGTTGTTGACACGGCCTAAAATCAGACTTTGGTGTAATCACAACTGGTTCAACGTTTCTGATTAACCCTACATCTGGTATTTGGTCAAACTCAACATCAGTAAGCAGGCAGAAATCCATATCTTCTATCAGGTGAACACACCGCGTCACGTGTGTCCCCAAAACGAACGACTTACGATATGCATTTCTGCCGGCACTGTAAAAAACATCTGGGTCAGGAGTCACCTTCCAGTCACCTGCCTCCACACAATCAGTCAGAAAAGAGCCCACGTCAGTCCAGGTGTCATCCAAGCCCTTTGAGAGGGCCACATGTGGGCGCAGTCGCCTGAAACATTTGCATCGCCCTGCAGGCAGATCATAATGCACATCAGAACAATCACAAGCGGTAAACAATTCTCCTTGGCTTTGAGTCAAGGTCACTGACAACGCGCTTTTGTGCGTTGACCAGTACAGATGTTGTGTTATCAATCTCTCACAATTTGTCCCCTCCCGGTACCACTGCTGCTCATAACCAGCATCAGGCCCCAGGGACAAATGTGACATACAATGAATTGAACCGCTTGGGGCAAACTCAGTCCCCGTGGGAGAAACGACCCCGCGCACTGCCTGCAGCAGATGGCTGGTGATTTCACCGACGGGGAGCTTCCAATTATACACATACAACGGGGTGTTGACAGACAACTGCACAAGCGAGTGGACATCATTTAAATCTAATTTAGTTACCTTGAGGCCCTCTGGCGTCGAAACAAGTGATAACCCCAGTTCACAGATCAAATCACGTCCTAATAATGACACAGGACAATGTGAAGAGAGCAGAAATGAATGTTTAAATTTCTTACCATCAGTATCGGTACAGCCCAGTGGAACTGTAAAATTCTCACGGACAACGTGTCCCGTGGCAGAGACAGAATGGACATATCTGCCGCTCAGCTTCGGTGCAGATGCAGATGGCAGATCTGCTTCCCGAATAACAGAAATCGTCGCACCTGTGTCAACTAAAAAAGTTACTGGGGAATCAGAAATAGACAATGTCATTTGGGGCATATTTTTAAAACTGGCGTGTCCCAGTTTTACATAATTGGCTGTCAGAGGTGTAGTAGGTGTTAGGGATGTAGTACCTTTTTCCAACCGCTCGATGGTGCCAGATAGCTGAGCAAGCAGGTCTTCTTTGCACAAGCGAGTAGGGAGAGAAATGTGTGACATGTTATCAGCATCTGTGTGTGTGTGTGTGTGCGTTAGCAAGCAGGTCTTCTTTGCCGGTCGCGTTATCAGTAGGTGTGTCATCTGACTCCGCCCCCGCGCCCGTGGCAGAGTCCACATGATGTCAATCCTCAGTCCCCGCCCCCGCTGGGCATTGTGCCGCCCAATGTCCTACCTCGCCACACTGAAAACAGGCCTCCCTCCGGCTGGCCCCTCCCCGGCCCCGCCCCGATCCTCTGCCGCGGGGTGGGAAGCGGCCACGCCGATTTCCTCCTCGTTTGAATGGAGCCTGGTAAACAGCGTTGTAGAGACACAAAGCAGACTTGTGCATGTCATCGTCTTTCTTCTGCAATTTGAGACGTCTAGCGGCAGTCTGGTGTTTGTCCACATGAATAGCGTGTTTACGTATGTCAGACAATCTTGCTTCATCATAGCTGACACACGTTTTCTGCAGTTCATCCACAATTTCACGCTTCAAACCTTTCAGAAATGAATTACGGAAATGCTGCTCCCACATCGTCGCTTCTGCCTTTGCAGCGTATTCTTCGGGCGCGTCCCCCATGCCGGATGACTCGACATAAACATGCCAAAAGCGGACGTAAAAGTCGGCAGCTGACTCGTCCTCTTTCTGCTTGCACTGATCAATTTTCAATAAATTCACCTTCGATGGAAAGACAGTCTCCATGCCTTTAGCAATAGCGTCAATTGCTTGTACATACTCGTGGTTGGCAGCCCACTCGACCTCCTCGCAGCGTGCATCATCTTTAGGCACATAAGATTTCAGATTGTTCCAGTCTGTGGGCTTTAGCCTCATGGCTAACAGACGTTTTAGCTCAGTTAGAGTCGGTCGAAACTCTCTGCAAAAGGCACGGAATTCCTCCGCAAATCGCTCACCTGAGTCGTGTGGATCGGGCAGCAGTCTCGTTGCCGCTTCTTTAATCTCCGTTAATGTCCAAGCTCGGAACACAAGTTGGGCCCCTGACGGTCCGCCGACCTCAAACATCGGCAGAGAAGCCACTACTTCCTGTTGTTGCTGCTGCTTCTTCTTCGTCTGGCCCCGCGTGGTCACTGCTCCGCTCGTCGTAGCGCCCCCCGGCGCTCGCTCAGCCTTGGCGTCCTGCTCAGTCTTTGCAACCTGCGGAGCGGACAGGGGAACAAAAGGCTGTTCTTCCTCCAGCGGAGGAGGCGGTGGGAAGTCCTCCGGTCCCGCTGCAGCTGGAACCAGACGGGCGGGTCCACCCACGTATCCGTCTAGGTCATAATTCACCTGTGCACACTGAAACGCTCGGGGCAGAGCAGACGTGATCTTATCGTGTGTGTATGTGTGTCGTACAGATGGAGGCGCTAAAACTGGCACCGGAGCTGGCAGATCTGGGTATAATTTTTTTTTACTCTGACTCTGACTATTAAAATTCATATTGGCCTCGTATTTAGACACTTCCGACAAGACGGTAACACAGTCAGGCGCAGAATCAGAACCCGGAAGCTGATTAAGATTACTTTTATCCTGCTTTTTAAGTCTCCGCTCAGCCTCTCCTCTGAATACTTGTAACGCCGCTCTGTGATTTTCTAATTTTTCCCAAGCGGCGGTATTCATTTTCTCTTTTTTTTTCTTAAGCTCCGCTTCACGCATGCGCAAACGCATTTCCACCTGATCGAGAACGCGCAGCGACAACGAGCCCGCTTTCGGGAAATCATAATCTTTAACCCACGTTCGCACACTCGTCTGCCAAGCAGCCCCGTATCTGGCTCTCATGTCATCAAATAGATAGCCTTCTAACTCAATTTCTTCCCCCCGCTGCTTCGACCCCGCCTGTCCCATTTCTTCACGTGCGTCTCAACACCGAACCTATTCTAGGCTCTATGTCCGCAGAAGCCGCCCCCTCAGGTGCAGGTACCTGTCTTTCGCCTCTGCACGATCGTCACCGTGCGCGAACCGTACTAATCCAAATGACCCCTGGTCAACAAAACTGTCTTTTCGGCTGCGACCTACGCAGACCGACGGCCCGGCTATTCCTTCAGCCGGTAACCCTGGGCGGGACTTGTCTAAGCTTCCCTCTGGGACCGGGCACTAGCCAGAGACAGAAAACTGGCGTGCTCACGGTCCACGGACGAGCACGCACGCGTCAGGGACAGACGGCCACACAGCACACTCACAGAAGCAGGCAGGGGCTACACAGCTAAAAACAACTCCTCAGTGCACCGCCACACGTCAGTGATTAAAATTTAAAATTTTCAAAATCAACTCACCAAAGCACAGCGGTTCCGTCGGAGTTCTGCCAATGTCCCGGTCCAGACGCCGACACCCCTTCACGAGGCCGGATTTCCGAAAATCCTATGGAACTTGCGGCCGTAAGGAGCTACTCTCCCCCGATCCAGGACCGCAGCAAATGGACCGGCAGACACAATACAGAAAACGACGCAAAACAAGAAAAACACCCAGGGACGTCAACTGTTAAGTTAAAATTCAGGATCTTATTTACCTGTGAAGGCTGGTAATACTATGCAGTGGTGTGGTATCAATTCAGCTGTTAATTAAGGCACAGAGAAACTGACGAGGTGCACAGAGATTTATTTCTGATGTTCACGAGAGCCAGAACCAACAGAGAATGCCAACGTCACTCAGGGCCAGCAGTAATTTAAGGAAACCTGTTGCATCCATATCTGAACAACACAATCTTGATCTTATTGGGACACACGTCAAACTGCAGACAAGTTGACGCCTTAATATCATATCAACACAGTGGCCTCGTCTTGGACGAGTTTAATCACAGTTAATCAAATGTCATCCAGCCCTGTCAGTGATCTTACTCCAGGTCAGGAAGGCCTCAGAAGCCTGAAATCAATTTTAATATCACAGTTATTTAACTTCTTTATTGACTTTTCATCAGAAATACACAACCAGTGTGTAAATATAAGCATTACAAACAAGATTAAGTCAACATTTTAAGAAACATAAAACAAACCTGACAATAACAAGCAAAAGAAGGACTAAAAGAAACTTAAAAGAAGCAAGAAGAAAATAGATAAATTAAAAAAATAAAGTGCCCATTCCTGACAGTTAAATTCATCACACCACAGTGTTACATGACATGTCTATTCCTTGGTCCTACAAAGATATAAGGTACATGGGGTAGTGTACAGGTCTTAGCCATTATGATCATCACTTTCCAAATATTTCCAAATACAGTTTTTCTCGATTGCTTACACACATTTTCTGGTACTTGAGACACAATGACCACAACATGTAACTCATGCACCAGCCCCCTGAACCATTTCTGCTAAACTACAAGCACAATTTCTGCTTTACACTCAAATTTCAATTCTAAAACACACTTTTTTCAAAACACTACACACAATTCTCTGCATTAGACACAATTTTCATGAAGAAAATCTCTTGTTTTCACAAGGAACACACTGTCATTCAAAATTCTAAACTTAATTGCCCTACTATGTGCACTGACTCACCACATCAGCAAACACTTGCCACACAGTGTTACAATTAGCAATCACAGCTTCAGCATAAAAGAGCAACAGGTGAGCTGGTCTGTTTTGGAACAATGGATGCCAACAGAGGCAGAGGCAGAGGAGTGAGAGTTAGAGAAGGAGGACGAGGAGGACGAGGAGGACGAGGACGAGGAAGGCCAAGGACTGTAATTTCAGATGAGATCCGAGCCACTTTGGTTGACCATGTGGTCAACCATGATCTCACAATGAGGGAAGCTGGGCAACGAGTACAGCCAAATTTGAGCAGATTCACCGTGGCATCCATCATACGGACTTTCAGAAATGAGAATAGGTAAGAAATCTACACTCACTTGAAAATTGCAGTACTGCATATCAATACAGTACTCAATGAGTACAGTAGGATAGTACTGTCTGTGGACAGTTATAGGATTGTAAAAGTAAAGTATCTTTCAAGTTTGGGAAATGTATTCCTACTTTATATTCCTACACAGTATTTACAGTATTTTACTATTTGTATTGCAGAACTGCAAGATTACCAGCACATGGTGGTCGAGAACGCCTTCTGTCTCCAGAACAGGAAACTGCAATAGTCAACATGGTCCTAGAAAATAACATCATAACATTGCGGCAAATACAAACAAAAATAATAGACAACAATGACATATTTCAAAATATTGGTAGCATCAGTTTATCAACACTGGACCGTGTCTTGCGCAAAAATGATGTGTGAGGATGAAGCAGGCCTACAGAGTGCCATTCGAACGCAATTCAGAAAGAATCAAAGAATTGCGATACAACTATGTGCAAGTAAGTCCTATACAATCCCACAATTGATGAACTCTCAATACTATAAATACACAATACATATTTCAGTATTGTAATCATAATGATTGTGCTTCACAATAGTGACCACTCCCTGTCTAATTCTGATCTTGTCATGTGAATTTCAGAGAGTCCTTGAGCTGGAGGTTGCTGCAGTGGAGCACCAGTTCATTTTCATCGATGAGGTTGGTTTCAACCTCACAAAAAGAAGAAGGAGGGGAAGGAATGTCATCGGCCAGCGTGCCATTGTAGAAGTCCCTGGCCAACGCGGAGGGAACATCACAATGTGTGCAGCGATTTCCCACCACGGCGTCATCCATCACCATGCTACCCTTGGCCCCTACAACACTGCTCATCTGATCACATTCCTGGACACCCTACACAACACACTCATTTCACCAGATCAGATTGATGGCCCAGAGCAGCTCAGGTTCGTTGTCATTTGGGACAATGTAAGTTTCCACCGGGCTGCTCTGGTTCATAACTGGTTCACTGCCCACCCACGCTTTTTAGTTGTTTATCTCCCTCCATACTCTCCATTCCTCAATCCAATTGAGGAATTCTCTTCTGCCTGGAGATGGAAGGTGTATGAACGACAACCACAAACACGTATACCCCTTCTCCAAGCTATGGAAGATGCATGTGGAGATGTAACACCCGATTCTTTTCATGGCTGGGTTCGCCATGCCAGGCGATATTTCCCCCGCTGCTTGGCCAGGGAAAACATTGCCTGTGATGTGGATGAGGTGTTGTGGCCAGATCCAAACAGAAGACAGGATGCAGCATAGTTTCTTTTTTCTTTTTTTTTTATTTACCGTAACTGCATTTTTCTATTTTGAATTTGCAACTTTGTGTTGGTTTGGATGTACACTGTGTACATTGTTTTTGTTTGGAAAAATAAAATATATTTGTTACAGTGTATTTGTCTGTTCTGAGTATAAAAACAATATTCTAAAATATTTTACAACACTTTTTTCTGTACTGTCTGTAGTAAGTGTAACACTGAACAAAAAAGGCCCAAGTCCTTATGATGAAAGGAGAAGAAGTGTTTTCCATTCATCACAGTGTTTTACATT
This sequence comes from Hirundichthys speculiger, assembly GCA_018398805.1. NCBI lineage: Eukaryota > Metazoa > Chordata > Actinopteri > Beloniformes > Exocoetidae > Hirundichthys > Hirundichthys speculiger. Next base: position 340,246 of record JAGFBZ010000108.1, read on the forward strand.
GAGCACATCAGTGTTCAAATGGTTCTTATAAATGTCTACTCATTTGATGGTTTGTGTTTGTCATTTGACAACAAAACACCATTTTGAGAAGAGATTACATTGTTTTGAAAGTAGAGCTTCATTTTGCAGGAGAAGTGAGAGGTTTTGACCATTGTGTGTGTGATTTTGGATTTGTGTGTAGAGTTCTGAGAGTATGAAGCATGCTTTCAGAAAATGTGTGTAAGCAATCGAGAAAAACTGTAATTTATAGCAAGAGCTGCAGGGGAACGTGGTATAGCCACCACTTCAGCCAGCCGCCCAGTGACTGTGGGGAACCCTGTTACAGTTGCCGCCTCAGCCAGCCGCCCAGTGACTGCTGTGGACCCTGTTACAGTCACCGCTTCAGCCAGTCGCCCAGTGACTGCTGTGGACCCTGTTACAGTCGCCGCCTCAGCCAGCCGCCCAGTGACTGCTGTGGACCCTGTTACAGTCACCGCTTCAGCCAGCCGCACAGTGACTGCTGTGGACCCTGTTACAGTCACCGCTTCAGCCAGCCGCACAGTGACTGTGGGGGACCCTGTTACAGTTGCTGCCTCAGCCAGCCGCCCAGTGACTGCTGTGGACCCTGTTACAGTCACCGCTTCAACCAGCCACACAGTGACTGTGGGGGACTATGGTAGGCCTACAATTACTTTGAAGGCAGGAACCTTTATTAAGGATCTGGTGACTGCAACACCCCAAACATTCCTTAAGACACCCAAAACTACAGACCAGCCAGTAATCACAGAGATGCTTTGTTGTGACGAACTTGTGACATTCACATCCATCGCTGAGTCTGACTTCGAAACATCTGTAGTATCTGATTCCGAGTCACCTCTAGATGACTCTGACCTTGATGAAACTTACAACCCTACCAAGGACAAGCAGGAAGACACTGAAAGCTCTAGTAACAGCGGAGAAAGTGGGCAAGAGGAAGAACTGGCAGAGGATCAAGTACCTGAAGATAATCTGGAGGAAGAAGCACACAAGAGACCTAAGAAGAAGAAAGGTATCAACTACAGAAAACAAAATGTGGAAAACAGACAGCTGGGAAAAGAGTACAAGGGTAAAAAGAAAGTGGAGAAAAAAACATTGAGGTTACTCGAAGTCCACGTTCCATAGGAGACAGGTGTCATCATGGCTGCTACGAGGGTCAAATCAGAAACAAGGGAGGACAGCAATGTGAGAATGTTTCTGAAAAGCAAAGGCAACAGATCTTCGCAGATTTCTGGAAAATGACCTGGGATCAAAGGAGGGTTTACGTGTCATCACAGGTGGAAGCATGCCCTATAAAACGACAAACAACAGGTGGTCAATCTCGGAAGAGCCGAACATATAAGTACAGACTCCAGGTCAATAACAAGCAGGTACCAGTTTGCCAGACAATGTTTCTGTCCACACTCAACATAGGAGCATGGAGTGTCCATGAATGGGCCAAATCAGACACGGGAATGCACCAGACACAACAGCAAATGCCATCTAGAAGCCGCAGTCAGCAGGATGGCTCTGCACGAGAATTTCTTAACAGCCTGCCAAAGGTTGAAAGTCACTACTGTCGGAGGGACTCTAAAAAAATGTATCTGGAGCCAGTGTTCAGTACATTTTCCTCACTGTACAGAGAGTACCAGACGTACTGTGGAGAACATGGTCATGAAGCAGCCAGTGATTGCACTCTCAGACTAGTCTTCAAACAAATGAACCTGGGTTTATTTAAGCCAAAGAAAGACCAGTGCGACGTGTGTGTTCAATATGAGGAAGGCAATAAGGACAAGGAAGCATATGAGAGGCATATCAAACTGAAGGATATGGCACGCAGGCAAAAGCGCTGGACAAGGAAAGGTATGCACAAGACCAATCGACTGTGGAATTAACAGTGGATCTTGAATCAGTACTGTTGGCTCCAGTACTCAAGGCCAGTGCACTGTATTACAGAACTAAGCTAGCCTGTCACAATTACACAATCTACGACCTTCATTCCCATGATGCCAAATGTTACTTTTGGCATGAAGGTGAAGGGGGGCTAGATGCCGACACATTTGCAACCTGTTTTCTGGATTACCTGAATAACAATGAAAGGTGCAAAGCAGCATCCACCATACTTGTGTACTCAGATGGATGCTCTTACCAGAACAGAAACAAAGTTCTTGCCAATGCACTGTATGACTTCTGCTGCAAAACCAAGAAAACGGTTTTTCAAAAAATCCTGGAAAAAGGGCACACGCAAATGGAATGTGATAGTGTACACGCTGCCTGTGAAAGAGCACTCAGGGACAAAAAAATCTACATCCCCAGCAACTACAAATCGTACATAGAGGAAGCCCGTCCAAAGCAGCCCTACAAGGTTGTGTACCTGAAGCATGACTTCTTCAAGACATACAATGATCTAACGTACTATTCAACAATCCGTCCTGGACATAAGGTTGGTGATCCAGTTGTCACTGACATCCGTCAGTTGAGATACAAAGATGGGTCTCTTGAGTACAAACTTGACTACGGTGAATCAGATTTTCTCCCTTTGCCTCAGAGGTGTAAAGAAAGCACTGGTCTGGTCAGGAGGAAATATGCAGAAACACCAAAAATTAAAAAGTCAAAATATGATGACTTGCAAGCTCTAAAGGCTGTACTTCCTCAGGACTGCCATGCATTCTATGATGGTTTACCTCACTAAAGGGTGGACACTACTTGAATGGACACAGCATTAGCATTAAAAACTCTACCTACAGACTGTGAATAGAGTCCATTGTTTTAGGGAACCAGATTTAATCTGGGATGCATTTTTACTTGGTAGTATACAAAACTGATTTTATGCTAGTCTGTGCACACAAAGTTCAGGGTTTTTACGTCACACTGTAAATTGGTTTAATTTAGCGTGGCTTCTTCCAGAAGCACGCCTACTGCAGTACTGCAAGTTGACTAAGTCTTGCCGTTAGTTTCAATTTTTTTTTTTTGCTGCAGTACACGGTGTTTTTTGAATCTTTGAGCCACCCAGTGAACAGTATTTTGCTCAATTTGTTCAGTATTATTGGAGGTTTTTGGGTTTGTTTCATGTGAGCAGCCATCTTTGTTCAATGTTTACTGTCTCACCTTGTAAGGTAAGCCGTATTGATCTTGGCTTCTTATTGTTATTATTTGTTAGTTATGATGTTTATCTTGTGATCTTGTGGGGTGAGTATGAAATGGCAGTGTTTGTGATTTGTGTCTATATATGGGCCTTGAAGTTGTGGATCTTGCAGTGTATGGGAAGAGCACGCATTCAAGTGCAGGAGGAAGATGCTGCTTTTCAGTTATTGTCTGCTAACTGTTTTTTAATGTCACTGACTTCATTTTATTGCCTTATTTAATTTAAACATAGAGGAAGTATTATTTGCAGTTTATTATTATTATTATAAATTATTATTTTTGCACTACTTATTGTGTACTGAAATATTTATTATTATTATTATTCTAAATCATTATTTTTGCACTACTTATTTGTACTAAAGTTTTTTTTGTAAAAAAAATGTTTATTTATTTTTGTTATATTTACTAAATGCACAGCGTTTACTGCCTCATTTTGTAAGGACAAGGAAGCAAATACACTGAATATCAGGAATTCCCCACTTTATGAATTCTGACCCTAGTAGTGTACTAACTATTACATTTACTACACTGGCCCATCTTTTTACATGAAAACAAACTTAAATTTTTAATTTAATTTTGATTATTAACTTAATTTAGGGCATCTTTTTGTAGACCTTGCACCAAGTGCAAAAGCTCCTATCTGCAAAACGATCCAGGAAGAATGGGGAAAAACCTCCTATCTGCACTTTGTGAGGCAAAAATACCTAGTCTGTATTGTTAACACATAGTATAGTAATATAGTCCAAAAACAGTGTATTATGTATTGAGTATACTTAAAAAATAGCATTCTGCAAGAAAACAAGAAGTTTTTTTTTAGTTTTCTCAAAAAAGTGAATTTTTCAGATAGGAGGTTTTGCTCTTCGGCCATCGATAAGCATGTGTAGTCAGGCCGGGTGATATAACGACTGGCTATTGATTTAAATTTACAGCTCAGGAAAATTAAAAAAAGATGAATACCCATCTTGAGTTCAGTCTGCATAAATCTGGCATGGCACCGCCACTGCTTCTCTGTAATACATCCCCTCAATCCATCTCTTCAGATGCAGACAAATTCACAAGGTGGTTGCATTTGTTGTAAAAAGTAGATCATCTTCCCCAAGGCTAAAGATGATAAGTACATGAGTGTTGACATCATTTGATACAAACAGGTCAGACTAAAGGAGAGAAGAGCTGCTTAGATGTGCTGCTAAAATCTCAAACAAACAAAAGTCCTTTTCATCCAATGATCCACCAGATGAAGGCCTGAAATATATATTGTATATATATTGTGAATCAAAATCTAAAATCTGAGAGCCAAACCCTGAATCAGAGAAAGAAAAGTCAGAATCTGGAACCAAGAAATCAAATTCTGTCAACAAGAGCATAATTACCATCGACAAGGATTTAGGGTTAGACAGAGGCAGATGATCCACCTTTGCGACCCCTGAATGGACCAGCCGAAAGGAATAGATTCACCATCAGAGCTTTTTTTCTGATCTCCGGTTTACCATCCAGGTAGAATTAACCCGGTGTTAACACTCGAGTGTTGCCCAGACGATGCCTGGCATGGAGGCTACTTGCTACTGGTCCGGGGGTCTTATCCCTGCGATGCTGGACGCTCCAGTTTGTGCCCAGTGTGGTGATTTTGCGATCGGGTGCAGGGTGTCCGCGGGGTTTTAAAAAGTATTAAAAAGTGATAAATCAAAAACGCAAAATTTAATGGCCTTAAAAAGTGATAAATTTGGTCAAAAGGTATTATTATTTTTATTTTTTTTTTAAAGATATTTTTATTAGTTTTTTTCAATAAACATACAACAACAACATTCAAAATAGACACATACAAAAAACAAAACAAAGACAAGCTGGGAGCAAAACAAAAAAGCAAATAGTTGGATAAAAGGATGTAATAATTCCAAGTACCTTAGAAAAGTACAAAATAGAGTACAGAGTTACAATTTATAATTTACATTGGGAACCCATTACAGGTATGGCTAGGGCCTATATAAATGCTCTAGAGATAATAGCAGATATGTTTGCATCAGTATAGTCCAGAAAGGGTCTCCAAATTCTATAAAAGACATTGGTTTTTGTATGTAGGAGACAGGTCAGAAAGTCCAGGGGTATGTATTCCACTACTGTCCTGTGCCATCCCACAACCGAGGGAGCTTTGTCCGAAATCCAGTGAAGTAAAATATTTTTCCTGGCACAAAATGTCAGAACACTGTACAATTTTTTCTGGTGCACATCAGTCACATGGCTGCTGGGAAGACCCAGGAGTAGAGATCGGGTCAAGGTCAAGCTCCGTCTTTAAAACTCTTTGAATTTTAAATAAAACATCTGTCCAAAATGTTTGTATTTTTACACAAGACCAGAGACAGTGAGTAAGATCTCCAATCTCTGCTCTGCACTTAAGGCAAAACGGAGAGACATCCTTTTTAAATCTAGAGAGGCGGTTTGGAGCAACATGTGCTCTGTGCAATATCTTGAGCTGTAACGCTCGTATCCTGTTACAGACCGTTAATTTTTTCGCCCCATCCCAGATATCCTCCCACATCTCCTCAGTTATCACTACACCCAGTTCTCTCTCCCAGATCATACCCAGTGTTAGGATTTAGAAATTAACAGAATTTTAGTTAAAGCTAAAAGTTTATTGTCTAAATCTGGCTGCTTTGTTCCCGGTCCAAATTTGACAGGGAACACTAAGGAAGGGGGGAGAAACGAACACGATACAAAGGTTAAGGCCTCAGGGTGGCTGCTTTATGACCCAACACTGGGAACACGACCTCCTGACCTGCTGTCTTCAAGGGACGATGGCATATTTAGTTACACGCTTCCTGGAACAACACACCACCTTTGTTTGGACTGGATATCTGGACTTAATTACTGCAACATCCGCTATACCCCCTTACCAGTTCAAACTGCTTGAACAATCAGTAATTGATTAACGCAGACTGACATCTGGAGTTTTTGGAGTCAAAAGACTATACAACACGGGAGAGGGACACGCCTCCTCTGGACCTTTAAAGACAGGCACAAACGGACTTGCAGTGTGCATTCTGTCCATGGCAGCATCTCGGTGATGTTGTGGACAAGTGTACCATCGGCCGATTAAAATATTTTGCATGGCATAATAATTTTGTAAACATGATTGTAATAAATTCTTGATTGATCTTTGCTTCTAGATTTTTCATTTAGGCACCAGATAAAAGAACACGGAGATACAGTTTTTTCACCAGCGTCCGAGTATTTACATTTGAGCAATCCCGCAAACTGTTATAAAAGGCGCTAATGTAAGCTTCCCCATCAGCGAGAAGAACTTTTTTCTCAATTTTTGTCGCATTCATATCAGTAAGCAGTGACGTGTCTTTCATGATAAAGTCTCTGATCTGAAAATAAAGAAAAAGATCCTTTCTAGCTATGTCATATTTCTCTACAACCTGGTTAAACGACATGAGGACATTACCATCAAAGAGATCACCCAAAGAAGAAATTCCCTTAACTGTCCAGCATCTGAAAGCTGTATCTGAGGTCCCTGGAAGGAAGTCAGGGTTGTCAGTGATTGGGGTGAAGACAGACGTACGCCCTGGTCTCCCTACAACATGCTGCGTAGTCCTCCATGCTCTAACGGCATTGACTGTAACTGGGTTGCTGCACTGCTCTTTAATAGATTTCAGTTTGGTAATAAAAAGTAAATTTTTAAGAGGACAATTAGAAAGAGACTTCTCGATGTCAAGCCATATTGAGGTGACATCACCTTTAATCCAGTCAGCTATATATCTTAAATGAGCACTCAATTGGTATTTTTTAATATCTGGGAGGTCTAGTCCACCCATAGCACTTGGTAATTGCAACACTGACATCCTAATCCACGGTCTGCGTCTGTTCCATATGAAGGAACTGAACCAACCATTTAGTTTTTTAATTATTTCATGATTGAATAAAACAGGGATCATTTGTATTGGATAGAGTAGACGTAGGAGGACGTTCATCTTTAGCAGTGAGACTCGACCCAGCCATGATATGGGAAGGCTGTCCCATCTCTCTAGATCCTGTCTGATTTTGTCAAAGAGCGGATTGAAGTTGGTGTGAAACATCTGATTAAATTGAGGTGTGATAAATACACCTAAGTATATAAAGCCAGTGGGGGACCATTTAAATGGGAACGGATTGGGGTTGTCTGGCAGCTGCTGCAAAATACCCAAAGGCATCACCTCGGACTTGGAAAAATGTATTTTGTATCCAGAAAATGCAGCAAACAGGGAGATAGTCTGAATTAGACGTGGGACTGACACAGAAGGGTTTAACATAAATAATAAAACATCATCTGCATATAATGTAATTTTATGCGATTTTCCGTCGATATCAATTCCAGTTATTAAAGGGTCTCGCCTAATAGCTTCTGCCAGGGGTTCGATTGCTACTGCAAACAACAGTGGTCAACTGACTGCAGAGGAGCAAAGTGAGAGCTAGCAGCCTTGCTAAGCCAACAGACTTTAGAAATGCGCAGAGAAATGCAGTTTGCATCAGAGAAAGCAAGAAATCAGGTGGTAGGGCAGAAAAGAAAGGAGACATAAGTAGTCAGATACGTGACTTGTACCGGCAAGTTAAGTATGGCTCTTGAAAAGCATCTGAGCTTTTCCTGCGACAGGATTTGGTCAGAGCTTGTTGGTCTAGTAGTACGATTCATGCTTCGGGTGGGAGAGGTCTTGGGTTGCTTCTCCCTGACTGTGGCATGCTTGCTCACACTAAAAGGTAATCACCCTTTGGCACAAAAAGTGATATGATCATGTCATCCTGAGCTTAACAATTCAGTGACTATGTGCATGCTGTCAGTGCACACAACTTTCAGCATGACAAGAAATTTCACTGAAAATGCTCATAGAGGTGGTTTCACAGAAAGCGTGTGACATAGAATTACACAGAAAGAACCCAAAATCCTCATTGAACTCAACCTGAACCTTGTTAATTAGTTGAGCTACAGCAGGGATGTCTGCTAAGGTGTCCGCAACCTTTTGCTTCAGCTGTGGGCGTTCCCGTAAGAGTGAACACAAAATGCAGACACCTAAGGCACATCCCGACAATCAGATTGAGCCTTACACGTAAACCTGGTATATGAAATCAATTTCATTAAAAACCTTCATAGCGGAATAGCATCTTATCTCAATTAAGGTCAAGAATAAGATTTTTGTTGTTACTGTAAAATGAGTCAATGCCTTGGGAGCTCCAAAATGTTCACTGTCAGACAGAGGTGCAATCCTGTTGTCTGTTTTGCATTTATATTCAGTGACATTAACCCCACTCCCTGTCAATGAGTTCTACAAACAACCTGCGTGGCCAGTATGGGGCTTGAACCCATGACCTTGGTGTTATTAGCACCACGCTCTGACTAGCTGAGCTAACTGGCCCCATGTCTGTGGGGTTTTTTTTTTTGCTTAATTTGTTTGTGAACGCAACACTCACACGCAGGCCATCCTCTCAACTCCTTGGCCAGCAGCGGCTGTATTTAAACACAGCAGCACTGCGGCTGCTGGACACTATGTGAGTCGTGCATGACAGACGGCAGCAACGCACCTTATTTCCAGACCAACTGCAACAGTTATGCTTTAAAACACATCCACGCCTCTGGACAATTTAGTTTTTCTACGATTGACAGAGGTCTCGGTAGCCTCAGTTCCCGTCAGTCAGTGGAAGAGTAAACTGCCAGTCAGACGTGACGTGGAGAGTGTCACTGAGAGGCACACAGATGGAGAGGAAGGGACAAAATGATGGCGTCACAACAAAATGCTAGTACCTGATACCGTTAACCCATGTTTGACTGAAAAAAGTGATGGTGTGACTTCAGTCTAAGATCATTTTCATAAACTCTTTACCTGTCTGCTGAGTTCAAGTTCAAAATAAACTGTACATAAATAAATAAACTGGCAAGAAATCTCTGGGCTTTCCCAGGACAGCAGAAGTCAGATCACAACGTCACATGCTGTTGGGACTGGCCAGTGGTCTAAGGCGCCAGAAGCCAGAACTGTCTGTCTCCTTCCAGGTCACAGAGTGTTCTGGAACTGCTGCTTCTCTGTAAATCCTCCCCTCAAAAGTTCTCTTCAGATGCAGGCAAATTCAAAAGGTACCTGAATGTGCTGTCAGAAGTAAATAGTCTTCTCCCAGGCTAAAGATGATAACTACATGAGTGGGAACAGCATTTGATACAAACAGGTCAGACTGAAGGAGAGAAGAGCTGCTGAGAGGTGCTGCTAAAGTGTCAAAAAAGTCCTCTTCAACCAATGATCCACCAGATGAAGGCCTGATAAGCAATCGCCAACCACAAACTCCACCCCCACCTCTGCAAGCCTGTGGTCCCTGGTCGTTCCATGGTCAGTAATGTGGCATTAATGACGCCAGCGACCATGGACAAAGGTATTCCTAGGACCAGAGCGTGTAACATAGAATAATAGTTCACACTGCTGGCTAAGGACAACCATAAATGCAGTACAACTGGGTTTAACAGTGGTAAGTCACTAAAATGTATGCGTCCACTCGGTGTATCTTTGCCAAAGCAATGCGAGAGTAAAGAGTTTTACCTGGACCTCTGCCCAATCTGACCAGTCATGGTATGTTCAGGTGGTGTCCAGAAGCATCCGAGAGCGCAGCGCTTCGTTACAAAAGGCCCAACTAGCTCAGCCGGCAGAGCATTAGGCTCTTAACCTCAGGGTCGTGAGGCCTGCGTTGGGTGCGGAAGAGCCACTCAGGGTTTACTACAAAATACACTTGCCAGTCAGGTGTTAAGCCTGCCCTTGGCTTTGTCCCCGTCTGTGCATCAGCATGATGGTGTGACAAGAATGAGAAGCCTCGATGTGCGTCATCCCCAGTTTACCTTCCCAATGCTTAGCACGAGACATTATGGGTTAAAGGAGGGTTGCTTGTACATCAGGAAGATCGGCTGGGCTCAATGGGGAATTGAACCCAGGAGCTCTCCACGCCAAAAACTCTAATCATACTACCAGACCAACGAGCCACACAACGCTGCCAAAACAAAAAGTCAAAGTGCTCAGCATCAAAGATGGCAGATGTCCCTGCAATGGCTGAACCATCTCTTGCCGTTCCCAATTAACAATATGCATTGTCTCACTCCGAGGTTTCAAAGTGCCATTTGAGGGCAACAAGGTGTAGAAAGCTGGGTGGAAAATTGTGCAGTCTGGAGGTTCCTTCCCTTTTACGCCGTTCTTCACTTTAACATGGATTGCACAACTATAAATCCCTGTCTCCATCAGAGCAAAAGCTCCTCTTAAGATTCCAGGTTGGTTGGTGCTTTTTTTTTCTGATGGTCTAGTGGCTAGGATTTGGTGCTCTCACCGCTACAGCCCAGATTCAATTCCCGGTCAGGGAAAGTGTTTTTGTGGCTGTGTCTCTGCCACGTAAAGTGGCTTTTTACACTCTTGTCAAGTGACACCCACGGAAGTTAACATTTGACTGCCCCGCTTCACAGTTCAGTGTGGCATTGCTAGTTAACGGCTTATTCTCTCTGCTCAATATAAATGGTAAAAATGCAAACCAGACAACAGGCTCACGCCTCTTTCTGACAGTAAACATTTACAAATAGTTTTGCAGCTCTGAAGACATTGACTACTTAAACATTAACAACAAAAATATTATTATTGACATTAATCCCGATAAGACGCTATTCTGCTATGAAGGTTTTCACATTAGTTGAATTGATCTCATATTCCAGGTTTACGTGTTAAAGAGCTCAATACAATTGTCAGGACGTGCCTTAGGTGTCTGCACTTACGGGAATGCCCACTGCTAAAGCGAAAGGTTGCAGACACCTTCGCAGACATCCCTGCTGTAGCTTAACCCTTTAGGCGCCAGAGTTTTTTCAAGAAAATATACAATTTTGATATTAAGATTTCAAAAGGCTATAACTTGAAAACAGTTTGAGATAAAGGTAAACTATCAATAAGAAAATTGTTCAGTATGACTCAAAGTCTGTGATGGTAGTGAAATTATTCATATAATTTGCATATTATAATGTTACAAGGTGGCAGCCATATTGGAAAATGTTCAATTTTGATATCAAGGTTTTAAAAGGCTATAACTTTAAAGTGGTTTGAGATAAAGGCATACTGTAAATAAAAAATCTCTTCAGTATGAACCAAAATTGGGAATGGAAGTAGATTTGTCATCTAATTTGATTATTGTGACATCACCTGCCCAAACACGCCCAGTAGTCCTCATTTTCGGATTTTTCCTCAGCCCTTATGAACAATGAAAGCTTTTATTCAGCGACAATCACATTATAAAATCATGAAATCTAGGGTTTTGGTTTCAGTATTTCCCTTGCAACTATTGCAGAGTTTGGGTGCTAAATTATGCAGAGATAGCCCAGCCTCTGCAAGATGCTATTTATTGCAAACCAGTGGCAATGAATGACAAAGTTCTATGGACAGAGAGCATTGGAAAGGCCTTTGATAGTCTGAAATCAGCCCTGATGACCACAATGGTCTTAGCATTGCCAGGTTACAGCAAGCCTTTCACCTTGAAAGTGGACCGCAAACATGGTTTCATGACTGCAGCCCTTTTGCAAAAACATGGAAGCAGGTTGATGGTTTGTTTTCTACTCCAAGAAACTAGACCCTGTGGCCACAGCGCTGCCACACTGTGTTCAGTTTGTGCAGCTGCTCTCACGATCGAGAGTTCAGCAGATGTGAGATTATATCACCCAACCACCCTGCTAGAGCCACATGCTGTGCACGTACTCTTGTTGCAAACTCAGATTAGTTTTTATCCCCAGCATGCCACATGGCATGGACAGCGGTTTCACTGTTGCAACCGCTCAGAGATAAAATGATGACTCTCCACACCAGAAGATGGGGAACCACACAATGGTGTACAGACAGCTCAAGGAGTCCATCTGCCACACCCAGACCTTACTGATGTCCCACTAAGTAAAGGTGAGGGTTGGTTGGTAGATGGATCCTCATCTAAGACTCCACAGGGCATATGCCAGACAGGGTATGCTGTGGTTTCTGCATCAGATGTTATAGAAGCTTGTCAACTTCCAGTGCACATGTCAGCACAAGCGGCAGAACTCATTGCTTTGACCCAAGCATGTAGTTTAGCCAGAAAGAAATCGCTGATGGTCTACACAGATAGTCAATATGCTAGTCCACACTGTTTTATTTTGCAAAACAGTAGGAACACAGAGGTATGACGTCAACTGGAAAACCAGTGACTCATGCTAGGCTGCTTAAGGAACTTTTGCAAGCCACCATGCTGCCTGTCCAGTCTGCAAATGTGCTGCACACACCCGTGCAGAGGATGACATGTCAAAAGGCAACCATTTCACTGACCAAACTGCTAAGAGAGTAGCTGCAGGCAGCTGCACAACCTCCACGCCAAAATATCCACTCCGGACATTACTGACCATTCAGTCTCAAAGACATGCAAATGGCTGCACCAGCAGCTGGAAAAGAAACCCTGGCTCTCTGAAGGAGCGCATGTAGAGAATGACATTTACTCCATAAACAGAGAAAACAAACCTGTTCTGAATGCATCACAAGACAATTTCAGGAATAAAAAACTTTCAACTCTTTAGTTCATCCTTCTTATGGAGATAGCATTGAAATATTTTCAACCACATTCATTCAGTCAGCGAGCCTGACTTCATGACAAGTTTGATAAAAATAACACTCCTTCCTTTCGTGTGCTGCAATGGAAGAGTGGTTCAGGAGTTGGGGTTGAAATTAAGAGAGTAGTCCCCCACATAGATTCACACTGTACCTGCAATGGAAAGTACTTTTTCCACATTTTATACTGGCGGTGCCTCAATAATCTGTCCTTAAAAATGATGAAAACAGGCTGACTAAAAGCAGCCAACGTGGAGTCGAAGAAGCTTTTTGAACCCTTCAGTATGAACATGGAATGGTGAGAAACCTCGTACTCCCAAAGAGCCTCCTATAAAGTCTCATGAGGAACATGGTCCCATGATATCTCCCTGTCTTTGAAGCACACATGCACTATTTACACCTGTAAGGGTCGAAGAGCTACTCCAACTCCAACAATTTGAAACTATGATTCCCCTATCAGCTAGATGAAGAGAAAGACACTGCTTATATGCAAAATGAAGTATCCTGCAAGTGTTGTGGTCAACCTGACCTTCCCCGGACTGCTGATCTGTGGACTCAGAGTGAGATTATTTGAATTCAATAATAGTCATGACATTCTCAAGTTTCGCCTTTGCAAAGGGAGAAATCAGCTCACAAACCCCGCGGTCTGTCCCCCTTGCTCGTCCGGCTGATTTCTGACTCTGCAGCTCACAGGCTGGTTTTTATTGACACATGCAGGGCGTAAAACATTCTGTTAGTTAAAGGCAAACTCCCCCATTGTCCCCCGGAACAGTGCCTTCCCCCGACACAGCCCAACTGTATTTTTATTGCCTGCAACTTTATGACTCTAGCTCAGCTTGTGACCTGCAGACCTGCAAAGGCAGATCTTTTAGCAACTTAATTTTACTCTTAATATCTGTGTCCAACTATGCAAGCACAATTATAATTCCCACACAAGGAATGATTGCAAAGCAGTTTCAGAAGCCTCCATTAAGGCCTGGAGGCATCTGAAACTCAGCTTCAGCTGCTGCCATGGCAACATTCAGAAGGAATGCCCTTTGTGTTCCATCAAATGATATCACATGACCTCGATGACATCACAAAGGTTTGTGATGCACATTCTGCATCCTGCACATTCTTACATGTGCTTCTTTTTCTCTCTCATTTTTTTTAGCTTTGCAGTGGTAGCATGAACCAGAACACCAGTCCAACAGGACACTGGACTCAGAGGAAGACTGGAAAAGGGAAAAGATTTTGTTGCCACAGCATGAAAACACGGTAAGGTAACATTATCAATCAATCAATCTTTATTTGTATGGCGCTTTTCATGCAAGAACATGCAACACAAAGTGCTTTACAGAAAAAAAAAAAACATTATGAAGAAACCCCTTCCCTCCCACCCTCCATACTAGACACATACACATACTCACGCACACACACAATCACACCCAATAGGGCGACATGGCATGGCACTGAGGATCAAGGAAACACCACCTTTGGGCCCGTCCACACTGGTAAGAGCCGCAGGCCTTATCAGGGTGACCAGCACCTGGGCCCCCGACTCTAACTGACAGGCGGACCCCCAGATCATAAGGAGGAACCCCACCCAGCCAGGCCAGAGGGACCCAAGGACAGCACCCCCAGTCACCTGACACAGCTCCCAGTGTGGAGGACCCCCCTGAGGAAACACTGGAGTTAAAAGATAATGACTAAAAGCATAAAATAGCAAAATAAAAGCAGCTAAAAGCAGATAAAAGCATCATCTTAAAAAGCAAGTTAAAAGGAGCAACATAAAACAGGATAGCAGCAGATAAAAACGTAAGAAAAGTTTAAAATATTAATTAAAAGCCTGATTAAAAAGGTGTGTCTTTAATCTTCCTTTAAAAATCTCAACAGTCTCTGCAGTCCTGAGGCTCTCCGGCAGGCTGTTCCACAGGTGGGGGCCATAGTGGCTAAATGCTGCCTCACCGTGGGTTTTTGTTCTAGGCTTTGGTATGGTTAAAAGGCCAGTGCCGGAGGACCGCAGGGTCCGTGAGGGTTGATATGGTAAAAGCAGGTCAGATAAGTAAGAGGGCGCAAGGCCATTAAGACATTTAAAAACCAGTGTAGCCCTGTACAAAATCCATATAGGGTACAGTGCATAAAAATCCCCATAAAAAATAAGGTTTTAAAAAATTCATGACATTAACAAGAAAACTTCATGATAACTACATAAAAAAACAGTTAAAATATGTGTGCTGTATAAAAAATATAAATATCATACGTGTGGCTTACAAGAATAGACTATTTACAGTTAAAAGATAAATAAATGTTAAGGTCTTTAAGTTCATTTTAGTTCATAATATGACTGAGATTGGAGAGATAAAAGTAAGGAAAAAGCAGTGTTGATGTGTACAACCTAACCTGTCACCTGTCATGTGTCAATCATTTCATTTTCTGTTTTACCTTTGGTTTGAGGTCAAGCTCACAAGCCAATCAGAGTGTGGTACTGTGTAAGGGGGCGGGACTAGTGGCGCAGGTTAGTGTGGTGTGTACGGTGCATGCGACCGGAGAAAGCCAGACGCTATCGACCAAGAGAGCTGAGAAGAAGCCTCGTTGTGTGGGGAGCATTTAAGTTTATTGAGGAGGCCGACTACTCGTGGGTCCTGGATATAAACTTCTGTGTAACCTGTCCAGAGGTGAATATGATATGTGTGTGGATATGTTGTGCTATATCTAAACTGTTATAGTGTGAAGAGACGGGCTGTGCTAATGTGCCTGTGCATCATAGCTGTAGCATTCAGATGTTTACAAAGCTAAAACGAGTTAATGCTAAGTCGAATAGAGATAGCGTTTGATATTGTGGTTCATTTTATGATAATATGCTTAAAGGAGGCGGACGTCGGAGAAGGAAAGAGGTCGAGATGGATTTCCAACAGATGGCCCCTGCTGTGTGTGTGTAATTGAACTGTGACTGCCATTGCCTTACCATTCCCCGCGAAAGTTTCATCATTCCCCTATTCCCCTTACCCCCTGGATTTTGTGAGTACTAACAGACCAAACCAAGGTGCACGTGCTTTTTATTTGAAGCTCAGTTGAGTGAAGCGGCCATTGTTGTTTTTGGGCCTCACCGCGCCCAAGCGTCGTTAACAGGCCTGCGACGGGTTAAACTTGGGGTGTATTTCAAATGAGTGTGGGCCCACAGGTATAATAGAGAGTTTGAGTTTATTATGCATTGAAATACTGTTTTTTTTTTGGATAACTGAAATAAGTGCAAGGGTATCAATTTAAGGGTTTTCTGTGAAAGGAAAAAAAGTTTTTGTGTGAAACAGAGAAATTAAAGGGTACCTGTTGTTAACTTAAGTATCTAACAAAAAGAGTTAGCTTGTCATTTTTAGTTGACAGCAAGGTGAAACAAGACAAGAGTCTGTGAATTTCATTTTGAAAACTTTTTATTATTATTTATTTTCCATAGATATTTTGTAAGAATTATATTTTTTTGTTATTTCAGTCCAAATATTTCATTTGAATTTTATTTAACTTTTGTAAATAAATACCCCGGAAGGGATAATTTTGCATTTAAAATACAGTTGTGGTGGTCATCATTCTATTAAAGTACATTGTTAGAGTTACAAAAAAGTTGTATTTCCCTACAACGAGCCCAGGCCCAGTCTCATTGTATTGCCCACTCTAGTTTTATTTACAACTACATGGGACCTGGGTTACATAAATGGAGGCACCGCTGGGATCATTTTACATAAATAGGGATTAAAGAAAAATGTAAAGGAAATATTAGATAATTAAGAGTATTTGGACCCCACAACTTAAGATAAGTGTAACGTGCTAACAGTAACTAAAAGTAATTCAAGTAAAGTGCAGTAATGGCAGCGCAATCAAGCAGTTCATCACAGTCTGAGCTAATCAACTGGTGTAAAGGGGAGTCAGTAGATTTACAACATGCCCTCCTGCTATATGGAGTGCCTGAAGGTGTTTCAAAGGAAGATATTGAAGAAACAGCAGGGACTATCAAAGCTCTGGGGAAAGTTAAAGTTAGAGGCAAAATGTTTCACCCTCAACAACAATCGCTGATGGTGTTATGTGAGTGTCGGGAAGAGATAGACCCCTCTAAAATGCCCCCTGAGATAATACCTATAAGTGGCGGAAGTGGTTGGAAAGCTGTCTACTACACAGAGCCTCAGCTTGATAACTTCGAAGAGAAGTTACTCACCTTTTTGCAGAGTGAAGGGAGAACCTTAGAGGACATCCAAGGTCTATGTCCCCCTTCGCTAGAGACCAGAGAAGCTAACAGCAACCATGAAGACGTCATCCGTGCTGTCGGTGATGTTATGAGCAGAACAATAAAACAACCTGACAGTCAGCCATACAGACGTCTGCGAACCTTCTCCGGGATCAGTCCCACCCCAGCTGGAGAGGAGACCTTAGACAACTGGTTGGAGCAAGCAACGCTCCTAGTGGAGGAAGGCAAGTGTTCAGACAAAGAGAAACAACGTCGGATATTGGAAAGTCTTAAAGGGCCTGCCTTTGAAATCATTCAAGCTGTGCGTCTGACTCAACCTGATGCTAGCCCCAATGAGTACATAGAGGCTATAGAGAGCATTTTTGGTACAGTAGAGTCCCCAGAAGAACTATACCTGTCGTTTAGAGCCCTTCACCAACAGCCTGGTGAGCGTCTGTCTGAGTTCCTCCGAAGATTAGAGAGATCCCTTGTCAAAGTAGTACAAAGAGGTGGTTTACCTGTTAGCTCTGCCAACAAGACTCGATTAGAGCAGCTTATTAGAGGGTCCACCTCTGAGCTCATGTTACTTCAGTTGAGAATTAGGGAGCGGAACAGTGATCCCCCTAATTTCCTGACCCTACTACGTGAAGTGATGGAAGAGGAAGGCCGCCAAGCAGCCAGACAAACCCAAGTGGCACCTATGCGTCCTCAGCGTGTACGCACCATCCAAGCAGAAAAAGAGAAAGACCCTGACTCAGTTTCTCCAAGTGAACTGCAAGCTCAGATCCGAGAGTTGAGAGCCCAGTTAGAGGAAAGACACAATCCTCGTCCTCAACCACCCCTTGATGGTTCTTTCAAAAGCCCTAAAGAGAAACCAAAACAAAAAAATGAGTCGCAGAGTGAACTACAAGCACTGAGAAAGCAAGTGAAAGCACTAGAAAGCAAAATGAGTGTAATGACAGTAAAATACACATCAGATCCCCCACAAGAACGCACACACCGCAGTCTTACCGACACAAAGCAGATTCAGGCCACAAACCTGCCCCTGTTAAAGTGTCCCCTCTCAAAGATAATGATGAGTTTTTCTGTTATAGGTGTGGGGAAAACGGTCACATAGCCACCAGATGTACTGCCCCTGAGAACCTTCAGAAGGTCGTCAAAAAGCTCATACGCTTGGTTCGAGTTTCCCCTCATCCCAACAAAGATAACCCAAAGCCCGCAGCTGAAGAGCAGTGTGTAGCTAGAATCAATAAGGTTGAAGTCCCAGAGAACAATACTGACTTACCTGAGGGTCTTGTAGGTCCATCATTCATTCACACCATCAAAGTCAATGATGTGGTCTGCGATGCTCTCATCGACAGTGGCTCTAATGTGACTATCATCTTTGAAAACTGGTACAACAAATACTTACCAGATGTCCCGATAAAACCCCTGTCTCGTCTTGGACTCTGGGGCCTCGCTGACACAGAGTATCCATACAGAGGTTATGTTGTAGTGGACATGGAGTTCACTGAGGAAATCACTGGTGTGTCGGGACAGGTAGAAGTGCTGCCTTGATTTGTCCTGAGCCCAAAAACCAACAACAAACACCTGTGCTGGTTGGAACCAATACATCTCTTTTCCGCCGCCTATGGGAACTGCTGAAGACAAAAGATGACAAGAACACAGTGCACTCAATGAGAATTCAGTCTGTGTACACCCCTGTTAAAGCGCAAGAGCAGTTCACAAAGGATGAAGTTTTGGGACAGATAAAGTGGAAAGGACCTGGTCCACTCTCTATTGCTCCAGGTGCAAAGCACTATGCAACCTGCAGAGTAGAAAGACAGAGTGTCCCATCTAAAGACTTTGTACTGATTGATGCACCCACTGCCCAGTTACTTCCTGCTGGTGTGCTGGTACAGCCTGGTGTACTCTCAGATGCTGATGTAGACAGTAACAGTTTCACAGTATTAATCCAGAACGAATCCAAAAAGACAACATCCATCCCAGTGGGGACGGTCATTGCTGAGATGTATCCTGTGGACACAGTTACCCCAATCCAGCCATCTGACCTCGCAGCTGAAATCCTAGACCCAAGTCTCTTTAACTTCGGGGATTCCCCCCTCCCTGAAGAGTGGAAGAGTCGGCTTCAGCAGAAGTTAGCTGAGAGGCGGAATGTTTTCTCACTGCATGAGTGGGATGTTGGCCTGGCCAAGGGGGCTGAACACCACATACGCCTGCATGACCACAGACCCTTCAGGGAAAGGTCAAGGAGACTAGCCCCTGCAGACATTGATGATGTGAGGCGGCATATACAACAACTGCTGGCAGCCGGAATCATCACCGAGTCTCGTAGTCCATACGCCTCACCAATCGTTGTAGTCCGCAAAAAGAACGGTGGTATAAGAATCTGTATCGACTACAGAACACTCAACAGCCGCACCACACCAGACCAGTACACAATGCCACGAATCGACAATGCCTTGGACTCCTTATCAGGCAGCCAATGGTTTTCGGTCCTAGATCTGCGTAGTGGTTACTACCAGATAGAGATGGCTCCAGAGGACAAAGAAAAGACGGCGTTTATTTGTCCTCTCGGTTTCTATCAGTTTGAGCGCATGCCACAGGGAATCACAGGAACACCAGCGTCGTTTCAGCGCTTAATGGAAAAAGCTGTCGGCGATATGCATCTCCTGGAAGCGCTTGTGTACTTAGATGATATTATCATCTTCGGCAAAACACTCGAAGAGCATGAACAACGTCTCCTCAAGGTGCTGGATAGACTAGAGGAGATTGGCTTGAAGGTCTCCATTGACAAGTGTCAGTTTTGTCAACCTCAAGTTAAGTATGTGGGTCACATTGTTTCTGCTAATGGAATAGCTACTGATCCAGACAAAGTGGAAGCAGTAAAACATTGGAAAGAGCCCACTCACCTGAAGCTGCTTAAGTCCTTCCTCGGCTTTTGCAGCTATTATCGAAGGTTCATTGCAAATTATTCTGCCATTGTCCGTCCCCTCTCCGAGCTCACCAAGGGTTACGCTCCCACTTGGCAGGACCCCAAGACTAAAAAAAGTCTCGACCCGAGCAAAGTCTACTTCAAGCCATCAGAGCCCTTCGGAGAACGGTGGACTCAGGAATGTCAGGAATCTTTTGAGCAGATCCGTGACTGTTTGATCAATGCCCCAGTGTTAGCATTCGCAGACCCCACCAAGACTTACATCTTGCATGTGGATGCGAGCATGAATGGACTAGGTGCTGTCTTGAACCAGGAACATCCTGAGGGTCTCAGGCCAGTAGCTTTCGCCAGTCGCAAACTTAAAGACTCAGAGCGCAACTATCCAGTCCATCAATTGGAATTTCTCGCACTAAAATGGGCTGTCGTGGACAAGTTTCATGATTACTTGTATGGAGCTAAATTCATTGTAAGAACTGACAACAACCCATTAACATATGTGCTGACCTCCGCCAAACTCAGCGCCGTTGGGCATCGTTGGCTCGCCGCCCTTGCCACCTATGATTTCACCATTCAGTATCGTCCTGGGAGGCACAATATCGATGCTGATCTGCTGTCTCGACAGTGCAATCCAGAGGAAGCTAACGAGTGGACCACTGTTCCACCTGCTGGTATCAAAGCCCTCTGCAAGCGAGCCTGCATCAGTGGAGAGACAGATGCGCCGGATAGACTGGTGGATCAGTTAGGAGCTCCTGCCACAGCAGTACCCGATGCTTATGTGTTTCCAGTGAACCTCAGTGTCAATACTCTCGATCAGTTGAGCTCAAAAGATATTCAGGCATCACAAGACATGGACCCAGCAATTGGGCCTGTAAAGAGAGCAATGGAGAACAATAAAGTGCTCACTCGTCCCAAAAATGATGCACCAGAGACTGTGTTGTTGCTACGTGAGAGCCGTAAACTGGAGTTAAAGGATGGTCTGCTCTACAGAGTAAGAGGAAAAATGTGTGGAACACAGATCAAACAACTAGTCCTGCCAGAGAGATATCGCCCAATGGTGTTGAGGTCTCTACATGATGAGTGTGGACACATGGGAGTGGAGCGCACTGCTGAACTGATTAAGGACAGATTCTATTGGCCGAGGATGACAGCTGAGGTCGAGCAGTACATTCGAACCTGTGGAAGATGTATCTCCAGGAAGACACTCCCTCAGCATGCCTCGCCCTTGAACCAAATAACGAGTAGTGGCCCCTTAGATTTAGTATGTATTGACTTTTTGCAGATCGAGCCTGACTCTAAAGGTGTTACTAATGTGTTAGTAGTAACAGATCATTACACACGTTATGCACAGGCGTTTGCTACAAAAGATCAGAAGGCTGTCACTGTTGCAAGAGTGTTGTGGGAGAAGTATTTTGTGCACTACGGCCTACCTGCACGGATACACTCGGATCAGGGCCGAGATTTTGAAAGTCGCCTGATCAAAGAGCTCTTGTCCATGCTCGGGGTTCGGAAGTCAAGAACGTCCCCCTACCACCCTCAAGGGGACGCACAACCAGAAAGGTTCAATCGAACACTCTTAGCAATGCTCGGTACCTTGGACACTGTAAAGAAACAATGTTGGAGTCAGCATATCACCTACCTGGTACATGCGTACAACTGCACAAAAAATGATGCCACGGGATATTCCCCTTATCAGCTCATGTTCGGAAGGGATGCCAGGTTACCCATCGACATCTGTTTTGGAATCTCGCCAAATGGTGAAAGTGAAACCTCCTACCAACAGTACGTTGCCAGGATGAGGAAAGACTTGCAAAAAGCCTACCAACTGGCATCTGACACTGCTACAAAGAGTCACCTGAAAAACAAAGTACGCTATGACCACCGGGTCAGGGACTTACCTTTGGAGAAAGGAGACAGGATTCTCATTCAGAATGTGGGTCTAAAAGGCAAGCATAAGCTCCAAGACCGATGGAAATCAGCACCGTATGTTGTTTTGGAAAAGTTGCCTAACCTGCCAGTTTATAAAGTCAAGCCAGAGCATGGTACAGGTGCTGTGAAAACTCTCCATCGAGATCACTTGTTGCCCATTGGTTATATGGTCAGGATGTCCAACTCCTTGGATGATACAAACCCCGCTCGGAGACCTGTCACGAGAGCTCAACTTACCCAGAAACGTCAAACGACGAAGCCTACTGACCCAGTAAATGAAAGTGACACAGAGTCCTCAGGTTCAGAATTTGAACTTGTCCATTGTTCCCCAGAGTTGGATGTGGAGGAAGTGAGGAGACAAGTGGAAATGGTAAATCAGAGCTCTGTGGAGAGTGAAGAGAGTGAATACTCTGAAGAGGATGAAAGCTCTGAGATGGAAGAAGAACATCAAGCTCATGCAGAAACAGGGAATGAGGAACAGCCTGAAGGTGTCGCATCATCTCTGTCAGACTCTGATGGCCACGAGACAAGTGCTGAATCTGTGGAAGAAGAAGATTTGCAAAATTTAGAAGAGGGAGCAAGCTCTCCTCAGTTAACCAGAACTGGACGTGATAGAGCCTCTAAAAGTGCAAGAAGTGAAAGTGAAAGATCTACTACAGTCAGACAATCTCTGAGAACACCAAAACCAACCATGAGATTCACATATGAAAAACCTGGTCATCCATCCTGTGAACCAGTTACCATCATGCATCATGGAATGGTCATTCAACTCAAGTTGAACCCTCCAGATCAAGACAACAAACCAAGAAAAAAGTCAAAAACATCCCAAATATATGCAGGGGAGGAGAAAAGGAATCACCGTTCCAAGTTGAAGAGGGACAAAAGGTGTGATGAGGACATCTACACAGTCAGAAGAGGGAGGGTGTAGCCCTGTACAAAATCCATATAGGGTACAGTGCATAAAAATCCCCATAAAAAATAAGGTTTTAAAAAATTCATGACATTAACAAGAAAACTTCATGATAACTACATAAAAAAACAGTTAAAATATGTGCTGTATAAAAATATAAATATCATACGTGTGGCTTACAAGAATAGACTATTTACAGTTAAAAGATAAATAAATGTTAAGGTCTTTAAGTTCATTTTAGTTCATAATATGACTGAGATTGGAGAGATAAAAGTAAGGAAAAAGCAGTGTTGATGTGTACAACCTAACCTGTCACCTGTCATGTGTCAATCATTTCATTTTCTGTTTTACCTTTGGTTTGAGGTCAAGCTCACAAGCCATTCAGAGTGTGGTACTGTGTAAGGGGGCGGGACTAGTGGCGCAGGTTAGTGTGGTGTGTACGGTGCATGCGACCGGAGAAAGCCAGACGCTATCGACCAAGAGAGCTGAGAAGAAGCCTCGTTGTGTGGGGAGCATTTAAGTTTATTGAGGAGGCCGACTACTCGTGGGTCCTGGATATAAACTTCTGTGTAACCTGTCCAGAGGTGAATATGATATGTGTGTGGATATGTTGTGCTATATCTAAACTGTTATAGTGTGAAGAGACGGGCTGTGCTAATGTGCCTGTGCATCATAGCTGTAGCATTCAGATGTTTACAAAGCTAAAACGAGTTAATGCTAAGTCGAATAGAGATAGCGTTTGATATTGTGGTTCATTTTATGATAATATGCTTAAAGGAGGCGGACGTCGGAGAAGGAAAGAGGTCGAGATGGATTTCCAACAGATGGCCCCTGCTGTGTGTGTGTAATTGAACTGTGACTGCCATTGCCTTACCATTCCCCGCGAAAGTTTCATCATTCCCCTATTCCCCTTACCCCCTGGATTTTGTGAGTACTAACAGACCAAACCAAGGTGCACGTGCTTTTTATTTGAAGCTCAGTTGAGTGAAGCGGCCATTGTTGTTTTTGGGCCTCACCGCGCCCAAGCGTCGTTAACAGGCCTGCGACGGGTTAAACTTGGGGTGTATTTCAAATGAGTGTGGGCCCACAGGTATAATAGAGAGTTTGAGTTTATTATGCATTGAAATACTGTTTTTTTTTTGATAACTGAAATAAGTACAAGGGTATCAATTTAAGGGTTTTCTGTGAAAGGAAAAAAGTTTTTGTGTGAAACAGAGAAATTAAAGGGTACCTGTTGTTAACTTAAGTATCTAACAAAAAGAGTTAGCTTGTCATTTTTAGTTGACAGCAAGGTGAAACAAGACAAGAGTCTGTGAATTTCATTTTGAAAACTTTTTATTATTATTTATTTTCCATAGATATTTTGCAAGAATTATATTTTTTTGTTATTTCAGTCCAAATATTTCATTTGAATTTTATTTAACTTTTGTAAATAAATACCCCGGAAGGGATAATTTTGCATTTAAAATACAGTTGTGGTGGTCATCATTCTATTAAAGTACATTGTTAGAGTTACAAAAAAGTTGTATTTCCCTACAACGAGCCCAGGCCCAGTCTCATTGTATTGCCCACTCTAGTTTTATTTACAACTACATGGGACCTGGGTTACACCAGTAAGAGAATCTTAAAATCGATCCTGAAGCAGACGGGGAGCCAATGCAGCGACTTTTAAACTGGCGTAATGTGTTCCCGCCCTCTGGTCTTCGTCAGCGCGCGAGCGGCTGAGTTCTGTAATAATTGGAGTTTTAAAATACTCTTTTTGATAAGACCAGAGAGCAGGGCATTACAATAATCCATCCATCCATCCATTATCTATACCCGTTTCATCCTTGAAGGGTCACAGGGATCTGCTGGAGCCTATCCCAGCCGTCTACGGGCGAAGGGCAGGGGTACACCCTGGACAGGTCGCCAGTCCATCGCAGGGCCACATGCAAACAAACAACCACTCACACCACATTCACTCCTACGGGCAATTTTAGAATTACCAATTAACCTAACATGCATGTCTTTGGACTGAAAATAAAAACATGAAATAAAAGCATGCATTAGCACCTCCGTACTGGCCTGTGAGAGAAACGGGCGGACTCTGGCTATGTTCTTAAGGTGGTAAAAGCCTATTTTTGTTATATTTTTGATATGTGGGATTAAATTTTTCTCAGAGAAAAAAATCACGCCCAAATTCTTTACTGATTGGGTCGGTTTAAGATCCTTTAGTTTTGGTAAAAGTTTCTCTCTCTGGCCTTTAGGACCTATAACTAAAACCTCAGTTTTGTCCTGGTTAAGCTGTCGGAAATTCTCTGCATCCATGACCTAATGTGTACAATGCAATTAAAAAGGACATCAGGAGACACTGTAAGGTAACATTACAGAATGACTGTAAGGACTGTAAGGTCAAATGTAAGACCTGACTTTTACTCCTAGTTAAGAAAAACTCTTTTAGAACTATGTTTTCCTTGGAAAAGCATTAAAGATGCCAACTGGTGTCCACACTGCCTTTGACACACCTATAGATGCAGTTCTGGTGCTGGTAAAGACACATCTGCTGGCTTCGCAAGGCTGCTAGCTCTCGCTTTGCTTCTCTGCAGTCAGTTGGAGGCAGAGCTGTAATTGCAAACCTGGTGACCTCATGGTCAAAAATGTGGCATAAGTGACACCAGCGACCAGCCTGGTGCTTCCTTCCCTTGCACACCGCTCTTCACTTTAACATGGATTGCCCAACTATGAATCCCTGGCTCTATTGGAGCAAAAGCTGCCCTTAAGATGCCAGGTTGGTGCTTCTGATGGTTTTCTTTTTCTTTTACTTAGCACAGGAAAACATTCATCTTGTGAAGGGTTAGGGTTAGGGTTAGGGTTAGGTGAAGATTCTTAGAAGAATGCAGGCATAGAGTGAGTCAGAGTCCCTCTGATAGGTCCATGTTGTCCATGTTGTCCATGTTGTCCACTTGAATTTCCCCCTCTGGGGATCAATAAAGTATATTTGTATTTGTACTTGTATGTTACAGAGCATTGAGAAAAATTCCAAAAGCCTTTGGGTTTCCAGTGTCCGTACTCTGGTGACTGTGTACCTGATGGTCTAGTGGCTTGGATTTGGTGCTTTCACAGCTGCAGCCTGGGTTCAACTCCCGGTCAGGGAAAGTTGTGTTCTGGCTGTTTCTCTATTGTGTTTAGTGGCTTTTTATGCTCTTGTCAAGTGACACCCGTGGAAGCTAACATTTGGCTGACCCGCTTCACAGTTCAATGTGGCATTGCTAGTTAACGGCTTCTTCTGTCTGCTGAATATAAATGCTAAAAATGCAAACCAGACAACAGGCTTGCACCTCTTTCTGATGGTAAAAATTTACAAATTGTTTTGCAGCTGCCAAGGCATTGACTCATTTTACAGTAACAACAAAAATCTTATTATTGACCTTAATCGAGATAAGAAGCTTTTCTGCTATGAAGGTTTTCAAAGAAATTGATTTCATATACCAGGTTTGAGGGCTGTAGTTTAGCCTGAAGGTGAAAGTTGAGAGGGCTGCCAGCCATCTGTAACTGGTGGCATCCGGTTTGCCACTGGTAAGGATATATGTCAGGGGGTTAAAGGGAAAACTTTGGTTGTAGGACCCTTCTGCTCCTTTTTAGTGGAGGGGAATTAGCTCAAATGGTAGAGCGGTTGCTGAGAGGTAGCGGGATCGACGCCTGCATTCTCCAGAGACTTTCTTCAACAATTTTGTCAGTCAACTCAAAACAGGATGTGTTTCAAAGCTGCTTTACAAATCAGGTGGACTGATTGAACAAGGAGAGGACAAACCCATCTGAATGCATCACAAGACAGTTAAAGGAATAAAAAACTTTCAACTCTTTAGTTCATCCTTCCTATGGAGATAGCATTATTGGAAAGTTTTCAACCACATTCATTCAGTCAGCGTACCTGACTTTATGACAAGTTTGATAAAAGTAACACTCCGTCCTTTTGTGTGCTGCAATGGAAGAGTGGTTCAGGAGTTGGGGTTGAAATTAAGAGAGTAGTCCCCCACATAGATTCACACTGTACTTGCAATTGAAAGTACTTTTTCCACAATTTCCCTGTCTGTGCCTCAATATTCTGTCCTTAAAAATTATGAAAACTGGCTGACTAAAAGCATTCACCGTGGAGTCCAACTAGCTTTTTGAACCCTTCAGTATGAACATGGAATGGTGAGATACCTCGTACTCCCAAAGAGCCTCCTATAAAGTCTCATGAGGAACATGGTCCAATGATATCTCTCTGTTTTTGAAGCACACATGTACAACATGTGTGAAGCACACATGTTGTTGTGGTTTAGCAAGTTGAACCTCTGTTGCTTTTGTCCTCCATTTAATGTGATGATAATGTGATGATGATCATGTGTCTGATGTCATGTGTAAGATTATGGTTACAACAAAAAAAAGGGGGGGGGGGGTTGTGGTGGAATGTAAACATATCTATCATGTTTTTTTTAAATCCAGCTAAATTGAAGGAGGAGGTCTGTTCGCATCTTACGCAAACTGTAACTCCAGTTGCCTCATCTGTTTTGTCTTGTGTATTCTGGTGCGTTCTGTCAAAACAACTGTGCACAGATTGCTCTTGGTCATTCCTTCATTGTTTGCTGAAGTGTAAGGTGATGACCCTCTTTGGATGCACATGGAATTTGCAGTCTTTCCAATTAATTTCAGCATGATCCCTGACTGCCTTTCTGGTGTGATGTATGATGTTTTGCTGGCTTTGTTAAGAGCATTGATGGTGTCGTGAGCAACATGACTCTGACATGGGAAATCATTCCTGCCACATGTGACATCACTGTTCCACACCAACCAGCAGTAAAGCAGATTCAGGTTGTCAGTCAGTTATTGGCTCCCTGCAGAGGTGGGAGCTGGAGTTTGTAGTAGGTGATTGTTTTTCAGGCCTTCATCTGGTGGATCATTGGATGAAAAGGACTTTTGTTTGTTTGAGATTTTAGCAGCACATCTAAGCAGCTCTTCTCTCCTTCAGTCTGACCTGTTTGTATCAAAGGCTGTCAACACTCATGTACTTATCATCTTTAGCCTTGGGGAAGACGATTTACTTTCTACAACACATGCAGCCACCCTGTGAATTTGTCTGCATCTGAAGAGATGGATGGAGGGGATGCATTACAGAGAAGCAGTGGCGCTGCCATGTCAGATTTATGCAGACTGAACTCAAGATGGGTTTTCATCTTTTTTTAATTTTCCTGAACTGTAAATTTAAATCAATAGCCAGTCGTTATATCACCCGGCCTGACTACACATGCTTATGAAACTATAGGTCTTTTAAAATGTAAAAATATGAACAACAACAATGACAGCAGGACTGTCCGATTGTTCCATATTTAATGGAATCTTCCAAAGAATAAAAATCCAGAGGAAAAAAAACATTGTGTGTATGAAAAACTGTGTCAGGAATGGGATTTGAACCCACGCCTCCACACGGAGACCAGAACACTCTGCGACGAAGAAAGAGACAGATAGTCCTTGAGTCTGGCGCCTTAGACCACTCGGTCATCCTGACACTTTACAACAATGCGATCAAACTTCTTTTGTCCTGGGAAAGCCCAGAGATTTTTTTTCCTGGCATGATGTACAGTTTATTTTGAACTTCAACTCAGCAGACAACTAAAGAGTTGGATGGAAGTTGGGCTACTGCTGGTCAAAGAAGCAGAGGAGGAAGGTGTGTACACAGGCAGAGAGAAAAGAGGAAAAGCAACAGACTAGGGCTGAGAGTAGGGACTTTGAATGTTGGGACTATGACAGGAACGACTCCAGAGTTGGTTGGCGTGATGCAGAGAAGAAGGGTGGATATTCTGTGTCTTCAGGAGACCAGCTGGAAAGGGAGCAAAGCTAGAAGCTTCAGAGCTTAGCAAGGTTGTTAGTGTGTTACCTAAGAAATTGGATATCTTCTTAATTGTAAGAATTATTATTAATGTCCACTGGTGATGCAATCTATTCGGTTGTTAAACAAGGCACTGACAAATGACGGAGGTGCAAACAGGGTTTCTTCTCCAAGGCTGCATTCAAAATTAAAGGAGCAATAAGTGGAAATCCATTATTTAAGACTGAAGGAATTAAAAAATCGCTACATGGAGAACGAGAGGTGTAATTTCATCTGGAGTATAGGATGACGTCACACACCCGCTCTCTGTGTTGATCTCCAGCCTCAAGTTTACAAGCCGGTCCGGCCGCGCGTTCATGTGCGTTCATGTGAAACTTCGCCTCCTCTCTCCTCCCCCCTCCCTCTCTATAAAACGCGACAGCCAGTGAGTAGTGACGGCGGCAGCATTTTCGAACTGAAATGGCAGACAGCGGAACAAAACAGGAAAGCTATTCACTGCCGTCATATTGTTACTAACGTTGAACTGTCTGCTAACGCAATTAGCGGCGAATAGATAACGTTTGATGCTAATGGTGACTCACTAAATTAGTGACATAAAGATTAATTTACGGACAAACCAGTATAAACATTATAATGTTATAAATGACTTACTTTGTTACTCGCCATGGTGATGTTTTGCTCGGTGTAGGTAGATCTTCGAAGCGAGCGGGGGTGTAGTGGGGGAGTGTGTGGAGGGGGGGGGGGGGGGTTGGTGGCGAGCAGAGGCAGAGGGAGGTGTGGCTAATGGCACACTTTGTTTTGGTCTACAGGCAGTGCTCAACAGCAAACCTAGCGGTGAAATGATTTCGCTTTTTGCTCCTTTAAGAGAGGTCATCACAGAACGCTGGATTCTTCAGAACGACAAAGACAAAAAGGTGGTCAGTTCATCTAATACCAAGTGGAAAAACACGGTAAGCAGTAACCTTGGGATCTGTCTAGACCTAACTTAGCTACTTGATAGAGACAACACCAAACAACCGGTGGCCTCAAATGAAGCAGGATTTGAGGCAAAGAGTCATGGCCTTAACTTATGCCACAGCATGACACAGCAACTTTAGCACAGTTAGGCCTCAGAATGAACACAGCATGAATTTTTAACATCACAATCCCTACTTTTGTATTTGCACCTCATTTTTTCTTTGCATACATGAAAGCTTATCTAGATCACAGCAGTAGAGCACATGGTTCCTGCCCCAAAGGGCACAGCTCACAATTGCGAGCTAAACAGGGAATAATGGTGCGCAGTCTACTCTATTCGATGTGACCCCCTAGACGGCCAAACACCCGTCCCCAGCTATGCATGCGGGTTTGCAGCTCAGATTAGAATAATTTGATTGATTGGCTAAGTGATTAATGAAATGATTAAATTTAGAGGTTGAATTTGGATTTTCACAGTTTAGATTGTCAGATTCCGAAAATAAGGGTAACGGCAAAAGACCCCCCCAGAGACTATCTACTCTAGACTAGGCCAAAAACCCAGTGGGAAAAAAAGGCCACACAACTATCTAAGCAAAGAACATTCAATTCTCAGAAGCACCCGCAGGTGCACCACCCCAGTTGATGTCGGGGAATGGATCAGATCTCTGATCATTCAAGAAAGATGTTGTCATTGCTTTTAGCATCATGTGGCGTATACATGGAATCACACATAAAAATAAAATGATAAACAGAAACAAAATAATCAGGACTGGAGTAAATACTTTCAAAACACCAAGTACCAGGTGCCTGAGGTCAGCCACGTCCACGGAATAAACCCCCAGGGCTCCGCTGAGTCCCTGTGATGCTGCGTCTGCAGCAACGAATTCAGGTGTGAGATGACATGAGTCATGTTATCAGTAATATCAGGCACAAAGGTGCAGCAACTGTCCCCTACGACGTGACAAACACCGCCGTGGGCAGCTCGCATCATATCTAAGACCATGCGATCCTGTAGTTCCACGTTACACAGGGCTTGGACCTCCGTTGTGACACCACTAAACCCCTCAGAGGCCAAGGCTGTGAGATTTTCCAGATCGACCGCCAGATCGTCAATCTGATGGGCCAGGTTTACAGTTCCCCACCAAGGAACTAAACCCCCGATAAACTTGCCCCCACCGAAACGCGATTAACCGCACGCTTCGAAATAGAGAGGGTAGAGTAATAATGGGGATAATGCTCATGATGATGCATTAACGAATCATAAATACCCACATGTGGAAGGAGTTTAGCAAGATAACACGTTCCACACCAACCAGGAGGCAAAGGTTGATAAACATGTTTACCACAGACCCACACGTGCCATCGCAAGCATCCAAATCCATCTGAACTAGGGAACAGAACCTGAGGATTATCCGTAACACCCAGATTACCCAAAGATGAAAGAGTTGTGACTGGTGCAGACTTCAGTGATCATGTTGGAGAAGGCAATGAGGTGATGAGGAAGTGTTGGGCAGGTTTGGTATTCAAGATAGGCATGCAGAAGGTCAGATGGTGGTAGACTTTACAAAAAGGATGGAAATGGCTATAATGAATACTTTCTTCCAGTAGAGGCAGGAACATAGGTGACTTATAAGAGAGGTAGTAGGAGCACACAGGTGAACTATATTTTGTGTTAACGTGGTTTCCTGCTGCCAGAAGAAGTTTTGGAGATCTCCTGGTGATAATTATGTGACTTTTTCCTCTTCTTCCTCGCTGGATTCGCCAGGCCGTTCTTAGTGTGTTAGGTCATGAAGGAAGCAGCTCCAAGCCATCTTTTAAATGCAAAAAGATATTTATTTACAAGAAAAAGAGTATTAACCCCTTTAGGCGCTGGAGTTTTTTCAAGAAAATATACAATTTTGATATCAAGATTTCAAAAGGCTATAACTTAAAAGCAGTTTGAGATAAAGGTATACTGTCAATGAGAAAATTGTTCCGTATGACTCAAAGGCTGTGATGGTAGTGAAATTATTCATATAATTTGCATATTATGATGTCACAAGGTGGTGGCCATATTGTAAATTTTCAATTTTGATATCGAGGTTTCAAAAGGCTATAACTTTAAAGTGGTTTGAGATAAAAGGCATACTATAAATGAGATATCTTCAGTATTAACCAAAATTTGAAATGTAAGTAGATTTATCATCTAATTTGATTATTGTGACATCACCTGCCCAAACTTGCCCAGTAGTCCTCAATTTTAGATTTTTCCTTAAGCCCCATGCACAATGAAAGCTTTAACTTCAGCGACAATCACATCATAAAGTCATGAAATCTGGAGTTTAGTTTCAATATTTCCCTTTCAAAGGACTGGTGGCCTTTTCTGTTTGTTTGATTGGTGATGAAGCTCCAGAACTAATCATTTGTTAAAGGGATGAAATCAATGGGCTCAGAATTTGTCAGATCGTCTCCATAATAACCAACACGCTCATCAAAATTTAGGCTCCACTTTCAATACTCTTCCTTTTCTCTCAAGAACTCTCAGTTGCCACCATCATCATCATCATCATCATCATCATCATCATCACCATGATTTCTGGTTAGCGGTGTGTCTTTTTCCCACGTTGTCAGGACAACCGCAGTTGTTTTCATCCCCGCTACATTTTTCCATATTTGCGGTCTTATGAGCCCCCCTGACACCTCCATCTGCTTGGTGATCGCAGAATGCTTCCACCCCGGCCACGCTAAGGTGAAACAGCCGCTATTCTTTGTGCTGATTGTGGACTACGACACGCGGACTCGCCGTCACTACTACCGTCAGTTTCTGCTTCACTGGACAACTACATGTCTTCCTCCTCTGAATCGGAGTAAGCCAGTACCTGACAAAGTACTTCGTGGACAGTAAACCGGCCTCTTGACATCGTGAGTAAATGAAAAAAACAATCTTTCACTTTGTTCTGCTCTCGTTACGCTCAGCATTTCTACCACTGCTGCGCCGCGCATCTCTGTGCTGGAGGGTGTTTTTCAAACTCATTTTACGCTAAAACTTTGAATAGCGCCACCACCAAAAATGGTTCTCAAGTAAAAAGGAACATTTTCAAACAAGTGATAAAAAATAAGTAAATAAGTGTCAGGGAAAGTTGTGCTGTGGCTGTTTCTCTGTTGTGTTTAGTGGCTTTTACGCTCTTGTCAAGTGACACCCATGGAAGCTAACATTTGGCTGACCCGCTTCACAGTTCAATGTGGCATTGCTGGTTAAGGGCTTCTTCTGTCTGCTGAATATAAATGCTAAAAATGCAAACCAGATAACAGGCTTGCACCTCTTTCTGACAGTAAACATTTACAAATTGTTTTGCAGCTCCCAAGACATTGACTCATTTTACAGTAACAACAAAAATCTTATTATTGACCTTAATCGAGATTAGATGCTATTCCGCTGTGAAGGTTTTCAAAGAAATTGATTTCATATACCAGGTTTACGTGTAAAGGAGCTTAATCCAACACCTTAGCAGACATCCCTGCTGTAGCTCAACTAATTAACAAGGTCCAGGGAGGATTTTGGGTTCTTTCTGTGTAACATATCTAGAAACAGCACATCTGAAACCACCTCTATGAGCATTTTCAACATAGGTTGTCATGCTGAAAGTAGAGTGAGCACTGACAGCATGCACATAGTCACTGAATTGTTAAGCTCAGGATGACATGAATGTATCACTTTTTGTGCCTGTATTTTTTAGTGTGCAAGCCACAGGGAGAAGCAAGATCTCAACAAGGATAGTTGGTTTGTCCGGAAATTGAAGCCGGGACCTCTCGCACCCGAAGCGAGAATCATACTACTAGACCAACAAGCTCTGACACAATCCTGTTGCAGGAAAAGCTCAGTTGCTTTTCAAGAGCCATACTTAACTTGCCGGTACAAGACACATATCTGAGTACTTATGTCTCCCTTTTTTTCTGCCCTACCACCTGATTTCTTGCTTTCTCTGATACACACTGCATTTCTCTGAGCATTTCTAAAGTCTGCTGGCTCAGTGAGGCTGCTAGCTCTCACTTTGCTTCTCTGCAGTCAGTTGAAGGCAAAGCTCTGATTGTGGGCCTGTGGTCCCTGGTGACTCCATGTTGGGAAATGTGGCTTTAGAGGTGCCAGAGACCATGGATGAAGGTATTCCTAGGGCCGCATGACATAGAATCCTATTTAATACTGCAGGCTCAGGACAAACAAATACAGTCCAAGCATGATTAACGTCAGCAGTGGTCAGTCACTAAAATGAATTTTGCCTCTACATGTAACTTTGCCCAAACAACGCAGGACTTTCCTGGCAGTAGCGAGGGCCTTTCTTGCTGGACAGAAGGGGTTGCAGTCTCTAATCCAAATTCAGATGCTGTGGCTTTGGTCCTGGGGCCAGTGGTGTTTCTAAAAGTCCTGAAAGGTAAGATGTATTTCTTCATGTTAGCTGCTTTGCAGCAACAGTCCTTTAGGATGGATGAAAGGACTGAATTTCAGACTGTGTCATCTGTGCACTGCAAAGCAGATTAGTAGGAGGGAGGAGCAAGAAGCAACTCTCTTCTATGGTTGAAGGAGAGAGCTTGTAAAGATTGCCCAAGGTGACTGGCGGAAGACAGAAAAGCTCATTTGCTTGCGATCTAAAAATATTACTTAGTTTTTATGGCACAGATTGTTGATAAAGATTCACGAAAAAAGTTATTGATCTTTATCCTCTGTCTCATCCAGATTGATCAGCACTAATTACGTAACGTGTCATAAATACCTTTTGAAAGAAAGGCTGAATAAAATTTAGCTGTCAGTATTGAAGCAGTGAAAGGTGTTTAAAGAGGTTTCTTGTCTTCGTGAAGGGTGAGGGTTTCCCTTCCTTGAATGTGCATTTACATCCATGGACTGGACACTTACACTGAATGTGGACTTGAGATTGATGTTGCTGAAACCTGAGACTGAACCAGGGTGCTTTGGACTTTGGTGAGCAAGAGATAAATGGCGGAGAATGCAGGTATCCATCCTGCTACCTCTTGCAGCGAGCGCTCTACCATTTGAGCTAATTCCCCTCCACTAAAAGGAGCAGAAGGGTCCTACAACCAAAGTTTTCCCAAATCTAACATGGACTCACCAGCAACTTCTATTCCTTATCTTACAAGTTGGTTTCCAATGTCAAGCTGTACATTGGCTCTCACTGGCTTTTTGTATTCTGCAGAATTGCATTGTGGGGAAGAGGCACAAACAGAAAAGCAGTGAAATCTCACAAATCACCTCAGGTGGGACTTGAGGCCACAACCCCTGGCTACAGAAGCCAATGCCTTATCCATACGGGGTCAGGGGTCAACAAAGACACAGCAGCAGGAACAGGGAATTGTCCAGGGATACTTGCTATGAGACTAAAGTAATTTAAATGTCTGTGACTTTATCTGCTAGCTTGGTGTTGAGTGTCAGTTGTCCTAGTTGCTAGGCAACATAAAAAGATCATTCTAGAAGGTCAGCAGTTTTCCAGCATTCAGACTATAAAGTCTCTGAGTTTCACCTGGGTGTCCTGAAGTCCTTATGTGGAGGAGTTGAACCTGCTGGATAGCTGAATGAAGGCCTCTGGGAGGTCAGACTACAGGTTTCAGAAACTTGGGGACAGGGGTGTGTTTCCAGCTGTGTTGCTTCACTCTGGACTGCAGGCAGGTCAGTTTAGACTCTTACTACACTCTGCTGGAAGATGTCCACAATGTGTTTTAGTCTTGTTTTGCTTGAATAAACAACATCTCCTCACCAAAGAGACATTATCTGGATAGCAGCACATGTTTTATTTGAAGGTTATTAGTTCTGACTAGGGATGTAACGATTCACTCAACTCACGATTCGGTACGACTCACGATTTTCTGCTCACGGTACGATTCTTTTTTTTTTTTTTTTTTTTTAAATGAGCTACAGAAAGTATGACCAAATAAAATAATATTTTATTCACAGGAATAAAAAATGTCCTCTCTTTACAGAAACACTGAAAAATACTACTTGTGTCCTCTTAAGAAAAAATGCAACTGAAATAGTTATCCACTTAAAGAATGAGAGGATTTTTAAAAACAAATCCCACATTTAAAAAAAAAACAAATTCTAAAGATTCTTTGTTTACAAGAACACAGCAAATTACCATTTATCTTTTCTTATCAGGAGTAAATTATTTACCTTGTAAACATCCAAAATGACAAATGTATATCCTAACTCAAAAAAGAAGGTCCTATCTTTACAGAAACACTGTAATACACATTATTAATGTCCTCTTAAAAAATGGGACAGAAATAGTTATCCATTTAAATAAAGAATAACTGGACCTTTAAAAATAACTATCAGCCCTAATCAAACGAATTACATACAAAAACATAAAATTTCTTCAAATAAACTAAGGCTTGCTTGTGGAGTTTGGGATTTTCAGGTTTCTCTTGAGAAAAATCAACATGTCAACATTCTCAGGCCGAAGCTGAAATCTCTGTGAGGTTACAACATCCCCTGCAGTCGAAAACACCCTTTCACTGGGGACAGAGGAGGCTGGTGTGGTGAGGTAAGCCTTTGCTAGAGGTGAAAGCAGTGGGTACATCTGACTGTTCTCCTTCCACCACTTCAGTGGACAGCTTGTGAGGGAAATAGACAGTTCACTTCTGTACCTGGCAATTTCTGCCTCAACCCCACATATGTGATTGGTCTGCGCTGCCTCTATACGTTCTGTGAAAGATTCTCCAATGCAGTCTTCTTGAGAGGTGGTTGTTGAAGGTCTGCCTGGTCAGCAGGCAGCTCCGCTGCATCTGCAGAGGTACCAGTTTCTTCCGCAGAGGAGCTAGCCTGTAAACAGTGAGACAAGTACTTATTTTATATTGTTATTTTTATGCACAATGATATATATGTATAAATATTACACAAATAATCAGCATGAAAATCAGTATGAAATATAGACATGGCCTTAATGCATGAGACAATACTACTCTTACAAATAGAAAATTGAATAAGTACCTGGTTGTGCAGCTGCACAGCTTTCTCCTTCACATCCTGGCATTGATCTTCATCAAGATGAGGCAGAGAGCAAAATATGGGGTCTAGGGCAGTGCACTCCTGCAGATGGTTGTCCCTAGGGTATCTGTCTGACAAATTGTTGAAGATGGCTTTCTTCATGATGCTCACAGTGGTGGAGTCCTCCTTATCAGGCAGCATACTCTGTTCAATCCTGTGCTTTAAGGGCACAATTAGAGATACTGTTGGGTTTTGTTCATCACTTAGCACAGTAGTGACTGTTTGAAGAGGTTTGAGAAGTTTCATGATGTCCTCAGCATCACGGATGTCCATATTGTCCACTGTGTCAACTTCCCGGGTGTTACTTCGGACGTCGGGGCTAAGTAGAGCAGCAGCCACAGCTGGCTGCAGTGTGAGATAGCATTCGAGCATATCCAGGCTGCTATTCCAGCGTGTGGTAACGTCCACAATCAGTTTGAGCTTATTTATGTCCGGGCCGAGCAAAGCTTTTCGCTTCGCTGCCAATACAGCAGTAGCTGTCGGGCTCCTGTGGAAGAAGTTCACAATTCGCCTGATCCGACCCAGCAAGCGTGCAATGCGCGGCACACTCAAACCAGCCTGGGTGGCTAAATTTAAAGTGTGGGCGAAACACCTGATGTGCGGCGCCAGTCCGGATTCCCTTACCGCGACATCCATGTTCCTCGCGTTGTCGGTTACCACAGCAATCTAATGATGTGGTCTTTCCAGCTGCCATTCTTCCACCACTTCCTTTAGCACTCCAGCTATGTTAGCCCCTGTATGAGACTCCAAAAGAGGTCGAGTTTGTAGCACAAAACAAGCCAATGCCTACTCTGCAGTGATGACATGAGCAGTTACAGTAATGTAACTTTGTGTGGCTCTAGATGTCCATCCGTCGGTTGTGATAGACACACTATCAGCCCCTCTGAAAACCTCAACCACATTGGCTTTGACCTCCCGGTAAAGCTTTGGCACCACTACCTGGCTGAAGTGCTGGCGTGAAGGGATGTGGTATCTTGGCTCCAGCGTGTTGATCAGCCGCCGAAGGCCTTCATTTTCCACCACTGAAAAAGGCCTCAAGTCTTTAGCAATAAAATAACCAATCATCCTGGTAATTTCATGTGCCCTTGCATTGTTGAGGGAGAGAGGAGATGCAAAGCTGCTTCCCAAGGTGGTTTGCCCCTTTGGCAATTTTTGCTCGGGCTGTGGCGAAGTGTGCTCCTTGTGGTGCCGCGTGACGTGCTGCAACATGTTGCTTGTTGCTTCTCGCGTTGACATTGAATCAACTGACAGCATAACTTAAAATGAATTAATAAATAGACAAAAAGATACCTACTTGTGGCACAGTGATTCGCGATTTATTTTTTATGCCAACCGATGCAAATTGTCACGCATTTGTATCGGTTTTTATTCGACTCACGATGCATCGTTACACCCCTAGTTCTGACTCACCAAAAGTCAACATAAATGTACTTCCAAGTGACAGGTCAGCTCTCTGTGACCTCCAGACGATTAAGACCGATAAAGCTACGTTCATTATTCATGGTTCTTTCATAAGAAAGACAACAACCAATATCATGACCCAAAGAGGCCCTTTGGTGGCCCTGGACTGATGGGTGTGAGCTAGCATTCAACACCATCATCAAGAAGCTCACGACGGCTCCTGTTCTTGGGTTTGCTGACCCCAAATTGCCGTACGTCATCCACACCGATGCCAGTACCACGGGCCCCGGAGCAGCTCTGTACCAAGAGTAAGATGGTCACATGTGAGTGATTGCATATGCCAGCAGGGGCTTGTCACGCAGTAAATCACAGTATCCAGCGCACAAGCTAGAATTTCTTGCTTTAAAATGGGCTGTGGTGGAAAAATTGTATGATTACCTGTACGGAAACCAATTCGCTGTCGTAACAGACAGTAACCCCCTGACATAGATCCTTACCAGTGCCAAACTGAATGCCACCAGTTACAGATGGCTGGCAGCCCTCTCAACTTTCACCTTCACGCTCAACTACAGATCCTCAAACCTGGAATATGAAATCAGTTTCTTTGAAAACCTTCATAGCAGTTGTAATATTGTTGTATCTCGATTAAGGTCAATGATAAGATTTTTGTTGTTACTGTAAAGTGAGTCAATGCAATGGGAGCTGCAAAACAATTTGTAAATTTTTACTGTCAGAAAGAGGTGCAAGCCTGTTATCTGGCTTGCATTTTTAGTATTTATATTCAGCAGACAGAAGAAGCCGTTAACCAGCAATGCCACATTGAACTGTGAAGCGGGTCAGCCAAATGTTAGCTTCCACGGGTGTCACTTGACAAGAGCATAAAAGAAACAGCCAGAACACAACTTTCCCTGACCAGAAGTTGAACCCAGGCCGCAGCGGTGAAAGCAACATGGACAACATGGACCTATCAGAGGGACTCTGACTCACTCTATGCCTCCATTCTTCTAAGAATCTTCACTTGAGATGAATGTTTTCCTGTGCTAAGTAAAGGAAAAAGAAAACCATCAGAAGCACCAACCTGGCATCTTAAGGGCAGCTTTTGCTCCAATAGAGCCAGGGATTCATAGTTGGGCAATCCATGTTAAAGTGAAGAGCGGTGTGCAAGGGAAGGAAGCGCCAGGCTGGTCGCTGGTGTCACTAATGCCACATTTTTGACCATGAGGTCACCAGGCTTGCAATTAGAGCTCTGCCTCCAACTGACTGCAGAGAAGCAAAGCGAGAGCTAGCAGCCTTGCGAAGCCAGCAGATGTGTCTTTAACACACCAGAACTGCGTCTATAGGTGTGTCAAAGGCACTGTGGACACCAGTTGGCATCTTTAATGCTTTTCCAAGGAAAACATAGTTCTGAAAGAGTTTTTCTTAACTCGGAGTAAAAGTCAGGTCTTACATTTGACCTTACAGTCCTTACAGTCATTCTGTAATGTTACATCACCGTGTCTCCTGATGTCCTTTTTAATTGCATTGTAGACATTAGGTCATGGATGCAGAGAATTTCCTACAGCTCAACCAGGACAAAACTGAGGTTTTAGTTATAGGTCCTGAAGGCCAGAGAGAGAAACTTTTACCAAAACTAAAGGATCTTAAACCGACCCAATCAGTAAAGAATTTGGGCATGATTTTTTTCTCTGAGCTAAATTTTATCCCACATATCAAAAATATAACAAAAATAGGTTTTTACCACCTTAAGAACATAGCCAGAGTCCGCCCGTTTCTCTCACAGGCCAGTACGGAGGTGCTAATGCATGCTTTTATTTCATGCTTTTATTTTCAGTCCAAAGACATGCATGTTAGGTTAATTGGTAATTCTAAAATTGCCCGTAGGAGTGAATGTGGTGTGAGTGGTTGTTTGTTTGCATGTGGCCCTGCGATGGACTGGCGACCTGTCCAGGGTGTACCCCTGCCCTTCGCCCGTAGACGGCTGGGATAGGCTCCAGCAGATCCCTGTGACCCTTCAAGGATGAAACGAGTATAGATAATGGATGGATGGATGGATTATTGTAATGCCCTGCTCTCTGGTCTTTCCAAAAAGAGTATTTTAAAACTCCAATTATTACAGAACTCAGCCGCTCGCGCGCTGAAGAGGACCAGAGGGCGGGAACACATTACACCGGTTTTAGAGTCGCTGCATTGGCTCCCCGTCTGCTTCAGGATCGATTTTAAGATTCTCTTACTGGTTTTTAAATGTCTTAACAGCCTTGCGCCCTCTTACTTATCTGACCTGCTTTTACCATATCAACCCTCGTGGACCCTGCGGTCTTCCGGCACTGGCCTTTTAACCATACCAAAGCCTAGAACAAAAACCCACGCTGAGGCAGCATTTAGCCACTATGGCCCCCACCTGTGGAACAGCCTGACAGAGAGCCTCAGGACTGCAGAGACTGTTGAGATTTTTAAAGGAAGATTAAAGACACACCTTTTTAATCAGGCTTTTAATTAATATTTTAAATTTTTCTTACGTTTTTATCTGCTGCTATCCTGTTTTATGTTGCTCCCTTTAACTTGCTTTTTAAGATGATGCTTTTATCTGCTTTTAGCTGCTTTTATCTTGCTATTTTATGATTTTAGTCTTTTAACTCCAGTGTTTCCTCAGGGGGGTCCTCCACACTGGGAGCTGTGTCAGGTGACTGGGGGTGCTGTCCTTGGGTCCCTCTGGCCTGGGTGGGTGGGGTTCCTCCTTCTGATCTGGGGGTCCGCCTGTCAGTTAGAGACGGGGGCCTAGGTGCTGGTCACCCTGATAAGGCCTGAGGCTCCTACCAGTGTGGACGGGCCCAAAGGTGGTGTTTCCTTGATCCTCAGTGCCATGCCATGTCACCCTATTGGGTGTGATTGTGTGTGTGCGTGTGCCTAGTATGGAGGGTGAGAGGTAAGGGGTTTCTTCAAAATGTTTTTTTTTTCTGTAAAGCACTTTGTGTTGCATGTTCTTGCATGAAAAACGCTATACAAATAAAGATTGATTGATTGATTGATTGACAAAGTTACCTTACCGTGTTTTCATGCTGTGGCAACAAAATCTTTTCCCTTTTCCAGTCTTCCTCTGAGTCCAGTGTCCTGTTGGACTGGTGTTCTGGTTCATGCTACCACTGCAAAGCTAAAAAAAATGAGAGAGAAAAAGAAGCACATGTAAGAATGTGCAGGATGCAGAATGTCATCACAAACCTTTGTGATGTCATCGAGGTCATGTGATATCATTTGATGGAACACAAAGGGCGTTCCTTCTGAATGTTGCCATGGCAGCAGCTGAAGCTGAGTTTCAGATGCCTCCAGGCCTTAATGGAGGCTTCTGAAACTGCTTTGCAATCATTCCTTGCAGGATACTTCATTTTGCATATAAGCAGTGTCTTTCTCTTCATCTAGCTGATAGGGGAATCTTAGTTTCAAATTGTTGGAGTTGGAGTAGCTCTTCGACCCTTACAGGTGTAAATAGTGCATGTGTGCTTCAAAGACAGGGAGATATCATGGGACCATGTTCCTCATGAGACTTTATAGGAGGCTCTTTGGGAGTACGAGGTTTCTCATTATTCCATGTTCATACTGAAGGGTTCAAAAAGCTTCTTCGACTCCACGTTGGCTGCTTTTAGTCAGCCTGTTTTCATCATTTTTAAGGACAGATTATTGAGGCACCGCCAGTATAAAATGTGGAAAAAGTACTTTCCATTGCAGGTACAGTGTGAATCCATGTGGGGGACTACTCTCTTAATTTCAACCCCAACTCCTGAACCACTCTTCCATTGCAGCACACAAAAGGAAGGAGTGTTATTTTTATCAAACTTGTCATAAAGTCAGGCTCGCTGACTGAATGAATGTGGTTGAAAATATTTCAATGCTATCTCCATAAGAAGGATGAACTAAAGAGTTGAAAGTTTTTTATTCCTGAAATTGTCTTGTGATGCATTCAGAACAGGTTTGTTTTCTCCGTTTATGGAGTAAATGTCATTCTCTACATGCGCTCCTTCAGAGAGCCAGAGTTTCTTTTCCAGCTGCTGGTGCAGCCATTTGCATGTCTTTGAGACTGAATGGTCAGTAATG
Source organism: Hirundichthys speculiger (assembly GCA_018398805.1). Taxonomy (NCBI): domain Eukaryota; kingdom Metazoa; phylum Chordata; class Actinopteri; order Beloniformes; family Exocoetidae; genus Hirundichthys; species Hirundichthys speculiger. The sequence continues at coordinate 382,271 of JAGFBZ010000108.1, forward strand.
TCCGGAGTGGACATTTTGGCGTGGAGGTTGTGCAGCTGCCTGCAGCTACTCTCTTAGCAGTTTGGTCAGTGAAATGGTTGCCTTTTGACATGTCATCCTCTGCACGGATGTGTGCAGCACATTTGCAGACTGGACAGGCAGCATGGTGGCTTGCAAAAGTTCCTTAAGCAGCCTAGCATGAGTCACTGGTTTTCCAGTTGACGTCATACCTCTGTGTTCCTACTGTTTTGCAAAATAAAACAGTGTGGACTAGCATATTGACTATCTGTGTAGACCATCAGCGATTTCTTTCTGGCTAAACTACATGCTTGGGTCAAAGCAATGAGTTCTGCCGCTTGTGCTGACATGTGCACTGGAAGTTGACAAGCTTCTATAACATCTGATGCAGAAACCACAGCATACCCTGTCTGGCATATGCCCTGTGGAGTCTTAGATGAGGATCCATCTACCAACCAACCCTCACCTTTACTTAGTGGGACATCAGTAAGGTCTGGGTGTGGCAGATGGACTCCCTGAGCAGTTTGTACACCATTGTGTGGTTCTCCATCTTCTGGTGTGGAGAGTCATCATTTTATCTCTGTCCACTGACCACTGTCCATGCCATGTGGCATGCTGGGGATAAAAACTAATCTGAGTTTGCAACAAGAGTACGTGCACAGCATGTGGCTCTAGCAGGGTGGTTGGGTGATATAATCTCACATCTGCTGAACTCTCGATCGTGAGAGCAGCTGCACAAACTGAACACAGTGTGGCAGCGCTGTGGCCACAGGGTCTAGTTTCTTGGAGTAGAAAACAAACCATCAACCTGCTTCCATGTTTTTGCAAAAGGGCTGCAGTCATGAAACCATTTTTGCGGTCCACTGTCATCAAGGTGAAAGGCTTGCTGTAACCTGGCAACGCTAAGACCGTTGTGGTCATCAGGGCTGATTTCAGACTATCAAAGGCCTTTCCAATGTTCTCTGTCCATAGAACTTTGTCATTCATTGCCACTGGTTTGCAATAAATAGCATCTTGCAGAGGCTGGGCTATCTCTGCATAATTTAGCACCCGAGCTCTGCAATAGTTGCAAGGGAAATATTGAAACCAAACTCCAGATTTCATGATTTTATGATGTGATTGTCGCTGAATAAAAGCTTTCATTGTGCATAAGGGTTGAGGAAAAATCTGAAAATGAGGACTACTGGGCGGGTTTGGGCAGGTGATGTCACAATAATCAAATTAGATGACAAATCTATTTCCATTCCAAATTTTGGTTCATACTGAAGATATTTCTGATTTACAGTATGCCTTTATCTCAAACCACTTTAAAGTTATAGCCTTTTAAAACCTTGATATCAAAATTGAACATTTTCCAATATGGCCACCACCTTGTGACATCATAATATGCTAATTATATGAATAATTTCACTACCATCACAGACTTTGAGTCATACTGAACAATTTTCTCATTGACAGTATACCTTTATCTCAACTGTTTTCAAGTTATAGCCTTTTGAAATCTTAATATCAAAATTGTATATTTTCTTGAAAAAACTCCAGCGCCTAAAGGGTTAAGCTACAGCAGGGATGTCTGCTAAGGTGTCTGCAACCTTTCGCTTTAGCAGTGGGCATTCACGTAAGTGCAGACACCTAAGGCACGTCCTGACAATTGTATTGAGCTTTTTAACATGTAAACCTGGAATATGAGATCAATTCAACTAATGTGAAAACCTTCATAGCAGAATAGTGTCTTATCGGGATTAATGTCAATAATAATATTTTTGTTGTTAATGTTTAAGTAGTCAATGTCTTCAGAGCTGCAAAACTATTTGTAAATGTTTACTGTCAGAAAGAGGCACGAGCCTGCTGTCTGGTTTGCATTTTTACCATTTATATTGAGCAGAGAGAACAAGCCGTTAACTAGCAATGCCACACTGAACTGTGAAGCGGGTCAGTCAAATGTTAACCTCCGTGGGTGTCACTTGACAAGAGTGTAAAAAGCCACTTTACGTGGCAGAGACACAGCCACAAAAACATTTTCCCTGACCGGGAATTGAATCCGGGCTGTAGCGGTGAGAGCACCAAATCCTAGCCACTAGACCAGGGGTAGGCAATTAATTTTTACAAGGGGCCACATGAAAAACCTGAGTGGTGTCAGAGGGCCACATCAACGATAACTTGAACTTAATCCTGCTCAACTTTCTTCCATTGTAAAATGCATTAAATTATATATTCTAAATAGCTGGTACTGGTAATTAGAAAAATACAATTATTCTGTAGATATTTATATTAGGCTCTGTGAAATTGTGGCCTATAGGTCGAGTAAAAAAACAAAAATAATCATTAATAAGTCCAATTTATTCTTAACTTGTTAAATTCCTCAAACTGTGAATTACAACATTATCTATAGAAACACATCAATAAAAGGAATAATGTTTTAATGTTTTCCACCTCATTTTACCAATTCCTTGTTGGGTTTGCAGTTTTGCTTGCAATGCATCAGCCTCTATTGCGCGCTCTTTATCAGACAGATTTCTGTATTTTACCTCATGCTTGGTCGTGTATTGCGGATTCAAATTATAATCTTTAAACAGCGATCTGTGTAGCACAAATCACGGCTTCACCTTTTAATTTCTGTAAAGAAATACTTAGCGGTCCATGTCTTGTTGAAAGCACGTTATTCCTTGTCAACTTTTCTTTTCTTAGCGTCAGCACACATTTTAACGGCAGCATCACTTAGCGCTGTTTACCTTCATGCACGTACGCTACACGGAAGTACTACGCCTTTCAAAATAAAAGCAACACAGTTGTATTGCACGCACGACATAGATTTTTTTTTTTTTTTTATTAAGTTGTAATCAAATGTAATTTATGATTGGCCTCATGTGGGCCGGACAGAGATGCACAAAGGGCCGGATGTGGCCCGCGGGCCGTGTTTTGCCCAGGTCTGCACTAGACCATCAGGGAAAAAAAAGCACCAACCTGGAATCTTAAGAGGAGCTTTTGCTCTGATAGAGACAGGGATTTATAGTTGTGCAATCCATGTTAAAGTGAAGAAAGGCGTAAAAGGGAAGGAACCTCCAGACTGCACAATTTTCCACCCAGCTTTCTACACCTTGTTGCCCTCAAATGGCACTTTGAAACCTAGGAGTGAGACAATGCATATTGTTAATTGGGAACGGCAAGAGATAGTTCAGCCATTGCAGGGACATCTGCCATCTTTGATGCTGAGCACTTTGTTTGACTTTTTGTTTTGGCAGCGTTGTGTGGCTCGTTGGTCTGTTAGTATGATTAGAGTTTGGGTGTGGAGAGCTCCTGGGTTCAATTCCCTGTTGAGCCCAGACAATCTTCCTGATGTACTAGCAACCCTCTTTTAACCCATAATGTCTCGTGTTGAGCATTGGGAAGGTAAACTGTGGATGATGCACATCTCGGCTTCTCATTCTTGTCACACCATCATGCCGATGCACAGACGGGAGACAAAGCCAAGGGCAGGCTTAACACCTGACTGGCAAGTGCATTGTGTAGTAAACCCTGAGTGGCTTTTCTGCACCCAACGTGGGGCTCACGACCCTGACCCTGAGATTAAGAGCCTAATGCTCTGCCGGCTAAGCTAGTTGGGCCTTTTGTAACGAAGCGCTGCGCTCTCGGATCACTGGTCAGATTGGGCAGGGGTCCAGGTAAAACTCTTTACTCTCGCATTGCTTTGGCAAAGATACACCGAGTGGACACATTCATTTTAGTGACTTACCACTATTAAACCCAGTTGTACTGCATTTATGGTTGTCCTGAGCCAGCAGTGTGAACTATTATTCTATGTTACACGCTCTGGTCCTAGGAATACCTTTGTCCATGGTCGCTGGCGTCATTAATGCCACATTACTGACCATGGAACCACCAGGGACCACAGGCTTGCAGAGGTGGGGGTGGAGTTTGTGGTTGGTGATTGCTTATCAGGCCTTCATCTGGTGGATCATTGGTTGAAGAGGACTTCTTTGTTTTTGACACTTTAGCAGCACCTCTCAGCAGCTCTTCTCTCCTTCAGTCTGACCTGTTTGTATCAAATGCTGTTCCCACTCATGTAGTTATCATCTTTAGCCTGGGAGAAGACTATTTACTTCTGACAGCACATTCAGGTACCTTTTGTATTTGCCTGCATCTGAAGAGAACTTTTGAGGGGAGGCTTTACAGAGAAGCAACGGCACCAAAATACTCTGTGACCTGGAAGGAGACAGACAGTTCTGGCGTCTGGCGCCTTAGACCACTGGCCATTCCCTACAGCATGTGACGTCATGATCTGACTTCTGCTGTCCTGGGAAAGCCCAGAGATTTCTTGCCATCTTAATGTACAGTTTATTTTGAACTTCAACTCAGCAGACAGCTAAAGAGTTTATGAAAATGATCTGCCTAAGATCTTAGACTGAAGTCACTCCATCACTTTTTTCAGTCAAACATTGGTTAACGATATCAGCAACTAGCATTTTGTTAGTGACGCCATCATTTTGTCCCTTCCTCTCCATCTGTGTGCCTCTCAGCGACACTCTCCACGTCACGTCTGACTGGCAGTTTACTCTTCCACTGACTGACGGGAACTGAGGCTACCGAGACCTCTGTCAATCGTAGAAAAACTAAATTGTCCAGAGGCGTGGATGTGTTTTAAAGCATAACTGTTGCAGTTGGTCTGGAAATAAGGTGCGTTGCTGCCGTCTGTCATGCACGTCTCACATAGTGTCCAGCAGCCACAGTGCTGCTGTGTTTAAATACAGCCGCTGCTGGCCAAGGAGTTGAGAGGATGGCCTGCGTGTGAGTGTTGCATTCACAAACAAATTAAGCAAAAAAAAAAAAACCCATAGACATGGGGTCAGTTAGCTCAGCTGGTCAGAGTGTGGTGCTAATAATGCCAAGGTGATGGCTTCAAGCCCCATACTGGCCACGCAGGTTGTTTGTAGAACTCGTTTGACAGGGAGTGTGGATAATGTCACTGAATATAATTGCAAAACAGACAACAGGCTTGTACCTCTGTCTGACAGTGAATGTTTTACAGCTCCCAAGACATTGACTCATTTTACGGTAACAACAAAAATCTTATTATTGTCCCTAAAGAGATTAGATGCTATTCCGCTATGTATATATATATTTCATATACCAGGTTTATGTGTTAAGGACCTCAATCCAACACCTTTGCAGACATCCCTGCTGTAGCTCAACTAATTAACAAGGTCCAGGAAGGATTTTGGGTTAGGGTTAGAAACAGCACATCTGAAACCACCTCTATGAGCATTTTCAACATAGGTTGTCATGCTGCAGAGTGTGCACTGACAGCATGAACATAGTCACTGAATTGTTAAGCTCAGGATGACATGAATGCATCACTTTTTGTGCCTGTATTTTTTAGTGTGCAAGCCACAGGGAGAAGCAAGATCTCAACAAGGATAGCGGGCTTGTCCGGGAATTGAACCCGGGACCTCTCACACCCAAAGCGAGAATCATACTACTAGACCAACAAGCCCTGACACAAGCACTGACAGGAAAAGCTTGGTTGGTTTTCAAGAGCCATACTTAACTTGCCGGTACAAGTCATGTATCTGACTACTTATGTCTCCCTTGTTTTCTGCCCTACCACCTGATTTCTTGCTTTCTCTGATGCACACTGCATTTCTCTGACAGGACTCCAAATGCAAACGTCCACATGTTTATATAAGCGTCAGGAATGGTATTCTGTGTTTCAAATACACGTTTTTCAAATTTGGGGAGGTTTTCAATATCGCTTCATTTGTGTGTTACACCACTACAACACACCGACGTGGTGTGGGAAATGTTTTTTTGTTTCATTTTTTTTCCGGCGGTACATGAGCAACACATAAAGATGTCCAGCGCTAGTCACAGAACGCACGCTCACCTTTTTTATTTCCTGAACGCAACACACAGATACGACTTCCTCATTGCAGTAATCTGGCAGTATTTTGCGCTAAACACACCCATTCTGCCCCCTGCTGGCAAGCAACCTACAGGGCACTACATGTGCTTCAGAGCGAGAATCGCCTTCTGACAAGTTTTTTCCCTCAAAGCTACAGGGAGCCACTGCAGAGGAGCTAAAGAGCCGCATGCGGCTCCAGAGCCGTGGGTTGCCCACCAGTGGCGGCTGGTTAGTAGAGGGCGCTGGGGCGCCGCCCCATCAAATTAAGAGATTTAAAAAAAAAAAAAAAAAAAAAAAAAAGAACAAAATGAAGGTGTTATTTCAGTCTGTGGATGCCTGTCAATAGTAATTAAATGTTTAAAAATTGATTTGGTTTCAATATGTTTTTTTACTCTTTTTTTAATCTACTTCCGGAGGTGTGGGGCGCCGGTAAAACGGATTCCAATGTAAGCCCTCGAACATTTGATGATCAGCTGACATGAGGCTGAGTTTTAATTGGTTTGAGTCAGATTCTTCACAGAGCGCAGCAGTCTGCGTCCCTGGTGCCTCCCAGCAAATGACACGTTTATCAGCAGCCAATCAGCGAATCAGATTCATGTCATGTGTGTTTTTTTTTTTTTTTTTAATCTAATGTAAAGGGCAATTCTTTCCCGGTCTTTTTCTTAGTAGCTGAGCAAAATGGCAGACGCAAGTGTAATTGAGGAAGCCAAGAAAAACTCGGTTGTTTCTTTACTCAACCACCCATTCTCGAGGCGTTCAGTGGAGGAAAAACGGGAGGTAAAGGAGCTTGGGCCCGACCGACCTGACTTAAAAATTCAGCAGCAGGCAAGCGACCGCGGACGGGCTTACACTCGGGGCTTCTCCCGTACCTGCTATGATAAAAGGGGATGGCTAACTGGATGTGGCGTTAGCAATGCCTTTTATTGTTTTCCCTGCCTGCTTTTTCAAAGTCCCGACACGGATACATTATGGACAACTACGGGGGTAAGGGACCCTAAACATCTGTCGGAAAAATGTAAACGACAAGAAAAGAGCCGCAGCCACCTGGATAGCAGCATGAAGCTAAACTTTTTTGATAGACTTAGCATCGCTGAACAGCTGGATTAGGGCTACAGGACTGGCATCCGAAGGCACAATGAAGAGGTGAGGAAAAATCGGCACATCCTTTCAAGAATCGTAGACTGTGTTTGCGGCGCCTTTGAGCTAGCTCTGCGAGGCCATGATGAGAGTGAGAGTTCAGACAATCCTGGAGTATTTCGTGGGTTGGTTGATTTTGTTTCGTCCCTTGATGGTGTGTTGAAAGAGCACATTGAGAAGGCCACAGTTTTTAAGGGGACTTCTAAAACAGTGCAGAACAAACTGCTGGACTCTATGTTGTCTGTTGTGAGGGAGCACATCATCACAGAAGCCCAGAGTAGCGATTTCATCGCAATACAAGCAGACGAGACCATGGATATTTCCACACAGCGCCAACTTGTGCTCGTGCTGCGTTACATCGACGGGAAAAACACTGTGCAGGAGAGATTTTTTGAGTTTATCCCTCTGACGTCAGCTACAGCTGAGTCTATTGCTGCAGCACTAGGAGAACGACTTGCTGCCATCCTTCCAGAGGACCAAAAAAGTAAGCTCATCTGCCAGGCATATGATGGAGCCAGTGTGATGAGAGGTGCCACTGCAGGTGTACAGAAGAAGATACAGGATGAGTACCCTTATGCCCATTACATCCACTGCTATGCACATCAGCTCAATCTGATCATGCGACAGGCCACCTCTCACCAATCCAAGGTGAGAATTTTTTTCTGACCTTGGTGGATTTGCCAGCTTCTTCTCCAAGTCACCCAAGCGGACTTCTGTCCTTGATGAAGTGGTGACCCATCGACTGGCAACATCCAGGAACATCAGGTGGAACTTTCACAGCCGTGTCATCAACACTGTGTTTGAGCACAGAGAGGACCTCATCCACTGTTTTGAGACCATTCGAGACTCAGGTGACTTTGACCCTGCCACAGTCAGAGAAGCAGGTGCTTTTGCAATGCTTCTTGATGATCAGGATTTCAAGTTCTTCCTGACCCTCTTTTACCTAATCATGCCACATGTGGACCTTCTCTACGCCAAACTCCAGAAGAAGGATGTGGATTCCGTCCATATCAAAGGATGCATCCAGCAGTTCCAGCAGGACATTCAAAGAATCAGGTAGGGTAGATATTTCTGTTACTAATATGATAAACTTGCAATTAATTTCATTGTCAATTAATTTGTGATATTATGCTAATTAATATTTTTAAATTCAATTGTTTTAAGATATCAGAAAAATTTCAGTGTTTCCTGAAACCAATCATGACATAAATATTCTGTTCTACACACTCACTGAATACATTCAGTTTACTGTCTTATAGGAGGAAAGTAACCAGAAAATATTCACATTTAAGAAGCTGAAATTTGACAATTTTACTCAATTTTTACTGTTTTTTTACTGAATGATTTTACTGAATGATTATCAAAATAGTTGGGTGAATCAAATAATCAATTATTTTTTCAATTTATGATTGAAGCTTTAGTACAGCTATTATCTGCTCTTACTATTTCATGATATATATATATATATATATATATATATATATATATATATATATATATATATACATATTAGGGCTGTCAAAGTTAACGCCTTAACGCGTGATTAACGCAAAATAATTTTAACGCAACTAATTTTTTTTACGCGGATTAACGCGAGTCTTAGCCTGGCCGTTGATGTACAATAGTAGAGAGGAGAGTAGGTTTAATGAGCCTCGGGCCCCTCCGTAGTTGTAGTCCTGTAGTTCTCCGTAGTCCTGTCAAAACAGGAAGCCATGCACTGACGTCGACGGCCATGCCGCAGACAGACAGTAAACATACATCCGTTAGCAGTAATTGGGATAAAAATGGATACAAAAGATACTATTTTGAATGGTAAGTTTAGCTTCAAAACCTTGCCTGATGGCTAACTCCACAAGATAAATGTTGTTTGTGCTTGCTGTCGATGTGAATTTAGTTACCACCGGAGTCCGACTACTGATATATCACTTGTCGGCTAATCAGAGCGCTGATGCAGAGAGCCCCCCCCCCCCCGTTTAAAGCAAACCACGAAAATATTTTGTATGAAGAACATAAGAGAAAATATTGAGTATATATATATATATATATGTAGCCGAGTGGGAAATTAAGCGTTGCAATTGCTCATTAACGCCACAAGGCGGCACTGTCTCAGTGTGGGTAAACTGCTGGGTAGCGTCAGAGAAGAAGAAACCGGAGACCGGCATCTTGTGCACCGCGGCCCGGACACTGTTTTCAGGAGTTAATACGGGTGAATATATAAATAAAACGGTAAATATATAAATAAAACTGTTTATATGATATGACCGAGAGATATACGTTCCATAGAAATGCATGGGTAAGATTGTGTAATGCTGTACATTTATGTGGCCGTAATTGTTAGTGTTTACAGATACAGTAAATGGGCGCGGAGAGAAACCCAACCATTGTTAGGTAGCTAACGACCAGCTGGTTATGACGTCGGTGCTGTGGAACAGATGCACTGGTTAGTATGTATGGTAATTCTGCATATTGACTAAGGTTTTGACCTGTTTATATGGGGTTGCTGACTGTATATTTGTGGCCTGTTTTTGTTATAGAGTCAAGCACTATAGTTAATTTTTGCCTTCTTGTTCTAGCCTAAGAGTTTATATTTTTATATACACTGTCAGCAAGATTTATTTTTACACTCTTTTGCACTATGAACAGTAGTTAGGAGTTAATGAAAATACTACTGAGTAGGGACTAGTGGTCCAGTGTAACGTTACTAAACAGAGGATTGTTGTTGAACTTCTCTGATTTGTGAGTTGTTTTGGTAACTGTGCAGCAGAGAATAGCCTCCAAGTTAGAACTTTTTATTTTGGTTTATATGGTAAAGGTTGTTAGGACACCAAATTCTTTTGTTCAGAAATAAAGACCCCTGAGAAAATATTTCTGTGTCCTGTGCTTATACTATTTAGCCAGGCTACATATAATATATAATGGATTGTTTTGGATTGTAGCAATAAATAAACATGCATTTGTTTTGCATAAGGCAAGCATTTGTGTACTCTCAAGGGAAGGCAACTTTATTTGTAGAACACAATTCGTACACAAGGCAATTCAAAGTGCTTTACAGATGCATAAAACCACAAAAAGGCAAATAGAATCATTCCATACTAGCATAAAAATAATCAATAATAAATAAAATAAATTAATAAAAAAATGAATTAATTAAATTTAAACTGAAGAGTGCAGATAAAATCCTTCCAGTCATCATCTTCACATCTAAACAGAACTGTTTTCAGTCTGGATCTGAACATTGTCAGAGTTCAGGTCTGTCTAACATCTTCTGGAAGACTGGTCCAGATTTTAGGAGCATAAAACTGAAATGTAGCTTCACCTTGTTTAGTCCTGACTCTGGACACCAGCAGGAGACCACTACCTGAGGTTCTCAGAGTCCAGGTTAGTTCATATGACTCTAACATGTCAGAGATGTACTTTGGGGCCATGAAGAGACTTGAACACAAGTAGAGCTGTTTTAAAGTCTATTCTCTGAGTAACAGGAAGCCAGAGACCTCAAGACTGGACTAATATGGTCGTATTTCCTGGTTCTAGTCAGAACTCGTATTAATATGAGTAATACAACTTGAAAAAGATCTGTATAAGGTAGATTTAGAACAGATAAAAATATGCGATTAATCATGATTAACTATTGACAGTCATGCGATTAATCTGATTAATTATTTTGAGAAATTGACAGCCCTAATATATACATATATATATATATATATATATATATATATTGTTCTCAATATTTGTTTTTACAGAGATTCTCTACCTTCCATGGTTGGGCAAAGCAGTGGTCCTCCACCAGCAAAGAGATGTCGTGCACTCAGTGCACAGGAACAAGAGAGTATTGCGGAAGAGGTGAGTTTACTCTATGTTGCTAATTTGGCAATTGTGGTAAGCGGTAAGAATGTGGTAAAAATCTTAGGCCTGTAAACATTTAATAGCCATAATTTTCTAGCACCTAAGATAAAAGTATGATCCAGAAAATAAGTTTATAAACAAAGTAAATAAGTTTGTCAATAGAATCAGACCCATAATTAATACAATTTCAAAGTTTCACAGTATATTATACGACAATATATATTATAGCAGTGTTTCTCAACTCCTATCCTGGGGACCCACTACCCTGCATGTCTTAAATAGTTCCCTCTTCCAACACACTTGATTCAAAAGATCAACTCGTTATCTATACTATAGTACTATCTACTATAGTATACTATTTTTTTTGTCCAGTACATAAGGAATAATGTTTGCATTTGCGTTCACATTTTGTCCAGCAGATGGCAGTATAATTGGACGTAGTTAATGTTAATCTATTGTTTATACGTTTTTAGAATGTAAGTCTTAAAAACTAAAATAAAAGTACAATATTTAAAACATGTACTGACCTTTGGGTAACTTAAGGCGATGAAGGTGAAATGCTTTTTTTTTTTTTTTTTTTTTTTTTTTTTTGCTATTTTAAAAAATATATATATTTTTTCTCTCTGAAGGTCTGTAATACTATCCTAGGACATGCCAGGGCTTCGCCTTCACATACCACCTCATCAGTGCCACCTTACTGCAGGGTGACAGGTTTGCGGAGCACAACAATGCCTTCCCTGAAGATGCATTGGTCAACACCGTGAAGGCCTACCCTATGCTGGATGGAGGCAAGCTGAAGACGGAGCTGAGTCTCATCTACAGCAAAGACGAGTTCAAAGCTTGTCGTGGTGCTGTGGACCTCTTCCAGTTGTTCATGGAGAACAACCTTGAGGAAGTCTTCTCAGAGACTGTGACACTCCTGAAAATCCTCATCACTACACCCATGACGACAGCAGAAGCTGAAAGGTGTTTCTCAACTTTGAAAAGGATCAAAACGTTTCTCAGAAACACCATGACCCAGGAGAGGCTCAATTCACTGGCTATGCAGTCAATGGAGAAGAGACTGGTGACTGAGATTAGTGACTTCAACAAGAAGGTCATAGAAAAATTTGCAGAAAAGAAAGAAAGGAGGGCAAAATTCATGTTCAAATAGGAATCATATACATATATACACACATACATATATTATAGAATATATAATATTTGATCTTGTATATTATAAAATATCTGAAAGGAAAAAAAAATATTTTGAAAATAATATAAATAACTAAACAGCTTCACTATTGTTATGTATGTACTGTTATGACTAATGAGCCATTGTTTGTTTACATTTTTCAAAATAAAAAGGACCAAAATATTATGTTCTAGCTTTGTTTTGTACCCCATTATATCAAGCTCACATCGAACCGTGACTTCTGTGTATCATTATACTCCTATATAATCCAAGGTAAATTGCGCCCCCCCAAAATTTTTTTGCACCAGCCGCCACTGTTGCCCACCCCAGATCAAGAACATCCAAGAGCCTCTCCATGTCTTGTCCTAAGGTCCCTTTCCTGGCACGATACAGTTTAGAGTAGACGAAGACAATAGGTGTTTAGTATGAGAGGCCGTTTAGGAAACAATTCATACTTGCTCTCACATGTTACATCATACTCTCTTACAAACACTAGTATAGTCACGCACACTTACTACTATAGTCACACACATTTACCATCATACTCTCTCACATACACTAGTATAGTCACGCACACTTACTACTATAGTCACACACATTTACCATCATACTCTCTCACATACACTAGTATAGTCACGCATACATACTATCATACTCTCTCACATACACTAGTATAGTCACGCACACATACTATCATACTCTCTCACATACACTAGTATAGTCACGCACACTTACTACTATTGTCACACACATTTACCATCATACTCTCTCACATACACTAGTATAGTCACACACACATACTATCATACTCTCTCACATACACTAGTATAGTCACGCACACTTACTACTATTGTCACACACATTTACCATCATACTCTCTCACATACACTAGTATAGTCACACACACATACTATCATACTCTCTCACATACACTAGTATAGTCACGCACACATACTATCATACTCTCTCACATACACTAGTATAGTCACGCACACTTACTACTATTGTCACACACATTTACCATCATACTCTCTCACATACACTAGTATAGTCACGCACACTTACTACTATTGTCACACACATTTACCATCATACTCTCTCACATACAATGGTATAGTCACGCACACTTACTACTGTCACACACATTTACCATCATACTCTCTCACATACACTAGTATAGTCACGCACACTTACTACTATTGTCACACACATTTACCATCATACTATTATGGATGGAACAACATGATAATGTATGAGAGAATAATATATGTGATGTGTGCAAGTATAGTAGTGAATGTATGAGAGAATAATGTGTGATGTGTGCAAGTATAGTAGTATGTGCACGCGAAGTACGGATAGCGTGTGTGTGCAACAAAATTTCAATTTCAACAATAAAATGCAGCAAAATGATTTCTGTCAGACATGTAATCCCCAACAAATTTTTATTTAACATAAATAACTGCTAATAAATAAATTTGAAAAAATTGACTGTGCAACTTGGGCTTGCCTCGTTCACTGAACGGCTCGCCTGCCTCTCATTCACTGTGCAAGCCTGGTCCGCTGTGGTAAACCTCCTCCTGGTCCTGCGGAATTCAGTGGTTAAAAATCAATCAGCGGAGTGGTGGATTTATGATTACACCCGATTCTACGGCGTGATTGCAATTACAGTGCACTCTTCCTTTTTTCCTTTCAGGCCTAACACCCAGCATCCCAGTTTCAACAAAGATGTCATCCTGCTACCCCATTCGTCATGGGATGAAGTTTGTAAACACAAAACAAAAAGAAAACTTCATGAGAATGGCTTTATTCTAAGTGCCTTTGAGATCATGAAAATGTGGGACAACAGGACAGTCATTGCAGAGATTCGAGAGGCATTCCAAAACAAAATTCCAGAGGATGTCAGGTAATATATTTTTTGAATTTTGGATACATAATGGATTGAAACTGGCCTTGTAATTCACTCCTATTTTTTTTTCCATTTTTCTTAATTCTTCTTTTATTATTTTCCCAGTGTTGAACTGTTGATGGGATGTGGCACCAAATTGGTGTCACCAAAGCTGCGCTAGGGCCAGGAGTTGAATGGCTTCATTATCCATAAAGTCTTTAAAGCAAAGGTGTTGTACATACGGCCAGGAAGGGATCTTCCATTTCAGGTAAGGGATTTATAATGAATCCAGATAGCATACATCTGTCATTTTTGAGAATAATTCCAACATTTTGTATTTTTTGTTGTTTTAGTTTGACAGCACAGATTCAGATGACTGTGTGGAGATTAACACCACAGAAGCATCCAACAACTTCCAAGCTGGAGGCTATATGTGTACACGGTCCAGGGGAAACCAAATTTCAACTCAGCCTCCTGCCACCCCACATGCATCCAGTGACACCGCCGCGACAGCGACACTGCTCTCTGCACCACAAGCATTGAGTGACATTGCGACTGAAGCTAAACCACCTAGTGCTTGTGGTGGTGCAGAGAGGACTGACCACTATGCTGCCTACTTGTCCATCATGGGTTCAACCTCAGACCTCTCTTCTGATGATGAGGATCTTAACCAGGCTGTAATGGCTAGTCTTCAGAGTGAAGCGTATGTAGCCCATTAATCAAATATTGTTCAATTAGTTTCTTCATATACAGTTAGGCTAGAAGCTAGAAGATTCAGATGGTTAAGAGATGCAAATTTGAAGTTGTTATTATATCTAGATAACCATGCCTTTTAGGGCTGTGCCGATACACTTTTGTGCCGATTCGATTCTCCTACGATTTTTGGGTCCCGATTCGATTTATATTGCGATTCTGATTAAACAAGTATTGCATTTCGATTTTACCAAGTATTGCGATTTTTATATTTCAATTATTGAAATATGAAAAATCATATAATAATAATATTAAATATTATATTTATTATATGTAATTATTGATTATTATATATAATATTATAATAATATATTCTTTTTCTTATTATATTATTATTATTATTATTATTATTATTATTATTATATTACTTTAAGTATGAAATAATAATAAAAATATAAAGATTAAATAAGTTTTAATATTTAAAAAAAATGCGCAATTTCTGTAGTTTAGAGCAGAGATCTTCAACCCTGGTCCTCGAGGCACCCTATCCAGCAGGTTTTAGATGTTTCCCCTTCTTCTTCACACCGTGATACAAGTGGCTGTGTCATCAACAGACTTTGAGGACAACCTGATAATGACCATTAATTAAAATCAGGTGTGTTGAAGCTGGGAAACCTCTAAAACCTGCTGGATAGGGTGCCTCGAGGACCAGGGTTGAAGACCTCTGGTTTAGAGGTCTTCACGGGTCCACTTTCATGGACCCGAACCAGAATGGAGCCGTGAAAATTCGACCCGAAACCGACCCGACCCGAGCTATTATCGTAAGTTCGGGAGTCCAAACCTGAATGGACCCGTAATTTTTGGACCCGTAAACGACCCGACCCGAGTCTTTAGTTTCCGACCACGAACTGAACCGAGTTACCCGAATAGAACCGAGACAGTACAGCCTATAGTTGCTAATTTTAAAAGTTGTCTAGCGTTGAATAAAACTTGATTTTCTTACCTAAAGTTGTCTTCTTCTACCCGGTTCAGTTGCTCCATAGGCTACGTGATGGAAACAACAATAAATCCACGTCGTTATTCTCTTTGCGGATACAGATGCTGTTGGTAGCAACTGCTAACACTTATAGCCTACATCGGTCAGGACGTGTCGTGAATATGTTCTCAGCGTTGTCATGTTGGCGATCCGTTGTGCTTTACAGCTGCCGGTAAACAAACCGGTAATAACACGCTACGGCAACACGATTGTTTCATGACAAACACGCCACGTTAATGAATAATCATTTAACTACCCGAGTTCTGACATCAGCTGCCACCGCCAGTATCTTTAACTCTCGAGTAAACGCGGACCCAGCCTGTCAGAGAGCTCAGACCTCTCTGGGTGGTGGCGAAAGATGTGCGCCGTCATGTTCGTGGTGTTACCACAGTAAGAGATTTCCTCATATCGAGCTCTCCAGCCTCGTGCTTTTCATAAAAACCAAATAAAGTCCATACGTTTGATTTGAAGTGGGGCGGTGTGGGAAAGAGTTCAGACTCTGTGAAAGTACTCCGCTCGCTGCACTCCGCCATTTTGTCGCGTGAATTTGCCGGCATTCTGGTTACTATGGTGACACACGTGCTTCTATTTCCGGAAGTGTAGATGACAAAAGAGACAGTGAGCGGAGTATTTCCACGGAGCCAAAAATCGATTTGTGTATGAGAATCGATTTTTTAAAATCCCAAGAAAAAAATCGCGATTAATGTAAAAATCGATTTTTTGGCCCAGCCCTAATGCCTTTGACAGCTTGTTTTTGATAAGGGCAAGACCTGATCAATGATCATTGATCTCAGTCTTTTTAGTTCTACTTAATAAATAATTTTTACATCAAAGAGAACTTCCTGTTCTGATAAATTGTATAGTTAGCCAGTGTTACATTCTACTAACACTGAAGATCCTGTGGCTATGTTAATTAAAAACAACTTTGATTGTTTTATCACATTTTATGCAGGAAATGAGATAATTGTTACAATTTATTGATATTTATTTTGTCTTTATTTTACTCAACAGGGTATCTGAACAAACAAACACAGAATCAGCAAAAGAGGTCCTCCTCAGTCTTGCATCTCAAATTGATGCCAACCAGAGACATCAACAGGTCCTCAGTGCTGGATGGTGCTCTTTGGGGGTTCAAGAGGCTGTCCTACAATCCCAAGTATCAGATGAATATCAAGTTCTCTGATGACTTGGGAATGAGTGAAGAGACTGTGGACCTTGGTGGCCCGAGAAGGGAATTCCTGCAGTTGCTTATGGAAGCCCTTGCAGTGTCACCAATGTTTGAGGGGAAGACAGGGAGATTGAACCTAGCATTGGACAGCACAGGTACATGATAAAAACACATATGTATTTTGGGAAATCTGCATGCTTATTGTTCTTTGAATCTTTTTTCATTATTATGCTCACATCTTATGCCATTTTTTGGAGTCTAATTACTCCATCTACTAATTATTATTAGTAGCTTCTACTGCACATTATTACTTTTGTTTAACTTTTTAATACTCTTTATATCTTTTGGCAATATTTAAATTTCATTTTCATTTCATTTTTGTCCCATTGGAATGATCTTCAAACTTGTCTACTACTTCTACACAGGAAACCCTGTAGTTTGGGGTAGAGAGGGTGCAGGAACTAAAGGTTCTGGGTAGTTCTGCTGTGGAAGTGGCTATAAACGCTTTTTTGTGAAGTGTCAGTCATTTCTTGTCCTGTACCGCCACCTACTGGATGTCACACAGATTTTATTGAACATATTTTTTTTCTGTAAGTTTGTACCATATATTTTTATTGATAGTCTCCCTCTATGCCATGTTTGTTCTAGCTTTAAGAGAGGATCGATATTTTATTGCTGGGCAGGCCATTGCTATAAGTCTGGTACATGGCGGTCCTCCACCAGGATTCTTTACACCAGCACTGTACTCCCATCTGGTTGGTGGCAGTTCCATGACAAAAGCCTGTTCTGGAGGACATTGCTGATGTGGACCTCTATGAGAAAGTAAAAAAGGTCAGAATATATAGTGAATAAATACACATTGTGTTCTGCTATGCTGTGGCTCATTTTTTCTGTCTTTATATTGTGTGCTTGCTGCTTTTAGGTGTCTGAAAGTACATCTTTTGAGGATCTGATGCGTGCCACGGAACCACTGCAAGATTATCTGGCAAATGCTGGGTGTCTGAGGCCATTAAAATGCATTGAAGACAGAGATCTGTTAGTTCAAGATATTGTCATGTTCCAGGTGGTCCACAGAGTCTCTTGGGCATTTGAAAGGTTTGTAATGCAATTCAGAAAGTTTTTATTATAAAGATGACTGGTGGTTTTTAAAACAGTTTAATCTCCAAATGCAAGGACATACAGGCGACATAACATTGAACTGAACACTTTTCATTTAAATCAAATTGGAGAAGGTTTCAAACGACTCATGCAGTTAGCAATTCCTTATTTACAGTACACTGCCCTATATTATTTTCATTACATTCTCATCATAGAGATGGACTGCACATAGAACAGCATTTTAAGAAGAATATTCTGTTAGCTCTTGTAGAAAAACAAAAACATTGTACATCTTTGACCAAACTATACTTTAAAATGTATTTACCAGATATAAACAGAATTATTTCAGATTCTGACAGACTGACAAAATGTAAATTTAAATATTTCAAATCTTTTAGCAGCCTAGATGTCATTTAACCTCTGCTGGCATTTTGAAGGATTTATTTTGTTGTGTCATCTTTTAATCTTTGCAGATTTAAAGAGGGACTGAAAACCCTTGGTGTCCTGGACGCCATGAGGAAGTACCCGGAGAGTTTTAGACCCTTGCTGTGCCATCAACCAACTCCACTCACAGCCAACTCCATGGATCAGCTCTTCCAAATTAGACTGTCTGTTGCAGGCAGCAACAAGAGAATGGCAGAGGAACGTGTTGTGCCATTTTGGAGAGATTACTTGCTGGATGTTGAGGGTAAATATTGGTGTTGCATATGGCTCTTTCTCATGACAATATAGTGTGATATTTTCTGTATATTGACATTGTTCTTTGTTGTTTTTTTTCCATGTATTAGAGGCCGGAGCCTCAAAGCTAAGCCTTTGCAACTGGTGCAAGCATCGTCCCACCAATTGGCTTCTCTCCTCAACCAACAATTGATTTCCTACATGACCAGTCTGTAAGCTCGGGGCGCTGTTTGCCTATGGCCAACACATGCATCAACTGTCTGAAGCTGCCACTTTGCAACACATACACTGAGTTCAAAGACAATATGGACTATGCCTTAGAAAATACTCAGGGTTTTGGTTGTGAGTGATAATGCTGAACCTTGTTTTCCCTTGTATGGTCGGTTTAAAATTTGCTGAGACCATTTCTTTTTGGGGCTGATTGATATGACTTTGAGTATATTAAATATATAATTAACGGTTTTTATTTGCTTTTAGTGAAGTTTTTAATACTGTTGTGTACAGTCGTGTACCACTCAACGTTACTTGCTACCTCACAGTTACATCATAGTTTAGGCCAACACATAATAGACAGCCACATTTTGGCACATTTACAATAATTTCAAAGACATTGGGGACTTTGATTTAGAAAATACTAAGGGTTTTGGTATAGAGAGTAATATTACTGAATTTAGGAACCCTCTTTTGCCTTGAATATTTGTTTTGAGACCATTTATTTTCTGGGCTGATGATTTTGAGGTGTTTTATTTTATTACAGTTAATGTGCTGCTTACTGTTCTTACTTGTTACTTGACAGTTACAGTTTGTTTTTTTTTACTTTATTTTTCTGTTTTCATAACACAAGCAAGAGCTCGCCACAGGTTGATAAACTTTTCCTGCACCTTAATAAAGTTGTACTTATAAAGTTGCCTTCTTGATTTCACTCCCACACAGTTTTCATTTAGCTAGCAGTTAGCTCCCAGAGCTGCACACCAATCAAGGAATGAGCTTATAGTAGCCTATTTCCTGTTTAAACAAACTAACTTCCTTTTAGTCATTTTGAGTATAATAGTGTATATGAGAGAGTATGATAGTAAGTGTGTATGACAATAGTAGTGTATGTGAGAGAGTATGATGGTAAGTGTGTGTGTGTGACAATAGTAGTGTATGTGAGAGAGTATGATGGTAAGTGTGTGTGACTATACTAGTGTTTGTGAGAGAGTATGATGGTAAGTGTGTGTGACTATACTAGTGTTTGTGAGAGAGTATGATGGTAAGTGTGTGTGACTATACTAGTGTTTGTGAGAGAGTATGATGGTAAGTGTGTGTGACTATACTAGTGTTTGTGAGAGAGTATGATGGTAAGTGTGTGTGACTATACTAGTGTTTGTGAGAGAGTATGATGGTAAGTGTGTGTGACTATACTAGTGTTTGTGAGAGAGTATGATGGTAAGTGTGTGTGACTATACTAGTGTTTGTGAGAGAGTATGATGGTAAGTGTGTGTGACTGTACTAGTGTTTGTGAGAGAGTATGATGGTAAGTGTGTGTGTGTGTGACAATAGTAGTAAGTGTGTGTGACTATACTAGTGTTTGTGAGAGAGTATGATAGTATGTGTGCGTGACTATACTAGTGATTGTGAGAGAGTATGATGTAACATGTGAGAGCAAGTATGAATTGTTTTCTAAATGGCCTCTCATAGTTTAGGGCTGCATTAAATGTACCCAACAGGTCCTTGGTAGTTACACGGTAGAAATCGCTGCAAATCTGTGGAGCATGAAAGAAACAAAAAAATAAATAAATAAACAAATCACACACACACCAATGCAATCAAACCAATTTACATAGATTTTCTTTTTAATGTTAAGATGTCAGTTTTTAAGTGTTTTGATTGGAAAGGATGCCCATGATGTTACCCACTGAATTACTTATTGTATAAGCAATAGTTTTGTCAAAGTTTGCATGCCTAGAAAAAGAGAAGCACTTTTATGTTCTATAGTGTCAATGTCTATCTACTCTTCCTCAGCCCTGTCAACTGACTCCTCATGAGTTTGTGATGTTTTACTTTCAACACAGATATCTGATGGCTGGTTCACATTTTCGAGTTCAATGGAACATGCTACACTTGCTCTAACACAAGTTCTAATGTCCTGTTTATGTCTGTGCTTTCTGCTTCTGTGTGAATTTAATGTTTTTAAATTGTTAGTTTTATACCCACACCGCAAAAAGGGGCAATGCACAGTCTGTCTATTTCTTAAATGATGTGCAAGATGGATGAAAAATCTACGTTCAGTGGAATTTTCTCGGAATTCACAAGACTAAAAAAAAGTGCAGGTCTCCTTCCTTCTCCTTGTCCTGCAATGTGATCTTGTAAGATGTGTTTTCAGTTCCCCGTGGGTCCTGAACGTGCACACACAGTCATCGATAACATCCACCGTGCACTTGCTAATACGCATGGCTGTCTAGCTATTGAGCGAGACACAGAGAGCTGAGCGGATGCTGCGGCGGTTACTGTGGTGGTCGCTATGGTGACTTAGCATAGGGGTACCTGGCTAGGAACCCAAACTTTCGCTCGCAACTGAAAGCTAAAAAACAGCTGAGAGGTGGCTCATCTCTCCAAAAACTCACAAATTGATACATTACTAAGTCGAGGTGGCACTGTATAATTAAGTATAATCTGTATGCGTGAACCCCAACTTTTAATACCATATTAAGCAAAATACTCACCCTGAGAGTAAAAAGTCTCTAAGAGATTTCAGCACCACATAGAAACTGTGGGTGTTCATGAAACCCTGCAGAAATGCATTAGAGACCCCTCAGTTCTTGTTCTCTAGTTTTGTAGAGCTTGTCCAGACCCAAAATGCACAATTTTGAGGTTTGCTTACTCAAGTTATTAAGTTGGACCAACTTTAGCCAACAAACTAAAAAAAGATAGTTGAAATAAATATGTTGATAAGTATTCAACACAACTCAACCTTTTTTGTTTAGTTAGCTGAAAAAATACGGGATGGCCATCAACTTTGAGTTTTAATTTTTAGAGTGAGCAATCATGCTACCAAGACCTTGAAAGATGTTAAGGGAGGGATTGCGTTGAGCGTGGCTTTCCCCTTTTCTGTTTCTCTCAAAGAAGGTGACTGCTGTTTCAGAATTTCATTTACTGCTGACAGCTAGATACCCTAAAATTTGGGTTTATGAGAGCTTAAGACAATCTTGAACCTTTGAAACCCAGGAAAATCATAATGTGGGACCTTTATGGTTATTGCTAAATTGATGCGAAGTACTGATTCTCTGGGCAATTCAAGTTAAGTTTATTTAATAATAATACATTTTATTTAAAAGCGCCTTTCAGGACACCCAAGGTCACTGTACAGGAATTAAAAACAGAACATTAAAACACAAATAGAACATACATGGAATAAGGTGGGGGGGGGCAATGAAAGATGGATTAAAGGCTGTAGGTGTTTCTGAATAAATGGGTTTTGAGTCCGGATTTAAAGATGGGGAGGGTGCAGGGCCGGAGTGGGCCCTTTTCTCAGTCCAGGAATTTAATTCAAATTCAGGCCACTCTGATACGGAGGACAAATTTGAGTACATAGAAAAAGATAAAACAAAAAACAATTCTCTCACAATGCCTTTTATTTAATTTAAATTATGGCATACAATTATTCACACCCTTTTTACAATATATAATTGAAATTCAAATAAAATAAAGATAATGATAATGAAGTCTTCACAAATCAAAGTTCCATTACATAACTAAACCAATAAAACTGTGGTGTTCTAAGTGCTCACTTTACATACTATATTTAAATTGGCTTAAAACATCAGAAGTTTTCTCAGCAAAGTGCTCATCTTTGCGAGTTCGGTGATGACAATGTCATTGTCAATCAACATCAAAATGTCCTTTTCAGCATACATGAGCATGAATGCCTCGAGGAGATCCTGCGTCATTGAGCTTCGTAGCCTGGTTTTGATGCATTTTAAGGCAGAGAAGCTCCGTTCGCATGCCACCTGGGTGGTTGAGAGAGTCAGGAGGAACTTATAGGCCAACCCGATAACATGATAAGCATCCGTGAGGAGATTATACTGTGCAAGGATCAAGTAAACACAAATAAAACACCTTTTGCATGAAGAGCATGTCCTGCTCTCCAGCTCAAATTCTGGCTCCATGTATGGACGTCCACTATCCTCCTCATCAGTCTGTATGACCTCTCTCCCTGTCCTGACCACATAATCCTCCAGAGGGGACATTTTCAGTCTCTCCCACTGGGATACCAGGCTATATAGCTCATCATGCAACCGACTAACTGTTGCTCTGTCATCAAACGTCAGTAGATACTTGCTTATTTCTTGCNGTGGGTTCCAAAGCTGGGGGGCAGAGTGACTGAAGCCCTGCTCCCCATGAGCTGAGACGGGTGGAGGAAAACAGTGAGGGGGAGGAAGGGAGGAAGAGGACCTGAGGGAGCGAGGAGGGATATTTACATGGAGGAGGTGGAGAGGTATGGAGGGGCCAGGTGTGGATAGATTGTATTATACAGAAGAATTTTGTAGATGATCCTCTGGTTGATGGGAAGCCAGTGGAGTTCCTGGAGGTGGGGGTGATATGGTGGTGAGAGGGAGTTCTGGTGATGATCCGGGCGCGAGTTTTGGACCAGCTGTAGTTTATGGAGGGTTTGTGGCAGACCAAAGAGGAGGGAGTTACAGTAGTCAGGCGGGAGGTGACGAGGCTGTGGACGAGGATGGCGGTGGTATGGGGGTGAGGGGGGGCGTAGACGGTTTATGGGGTAGATGGAAGTAGCGGACCGGGTGATGCTTTGATGTGAGAATGAAAGGATAGTAAACGGTCGCGGATGACACCCAGACTCTAAACTGAGGGGAGGGGGACACAGAGCTGTCATGAGGAGGAAAAACTTTGACTCTGGAGAGGGTGGATTTGGTGCCGATGAGTAAGAATGCTGTTTTTTGCTGTTTAGTTTGAGGAAGTTTGTGGTGAACCAGGATTTTATTTCAGAGAGACAGGAGGAAAGGGAGGGGGGAGGAAGTGTGGAGTTTGGTTTGGTTGAAAGGTAGAGCTGGGTGTCATCTGCGAAACAGTGAAATGAGATGTTGAATTTATGGAAGATTTGACCAAGGGGGAGGAGGTAAGTGATGAAGAGGAAGGACAGAGCCCTGGGGCACACCTGTGGTGACTGGGGAGGGATCGGAGGTGAAGGTTCTGAGTTGGATGAACTGAGTGCGGCCTGTCAGGTATGAGTGAAACCAGTTAGGGGGGTGTTGGAGATGCTAAGGAGGAGAGTCTTGGAGGAGGATGGGGTGAGAAATAGTGTCGAAGGCTGCACTCAGATCAAGGAGGATGAGGATGGAAAGTAAACCGGAGTCAGTGAGGAGGTCATTAGAGATTTTGAGGAGGGCTGTTTCAGTGCTGTGACCGGGGCGAAAACCAGATTGAAAGGGTTTGTAGAGGCTATTGAGGGTGAGATGGGCATGGAGTTGAGAAGAAACTTTTTTTTTTTAAGAATTTTTGAAATGAAAGGCAAGTTGGAAATAGGACAGAGGTTATTAAAGTCGTTGGGATCTGAGCCGGGTTTCTTCAGGATGGTGGTGACAGCAGCAGTTTTGAAAGCAGAAGGAACAATACCGGTGGAGAGAGAGGAGTGAATAATGAATAAATAAATGAGGGGAAGCAGAGAGGGAAGGCAGGATTCGACCAGGGATGTGGGAAGAGGGTCCAGCTGGCAAGTAGCAGGCTTGGAACGGGGATCAGATTATATATCAGAGGTTACTGGGGAGTTGAAAGCTTTTATTATTTGTATAGCATATTTAACAGAAAAATACAGGAGGAAAAAATGAAATTAATTCAATTAATAATACCAGCATAAGAATGCAGATTTAAACATCAGAAAAGAAGACATGCACATATAAACACAAAGTGAACACTCAAGGGGTTTTGAGATTTCGTGCTGCCTGATCCCATAAACACAGTCTGCTTTCCTGCTCTACAGCGTATTTATTTATTTATTTGCAATCGTCACTGCAAATGCAGGATCCTTTGTTCAACAACCTGAGTTACAATGTGAAAGGATTTGTGTGGAATATCAAGATCCCGACATAGATACTAGTTTGTCCTTGTCTTGACTTCCTCCAGTCAGTAATGTGACTGGACCAGGGAACGAGCCTCAGACCTCGCTGACCTGCCTGACCCACCTGACCAAACATGATTGCAAAGTCTGAAATGTAGTACACCACCAGAGGGGTGTACTACGAAGGAAGTTCGACATAGCCAGGGTTTCTTTGGGTGAGCTGGCTTAACAAACCTGAAACTCGCCATCAGAGATAACCGGTACTACGACGGTGGTTATGAACTATCTTTGTTAACCGCGGCTTTCTGCTTTCTGCTCTGTGCACGTTCACATAAAAAGGGGGCGTTTAACGCATCATTTGACGCCTATTCCGGATCAATGGATAGATGGCGGTCCGTATATTTTCAGTCAGGAGGAGCGGTTTTAATAATGCAGGGCTATGAGGATTTCAAAGAATCTTTACGGCAAAAGCAACACTGTAGTGCGAATAAGCCAGAGAGGAGTGCTGCAAAAAATTGCAGATCGTGTTAATTCGTAATTATATTATTTCACCATTATGCACCTTAATTAATCTCCCTCCCTCTTTTAGAGAGCTTAACTTAAACTAATGCAGCAGATTTAAACATTATGTAGGTCTGACTGTCCCATTATGAATGATAATGAAAATCACTTTAGTTTTGCTAAATCTATGTGAAATTAATTTAAGATTTAATATTATGTGTGATACCAAACTACCTCACCGCCACTTTAATAGGTACCCCTATCACCCCAGGAAATCTTATGAATAATTTATTAAAACATTTCACATGAAATTCCACGTCATACTGATTATTAATATAATGGACTATTAATTATGTTACCTGCGATTTGTAAAACGCTTCTTTTACTTGAAGCGTGGGAGATGGCCAGGGAATACTACAAACATATTCGCAGCATTCAGTAAGAGCAAGTACAACCTTGTGAATAGCAGCATACAGTATTCTGGCTCAGATTTTCTGCATCACCAACTGAATGCATGTAGGTTCCCGCGGCAAAGAAACGCAAAGAAACGCACACACGATTTGCGCTACTATGAGCGCACGGCTGCGTTTGGTGGTGCTGACAATATATGGCTCTAGCAGATTACAGATGTAACGGATTTCCTCAGCTGGAAATCTCTAGCGTTCATAGAGAATATGGTCATGGGAAGCCAGCGGTCAGTCCGGTCTCTGAATACTCTCCCTCCATTGCACAATCTGCGCTAAGTCACGAGATGGGGTGAAAGTGAAGGGGCGGCGCTTTAGAGCCGATTTTGAGCCTAAACTCTGCACATAACCTGCTCCGGACCAGGTTAAGCTTGCAGAGTAAATTACCATGGTGATCTAGCCATGTTAAAAGAGAGCCACCTCGTGGTACTGGAAATCCTGGCTTTAGACTCAACATACCTTGCTAACCCTCTAATCTCGCTTCAAAGTACACCCCTCTGGTCCTCAAGAGCCCCTATCCAGCAGGTTTTAGATGTTTCCCTGCTGTAGATACAAGTGGCTTTCTCACCAATGAACTTGTGCAGATTTTGATGACAACCTGATAACGACCATTAATTAGAACCAGGTGTGTTGACGCTGGGAAAACTCTAAAACATGCTGGATAGGGGCTCTCCATGACCAGGATTGGCCACCCCTGATATACACAATTAAAATAAGCTTCATTGGGAGTTTGTTTCCAGCAGAAGGCACCATAAAAACAACAAAGCAATTTCACCTTGTTTGGTTTGAGTTCTGGGAACCACCAGCTGACCAGCCGCTGCAGATCTAAGACGCTTTAAAGGTCTATACTCAGTAAACATGTCTCTGACGTGATTTGGACCCTGGCCAGACTTAGGGACAATAAAAAAAGCTTTAAACTGAATTCTGTGTTTAACTGGAAGCCAGAGGGAAGATCTAAGTATTGGAGTGACATGGTCCATCTTCAGGCGTTTGTCAGTTTTCTTTTAAGTGGGTTGCTGAGGCCATTCAGGAGTGTAATCAGTAATCTACTCTACATTAAATAAAAGCATTCTTTCCACATAACATTGTTAATTTTTGATGTTTTTAATATATCAGATTGACAACTTAATTCCAGATTACATGTCAAGGTGGTTCTCTCATTTTCATAATTAGCAGTATTCACTATGTAGCCTCAGGCGTCTGGGTTTGAGCTGAGCCACTTCCCTGGCCACCTCAGGGTATCCACTGAGTTTCTGTTTGTAAATGTCATTATCCGTTCGGAGCTCAGTTTTCCTCTGTCATTGCTTTGTCTTTCTACATTTTCTCTTCTGATTTGCTACAGCTGTGGCATTTCTCCAAGAAATGAGTTTTAACAGCTTTACATCAAGCACCCTAAGTTTTTTGGAGTGTGAAGCAGGCAGGTTGTTCTGATTGTCATAATCAGCATCATGGGTAGAAACCCAGTCCAATACGGACTGTTTAGGATAATGTGATTTCTCAGTGGACAACTGACTTAACTGGGCTTCTTTGGGATATTCATACTGATTTCCATCCATGCGAAGACGTCAACACTGGCAAAAAAACGAGTGAGCAGAGGTCACCAGACCCCATCTCAAAGACACCTCCTCTAACCCCCACAGAAGAACTCAGAGGCTCTCCCAACCCTTCCAACAATATATCTACAACAAGTCCTTGGTCTGTCCAGAGGCTTCGTTCTGACGGGAAACGTCAAAACACCTTCCCTGGAAGAAATACTGTATTAACAAAAGTATTCACTCACCTGCCTTGACTCACATATAGCTTTAGTGACATCCCATCCTAATCAATATGATGTGGATCCATCCTTTGAAGCTAGAACAGCTTCAACTTGTCAAGTTCATCCACACCAGACTCTTCCATCCATGTCTTCATGGACCTTGCTTTGTGCACTGGTTTCATGTTCCAACAAACCTCCACCAATTTACTCTTGGATCAATGCAGTCAGACCAGTACCGTTCTCCTGGAAAACCCCCCAAACCCAGACTCTTCCATCAGATCACCAGATGGAGAAGTGTGATTCTTCCCCAGAGACGTTCCTCCACTGCTCTAGAGTCCACTGGTGGCGCTTTACTCCACTGCATCTGACTCTTTCCATTGTTCTTGGTGATTCTGGCTTGATGCAGCTGCGTCACCATGGAAACCCATTCATGAAGCTCTCTGCTCTGTTGTTGAGCTGATCTGAAGGACACATGAGGTTTGGAGGTCTGTAGTGATTGACTCGGCAGAAATTCTTCATCATCCTCTGACCCCTCTCCATCAGTTTAGTGTCCTACACTTCATGGCTGAGTTGCTGTCGTTCCCAAACACTTCCACTTCTGATATCCAGGACAGTTGACTGTGAAATATTTAGGAGGTAAACTTCACCACTGGAATTTTTCTCAGTGGTCATCCTATCACAGTAACACCTGGAATTCACTGAGCTCCTGAGAGAGACCCATTCTTTCACAGATGTTTCTAGAAACAGTCTGCATGTCTAGGTGCTTAATTTAATACACCTGTGGGGCGAAAATCCCATTTCATTTTGGGGGGGGACAATAAACAGCAACATTTCCGAGAGTAATTCCTGGGGGGGGGACATGAAAAAAATGCTCTCTCCCTCCTCTCTCTCCTGCTTCTTGGAACTTGCCTTGCAGGGTTGAGTCCACAGCCTGTTGAATGTTAGAAAAAGTTAATAATGTAGTTGTAGCTTGTTGTGTATCAGCATTTTTTACCTGTATACAGTTTTCAATGTTCAAACTGAAAAATAAACAATGGTATTAGGTGGTATTATTATATTGTAGTGTTGTATTTTTGACAAAAAATACAACAACATATTACAACTACGCCATAAATATGGCAACTTAAAAATGCAAAAATAAATACAATTAAAAATCCCTTCTACATTTAATGATCAATTGTAATGTATATTGTAAATGTAAACATTTTGCATTTTGCTTCTGCATCAAACTAAAGTACAGTGTCAGTGTCAATCACACTTAAACATTTCCACCTTACAGAAGTTCAACACCACTTTTCTAAACAAAAGAACCAAATGTGCTTCTTCTGGTGCTGCAGGATCCAACAAACTCCTGGCAGAGCATGTTAATGTTCAGCTTGATCGTTTGCTCGCTGACACACGGAGCTGCCGGTAGCCCCGCCCGTTAGAAACAGCATGTGGACTAAACCACTTTGAGAAATAGGGGGGTCACAATGTTTCAACAATTAAAAAAAAAAAGGTTTTTACATTTATAATTTGCAGCACTTGTATTGTACTTTTATTGAACATGACTATATTATTGTGTGCATGCCAATGCATTGGCAGCACATATTGTTATGCAGTAAAATGGCCCTCTGCTTCCCAGGGGCATCTTGGGTTACACCGCCCTCGCTATGGAAGAAAAAACAAAAAACGACTGAGAAAACGACAAAAAACGCGTTCGAGAAGGCGTATATTAGTATCCAGGATGGGTTTCCCTTTTTATGTGCATGCCAATGCATTGGCAGCACACATTGTCATGCATTTTACTGCATAACAATATGTGCTGCCAATGCTATGGCATGCACATAACTAGAAAATTCCTCAAGAAATTTTGAGATGTGCATGCCCGCTTGCAGCACATTTATTGTCGCTTGACAATAGAAGACATAGAGATGCATTGAAGAATTTAAATTAAAGAATTTATGATGTCTTTAGTGAAAAAGCAGACATTCTGTTGAAAAAAAAAAGACTGGCATGGAGAGAAGAGGACTTCTGTGAGTTGAGTGAGCTTCAAGAAAAAAAGAAGAGGAAAGTGCATTAACAAAAAACTGAATAAAGGTTTTGCAAATCAGAAATAGTGTTTGGTCTATTCTTTACCCTAACCCTTTCACAAATAGCCTGTGTGAATCTGTATCCAACTATTCAGACAACTTTATTTATCCCCGAGGGGCAATTGAGGTCCAACTGAGCAGCATTGTGTTGACATAGGTATTAACAATACAAATGAGATTGACAGAACTAAAATAGAAATAAATATAGTATATACAGTAATTACACAATTTGAAATGTTAAATTATATAAAGTGACTGGAGTGAATGAGATAGAGATAAAGTGCAGGCAGTGTAAACAGTGTAAGGCAGTATGGATGGTTAAGACAGTATTAAACAATATATGAACAGTATATAAACAGTATATAAAACAGTATAAAGGTGTAAAACAGTGCAACAGTTTGAACAGGTATTGAGTAGTCCGGGGGGCGAGGTGGGGGGGGGGGGGCGGGGGGGGATGTGGGGGATGTGGGTGTGAGGGAGAATTAACATTTGGAGTTGAAGAGCAGAGTGGCTTTGGGGACCAAGGTGGCTCTCCTCCTCTCAGTCCTGCAGGCAATGCAGCGGAGGCGTTGCCTGGAGGGGAGCCATTGAAATGAGGTGTGGAGAATGTGAGAGGGGTCGTTAATTATCTTGCCTGCCTGTCTGAGGGCCTGTTGGCTGTAGACGTGTGAAAGAGTTCTGACAGGCAGGCCGATGACTTTTGAGCACACTGATGCGGTGTGCTGCAGTCTGTTTCTGTGCTGTAGGCTGAGGGAGTGGAACCAGCAGGTTATGGAGGATGTCATTGTGGTGTATCGCTGCACACTAGTAAATAGTTTAAGTAGGCAACTGGAAGAACACGAATGCAGAGATGTATAAAACACTAACTGATTTTTTATTCAGTAGATCACCACTGTACATTTGCTCTACTCGGCAGGTGTAAGTAAGAGAGAGTGTGCCTGACGGCGCAGTACCTTTTGTACCTCGGCTAACAGCCAATGAGAACTAACCATTTACCAGTACCAAAAATAAGAGTCTACAAAATCATATTCCTGTGTGTTGGAACACCACAGCTCCTCCCCTGTAAATCATAACCTCTTTCTTTTCAATACCTAAATTCTTTTATATCCTTAACAAGGTACCTTTGTTCTTGAACTCATAACCTACATGAAATCATACATCACATATGCAGTACATCAGATTTCTTTTCCATTTTTTTTTTCACATTTTTTTTTTTTTTTTTTTTCGAACTCAAGTCATTAGTTATAAGTTCAGCCTATCCGGAGGATGCCGGTTTCTCACAGGACGTGTACGGTGTTCCACCACTGGCACTGGTGACCGCACTGTGGGGTGCTCCTCCACAGCCACTGGCACAGGCCGATCTGTGTCAGCCTCTGCATCCCAGTCTTCAAAGTCCAAAACTGCACAAGAATCCTCTTGTGTCAACTGAGCAGGGTTTGCCTTAGTACTCAACATTTGGTTAACATGTCTTTTCACACATTTTCCATTTACTTCAACATTGTAAGTCACAGGACCCAACACTTCACGTATGACACCATTCAACCATTTCTCCCCTCCCCTGTAATTCTTTACCAGAACCTGCTGTCCACAGTAAAAAACCTAACACGAGGAAATCTTGGTTCTGTCTCAGTTTGCATTCTTTGGAAAAACTCAGGTTTAATTAGAGATAACCTGGTTCGCACCTGTCTCCTTAGAAACAGCTCAGACGGCGTCTTGCCTGTGGTTGTGTGGGGCGTGTTTCTGTACCCAAACACAAAATTAGCTACACAATGTTCCAATGTCATACCACCTATTGCTCTGTTCTTTGCAAGTGATTTCTTAAGATTCTGTACTAGTCTCTCAGCTAAACCATTACTTGCAGGGTGATATGCAGGTGAAGTAATGTGTTTCACACCATTCTTAACAAGAAAAGACTCAAATACTTGAGACACAAACTGAGGTCCGTTGTCTGTAATCACCTCCTTTGGCAACCCATAAGCAGAAAACAAGGATCTGAGTGCTTCAATTGTTGTTGCTGATGTAGTAGTGTGCATGGGAATTATCTCAGGCCATCTAGCATAAGCATCCATCACTACTGAAAACATCTGCTTGTGGTCCTCAGCAAAGTCAAGGTGTATTCTCTCCCAAGGAGAAGAAGAGACCATTTCCACGTATGTACACGTGTAGTTGCAGGCATGCTACGTTGCTGCTGGCAAATACTTGCATTGACTCACTACGTGTTCAATACACTCATCTAATGTAGGCCACCAGAAGAGACTTCTGGCAAGGGATTTCATTTTAACTATCCCCCAGTGATGCTCATGAAGTTCAGTCAGTAGTCTGTCCTTCAGTTTTTCTGGAACTACCACACGTAAACCCCACAATAGACAATCATCTTCAACAGTAAGCTCGTATTTTTCTCTGAAAATAGGGCTTCAGTGTTCCTCCTGTAACATGCTTAGGCCATCCTGTTAACACCAGTTGCTTAACTATCTTCAGCACAGGGTCTTTATCAGTTTCTTTAGCTATCTCTCTAGCTGTGACAGGCAAATCTTCAAGATATGCAACTCTGTACACTGGATTAGACACAACATTTGTACTAGGCTTCAGAGGTAACCTCGACAACGCATCAGCATTGCTGTGCTGCTCTGACCTCTTGTATTGGATTTCATAGGTGTATGCGGCTAAGATTAGAGCCCACCTTTGCATCCTTGCTGCGGCTAGAGTAGGAACTCCAGTTTTTGGTCCTAAGATTTTTAACAATGGCTTATGATCCGTTAATAACAGAAATTCCTGCCATAAAGGTATTCATGGAACTTTCATAACGCCAAAAACCAAACCCAGAGCCTCCTCTCTATCTGTGAATAATTCTGTTCAGTTTTTGTCCAGCATTCTTGATGCGAAGGCGATCGGTTCTCTCGCTTCCATCTTTCATTTGGTGACTGATTACAGCACCAACTCCATATGGAGAAGCATCGCATGCTAAAACAAGTGGTAACTCAGGGTCATAATGTACTAGCAACTTGTCTGATTGAAGAGATTGCTTTGCATTATCAAACGCTCTTTGGCATTTCTCTGACCACTGCCATTCAACATCTTTGTGCAGTAGCGCTGTCATGGGCTGAATCAAGGTAGACAGATTAGGGATGAACTTCCCATAGTAGTTCAGCAGTGCTAAAAACGACCTGAGCTCAGTCACATTTTTCGGAACTGCAGCTTTCTGGATTGCATCTGTCTTTTCTTTCATTGGGTGAATGCCCATTGCATCAATAACATGTCCTAGGTATGACACGCTGCTCTTCATGAATTCACACTTATCTTGTTTTACTCTGAGATTGTAAGATTCTAGTCTCCTAAGAACCTCTTCCAAGTTAGCTAGATGACTGTCTGTATCCTTTCCAGTAACCAGTATGTCATCTAAATAACAGATAACACCATCCATGCCCTGAAGTACTTGATCCATGATTTTTCTGGAAAATCGCAGGTGCGCTGGCAACACCATATGGCAACCTGTTGTAATGGTACAACCCCTTGTGCGTATTGACAGTGAGGTAACATCTTGAGTTTTCCTCTAACTGCACTTGCTGATAAGCTTGCGATAAGTAAAGTTTTGTAAATTGCTGACATCCAGCTATTTTAGCAAATAAATCTTGAGTTCTGGGTAGTGGGTACTGTTCCACATGCAACCAAGGATTAATTGTTACCTTGTAGTCTCCACATATACGTACACTGTTATCCTTTTTTGGTACACAGACTATGGGAGCTGCCCAATCACTGTAGTTGGTAGGTGAAATTACCCCTTCAGCTTTCTAATTTTGCCACTCTTTCTCCACAGCTTCTCGAAGTGCATAAGGCACATTTCTTGGCTTACAGAATTTAGGCACAGCTTTCTCAGTTACTTGTAACTTGGGCTTCAATGCCCTTCAGCTTGCCTAAACCAGGTTTGAATAAGCTGTATATCTGGCACACACCTGTCCACTGTTTCAGGAGCTACTCGGTTGACTTTTGACCAGTCTAGTTGTAGCTGGCTAATCCAGTCTCGCCCCATTAAGGCTGGACTTTTCCTTTCACCACAAGCAATTCTAGCTTTTTAGTGACGTCCTTACATTTAACCTTAGCTGTGAATTTTCCCATCAATTTCAGTGATTCTTGACTGTACGTTTTAAGAACACAATTGGCTGGGCTCAGCTTCACTGACTTGAACCTGCGTTGATACAGATTTTCAGATATTACTGACACGGCTGCGCCTGTGTCAACCTCCATTTTCACTCTGGCACCATTAATACTCACAAACACATTATATGGTTTTACAATGTCACCTGTACTTGTGTCCATTGCAAACAAATCAACACCCCCACCATCAAAAGCCGGATCAAAGTCGATGCTTGGCTCCTCCACAAAACAGCTGGGTGGCACACAGTGATCCACTGCGTCGTCGCGGAGCTGCGGCTTGGCAGAGAAACCACCTGTCTGTAGATGATGGTCACTGCTGCGCTGCTGGGGAGCGTTGGAAACACGGTCTCTCTCGCGCTGGGGAGTGTTGCAAACGCGCGTTGCAACCGGGGCTCACCTGCTGCTTGTGAGCGCAGACACCGTGGCATACCTCGCGCTTGAGAGCGTTGCACTGTGCCTGGTTCTCCAACGCGGGGCTCGGCACGTCCCGTGCCCGAGAGCGTTGCACTGTCCCTTAATCGCTGAACGTGCGGTCCCTTTTCTTCCTGGCTTGCGCGTGAGCGGCATGCCTTCGCGATGTGCCCCTTTTGTTGCACTCATGGCACTCCAAATCCTTAAATTTGCATTGATCTGGTCGGTGCCCTTGTCCACCGCAACGATAGCACTGCTTCCCGCTAGCTGCAGGCTTTCCAGGAGCCTCTTTATGCATTGTCTTTGCCTTCTTATCGACAACATTTGCCTTGTAGGTTTTCTGTGAAAACTGCTGTATACTGTCCTTTGTGACTTCAAATGCGAGTGCCCTTTCGACTGCAATCGCCAAAGTTAATTCTTTATCTTTGTTGTGAGCTGTGCTTAGTAAGCGGTCTCTCAATTCAGTGCTTTTACACCACACACGAAATCTATCACGCAATGCTTCCTCTAAGAATGCTCCAAACTTGCACGTGGAAGCTAACTTTCTTAGGCTAGCAACGTACTCGCTTATTGTTTCGTTTTCCTTTTGGTTTCTAACGTGGAATTTGCATCTTTCTGCGATGAAATTGGTTTCGGGAACGTAGTGTTTCTCCAACAGTCCCACCAACTCCTGATAGGTTTTCTCAGATGGCTTTACTGGAGCGCACAAATCCATTAGCAAGCTATGCGCCCTTTTCCCGACTACCGTAAGAAAAACAGCCTTGGTCTTTTCTTGCGTCGTGTCTAGTTCATTTGCTGCAAAGTACTGCTCCAGCCTCTGACGATAACTATCAAAACTTTCCTCACTTTCCTCGAAGTGGAAATCTGCTGGCTTACCGAATGCCATTTTCGTTTCGACGGTCCTTTCACTCGACGAAGGTCTCCGTTGCTCTACCAGTGCTTTTTCCTCTGCCTCGCTGTCGCTGCTGGACATGCTAAAGTGTCTTCCAACTTAAACATCCCATCCTCGTCGCCAAACTGTGGTGTATCGCTGCACACTAGTAAATAGTTTAAGTAGGCAACTGGAAGAACACGAATGCAGAGATGTATAAAACACTAACTGATTTTTTATTCAGTAGATCACCACTGTACATTTGCTCTACTCGGCAGGTGTAAGTAAGAGAGAGTGTGCCTGACGGCGCAGTACCTTTTGTACCTCGGCTAACAGCCAATGAGAACTAACCATTTACCAGTACCAAAAATAAGAGTCTACAAAATCACATTCCTGTGTGTTGGAACACCACAGTCATGATGCTTTCAATGAAGGCATAGTAAAAAGTCATCATGATGTGTGTGCTGACCCCAAAGGAGTTGAGTTTCCGGAGGAGGTACAGCCGTTGGTGACACCTTCTGAGAATGTCCTCTGTGTTGTTAGAGAATTTCAGGAGGTTGTCGAAGATGGTGCCCAGGTATCTGTATTCCTCCACTACCTCCACTGGCTGGCTTCCTGTGGATGGTGGTGGTGACTGCAGCAGCCAGATCCCTCTGTCTACTGGAGAAGGTCACCACCATCTCCTTGGTTTTGCTGACGTTCAGTTCCAGTTTGGAGCTGTCACACCACTCTACAAACTCCTGGAGAACAGGTCCGTGGTGTTGTGAGGGGCCTGTCAGCAGTGACAGGAGAACTGTGTCGTCAGCATATTTCACCAGGTGAGAGTTGGGCTGTGTGGATCTGCAGTCATCGGTGTAGAGCAGACCTGGGCAAAACACGGCCCGCGGGCCACATCCGGCCCTTTGTGCGTCTCTGTCCGGCCCACATGAGGCCAATCATAAATTACATTTGATTACAACTTAATAAAAAAAAAAATCTATGTCGTGCGTGCAATACAACTGTGGTGCTTTTATTTTGAAAGGCGTAGTACTTCTGTGTAGCGTACGTGCATGAAGGTAAACAGCGCTAAGTGATGCTGCCGTTAAAATGTATGCTGACGCTAAGAAAAGAAAAGTTGACAAGGAATAACGTGCTTTCAACAAGACATGGACCGCTAAGTATTTCTTTACAGAAATTAAAAGGTGAAGCCGTGATTTGTGCTACACAGATCGCTGTTTAAAGATTATAATTTGAATCCGCAATACACGACCAAGCATGAGGTAAAATACAGAAATCTGTCTGATAAAGAGCGCGCAATAGAGGCTGATGCATTGCAAGCAAAACTGCAAACCCAACAAGGAATTGGTAAAATGAGGTGGAAAACATTAAAACATTATTCCTTTTATTGTTGTGTTTCTATAGATAATGTTGTAATTCACAGTTTGAGGAATTTAACAAGTTAAGAATAAATTGGACTTATTAATGATTATTTTTGTTTTTTTACTCGACCTATACGCCACAATTTCACAGAGCCTAATATAAATATCTACAGAATAATTGTATTCTTCTAATTACCAGTACCAGCTATTTAGAATATATAATTTAATGCATTTTACAATGGAAGAAAGTTGAGCAGGATTAAGTTCAAGTTATCGTTGATGTGGCCCTCTGACACAACTCAGGTTTTTCATGTGGCCCCTTGTAAAAATTAATTGCCCACCCCTGGTGTAGAGGATGAAGAGCAGGGGGGAGAGCACACAGCCCTGGGGGGAGCCAGTGGATGTGGAGCGGAGGTCAGAGAGGAGGTTGTTAACCCTGACTTTCTGAGTCCTGTTGGTCAGAAAGTCCAGTATCCACAGGATTAGCTGGTCATCCAGGTGGAAGCGGGAGGAAAGTTTAGTGGCCAGGATGTGGGGCTGCAGGGTGTTGAAAGCTGATGAGAAGTCAGCAAACAGTAGTCTGGCGGAGGAGTCGGGGAGCTCCAGGTGCTTGTGGATGGAGTCCATAATGAAGATTTAGCATCATTGACTCCTCTGCGTGCGCGATAGGCAAACTGGAGTGGGTCCATCAGGGGGTCCGTTGCTCTGATGATGTGCTGTTTTATGATCTTCTCCATGGCCTTCATCACCAGGGAGGTAAGGGCCACAGGACGAAGATCATTCAGGGACTTGGGGTTGCTTTTTTTGGGGATGGGGATGACTGTGGAGTGTTTCCACAGCTGGGGGACGGTGTGACTGTCCATGGAGTGTTGAAATAGTGACCGAAACACACTTCCTAGTTGCCCTGCACAGTGTCTCAGTACTCTGCTGCTGATGTTGTCGGGGCCGGGTGAGCTCCTCTCCTTGGTCCTCCTGAGGGCTCTCACCACGTCCTCAGTCCTGAAGGTGAGCGCAGGGCTGCCGGGTTTTAGTGAGGTTCTGATCTCCTCGAGCTGGATGGAATGGTCTGACTCAAACCTGGTGTAGAAAGCGTTGAGGTCATCGGGTAGAGAGGAGGTGTTGCTGCTCTCCACCTGGATGGTTCTGGGGGTGGTAACCGCAGTATTTGCAGATGCCATGGTTTTGAGGCCCTGCTGGGCTGAGCGAAGGTCCCCTGTGGTGAATTTTTTTTCCACAGTGTTTTTGTACTCCAGCTTGGCAGTTTTAATGGCTCTCTTGACATCCCTGTTGACCTCTTTTTTTCTAGTGCAGAGCCGGTGAAGAAAATTCTCTTTTTTTTGTTAATAATTTCCTTGAGGTCCTTGGTGATCCAGGGTTTGTTGTTGGGGTAGATGGTGATTGTTTTTGAGGGAATGATGGTGTCCACACAGAAGGAGATGTAGGATGTCACCGTGTCGACTTGTTCATTGATGTCATCAGAGGGAGAAAGGAGGCTGTCCCAGTCTGTGGCATCGAAGCATCCTTAGAGAGTGAGGACACTTTCCGTTGTCCACTGCCTGATGTTTTTCGTGACCTTCTTAATCCTCTTGATGACTGGAGTGTAGGCAGGAGCCAGCAGGATGGTGTGGTGGTCTGCTGAGCCGAGAGGGGGGAGGGGCAGGGCTTTAAATGCATCTGGTACAGAACCATAGCATTTGTCCAGAGTCTTCCCCTGTCGAGTGCTGCATGTGATGTACTGTTGAAAACCTTTAAGGGACTTGTCGGGGGAGCAGTGGTTAAAATCTCCCAGGATGAACTTGGGAGAGTCCGGTGATAACAGTTCCAGTTTGTGCAGCGTGCTGGTGAAGTGGTCTGTGGCTTTAGCTGCGTTAGCCCTGGGGTGGATGTACACCAGGATGATGAAGAGCTGAGGGAATTCTCTGAGGAATAGGGATGCAGGGACACAGCAAGAAGCTCAATG
Organism: Hirundichthys speculiger; assembly: GCA_018398805.1. NCBI lineage: Eukaryota > Metazoa > Chordata > Actinopteri > Beloniformes > Exocoetidae > Hirundichthys > Hirundichthys speculiger. The sequence continues at coordinate 420,485 of JAGFBZ010000108.1, forward strand.
TCTGTAGTACACAGCTTCTCTCTCACAGTGACTGTAGAGCACCAGCTATTGTTTACATACAGACACACGCCGCCGCCATGTTGCTTCCCGGTGCGTTCACTGTCTCTGTCCAGACGCAGGGGTGGTGAAAAGCCATCGATGTGCAGCATGTTGTCGTCATCGTCGTTGTTCAGCCACGATTCCGTGAATGCCAGAACGGAGGCAGTTCTGTATTCATGCAGATGGTTGACACAGGCTTGCAGCTCGTCTAGCTTGTTGCGGAGAGACCGCACGTTAGCCAGAATGATGGACGGGAGCGCTCGTTGTTTGTGTGTCTACCGCTTGAGTCTGGCTCTCACACCGCCCTTCTTTAACCCCCTCCTGGTTACCTTGGTGTTTCTGGGTTTTTGGTTTGGGTTGTGCTGGTTCATGGAATATCCACGGAGTATTTCCTCGGGAAAGTAGTCCGTAGGAGCGGAACGGAAAAACCGGAGTCCGGGCTGCGGCCGCAGCTGGATGAGGGAGTCTCTATTGTAGTGGAGCCGTGGGACCATGTCGGAGTGTCGGAAACATTGAATAGTCCGAAAATCCCGGAGAAAAACGTAAGACGAACAAGAAAGAGAAAAAAGTGCAAAAAGGAGAACAAAAAGACGAAAAAGAGCATTAAAATCGGAAAAAAGAAAACGCAAACTGCTCAGCTGACTGACCGGTCGACCGCACGAGCAGCGACCCGGAAGCAACTATGACAGAAAATTTTAAAAAAGAACTTCATTTTGGCATTGGGTGTCTATGTCTGTGTGTGTGTGTCTGGGAGAGAAATCAATAGACAGATTGTATGAAGAAAGACAGACAGAGACAGAGATTTACAGTGATTGACAGTTACACACAGAGCTCTGCTGTGTTTCCATGGTAACGACACGAGCTGCAGCCTGTCAGGTACTTTGATACAGAGACACAGACAGAGAAAGCCTGTTTGACTCAGCATTTTTAGGTCCCGAACAAATCGTCATAATTCAAAAACTAAACATGTTTTTGACATCATTCTTTTACCGTGAGCACCACAAGGCTTTCAGCAAGACAGTGATGTAACTTTTATGTGGTAAATGTCTACCATTTTTGAATTAGAGCATTTTAAAAAAATAAAAATTTAAGATCTGAGAGCAGGTCCTTTAGACCTTTTTATAATGGAAGTCAATGGAGATGAAAACAGGCATCAGCCACCAATTAAGTGTATTTGACAGAAAATTAAAGGTCACACAGTAACCAAAGTAACACCAGATGAAAATAGACAAAAATACCTACGTTTTGACATATAATTTATGTAGGTTGAGCGAAAGATGGAGACATAACAGATGATTGTAACAGAAAGTTTGATTTTATGAAAAGCCAGAGTGGAGTGATGACATCACTAGAGTGGGAGAGATGCAGAGACATTTCTGAAAAATCATAAAACGTAAATCGCGATTTCTCAAAAACTATAAATCACAGCGACACGTGGTTGGTGAATGATGAATGGTGTCTCTGCGATAAAATATGGCTGAGCTATAGAGCTCCAAAGAGGGCTGGATTTTGAGCTGATTTGAGCAGATTTGCTTGGAATCCGTCAAAATCCCATTCATTCCTATGGGATGATTTTCACCGTTTTTGGCGTCTAGCGTCGCCACGGTAACACTTTTGACGGAGAAAAGTAATAGCACACATCGCACGGTCAAGACCTACGTTTTGATATATGCATGTGTGCACCTTACGGTTATGCCCCTATTAACGGACGAAAAATGATGCGGAATAATAAGAAAAAAAGGGAAACCCATCCTGGATACTAATATACGCCTTCTTGAACGCGTTTTTTGTTGTTTTCTCAGTCGTTTTTTTTTTTTTTTTTGGGATTTTTTTTCTTCCATAGCGAGGGCGGTGTAACCCAAGATGCCCCTGCTTTGCAGAGGCTTCGCAGAGGGCCATTTTACTGCATAACAATATGTGCTGCCAATGCATTGGCATGCACATAATAAAGAGAAACAGGAACACAATAGGTGTGAATGCCTTAATGCATTCACACCAATAAAGAGAAACAGGAAAACAATAGGTGTGAATGCCTTAATGCATTCACACCAATAAAGAGAAACAGGAAAACAATAGGTGTGAATGCCCAATGCATTCACACCAATAAAGAGAAACAGGAAAACAATAGGTGTGAATGCCCAATGCATTCACACCAACGAGAATAAATACGCCGAATAGTAATAGGAGTGGCTTCAATGCTTGCATTGGCCACGCCTAATAAATAATCGGTCGAATAGTAATAGGAGTGGCTTCGCATTGGCCACCCCTAATAATAGAAGAATATAAATCACAGATAAATAAACGTATGACTCTGGGCATGTACCTCTGCACAAATAACTAAACAAAGATATCTATAGGCAGTACTCGAGTTGAGGGGGGATGAGGGGGGATGGCATCCCCCCTGAAATAAAAACGATCAAAATCATCCCCCCTGTAAAACTGCCATCCCCCTTTCCATCCCTCCCCTTTTTACAGTAAATGTTGGGAATATAACTTATAATTATTTCATCATTAGAAAGTAGTACGCATGTTGAGTAAAAGAAATAATAAAATCTCAGGGCACAGGGGCACGCAAACATGCAATGACGCAACATGATTGTTATTTTCAATTGGTTAATTGATGCCTGAGGGAGCGGCACGAGCTGCTGCGCAGAGCGACATCTTGAGGAGTAACTGCACTGCAATGAAGAGCATGGGAAAACGAGCGGCTGGACAACAAGATGTCAGGGAGTTTTTTAAAAAGACTAAAATTACAGGTGAGCTATAAATCAAGAATCTCAATCATTACTTTTTATTAATCTATACAAAAGTGGCCAGACTCGCCACAGGCTGCACAATAACAACACAGCTAGTTTTCTTGCTGTGTAGCCTGCAAACTAGCTGAGATGAACTCATGTTAACATTCATCTCACTTGTTAACTAGCTTGATGAAACACAGGACTTGTCATTCAGTCACATTAGATTCTGGTTTATGAGCGTGGCAAACGTAAAACAGATATTTACTGTTAGCGTTAGACGAGAGTTTGTCTCAAATATTTGACCAGAATTAATGATGAAATATTCTTCACACGGCTATATTATTTTCATCAATAGGACCCGTCAGGCAACAAAAATAAGTGAAGATGTTAGCTAAAATTCAGATGCTCAAGGCAGGTGACATTAAAGAGTTTTCCCCCCTCCTGGGGCCTGTTGCTGTGGCCTGTAATTTAATATTACAGTGAATATGATAAATGTGATTTTTAACCTATACTGATTTTTAACCTATACTGTACTTTCTGTCTATTATCCAAGAGCAAGGTCATGTGCTTTTAGCATGACATGTCTGCACATTCTATCAAACCCTATAATGTTATTTTCTTCATATAGAGGAAAGCCATGGCCAGGAAGCAGGAGGATCAAGAGCAGAAGGTACAGGTTTGATTATTAAACCTTTAGGGTTTAGACCAGGGGTTATTTTAACTGGGGATTCCCTGTAATTGACTTTTTCCCCTTCACAGTAATTGAAAAATCTGAAGACTGTTAGTAAACTTTTAATATAATTAAATAATTGTTAATGTAGAAACTGATAACAAAATTTTCATGACTGTCAAAATGACCAATTGCAAAAAAAAGTCTAGTGCAACCTCTAGTTTACACACTTACCCTTTTCAATTCATATGTAGGCCTATTAGTATGTAGCTCATTATTTCAGTGGCTATAAGGCACATTAATCTATTAATCTTCAAAGTCACTGCTTAGCTAACAACCAGAAAGCAAGAACACGAAAAATTGTCGACAAAAAACATGATTACGACAGTCTTTGGAAACTGCTATGAGATACTGAGACTTGAAACTGAGAAACTAAAAACTGTGCACCAGACGGGAGAAAAGGAAAAGTATAGTAAAATGTTGAGAGAGTTTTTCTGTACTTCTGTGCTGTCTTTAATAACACAAAAAAGAGATAATTGTTATGATTGTGCACTCAAAATAAACTTGGCTTGACTTGATTTGAGAGGATTCAGAAGTCTTATTTACAGTGTTTTGTTTTGATAATGAATTTACACCCCTGCCACTTTTTTTTTTTAAGTGAAAAACATTGACCATCCCCCCTGAATTTTTTTTACAACTCGACTACTGTCTATAAGTATCACTTAACTGAGGTATCGTCTGTACCCTCAACCTACAAGTCGAAAAAAATAACGAAATAGTAAAATAAATTCAGGTATGAGGGCAACGACACGTAGTGTACTGGCAAATGAGATCGCTAACTCATCCATCTCTAAGCAATCATGTGGGATTACACACATCAGGATGTATACAAATGCAAATAAACACTGACAAAAAAAATTTTGATCATCCTGGGGTGTTTCTCAGTGGCGTTCTTTATTTAGCCTGGGGTATGAGCATTGTTTCGGATGTCCTAGTTGGTACTGTGATCTGTTTGCTAAAGTAAGGTTTGGACTATGCTTAAAAAGCCCAGTGACTTCATTTGTGGTAGTTTTTTCCTGTCCTTTGGGGACGGGATATGGGAGGGTAAGCGCTGCTATTTAAATGTTTTGTGTTTTATTTTTCTTGCATCTGTTAATTACTTTCTGACTTTGTAGCACTCATGTCTGATTCATTTAAACTCACTACTTGGAACGTCCAGGGGTTAGGCCATGTAATTAAAAGGAAGAAGATCTTGACATATTTGAAAAAACAAAAATCTGATATAGCATTACTTCAGGAAACTAGGCTATCAGATACAGAACATCTGAAACTTAAGAGGGACTGGGTAGGCAAAGTTTACTTCTCCTCCTGTTCTCAGAACAAGAAAGGCACAGCCATCCTTATAAATAAGAACCTTCCCTTCATCTTGGAACATGAAGAAAATGATTCAGAAGGGAGATTTATTTTGATTAAGGGCTCGATTCGTGAACAACATATAACTATTCTCAATATTTATGCTCCGAACAATGATTCACCCCAGTTTATGTCACAAATGATTCTGTTATTTAACCACCAGTGCTATGGCTTGGGCTTTTTACCTGGCAATTTTAATTGTATAATGAATGCTTATCTGGATAAATCCTCCTCTGCAAACATATCTAACCCAAGATCGTCTACCGTCCTCAAAAATTTATGCACAGATACTGGACTGATAGATATATTGTGACACTTAAACCCCAGTGTGAGAGATTACACATTTTATTCACATCCTCATAACTTTGTGGAGTGGGCTGTTCCGCTGTGATCTTGACACATATCAACTTGTGATCATCCTATATTTTAGACATTATGGCATATGCTGCGTATGAAAGCATCCCTGCTTCATGTTTTATTCTATAAATGCATTTGATTTTTTAACAATATTTTTATTGAGGTGTTTGCTTCAATTAGCCATCATTGTGGGAAATTTTGTTCTCAAATGTCCACTAGATGGCACTAATTACTTAGAATTTTATGTTTTAATTATTAAAGTGTGATATACTTAGATTTCCATCCATAATACAAGAAAGCCAGAAAAACAATACATTTTTTTCCACATTTGTTTATTTTTTTCTTAAAATAAAGTTAAGAGAGGCGGTGGTATGGTGTTAACGCTTTGGCCTCACATCTTAAAGCTGTCTGGGGCCTTACTTAGTGGAGTTTGTGCATTCTCTCTATGCTTGTGTCCAAGTTCACCAGATTCCTCGAACTCTTCACAAAAACACTCATGTTCAGTTGATTCATGATTTTAAATTGTCCAATTTCTGCCTTTATTTGTCTATGTTACAGAGGTCCAGGGAGCAGAACAGCTCCACAGCCAAGGAGGAGCCTCCGATGAGAAGAGTCCGTCGGAGTGCAGCTATCCCCCACTCCTCCACCTCTGCTCCACAGGCCGGACCGGTGGAGGTAAGTGCTCCATCTATATGTGAAAATATTAGTTTCTTCCCGCTCATACTCTGCTGTTGAGCAGTCAATCAATTTGATTGATCCCACACACGTGTATCTCACCGTACTGTATCAGTCTAAAGGGTGTAACTGAACCATTTTTGATCTTTTGACTTTTCTTGTCCTTTGTCTCTCAAGATTCCAACTGGAGCCCCCCCAGAGCCTGAAGTGGACTTGCAGCTTGACGGGTATGAGCCCTTCAGTCTTCCCTTATCTGTTTATAATGAGATAACAGATATAGTGATGGACTGGCTGATGGACTCTGAGGTTGACCAACCTCACACACACACACACACACAACCACAGATACACACACACACACACACCCACACACACACATACACCCACACACCCACCCACAGACACACTCACACACACACAGACACACTCACACACACACAGAGAACATGAACTCTGTCTCTTTCTTTTCCAGCTTTATTCTTTCCTCTTTTCACAAAAAAGAAAAAAAATACCCAAAAATCTTTTCATCTCATACCTTTTTAAAGTTTCAAATCTTTTGAACTTTACAGATAAGTTTTAACACTTTTGTGTTCTTCGTTTTCTTATTAAGCATTTAGTTTTTCACTCTTTACGTTGATATCTTCTTAGATATTTGTTCAGTTTGTCACTTTTCTTTTTCAGACAGGTTTTAGTCTTTTATAACTGTTTAGATTGATGTTAAGATTAAGGTCTTTCTTTACCTTTATGCTTTTATCATCTTTTCTTTTTCTTCTCACAAAAAAACAATGTGGTATATGTGGTATAGTGGTATAGTTCTTTTTCAGATTTTTCAGACCTCCTTTCATCTTTATAAATACGTTTTTACACTTTTGTGTTCTCATTTTCTGGATAGACATTTCGTTTTTTTCACTCTTTAGGTTGATATTTTGTTAGATGTTAAATATGTCACTCTTCTCTTTAAGATCAGTTTTAGTCTCTGTTGTTCTTCTCTGCTTTTATTCTTTCAATCTCATAATTTTCTTACAAGAAAAAAAACAAAACACAAAAAAATCTCTTTTTATTATTTCATTTTCTTTCCTTTTTCTTCTTACAAAAAGAAAAAAACAAAAAAAACATTATTTAGTGTATCATATTTTATAATCTTTTGTAAGTTTCCAATCTTCATCTTCCTCTTCTGTTTACAGTCACATTTTTACATTTTTGTGTTCCTCATTTCACTTTTCACGCCTTAGTTTGTAGATGACTTAAATACATTTTAATATATGAATATATTATTAATATATTTTCTATAAATTTGTGTTAAGTTGGTCACTCTAATGAGTCTCACACTGACACTTGGAGCTGTTATTATTAATATTAAATTTTTTTACAGGTGCTTTTATTTCTTTAATATATGTATGTATTATATATATTATAATATATCTTAATATATTTATTAATTTACTTATATATTAGTTTTTATTAAATGTATTTATTGTTTATATATACATAGATAGATAGATAGATAGATAGATAGATAGATAGATAGATAGATAGATAGATAGATTAAATGAATTACATGCATTAACCTTATGTGTAAATGACCCCAATTCATTGTGGTTAAAAGAGTTAAAAGAGTTTTATTTTGAAATGTATTTATGTTCTTACGTTGCCATTTCCGGTGAAAAAGGGAAGTTTTATTTTGAAGGGTCACAGAATGCACATAGCCACAGAAGGTAAAAAACGTGAACAGTAGACAGTACGAAGTACGGGGAGAGTGATAAAAAAGTTATAAACGAACGGGAGAGTAAAGTGTTGGAAGGAGTTTAGCTCCAGTCGAGAGTGGCAACAAGCTCTTACGTTGGTCTATGCACTGCATCCTTCATTAAAAGAAAGTTGACCATCAGTCATGGCTTACACTTATTTCGACTGGTACGCTACATTATGTTTGCAGCAGGTTTTCTATCTTGCAGGTGTCTGGTTTTGATTTGGAGGAGCTGGTAACTGACCAGGACAACTGGTTCAAAGGTTGAACCAACCACAAAGGTGACAGCTCAGGTAACTGACAGGTGTGCACTGTTATTATTAAAACATTTCATTTTTGATCTTTTTTAATGTATACAGACCCTAACACATAACCCTAACCCTTCTACTCTGTGTCCTCCAGGTCTGGGGGGTGGGTGTGGGGGGTGGGCAGCACCCTTTCCCCGTCCTTGTGCCGTACCCCTGGTGCTACTGGTGTGCTCTGGTTGCTCTGACTGGTGTCCTCCCTGGATTCTGGACTGGTCCACTTTCTGTCGGCTCTGAAGTGTGGTGAGCTCGTGGCCTTACCAGGTCCTGCAGCCGGTGGGGGGGCTGGCCAGGCCGGACGGTTCCTGTTGGGTCTGGGGGGGAAATCCAATGCGCTGGAGGAGGTCTGCTGCCTGACACTGGCCCAACACACCAGCACCAACTGTGGTCCAGCCTGCAGCAGTGGTTGTGATCACTGGTTGATGCTGAGCTTCATGTCTGGCTGCTGGGCAGCTTAGGCTGCAACATCAAATTGCATGTATATAAAGTGAAGATGGTTCTGCCGATCTGTGGCACTAACCATTAATTATACATGCAGACAGTTGTTAAAAAAATGAATGTATACGGATCATTTTCCAAAACTGTATGTTGGTCACAGAAGTTTTTAAGCTCCATGAATCTGAGCATGTGGTGATTCCACAGCAGGTCTCTGTTCAACAGGTAAGTCTGGAGCATTGATCTGAAACTGAGGCACCATGAAGCACTGGCCAGATACTTCAAGTTTGTAAGCATGGCCTCACATATCCTATTTATTATGCAGTCATAAACAAGCACCACAAATATTGTCAAATGTATACTTGCATGTATTCTTGCATATATATGCACAACATTTTTGATATACTTTCTTTTATTCAAAGATGAAAAGCAAACCAGGTTCAGAAGACTGCAGGAGGTCTTGTATAACTATGACTGAGGTGGACCTTCTCCCTGTCATGGAGCTGTTTTTGGGTGTTTTTATTTCTTTTCCCCCCACTTTCTGTTTTCTGTGCAGGCAGCAGGTGTGCAGCAGAGGGCGGGGCTAGCTTAGCAGCTCAGCAATGACAAAACCAGAGGAGATCCAGGAGCAAGAGGAAACAATGTAGGTATACACAGAAACACTGCATCTCTGTACGCCTGTCAGGTCTGTCTGTAGAGGAGCATAATTTAATCAGTAACTGATACATGTTTTTCTCCTTTTTCTAAAGGAATGAATGAAACAATCAGTCAACTTCACGGCTGAGGACGTCCACCTTTAAACTGCAGTGCCAGAGTTTCCAGTTTATGGATTCTTAACCTCCAACTTTTCTGCCCCAATTTGAGAGTCTCTAATGTTGCTTTGCTGATCTCTTTTTCTTCTATTTGCAGAATGTGCTGCACTGGTTGTCCAGAAACCTGAAAAGACTTCAGACCTGCTATACAAAGGCCTTCAGTCCCCTTGTGAGATAAAATGCTCCATTCACTCATTTTCTATCTCAGCGATCTTTCTGAGGTTTGACTACGTTCCTTGCTGGAATATCTTTGTTAGAAGCCTCCAATAAATGCTGCAAACATGACAGTTCCCACATGGGTGTATATCTGGATCAGATGAGTTTCTGGTGATTTGATGAATGTTCAGAGGTGGTGTAAGGATCCACCAGTAAGGAGGGATCCATGCTTCTTTCAACTTGTGTCTAGTATAATAGTTGTCCACAGAAACACAAATGTTTGCTGACTTGTCACCCAGTCCAGGGAGGAGTTTTATCTCATCAGCTCCGGCCTAAACACTTCAGATTATGTTGTAGTGACACTGAGATGTTGGTTTCTCGTTTTTCTGCATAAACTCCAGTCAAATGTGTCATCAACCAGATGATTGTTTGCAGGGGTTGAAGGGATCTCGTGGACCCACAGGGAAGCTGGCAGAACCTGGTCCAGCAGGACTGCCTGGTCTGACTGGACAGCCTGGACCACCTGGACCAGGTTTGTGACAGCAGAACATTTTACTGACTGCAGTTAAAGCAGGAGGGGACTGAGTTTAACAAATGCCTCATTGTTCTGCTTGTTCTTTGGAAGTTCACAGTGACCGTGTTTGAAACTTTTCTTGAATGCTTTTGTCTCAAGAGATATTTAGCTAAATGTTTCAAAAATATATATAATTAGCCCACTAACATAAAAAACACACTTTTGGATCAGGAGATAACAAAATAATAAATCTGGACAGAGAAAGGTAGAGGCAGCTAAGGGGGAGCGTTAAATGTCAGCTGAAGATTTTATTTTGTTCTCCTTCTAAGCCATTCTTATGATTTGACCCTCTAGTTTTGTTCCAGAGTAAAACAGACCAGTTTCCTGTTAAATATCTGCTTCCCTTAGTCAGCATAGTCCTGTAACATCTTTAAAGATTTGTTTCAGCCTGTTGTGTTGTTGTTGCTGTTGTTTCTGCAGCTTTCAACAAACCCCCCTTTTAACAACTCATTTAAAAAAGACTTTAGTTTGAAGGTCAACAGAAGGTTAGTCAACTTGGTGCTACCACGCTACGAGACTGTCCTGCTTTAAAAGGTGGTCTGTCTCAGTGAGACTCCAGGATCCAGCAGCCAACAGCAGCAGAGCTACAGAGAACTGGTTGCTACTGTAGCTTAGTGCTCCTCAACCTTTCTGGGGTCCTGGACCACCTGCATATTTATGATCGACTCTGAGGACCCCCCCCCCCCCCCCCCCCGTTATCTGTGTACGGGGAGGTTTTGACAGGAACAGCAGAAACTTTCTTTTAAATTGTATTATGGCATTTATTCACTCTTTGAGGCAAATATGAGCTGTCAGTTGTAATTTCCAGAACAAAAGAAATTTGTAAATTAGAATATTATAAACACACAGAGGCTGCTGAGGATCTGAATCAGTTGCTGTAAATCCCAACATGATAGATTTCATGTCTTCATGTCTTTTTGCTCTCTGTTCTCATTTTCTTTTCCAGTGGCTGAGAGTCTGCTTCATCTGGAACAAGCGGCCTTTTTTTTTTAAATATGAGCCATCTCTCCCTGTTGTCAAGTTAAAGTGCCGTCCTCTACTTCTTTTTTCCCCCTCTTCTTCTTTCTGTTACTGAGTTTATCGTCTTCTTGCAATTTCAAGCTAACTTGGATTTTGCAAGTTAATGATTTTCTTCCAACAGCTTCTTTCAAATATTTCACAATAAAAGCATTTTTTAAAGAAATGAATGGTGTATGGCCACTACACACTATGCTAGGGGGCTCATAATTCGAAAAGGATGTAGATTGTGTTAAGTTTGTATTAACACTGTCATGCAGTAACTTCTACAATGTAAATAAGTGTAAGATTTCTTATTAAAATACAGTGAATTACACTTGTGAAAGAGAAAAATAAGGTCCTGTTACTCTCTGTAGTTTAGGTAGATAAAGGTTTTGGTCACATTTGAGGAATATAATCTTTTTCTATAAATTTCAGAGGATCTTTTTAAAAAATATATATATTTCATTATCATGGACCCCTTGCAATTACACCACGGACCACTAGGGGTCCATGGACCCCCGGTTGAGAATCACTGCAGTAGGTGACCTGCTGGGAGCTTCTTTTGTTCAACTGCAGAGAGATCAAGTCTTTCTAGCTGATGGGAAGTCCACTTTGCTTAACATTTCACGTAAGAAAAAATGTAATAAAAAGACAGTTATGAATGTATTAAAACAATTGTAGAACCCTGAAGAGTATTTAACTGTTCTTTCACAAAACAGGAGTCAGTTTGTATTTATCCACTGTGTTATGGCAAAATTACGAAATCAATGAAACTGACTCCAGTCAAATATAAGAATCTTTATTGCAATGAGAACAGTCCAAACATATGCATGTACATTTTCTGAAATAAATAAAGTATACATTACCATAACCAGAGACCATTTAAAACATCTTAACTTCTTTTATGGACTTTTATTATTTTTGACCTGGTCTATGACTAATGAACTGTGCATGACCTGTTTATTGACTGGACTCTAAACCAGACCACTGACCCCCATGAGTCAGCATTTTCTTCAAGAAGACACACAAACTCATAAACATTCTAAGAACACTACCCAAGTAGCTTTGTTTATCCCTGTTTTAATATCTAAGAGAACAAGGCAGGTAAATCTTCAGAGATGCAGAGAGCTGCATTCTCAAGAATTTTAACTAATGTAAACTTACAGCCAGGCCCCATGAATGAGAGGAATAATGATACTTTTAAAATTCTCAAGTCAGCCTCATTAAATGTTTGATCTTTAGCAGGGAAAACATTTTTAATCAATGATCTTATCACTGAAAACAGCCATGATTTTATGTTTTTAACTGAGACTTGGTTGGATGAAAACAGTAATGCTGTATTTTTAGAAGCGGCCCCTCCGAACTTCAGTTTTATCAGCGAGGCTAGACTCAACAGGAGGGGAGTAGGAGTGGCTGTTTTACTCTTATCTCTTGAAACTTTCTCCTCATTTGAATATGTGGCTTTACAGCTGATGGCTATCATGTTTCTAAATATTTACTGGCCGCCCAAATACTGTGCAGACTTTAATGATGATTTTAGTCAACTGCTGTCTATGATCTGTGTTGAATTTGACCGTATTAATATTGTTGGTGATTTTTATATCCATGTTGACAACCATCAGGACAACGGGACTAAAGACCTGAGCAACATGCTGGACAATTTTGAGCTGACACGGCACGTAAAAGAGTCCACACACCAAAGAGGACATACCTTAGATCTATTGATCTCAAAGGATAGTAGAGTAGTAGAGTAACTTTATTAATCCCGAAGGAAATTACGGTGTCAAGGATCTGGACATTCAAAGGTTACGGTGTACGATTGCTGTGTCTTTTTTGAGAGTAATGTTTCAGAGCACACAAATGTTTCAACAGAAGTGATAGGAAAGCGGTGTAAAGCTGAAAACAGCAGTGAGTTGTTTAACCAGGTCTTCTCTCTAACACCTGCCCTGTCAGGGGCTTCAGTCAATGAGCTGGTTACTAGCTTTAATGACAACATGTTGAATGTTATGGATTCTATTGCTCCCACTAAAGTGAAGGTTATCTCTGGAAGGAAAAAGTCTCCATGGAGAAATTCCACACTTGTGAAAAATGAAAAGAGGGAGTGTCGGAAAGCTGAGAGCAGATGGAGAAAAACAAAACTACAGGTTTATTATGACATCTATAAAGAGAAACTTCACTTTTATAATTTACAGCTGAACCAGTTGTCCTGGTCAGTTACCAGCTCCTCCAAATTAAAACCAGACACCTGCAATATATAAAACCTACTGCAAACATGAGGTTAATGCATGTAATTCATTTAATCTATCTGTCATATATATATATTTATATATATAAACAATAAATACATTTAATAAAAACGAATATATAAGTAAATTAATAAATATATTAAGATATATTATAATATATATAATGCATACATATATTAAAGAAATAAAAGCACCTGTTAGAAAAAATAAATATTAATAATAACAGCTCCAAGTGTCAGTGTGAGACTCATTAGAGTGACCAACTTAACACAAATTTATAGAAAATATATTAACTCATTGACTGCCAGACAGCTGCACAGCACAGTGTTTTGGAGCATTTTGACTGATTTTCCAAGACCCATAGAATATTGTGTTCTATGACTGTGAAGACTGAAACTACCAAAATAAAGGCTAGACTCTCTTCTTTCATCAGGAAGAATAAGTTTGTTTCTACCTTCTTCCAATCTTAAGTAATCAGCAGTAGAACATGGGGAAGTTTCACCAAAAACACCCATTTCTGACCAAACAATAGAGAAAATGAGCTTTTTGTGAAGAGATGCAAAACAATGAGTTTAACACAAATATTTGTTGTTTTACTGACACTTTAAACATCGGAACAGTGGTTTCCTTTTATAGAACCAAAGAAAAAAAAGACAGAAGGTTTTTGATTGCAAAAATGATTTATTTACACATATACGTAGGGATGGACGATAACTATCAGGCCGATAACAGGAAATTATGACGTCATCCCGATAAGTCCGATATCATGACGAATAGCTCTAATAACATATATATATTTGTCAGCACGGCAGTGCCTCGCTCCCTCTAAGTCTTGAATAACCAGCAGTGAATGTTATGTTCAAGTGACGTCGGCATAATCAGAAAAACGATTTCTTACTAAGGAAAATCAAGAATACCCCCTCATGCCAGAAAACAACTCGTTAACTCGGTCATAATTTTAGTAGTTGCTGACTTTAATTGATATTCTCAGTATTCTCCCACATGTTACACATAAAAAAAGAAAAAATAGAAAAGGCTGAAAGAACGACTAGCAAATGAGGGAACGTGGGAATTTACGCTATGCCTTGAATGCAGCCTGCAGCACAGCGCTGATCACAACAAACATGGCGGCGTGGAACTTGGTTAAAGTTTCAGAAGAAGATAGTTTGGTGGTTATTTGTGATGAATCCTCCAAGTGAATTCTACGAGGGAAGCACAAGCTTTAATATGTAAAACCTGATCAGCCACCTACAACATAACAATCGCTTCCATGGAGTTTTGAAATCGCGCTAACGTGAGCTAACGGAAGCTAACGGAAGCTAATGCTAATGTGCGCAAGCCAGCAGCAGTCTCCCCTCCCCTCTCCTCTCCTTGTCATAATCTCTCTCATCTAAAGCTTCCATGAAATTAAAAAAATAAAAACTACTGAACCTCATTTACTTTAATTACAGGTATTAATTTAAATGGAACCACAAGCCAAAATCATTTAAATGTAAATCTTTTTCAGTGAGTAATTCTGATGCATGTATTTCCATCAGTTCAAGGAGCCTTTATTTTTTTTATATCAGTCAGTAATGAACCTTATTTAAGTTAATATGAGATATCAAATAGGTTTGTTTGATAGCTTTATGAAAATGTTTAAGAGGCTTGTCAATAGTTTTTCTTTGGAAAAAATAAATATCTGTTCATTTTAGAGTCAAAATGTTTTTTGATTTTGTTCATAGTATTGATGTAATGATCTTAGGTATATGTGTGTGTTATCGGTTATCGGTTATCGGTATCGGTTTTAAAAAACAGTTATCGTGCATCCCTACGTATATAACATTATAAAACACATTTGACATTTGAAACAATGTACAAATATTTACAAATATTCAATTCAGGTATGCAGTGTGTGCTCTCCCGAGCCGTCACTTGAGAGGACAAAAAGGAGTTAGCCCACCAATCTCGTGGGGACCGCTTCACTCATGGGGACCAAAATTCGGGTCCCACAAGTTTTTTTTACTTAAATCAACTCGGCATCACCTCCACAATGCTCCAGCAAAATTTCAGAGTGGGTCCCAGATGTCACGATTTTTGAGATTTGTGTATATCATGTGTGTATGCTTACTCCCCCTAGTGACAACAGTTTGCCAGTACATTTTGATACACACTTCCGGAAGTGTGCATGACAAGCCCGCCCTCTACCCGTCCAGCCAATGAGAATCATTTCACTGCAGGACTCTGTACTATTGGGTAGAGTCACTTTACCATTGAGTACCGACCACGTTACCGACGTCCATATCTACATGAATGTCAGGACGTGATATACCACGCATTTCAGGAAGTTCATGGTTAACTACAGGTAAGAACATTTCTTTAGTTATTTTGTCATTAAATACGTCCATAAAACATGACTACGTCCATAAAGCATGGCTGTTTAGTTCTATCAGTCTCGTACGAGCATTGCCGATACTTTGAACTTTCACGAACGAACTGAGTGTTTTGAACGGCTCTTCACTGTGAACGATAGGAAGCGAATCTCAATAGGGAACCATTTATTTTTCAAATTAAAGATCTTGCAATAGAGAGACAACACGTAGGATTTTATTGTGAAACGCGCCAGACAGGAAGCACCTATAGTTCTCGATAAGTACTTGACACTCAAAACTTTTAGTGTTGTGTCGCCGCTGTTGTTGTGGACAAGGCTTAAATTTTTGACAACATGGATAAGCAGTGCATTTGTGAACGTGGACCATAAGGCTTTAAATAAGACTGAGAGGCGAGAAAAAGAGGCGAGAGAGAGAGAGAGAGGAGATAGAAAGGCGGGTCCAGCGCAGACAGGAGAGATTCAGTTTTCCCAGGTGAGCCAAGAAAACAAACACAGCTCTGATAAGTGGTCCGCGCGAGATAAGTCATTTAATGATGCTGAATTACACGTTATAGCGTCATACAAACACACCTGAGACAGCGTCGACTGTTCTGGAAGGTAGTGATGGTGAGATGAAGCCCCATGAAGCAGTGTCTCACATTGGCCAGATGGTACAAGAAATGGTACATTTCTTGCTGTACATGACACCACCTACTGGTCAGGTTTATAATCACATGACACCACCTACTGGTCAGGTTTATAATCACAGCCAGCTGAATCTTAAGATGTGATGCATTGAATTTATGTATCAGTTATGGCTCTTGCGAATAACTGTGAATAACAAAATGTGTATGAGCAAATAATTGGTCTACAGAAATGATCAAGTGCATAATAAAATATTGTTTGAATGTAATCTCTGTTTAATGTTTCCCAAAGTAGTATCATAAGAACGGGGAAGACACGTGTCAAAAGGGTCGACGAGCCGGGAGTCAAACTGTACAGAGATCGCCGGGAGTGCGATCTCTGTACATGGGCCGCCTCCCCTAACCACTGCGCTACCGGGGCACCTGAGCTTAATCGGGCAGAGAACAGTGAAAGTGTTTGTGGAACTACGGAGGGGGCACACTCAATATGCTTGTGTAACTTGGGTAATGATGACCATTAAAAGGGTGATTTTATGTATATTTATTCAGAAATAGCAATTTTTCCACAGTTTTTGGTTTTAACCGATTCCTTTTTTTTTAGACACAATCTCTCCAGCCTTGGAGAACACCCTTTCACATGGCACAGAGGATGCTGGGCTGCATTAAAATGTGTGTGCCATCATGTACAAACTATATACTGAACTACCATAAACTATATAAACGCTATCCAGATTCTAGTATCCAAGCTATCCAAACTCTATCCACAATCTGAACTGACCGCAACTCGCCTACAAACACCCACATTTTGAATGGAGCCTGTGGCGTTTATAAAGCTGTCAAACCCCGCGACAAGAAATGAACCACTTCCCGAAGCAGTCACGTGGTACAGCCAGGCGGTGAAGCTTCGGACATCATCACTTTTGGCTCCTCCCCAAATGAAGCAACTCTCGATACACGCTTCACGGACCAACCCCTCCATTTCTCGATACGCCCTTCGGAGCTTCGGCTCTCAGGCTCTCTCATAACATTACTACTGGAAGGTGTGCATGTAATGGCACAGTTGTGCGTATTTACGCATGGAGAATCGAGAATTACGCACGAATCGAGTCAAATGTCTTTCCTATCATCGTCTGTGAGACCGCAAATTCTGCCTATATATCGTATTTAAGTGGCTTTCTTTAACATGTTTTAGCCTGTGATGGAACTACAGAGCCACTAATGTGTGCAAAATGGAGCGCTTCACCTTTTTCGGCCACTCCAGAACACGTTTCACCCATCAGCTCATCTCCGTACCTCCCGGTGTCATTCCGGGACCAAAACTCTTACCAAAACGCACAGCTTACTTATACCCCTGAATATAACCCAAACTGTAAAGAAATACTCATCACAGTGTTTATTATTTTATGATAACATTAGTATTTCAAAAATAATGTAAAAAATATAAAAGAGCTGGTCTTTTAAACGGCTCTCTGAAGTGAACGGTTCCCAAATGAACAGCTCCCTTCAAAGAGCCATAACTCACATCACTACCCATAATGTTGAAAACCTATTGAAAAATGTGTGGAGTAATCAGTGTAATCACAAATTAATGGTTGAATCGATCCCCAGTAAGCCATATTTTAATTTGGACATCATGCCTTTCTTAAAAGTACAGAGGATGTCAGGGGGAGAGAAGAGACAGAGGGTGGATCCCAAAGCAGAGGCAGTACATCACATTAAGGAGAAGTCTGACAAGCTGGACAGCCTTGAAGCATTGTATATTAATGCTGAAAAAGGTGAGTAATCTGACATTTTAAAAAAGTAAAACAGAAAACAGTGTTTGACCCAAACACTGATCAATAATCTACCTAACCAAAATTTACGAACTTTTACGAAATTTTTTGGATAATAATTACAATGATGTTGATCCTTATGTATGCATCACTTTTCATACATAAAGTGAAACTCAAAGTGCTTTACTATAAGTAAAACTGCAGAAATGAGAAAATAAAACTGAAAATGCAGTGATAAAGTGATCAAGCCTTCACGTTTAAATCTGAGTCAATTATTCAATATCAATAGTATACCAATGATTTTGAGCCTCAGCAATGATACTGAAGCCAGGGAGCCAGGTCATATAATTTTTTTCCCTGACCCCTGCATGAACTTTGCCACATTTGTTACAGGGCATGGAGTATTTGCCAGAAGACCCTTTAATCAAGGTGATTTCATCCTTGAGTATAGAGGCGACATGATCTCTGACACGGAAGCACAGAGGAGAAGAGAGGTGTACACACCTACTCAACGTGTTTTCATGTTCGATCTCACTGGAAAGTCTCTGTGGTCGGTATACATCTCACTCTGCCAGAGATAAAATTGCATTTGTTCTAACAAGTCTAGCATTGTAGCTTTTGTAGAACCAGAATGATGTTGTTTGTTTTAGTGTTGATGGTGCCAAAAAAGATGGGTCCCTTGGAAGGCTTGTGAACGATGACCACAAAAACCCAAATAGTAGGATGAGGCTAGTGGAGGTTGATAAGAAGAGTCACATTTGCCTCTTTGCAATCCGGCCCATAAGTATAGGCAAAGAAATTTCCTATGATTATGGAGGAAAAGACTGGCCATGGCAAAAGGCATGTATTAGTTTGTGCAAGCTAATATACTATGTTTTTGCAGTGTCTTGTTTACTCTCACAGGGCAGTGTCTAAACTCATGGGGACCACATGCTTTTGTACTGTGTTTGCAGAAGGCAGCAGCGGTTCCACCAAGATCCCAGCCTGACAGTGCAGTTTTGGACATGGTGACCATTCCATCTATGGAATCTGCTCTCAACACTCCTCCAGCTACTGTGAGAAGTGTCTCGTCTTGCACAGAGTCCCGTGACAAGGTGGGACATGGATTCAAGGTCTCAATCACTATGCCGGACTCCAGTCAGTTTTGATAGATTTAAGACTTTGTGGCTCAGGGCCCACCCTCCTAACTATTTGGGAACACATGTTTGTGTGTTTTGTTTTGCAGAAGCCCACAGAGAGTCTGCCGAGAACTTTGCCTGACAGTGCATTGGTGGACAAGGTCGCTGTTCCTATGGAGCAGCCTACGAAGTCTGCTCTCAACACTCCTCCAGCTACTGTGGGAGGCATCTCATCCTGCCCAGAGTCCTGTGACAAGGTGGGACCAAAACAAAGGTTTAGAATGATAACGCCTAAACGCTGTACAGTAGTTCTGTACTGTGGTATTTGTTTATAAATCATCATGTGTTCTTCACATGCTCTGACAAATCAGATTGTGACTTGGCTTAAGAAATACTTTCAGTCAAGAGTTTCTCTTTCTTTCTTTCACCCCCTGCAGACAAGCGTGGACAAAAAGACAGCTGAGCAGACAGAGACAAAACAGAAGACATCAAGACGACACCAACAGCAAACCATTGAAAAGCAAGATGAGTCAGCAGTGGATTGATCTTCAGACGAGGAGGAGTCGGATGGTGCAGTGGATCAGTTGGGTGATGAATCAGAATGGGACTCCTCCAGTGTAGACATGGGAAACGAATATATACCACCTAAAGATGAATGTGAGGACAGCACAGATGATTCGAGTGGAAGTGAAGAATTGTGGAGAAAAGTAAAGAAGACCACTAAGAAAGGCCATACAGTGACATCAAAAAGCAGAGCCCCACGTTCATGGAGGCACAGGAGATTGAAAAAAAACATAACAAAGTATTTATTTGACAAAAAACAAAAAAACAAAAGTCCAAAACAAACCAAAAATCTACCAAAGTAATTAAAACAAAAACCCAGGCTGAAAAACAGAAGAAAAAAAAAACATCACAGGACATGAGGATCAGATGCAAAACAGAGACAAAAAAAAAAAAACAAACCAGCAGCGAGACCCATGCACATGAAGACAACGGACCAGCACAGACAGGGGAGATGACAAGACTTAAATACACAGGTCAACAAACGAGAGGCAGGTGCAGACAATCAGGATAACAAGAGGGAGGGAAGCAAAACTGAAAACAACAAAGACAAGGCAGACCTTCAAAGTAAAACAGGAAACATGTGACACAAAGACATGGATTGATGCCAACTTAACACAGAAATACCCATAATGGCCGTCATGGCAGTCCCAGACCATGACAATTTATGTATTTCTGAAACAACTGATTTATGACAGGCCCACTTAATATGATGACTGATTGCTCCTGAAACAAACAAACAAACAAACATTACTACTCCATTACACAAGACATTTGAAGAAGCACAGACAGCACTTGAAAAAGTTGAGGGCAGCATTATTCCATAAAACTACAACATTTTAAATGACACAATAGAATACTAATTTTGTATACTTGTCAGAACAGACCAGCCAGACATGGACCCAGCAGGAGGTGAGCCGACCTCCATGCTGGCCTCTCTAAGCAAGAACGCTCTGCATGTAGAGGAGGAACTTTACCCGTTCTGGGGCTCCCGTCTAGTGTTGGGGGGTCCCAGAAGCCTCCAGTGGGCAGGTCATAGGTCGGGGATTGGTCCGGCGTGCCTCCTGGCAGAGCTCGCCTCCGAGGTAGCTATTGAAAACACCTTTGGCATCATGGTTGCATGATGGAGGGTCCTCGGACGGCCAATTGGGTTTTTCCCCGACAAAGCTGAGGATGTAGTGAAGGCTTTTGTGGTGCTGCACAACTACCTCACCCACACAGACAAGGTGGCCAGCAAAGAGGCCCACTACATAACCCCCAGCTATCCAGACGTGGAAAGAGCTGGGTCTGTGAGGCCTGGTGAGTGGCGAGCCGAAGTCACTGGGGATTCCAACATGGAGCCTATTGACCCATCACTGATGTCCAGAGCTCTTGCCACCAGAGCATCTATGGCAGTGAGGAGAGACCTAATGTCTTTCTTCCAGGCAAAGCATGGATCTGTGCCATGGCAGAACGAGGTGGTGACTTGTGGTACACTTGGAACACTGATATGGACTGGGTGATGTGTTAGGAACAAAAGGATGCCACATCATTTGATGGAAATGAAAATGATCAACCTACAGAGGGCTGAATTCAAAGACACCCCAAAAATTACGGTGAAAAAATGATGCGGCAGGCTAGTCAATTTAGCTGAAATTTCATTGCAGCAACTCAAAATGGTAATTAGTAATTTGTATGGCCCCCACGTGCATGTATGCATGCCTGACAACGTCGGGGCATGCTCCTAATGAGACAACAGATGGCGTCCTGGGGTATCTCCTCCCAGATCTGGACCAGGGCATCACTGAGCTCCTAGACAGTCTGAGGTGCAACCTAGCGGCGTCGGATGGATGGAAACATAATGTTCCCAGGGGTGTCCTATTGGATTTAGGTCAGGCGAGCATGGGGGCCAATCAATGGTATCAATTCCTTCATCCTCCAGGAACTGCCTGCATACTCTCGCCACATGAGGCCGGGCATTGTTGTGCACCAGGAGGAACCCAGGACCCACTGCACCAGCATAGGGTCTGACAATGGGTGCAAGGATTTCATCCCCATACCTAATGGCAGTCAGGGTGCCGTTGTCTAGCCTGTACAGGTCTGTGGCCCCTACATGGATATGCCTCCCCAGACCATCACTGACCCACCACCAAACCGGTCATGCTGAACGATGTTACAGGCAGCATAACGTTTTCCATGGCTTCTCCAGACCCTTTCATGTCTGTCACATGTGCTCAGGGTGAACCTGCTCTCATCTGTGAAAAGCACAGGGCGCCAGTGGCCGACTTGCCAATTCCGGTGTTCTGTAGCAAATGCCAATCGAGCTCCACGGTGCCGGCAGTGAGCACAGGGCCTACTAGAGGACGTCGGGCCCTCAGGCCACCCTCATGAAGTCTGTTTCTGATTGTTTGGTCAGAGACATTAACACCAGTGGCCTGCTGGAGGTCATTTTGTAGGGCTCTGGCAGTGCTCCTCCTGCTCCTCCTTGCACAAAGGAGCAGATAGCAGTCCTGCTGATGGGTTGTAGACCTTCTACGGCCCTGTCCAGCTCTCCTGAAGTAACTGCCTGTCTCCTGGAATCTCCTCCATGCTCTTGAGATTGTGCTGGGAGACACAGCAAACCTTCTGGCAATGGCACGTATTGATGTGCCATCCTGGAGGAGTTGGACTGCCTGTGCAACCTTTGTAGGGTCCAGGTATCGCCTCATGCTAACAGTAGTGACAGTGACCCTAGCCAAATGAAAAACTGCTGAAAAACAGTCAGAAAAGATGAGGAGGGGAAAAAAATGTCAGTGGCCTCCACCTGTAAAACCATTCCCTGTTTTGATGGTCGTCTCGTTGTTGCCCCTCGAGTGCACCTGCTGTTAATTTCATTAACACCAAAGCAGCTGAAACTGATTAACAACCCCCTCTGCTACTTACCTGACCAAATCAATATCCCAGAAGTTTAATTGACTTGATGCTATATTCTGATTACAAAGTGTTCCTTTAATTTTTTTGAGTAGTTTATGGTATACAGAATAATAAAAATTTGAGTCCATAAAGCTTTGGTTTTATTTCTCTGAGCCACACCAAGGTGAAAAACACAAAACGCAGAAAAAAAAGGTAATATTGAGAAATCAAAAATTTGAAAATGTACATATACAAAAATATTCAACAGTACAGAAAATGTAAACAAACTGAACAAAAGTAGTGCAACAACAGCTATTAAAATAAATAAGATAGTATAACTATGAAGGTTTTAGTGCAGGTATTGGTGCAAACATGTAATTGAACAATTGACAGTTAAAAAATTAACTGAAACAGAATTATTATAAAATTAAAAATAAATTATATATATAAAAAAAAGATTAATGTAGTGTACGACATGGAGTGTATTACGGTCAGTTCGGTGTCTGTGCTGCAGCCCGCACCCAATCCACCTCATCATACACGTGGTTGATGGCACTCCTCATGACAATGTCCCTACTCTCCACCGGAACCTTCCTCAGCAAGTCTGCCATGACCATTCCAAAGAGAGAGCAGTCATCCGGCTGCAGACTGCGTTGAAACACCTGGCGACTTTCAGCCAGTTGCTCCAGGTGTGCCTGTATATGTCTGGCTTGTGCTTGGTCTGGCTGGCTGCCACTCGCTTGGGTGCTGGCCGTACAGAGGGAGCAGGTGAGGCAGGGGGCAGGCGGACAGAGGACTTGGCAGTAGGGCGCACAGGCGTAGATCAAACAGGGATAGCAGAAGAGGTGGAAGGCTGGGAGGCATACAGGCTCTCCAGGGTCCGGGTGGGTGAAGGTGGATCAGAGCTGAGCTCAGTGGTATCTGAGCTGAGATCACAGCTGAGATCAGAATCCTGTGTTGTCTGTAAACAAAAAGCACACCAACAACTGGTCATTGTACAGATCATGCTCCAGTGTACATGTGTAGCACAGCACCAATGCACAAGTACCATTTAGTATAGTATATAGTGTTTTTTACTCGCTTCGGTACCGTCACAATACAAAAGTAGTAAGCTGCCCTTTGTTTTAGCGTGCAGGCACAGGCACTTCTTAGCACGTGTACACAGAATTGTATTTTGGGAGCTTGGGTACTGTAGCTTTGTAATAGCTTTAATTAAACTCAAAACAAACAGTTTTGGCTCCATGTTCACCAAACATTAGCTTAGTAGTTTCTTTTGTTCGAACTATAATCAGCATATAATCAGTCTGTGCCACAGGAAGGATAGTACATGTTCACTCACGTTAGCTAGCAAGCAAGCTAGCTCACTCATTATACCTGACTAGGCACATGATTAAGAACAAAAAGATATGAAGTTTACCTCTGAAGTGAAATTCCAAGTTGTTGGCCAGTATTTAACAAAGAGTTCCAGCCAGGACATGAGGACATAGAAATCTGGGACCCTTTTCCCACCTGGATCTCCGCTCTTTTTCTCTATCATGTCCCTCCATTGTCAACTTAAGTAACTACATTCCTCGCTATCTCCCTCCATGAATTGCTCGAATATGTGCTGTCTTTGTAGTGAGGAGAACAGGAATCATAAAGAGGTGGGTACTTCCGCACTTAAATAATGCGCTCTTCTAGCTGGTCCATCCATCCATCCATCCATCTATCCATCCATTAACTTCCGCTTGGTCCAAAGTTGGGTCGCAGGGGCAGCAGCTTCAGCAGAGAGGCCCAGACCTCCCTTCCCTCGGCAGCCTCCACCAGCTCCTCTTGGAGAATCCCGAGGCGCTCCCAGGCCAGCCGAGATATAGGGCCTCCGGCACCTCCCGCAAGCCGCTACCCACTACCCACTACCCACTACTCACTACCAACAAATTTCTGGTTAAGGAACCTCTGCCAACCGCTAATGCAATCTTCCGCTCTCTAAAGCTGCTACCCATTATGCCGACTCCCTTACTCACATTGTAGGCGTGCCTTTTGCCCTTTCCACAAATTCGATATCTTGCAATCGTGGGGTCAGGATAGAGGGTAGCGGGTGGTCTGACCACCCACTACCCTCTATCTTAAACCCATGAGATACTGGGACCGTAAGATACAGAGTTTGTGGAAAGCGCAACTGGCATGTCGGCGCGTAAAAGAGCGCGTCCAAATCGCGTCATTGCGAGTCCACCCAGTCACATGTGGACTGCACAACTGGCTCTACCTCTCGATTATGCATCACTGTATTACTTGCATTACGTTATTATTCTCTTAAGGGCAGAGGATGTCTGTACAGCTGTGTCATGATCTTGTTCAGATGTTTGCTGTGGAGGAAACGAGGAGATCACAGAACTCTGTTGTGGAGTTTCTTGTTCTGTCCTCGTATCCCTCTGACCCTCTCCTTGAGCTCAGAGCACCTGAGATGTTCTCAGTGGTAGAAAGTAGATGTCATCATACCTGATCCGTTCTGCAGTATTTTAAAAAGCACCGCTCCCAGCGGCTGTGCGTCTTGGCGCAGTGAGCTTCCAGGAAAGCATTTCTTAACTAGAAAAGCACTCGGAGGGCGCAGACCTCCTTCAAGCACAACAGTTCTCCCATATAGCGATTTACAGATCGCTTGAAGGCCTATTTCATCAAATTCAATCCATAACTTTTTGAGTTATCTTGTACACAGACAGACAGACAGACAGACAGATAAACGCCGGCAAAACACGCCGGCAAAACATTACCTCCTTGGTGGAGGTAAAAATATTTTTACACAGACAATTCCTATCAGCTACCTGAAAGTCCCAGATAGTTGGTGCGCTCCCGGTAAACAGGCTCAGACAGAGCCACGAGAACCACCACGAGAACTGCTGGGAGCGGCTGGGAGAGGCTATGCGTCTTGGCGCAGCTGTGCGCACAGCTGCTGCTGAGGATATGTTCAAGACAACTCAAAAAGTTATGGATGGATTTTGATGAAATTTTCAGGAGTTGTCACAAATGTGAAAAGGAAGAACTGATTTTATTTTGGGTGTGATCCGGAAGAAATCCTAGATTCTGGATCACTTTCAAATTTTTGATAACATTGCGCTGTTAAAGTTTAGTTGTTCTTGAACCCTAAAGCAACTACAATGGAGACAGGAAGGGAGTTCTGGAATTTTAAGAGTTTAATTCTCTCAGAAGTAAAAAAGGAGGATTCGAGGGTTGGCAGCCAAACCAACAATCCAGGGGACAACGAAGGCAAGGAGGTGGCACTGCGAATGGCTGGATCAGGCATTTCTATGGGAAGATCTGGAGACGAGTCTGGTTGAATGATGACTGAATAGGTACAGGTGTGCAGTGCCACTGAATGCATAAAAGCAGTGTTTTTGGCAGTACAATGCCATAGCTATTGATGTAAAAACTTAAGTGATTTAGGTTATAATCAAGAAAACCATGGAAAATGGTAAGATATCAGCTCTTAAATAAAACTCTTATGAGCAATCTTTGTGGTTATCGTTATGTTTGTCCAAACAAATGTACCTTTAGTTGTACCAGGCATTAAAGTGAACAAGAAACTGAAGAAAACAAGAGTGGTCTAACAATTTTTTCCATGACTGTATGTATATATCAGTGCAGAGGAGGAGGAGGAAGTAAGAGGAGGAAGCTCTACAGCAGCGTCCCAGACGAGCTGCCCATGAGAGCTGCTCTGATCTGGGTGAAAAGATGCTCCATAGCAGTTTGCAGGTAGCGCAACCTGCTCTTAAAGGCAATGGCTACTGACGCACTGATTGGTTAAACAGGTGGAACGCCCTAACCACTCCCATGCATAATATAGTGGTTGGCGCAGGTAAGATCGCGCGTTTCAGGAGGTGGAAGATTGCGTTCTTTGCAGGGGAACGCCCCTCCTGCTACCTGCTATCCCTTAATAGCAGCTTTAGGAGGTTTGGTGCAAAATCGGGCCCATAATCTCTCCACCAGCTCCTCTGGGAGAACCCCGAGGCGTTCCCAGGCCAGCCGAGAGACATAATCTCTCCAGCGGGTCCTGGGTCTGCCTCGTGGTATTCTCCCAGTTGGACATGCCCGAAACACCTCTCCAGGGAGGCGTCCCGGTGGCATCCTAGCCAGATGCCTGAACCACCTCAACTGGCTCCTCTCGATGTGAAGGAGCAGCAGCTCTACTCTGAGTCTCTCCAGAATGACTGAATTTCTCACCCTATCTCTAAGGGAGAGTCCAGCCACCTTGCGGAGAAAACTCATTTCCGCCGCTTGTATCCACGATCTCATTCTTTCAGTCACTACCCACAGTTCATGACCATAGGTGAGGGTTGGAACAAAGATCGACCGGTAAACAGAGAGCCTTGCCTTTTGGCTCAGCTCTCTTTTCACCACAACGGACCGGTACAGAGTCACCACCACAGTAGACGCTGCACCAATCCATCTGTCGATCTCCCGTTCCCTTTTCACATCACTCATAAACAAGACCCCGAGATACTTAAACTCCTCCACTTAAGGCAGAACCTCACTCCCGACCCAGAGGAGGCATTCTACACTTTTCCGACTGAGGACCATGGTCTCAGATTTGGAGGTGCTGATTCTCATCCCTGCCGCTTCACACTCGGCTGCAAACCGCTCCAGCGAGAGCTGCAGATCCCCACTCAATGGCGCCAACAGGACCACGTCATCTGAAAACAGCAGAGACGAGATCCCGACACTACCGAACCGGAACCCTTCCACTCCTTGGCTGCGCCTAGAAATTCTGTCCATAAACGTTATGAACAGAATCGGTGACAGAGGGCAGCCCTGGCGGAGTCCAACTCCCACTGAAAACGAATCTGACTTACAACCGGCAATGCGGACCAAGCTCCCACCTGTACAGGGACTGGACAGCCCGTAACAACGGGTCCAGCACCCCATACTCCTGGAGTACCCCCCACAGGACCCCCCGAGGGACACGGTCAAATGTCTTCTCCAAGTCCACAAAACACATGTGGACTGGTTGGGCAAATTCCCACGTTCCCTCCAGGACCCTAGTGAGGGTATAGACCGTAGTCTATACTCTCTAGCTGGTCCATCGTCGTTTTCCACAATGGCAGTCATACAAACAAATCAAGGTAAGATAAGTAGGTAGCAAGCTGGAAATACGCGTTGTGTTGAGTGGATGTAGAATTGACCAATAAAAGGCCTCCTTTCTCTCCTCTCTGCGACACTCTCTGCGGCACTGTCTGCGGTCGCCTACAATTTTGGGAAGGTGCACCATAGTGTCTGCATAGGGTGGGAGGGCATCTCTGCGTGGTCTGCGTCACATACGCAGACGACCTGATTTCCGAGTATAAATCAGGCTTAAGCCTCTGTCCTCTCCGGAGCCCAAGCAACTGCAGCCTCAGCCCTCATCCCTGCCGCAGCCAGATCTGCCTTCGGCGCTACAACAGGAACTGCAGCCCCCTGAGACTCTGCCTTCGCCGCTGCAGCAGGAGCTGCAGCAACACGAGTCTCCCTAGTCTTGGTTTCTTGGTTTGTCTTGTTTTTTTGTTTTTTTTTTGTGCTGTCTGGGAGCCGGTCCTTTGAGGCGGGGTACTTTCATGGTCTGGGGCAGCCATTTTGGATTTTTCTTTGTTATGTGTTCAGTTGGCGTCACTCTCTCTGTCTTTTGTGTTACCTGTTTTACTTTGAAGGTCTGTCATTTCTCTGTTGTATTCTGCTTTTCTTTCTCCCCCTTGTTATCCTGATTGTGCACACCTGCCTCTCGTTTGTTCCCTATTATGGCTAAGCAAATAAATATTGTACCAGCTTTGTCCTTGCTCCTTTGTAATGAGTTAGTAGCAGCGCTCAGATTCCCACCTATGGAGCAAGCTACTGATCAAGACAGAGACAAGGCTGAAAAGGAACAAAGGCATGGGAAATAGTGAGATGATGTGGTGTCACACCCTTTAAAGCAGAAGTTTATTGAACAGAGTTCGTGCAACAGACATTTGAGGTACATGATAAGAGTTATAGGGGAGGAGGAGGAGGAGGTGGAGGAGAGGGGGTGGGGACCTCAAGCAGAAATCTGCACCATTGAAACTTCCAGATATCTGAATATTTATGACTTGACATGACAGGTGTGGCAGCTCCAATAGTACACAAACAAAATGATTCTGATCATAGTTACCAACATTCATCATGATCGTGGTTGTGTAAAACAAGAAAGTTTACTTTGGCCATCAAGAGAATGCTGGTTTTCTGTCTTTTACTCATGAAGAACCAGATTTAACACCAAATACAGACAGAAATTAACATGCTCAAACTATCTGTGGAACACACACCTCAACGAAAATGTTGCAAAAACACACTACAGTTGTGCCTTCCATCTCCTCCCCTCCCCATCTCTCCAAAAAAGTTTCAGTCCTTCTGGAAGCCTTGCATATTTCCTGTTTCCCATCTCATTGAGTGAGATGCTGCCCCACTAAAACAGTGGGAACCATCCATAAAAATGCAAATTTGCCCCCACCACCACCCCAATGTATCGTTTCTCCTCCATTACAAGCTCTCTAACTGCAGAAGTACAGGCGATGAATTTGAGTTTTACTTTGTCCAGTAATCCTGAGATATGGGAAATATACTGATGCTGAATGTGACTGAAGGAGAGCAAAACAGATAACAAAAAGGGGAAATTAACAGGCTATCTAACTGTACAAAGAACATTTCCAGTCGAATAGTCATTTCATGTTCTTCTATCACCATCTGCTTTGTTTTTCTGGATGTATCTCTTAAGCAGTAAAATAATTATATTATAATACAAATGTTTATAAAATAGCAGCACACAAGTGATACATCACAACTAAGTAATGATATTTTTTTGTATAAATGAAACAAATTCATAGCTTTTAGCAGCGCAAAAAGACATCAAAATATTGACACTTTTTTTGTTGAAGTCTTCACACCTCCTCTGCGGTCCTCTCTTCACTTTGGAATACAGTATCTCTAAATCTTAGAAAAACCCTTTTGTGGGTCTGGTCACCCCAGAACATATATATCAAACACAAACTGATCCATGGTGTCAATATATAACACATGCAACAATAAATTGCTGGGAAGAAAATCACAACCACAAGGTTTGGAGAGAGCTTACATTATGCAAACAGAGGCAAAATGAAGGGGTCATACCAGATATTTAAATGGAGATGGGTGGGCAATGGTGCCATTGAATTATTCAGTTTAACTGAAAAAAAAAATCGAATCCCCACATTTTCTCTTCAGACTGATAAACATACACTCAGTTAAGTCGCATACTATTATGAAAACAAAAACCTCAAACATTGAGTCAAATACACCTAGCTATGGCAAAACCATGTCTTCAAAAAAACAAAGGAAAAAAAAGAACAAAAAACCACAACAATAACAACAACAAAAAAGAAAACAACCTGTCTTTTGTGCGGATATCTGCCTGGCTGATGAGCCCCTATGCCAATGATTTAAAGCAGCAAAACTCACAGGTGGCAGATGTGTTCATTGACAGATAGTCTGTCTAAATCGGCCTTACATAAGCCAGCACCATATAAAACCTGACCTACAATTCCAACACATCAGTAAAGGTGTTAAAAACAAAGGCTCTGTGGTATCTTAACATTGCGAACATCATTCCCCTTTCAAGAACTTGTGCAAATACTGGATGTTACAACCACCCTGCCTTGTAGCTCATTGCTGCCTTGTGTGATTATCTGTGGCTGTGACGCAGATGAATAAAAAGCAAGATTCAAGTAAAAACAAATATTTCATTTCTTGACAATGATATTAGCCTTCATGGAGCAGAACTCTGTGCGGAGGTATTGCCCAATTCATCTTAGCATTTTTTATTGGTCCAAATTCCCCCCATCAACTTGCAATTAGCTTGAACAGGAATGTATTAGTTATGTTTTTATACTGGTGTAGACTCTCAGTCATTGAGGTCAGAGTAACTCTCAAAGGTTTGAATCAAGACAAATCAAGACAAGACAAACTTCTTTTTCTTTGCTCTTGAGGACATTTCACCTTTCATCCAGAAGGCTTTATCCCAGTGACATATTGAAACCTTTGAGAGTTATACTCTCACTTTGTAAAATTATTTATTTCAATAGGAATGTCTTGTCATTGATCTCACTGTATGTTGCAGAAATCCTTTAAAATTTGACTCTCACTTGCTTGACAATGGTATGTCTAATGTTTGGGAAACCAGCCCTACAAAGGTAACCAAAAAAAAAAAACTCTAATGTGGAAAGAAAAAGAATCCCCTCAAACCACCACCCAACATTTCTTTTAAGAAATGTGTTTAATTTCAAAGTGCTATGCCATTGAAATCATATAGGGAAGCTGAAGACAACCTTTTCTGGGACTACATTGACACATTGACAGTACCCTGGCAATGTACAATCTTCAAGAAATTTCCATGCAAATAGAAATCCAGATCACCTTCATTCACCAAATAATGTCATCATAGATGTCCATTACACAGAATTAATGTTGATTCCACCTGACATGCAGAAAGCAAAGTTTCAAAGTGAGTCTTTTGGGTGCCTTTTAAATTAATCTTCCAGCCACTGGATGAACATCATCCACAGAAGCAGACTCCTGCACCACCAAACTCTTCTCTGTCCTACCACAGTGACTTCTTAGTTGTCTCCATCTCTGTAAATCTTTCCTCATCTCACCCCATTCCTCGCCAACTAAGTTATGCAGGAGAGTTTCAACTTAAATAACTTTCTTTAAGACACTCTTTACCCTTCTGCTCAGACTCAAAGCAGCCTCAGACAAATGACAAAACACCACGATGTAACAACAACAGGAAGACTGCAAGTAGAATGAAGATATCTGTAATATTTCATCATTGTAATGGCAGGAATATACTCAGATGAAACACTCAGACACGGGGCTCTACATCAAAGTCCATTTTCCCATGTTTTCTTTGTGAAATATTTTTCCATCTCATTTGTCGTCTGTGCTTATTGCTGGTCAGCAATGAACCATGGCACCCCATTAATGCATGAAGGCAGTGACAAAGCATAGATGCCCTGTTAAATGGATGGACAAAGTATGTGTAGCGACTTACTCTGCTGTCATTTAACATAGAACTCTAAATCTATAATGTTGTTCAAGTGCCTCACACCATAGGATGCACACTGCAAATATAGATGTAAGATCACATGTAACATTCAAACACAAAACATACATGTAACACAAAACATACACACGCACACAAACACTAACTGACTGATGATCACCCATGCCCCATACATGCATGTGCATGAATGCAATCCTGCACACAAAACCATATGTGCTTCCGCACTGCATCCACAAACTGACACATTCAAGCAGCCTGACAAAAGGAGCTTATCGATCCACTAATCAGTTTCATAATATGTCCAATGATAATATTAATAATAGTAATCACTAATTCTACTGATATTTCTTATCATCTCGATTATCATATTATCATTATACCGCCTGGAAAAGGACCCACCTAATTTAAGAACAATGTTTTTTCTGCTTCCTCAACTCATGTGGACCTTCTGATAGTCAAGGAGCTCAAACATGTGTCCTCTCTTACACCAACAACCAATATAATGGTGATAATAGTCACAAAACTAAACGCAGAAAAAGAAACATAGACCCCACTATGATCCCATGTACAATATTTCTTAATGGTTTCCACATCTTCAACCATAACAGCCTCATAATCAAGCTATTGTTAAAATATAACTGAAAGATAACACTATACAATCAAAGGCAGAATGAAAATGTGATTGACTTCCCTTCTGTTTATCCAAGGCACCACAGAGCTTCATCTTGTATCAAATTTGTTGCATTTGTTGCTTTTAAACTAGCTCATCATAGAAAATCCATTTCATGTGCGAGTGATTTTTTTTTCATGAAGAACAGATAATCCACAAAACTAGCAAGCAATGTTTGTTTTTATAAGGCTTATGTTTTTAACATTTTTGTTCTTTTGTTTTTTTTCCTGCTTTTATGAAAATTGAGGGTTTTTTCACAATGCTTTTTTGTTTGTTTTTTTGTTTGCTGTAAAATCCTGTGCAATGATGCCTGCTGGTGGTTCACAAGTTGACATCGCGGACATCTGTTGGGGTGGATGATTGATCCAGCTCATCCAGGCCTTTTCCACTGGGGCCTCTCTGAGTCTGCTGCTGATGCTGTTGCTGTTGCCTCCCTTCACGCAGGCTGCTCTCTAACACGCATTCAATCTGCTCTTGACACTCTTTGAGAACATCCTGCAATGAAAAAGCAAAGGAAAGAAAGGGGTTAAAAAAGATATTTCAATCTAGTAGTGATGAACAGAGTCTACCATGTCTAAATCAACAGTTTAACATAGATAAGGCTTTTGGAGTTTGTTTTTTTTTTTTTTTTAATCCTCAAATGGACAGAGCTTTGTCACAGAAGACGTAATGACAGAAAGTGAGTAAAACTGACTTTTTTTTTAAAGATTTTTGTATTTGATAAAAGTTAAGATCTAAGCCTGGGCAACTTGCTTTCAAGATGTGTAGTCAAAATCAAAAACCCTAAAGATTGTAGTCTTTGGATGAGAAATGGGGATGCTTCGTTAGAAGGATAACTGGGCAACATGGGCCACAAATCTAAATGACCACTGACTTTTGAGCTGCTCTGACTAATGTAAAACTGAGCGCAGACATGGGCCAGACCCAAGCATTACATCAGCCCACCAGAGTTGTGCACGGAATACCGCCTCCAAAGTCCTCATGTGCATGCATATGCACAGACATACGCACACACCCATGCATTCAGGCTACTGCCTTCCCCCATCCCATCACCTTTGCCATTCCCCAATACACACACTCCCCAAACAGAAGTAGCCTTGACAATGGCAGCTGAAAACACAGGTAGTATTAAAGCTATGTTAATTACATCCACCTGTGGGAACACAAAGGTGGTACTTTTTTAATGAGAGCCAGTCTGTATGCCTGCCCGCCTGCAGGGGATCCATCTGAGACTTGGCCACCGCAGCTTTCCCCATCAAAGGCAACCATGGCAATCTGAGAATCCACATGGAAGAGGATCCTAACCCTAACCCTATCCCCCCGCAGCACTGAGGCCCCATTTCCTTACTCTGTTGGAAGGTTGAGAGAGGGGACAGCACAGTGCTTTCTGGGAGGGCTGTGGCTTGTTAGCAAGAATGTCAATGAAAGGTCAAACTGTTTTAAGAAGAGAGATTTTAATCATAGTCATCAAAGAAATCCACAGGTAAGATGACATTGCTGAAACCCAGCAAGCTAATGTGAAAGATCCTGCCAAGAGATGATGTGGAGCTAATACTGCACTCTGGTGTTGAAGTGTCAAAAAACAACCAAAGCTTACTTGTCTGTTCTCATCTCTGCACACGCATGTACGTATGCATGTCTGACCGCCTGCCTTAAAGTACCAGGCATCTGTTGGGATCATGACTGAGAGATGTTTCAAAGTGTGGCGCTTGTAGAGCAGGGAAAAATTCTTTGGAAATTTATAGCTAATCTAAACCTGATGTACCACAGTTTGAGCTTTGTGTTGTAGCCTCTTGTGCTGCTGAGCCTTGATGAACTGAGAACGGAGCCCTCAGTCACATCAGAAATGCTTGAAGGGAGATGAATGGGGCTGTGTAACAAAAGGTCATTGTGTCAAAGGGTAAAAGGCATGACTTTTTACAGAATGAGACATGCAGTGCTGTCAAAAAGCAGCTGTCACGCCGGGGAACTGATGGGATTCTGTACATATTTGAAGTTATGATGAGAAAAAAAAAATCATACAAAAAGAAAACCTATTACATTACATGGCCACAGAAAAGAAATGGTCAGTCTATTATTTGCTTAATCTTTCCTCAACATCTTTGTTACTTAGAATTCTTCAGAAGTAGCTCAAAATGGGGTGGGGGTGTGGTGGAGGGGGACGAGCAGCGTGCAAACGAACTGAACATTTACTTCAATAGGTTCAACCCCTCCCCCTCTCCTGCTCGCACCACCTTGTCTTCTCCATCGAACTGTAACCCCCCCGCTCAGCCCACCATCTCCTGTCCCACTCCACCCCCACCCACACCCCCCCTGGTAACAAATACTATCTCCCCCCTACTAACACCTAGACTTCCCTCCCCCCACTCCAACTCCTATTCTTCCTCTTCCCCTTTAACCCCCACCCCACCCCAACCCCCCCTCTACTTCACACCCAGACAGGTGAAGAAACAGCTGGAGAGACTTCAGCAGAGAAAAGCTGCTGGACCAGACGGCATAAGCCCCTAGGTGCTGAAGGCCTGTTCCAGTCAGCTCTGTGGAGTCCTCCAGCATCTCTTCAACCTGAACCTCCAGCTCCAAAGAGTGCCAGTGCTCTGGAAAACCTCCTGCTTAGTCCCCGTGCCCAAAAAAGCACGTGCTGCTGCACTGGAGGACTACAGGCCAGTAGCACTGACCTCTCACATCATGAAGGTCATGGAGAGACTGGTACTTTCACACCTCAGACCACTGGTGTCCCCCTCCCAGGACCCCCTGCAGTTTGCATATCAGCCCCACATTGGGGTTGATGATGCAATCATCTATCTACTGCAGAGGGTCTACTCCTACCTGGACAGCCCCAACACCTCAGTCCGCATCACGTTCTTTGACTTCTCCAGTGCCTTTAACACCATCCAGCCCAGGCTGCTGAAGGCCAAACTGGAGAGTATGCGGGTGGATGCTCCCCTCATCAACTGGATCGATGACTATCTGACGGGCAGACCTCGGTTTGTGAGATTACAGAACTGTGTGTCTGGTCGTCTGATCAGCGACATCGGCGCCCCCCAGGGAACTGTGCTGTCGCCCTTCCTCTTCACCACATACACATCTGACTTTCAGTACCGCACTGAGTCGTGTCATCTGCAGAAATTCTCTGATGACACGGCCATTGTGGGGTGTGTGGAGGGAGGGAGGGAGGCTGAGTACAGGGACCTGATCAGCCACTTTGTGGATTGGTGTGGGGAGAACCACCTGCAGCTGAACGTGACTGAGATGAGGGAGATGGTGGTGGACTTCAGGAGGAACAAGCCCCCACCTTCCCCTGTCAGCATCAGTGGGAGGGATGTTGAGCTGGTGGACACATACAAGTACTTTGGTGTGACACTGGACAACAAACTGGACTGGTCTGCAAACACTGAGGTTGCCTACAAGAAGGTCCAGAGCCGACTCTACTTCCTGAGGAGGCTCAGGTCCTTCAATGTATGCAACAAAATGCTGCAGATGTTTTATCGGTTTGTTGTGGCGAACGTCCTCTTCTTTGCTGTGGTGTCTTGGGGGGCAGGCATCAGGGCTAAGGACGCCAACAGACTGAATAAACTCATCAAAAAAGCTGAGTCTGCTGTTGGCTCTAAACTTGTCCCATTGGAGGAGGTGGTGAAAGAGAGGATGCTAGCAAAACTGCTGGCAATCCTTGACAACCTCTCTCATCCCCTGCACAAAATCCTGGACAAGTTGAAGAGCAGCTTCAGCGGCAGACTCCTTCAACCCCGCTGCTCAAAGGAACGACACAGGAGGTCGTTCCTTCCAAGTGCAATTAAAATCTATAACTCCTGGTTGTCAGGGAATAATCACTGCTGATTACTTCTGCCACTGCCTTCTGTTCATGCCGCATTATCACTTTATTAGATTATTACAGTTTTATTATTACAGTTTTATTATTACTGGTTTTGCACACTGTTTTTGTCTGTTTTGCACACTGTTTTTGTCTACTTACTTTTTTTTAGTGTCTTGTTTTGCACACTGTTTTTAGTCTATTTATTGTTCTGTTTCTGCACACTGTTTTGCTGTCTATTTATTGCCTATTTAATGTCTATTTAATGTCCTGTCTATTTATGTATATTTTTCTATCTGCTGCAACAAGCCAATTTCCCCTCGGGGATTATTAAAGTATTTTCAATTTTCAATTCAATTTTTCAAATTTTCAATGTATGATGACTGATTTGATACAGATAAGGTTGCTCTGGTCAGAGCTACATGGCTTTGGGAGATAATTTTCCTCAGCAGTGGGTCTGACATAGCTGGAAGAAGTTAGCCAATAATATCAAGAGCTGCACAGTCAAACACACAAAATCTTCCCACCAACATGAGCCCCATTGGCCATAAAATCCCAAATGCTGTGAGGAATTTAAGTAAAGCGCAGGACATGTAAAGGAACTGCCAGTGTCTTACCGCAAGAATGCATGCCTTCACTTCTTAAAAAGCATTCTCCCCCACTCTCGGATCCAATCTTGGATCCCATGCCAAACCCCATGGGCTTCATTTGAGAAGCTTTAATGACTTTAGTGTGAGACTACTGGAAACACCAGTCCTGTTTTCAGAGGAGACCAAATGTTTTCAGAGGAGACCAAAATACTAGGCTGCTGAATGAAGTGACCATGGGAGGTACAGTAGTGCATCTCATTTTCGCAACTGGAAAATACACAGCCAGCTCAGATCCCCCTTGTATTTGTAGTTCTCAATATACCCCAGTTCCAACATACACTGTACTGCAGCAGTGTGTCCTTCTGACAAATCATAGGTATTAACCCTGGGCAGCTTTTGTAACACTGGCAGCAGGGGGAAGTCGTGCAGACAGACCTAAGCAAAAATAAGAAATCTGTGAAACCATGGAATGTGTTATAACTGCTGACGGTACCACACACCAGAAGCTTTGGGATGACTTGATGATGACAGCTGAAAGAATCGCACAGACAGAACACACATCTCAGGAACCTTTTAAACAAAATATCCAAGGACTGACACTAGAAATAAAAAGTCACCACATGACTAGAATTTCCACAAGTCACAATAGAAAATGTTATTAAAAAATGTTATCTTTCTCTTTGACTTATATGCCAAAACACCAAATGTCACAAGCTATACTGCCATGTTTAGATTATCCAAACTGCCACAAGCAGTATGGATAATCTTATAATTACAACTTTTTTCAGCAGCCATTTCGACAATGCATTACTTTTAATAAAAGTTGTAGTGAAAAGGAAAAAGTAACAAAAACAGAAACTTGTAGATAAATGTGTTTCCAGTGACTTTGTGTGTGACTGAAAAAAGATGAATGAGAGACAGAGAGAAAACGAGTGTCAAAACAATAAAACTTAGGAAGCGGTGGTCTTGAAAGCTTGCACTCCTCTAAACTCTTTATCCTGTTTCATCAATCACAAACAAACAGAAACTCCATACTTTAGTCTACATGCTGTTTTAGCCTAAGATGTGTATAGCTGCAAATGTTACTGCTAACACTTCACAACTGATTTGTTACGCACGCAACATTAACACATTTGCACTGATTTCCTCTTTTTCTTTGTTTCTCTGCACATTGTAACACACAGTGCTGTCTGGCCTTCCTGGCCACGCCAGGCGTGTGTGAGGCGCCACGCCAGGCGTGTGTGAGGCAACACGCATTCTTCTGGTGGCCCAAGATGGTGACTTATCCCCATCATATTTCCACTGGAAAACCAGTGACACCAGTACTCGAGTTGAGGGGGGATGAGGGGGGATGGCATCCCCCCTGAAATAAAAACGATCAAAATCATCCCCCCTGTAAAACTGCCATCCCCCTTTCCATCCCTCCCCTTTTTACAGTAAATGTTGGGAATATAACTTATAATTACTTCATCATTAGAAAGTAGTTCGCATGTTGAGTAAAAGAAATAATAAAATCTGAGGGCACAGGGGCACGCAAACATGCAATGACGCAACATGATTGTTATTTTCAATTGGTTAATTGATGCCTGAGGGAGCGGCACGAGCTGCTGCGCAGAGCGACATCTTGAGGAGTAACTGCACTGCAATGTGAGCATGAGGAAACGAGCGGCTGGACAACGAGATGTCAGGGAGTTTTTTTTTTAAAAAAGACTAAAATGACAGGTGAGCTATAAATCAAGAATCTCAATCACTACTTTTTATTAATCTATACAAAAGTGGCCAGACTCGCCACAGGTTGCACAATAACAACACAGCTAGTTTTCTTGCTGTGTAGCCTGCAAACTAGCTGAGATGAACTCATGTTAACGTTCATCTATCTTGTTAACTAGCTTGATGAAACACAGGACTTGTCATTCAGTCACATTAGATTCTGGTTTATGAGCGTGGCAAATGTAAAACAGATATTTACTGTTAGCGTTAGACGAGAGTTTGTCTCAAATATTTGACCAGAATTAATGATGAAATATTCTTCACACGGCTATATTATTTTCATCAACAGGACTCGTCAGGCAACAAAAATAAGTGAAGATGTTAGCTAAAATTCAGATGTTCAAGGCAGGTGACATTAAAGAGTATCTCCAACGAGTTTTCCCCCTCCTGGGGCCTGTTGCTGTGGCCTGTAATTTAATATTACAGTGAATATGATAAATGTGATTTTAACCTATACTGTACTTTCTGTCTATTATCCAAGAGCAAGGTCATGTGCTTTTAGCATGACATGTCTGTTCATTCTATCAAACCCTATAATGTTATTTTCTTCACATAGAGGAAAGCCATGGCCAGGAAGCAGGAGGATCAAGAGCAGAAGGTACAGGTTTGATTATTAAACCTTTAGGGTTTAGACCAGAGGTTATTTTAACTGGGGATTCCCTGTAATTGACTTTTTTTCCCCTCACAATAATTGAAAAATCTGAAGACCGTTAGTAATCTTTTAATGTAATTAAATAATTGTTAATGTAGAAACTGATAACAAAATTTTTCATGACTGTCAAAATGACCAATTGCAAAAAAAGTCTAGTGCAACCTCTAGTTTACACACTTACCCTTTTCAATTCATACGTATTAGTATGTAGTTCATTATTTCAGTGGTTATAAGGCACATTAATCTATTAATCTTCAGTCACTGCTTAGCTAACAATCAGAAAGCAAGAACACGAAAAATTGTTGACAAAAAACATGATTACGACAGTCTTTGGAAACTGCTATGAGATACTGAGACTTGAAACTGAGAAACTAAAAACTGTGCACCAGACGGGAGAAAAGGAAAAGTATTGTAAAATGTTGAGAGAGTTTTTCTGAACTTCTGTACTGTCTTTAATAACACAAAAAATAGATAATTGTTATGATTTTGCACTTAAAATACATTTGGCTTGACTTGATTTGAGAGGACTCAGAAGTCTTATTTATAGTGTTTTGTTTTGATAATGAATTTACAGCCCTGCCCCTGCCACTTTTTTTTTGTGAAAAACATTGACCATCCCCCCTGAATTTTTTTTTACAACTCGACTACTGAGTGACACCACAGATGGCAGGGGGTGTGGTGGGCGGTGGGGTGCGGTGGCACGAGCGGTGGGGTGCTGTGGGGCGGGGGGTGGCGGGTGTCATGATTCTGTTGGCAGCAGCAGCTGTAGAGGTTTTTTGAAACCTTCATATTTCGCCCAGCTCCACTCGGCCATCTTGCTGAATCTTGC
Source organism: Hirundichthys speculiger (assembly GCA_018398805.1). NCBI lineage: Eukaryota > Metazoa > Chordata > Actinopteri > Beloniformes > Exocoetidae > Hirundichthys > Hirundichthys speculiger. Next base: position 460,341 of record JAGFBZ010000108.1, read on the forward strand.
CAGAACAAAATCAATTGTGTTGTTTGTGCGCATTTTGACTCCACTGATGTTGCCACGCTCATGAATGTAGTCACAGTGCTGTGATTGAAGTGGCCTTTGGGTGTCAAATGACTAAATCAGGATGAACTTACAGGAAAAGAAGATAGAGTAAGAATTAAAATGAAAGAGTCAGTATTCCCTTTTCTGCTTTTGTGTGTGAACGCCTAAATATTCCCAACAGTTACACAGTGTAACAGGAAATGAAGATATTTATTAATAATCATAATACTTATAGCTATTCATAAACACTTAATGTTTTTTAAGCTACATCACAATGATCTAATTGCTGTACATTTTTTAAGTGACTCCTTAAACTGGAACATACTCTGTTCCAGCTGGAACATGTCTGTTTTGGTTGGCGTCTTCACAATCTATTCTAAAGTCCTTCATGTATGTTGTGTTGGTAAATACACCCTCTGCTTTGCCTCTTGTGTTTACTGTAAGCTGGCTTGTCTGAATCCAGAAATGTAAGAAGTTGGTCACGGAGCCATGGAGGAACTTAATTCCAGCCAGGTCTTAAAGCCTGCAGTTGAAACACAGTGATGCCCTGTGCTGCTGGGACCAGCTATTTGGTTTTCTTCAACTGCTGAGCAAGATTTCCCACAGCTCGCACCAGAGGGAGCCATACTTTCCAGCAGTGACACTTTATGGACCATAGGAGGAAACAAGAGGTTTGATTGGCTCAAGTCAGGCCTGACACCCTCCTCTGTGTCCTTTTAACACTTCAACAGCTTTCTCCCACATCCTCCTCCTCCTGCTTCACCTCCTTTTGGGACAGTATTCAACATACCAGGGCTGATGCTGGGATCAGTGTTGTCACTGCTGAGCTTCTCTCTATGCAGTGTGCACAGATTCATTTCAATGTTTGCATTAAGTCTGCTGTTACTAACTAAAGCCCTTTTTCATCAAGTTTGGCATTACAAGTACTTACAAGTACTTCTGCCAAGCCAGTGGCTTCAGAACCATAGCAGTTCCCTAAGCTCTGTTCTGAGATGGCCCGCTATTCTTGAACAGTTTGCATGAGTTAAAATTCAGTTAAATAACTTCCCAGCAAGGACCAGTAAAGAACAACGTATTATCTAACACTATCAATGTTTGTGCTTCCTATTGTTCCATCCACTTGTACCCCCTTATGTTGAGCAAAGGAAAACTGAAACCCTCTACCGTCAGCGTGATAAAAACCAAGCATCTCAGAGTCAGCAGAACCTATGCTTGAGCTGGGACTTAATTCACTCACCTTCGCAACATCTGTCTACCCAGACACACAACAAAACATCTGTCTACCCAGACACACGACAAAACATCTGTCTGCCCAGACACACAACAAAACATCTGTCTGCCCAGACACACAAAAAAACATCTGTCTACCCAGACACACAACAAAACATCTGTCTACCCAGACACACGACAAAACATCTGTCTGCCCAGACACACGACAAAACATCTGTCTGCCCAGACACACAACAAAACATCTGTCTGCCCAGACACACGACAAAACATCTGTCTGCCCAGACACACAACAAAACATCTGTCTACCCAGACACACAACAAAACATCTGTCTACCCAGACACACGACAAAACATCTGTCTGCCCAGACACACAACAAAACATCTGTCTGCCCAGACACACAACAAAACATCTGTCTGCCCAGACACACAACAAAACATCTGTCTACCCAGACACACAACAAAACATCTGTCTACCCAGACACACGACAAAACATCTGTCTGCCCAGACACACAACAAAACATCTGTCTGCCCAGACACACAAAAAAACATCTGTCTACCCAGACACACAACAAAACATCTGTCTACCCAGACACACGACAAAACATCTGTCTGCCCAGACACACGACAAAACATCTGTCTGCCCAGACACACGACAAAACATCTGTCTGCCCAGACACACGACAAAACATCTGTCTGCCCAGACACACGACAAAACATCTGTCTGCCCAGACACACAACAAAACATCTGTCTACCCAGACACACAACAAAACATCTGTCTACCCAGACACACGACAAAACATCTGTCTGCCCAGACACACGACAAAACATCTGTCTGCCCAGACACACGACAAAACATCTGTCTGCCCAGACACACAACAAAACATCTGTCTGCCCAGACACACACAACAAAAACATCTGTCTACCCAGACACACAACAAAAACATCTGTCTACCCAGACACACCACAAAACATCTGTCTGCCCAGACACACAACAAAACATCCGTCTGCCCAGACACACAAACAAAACATCCGTCTGCCCAGACACACAACAAAACATCTGTCTGCCCAGACACACAACAAAACATCTGTCTGCCCAGACACACAACAAAACATCTGTCTGCCCAGACACACAACAAAACATCTGTCTGCCCAGACACACAACAAAACATCTGTCTGCCCAGAAACACAACAAAACATCTGTCTGCCCAGAAACACGACAAAACATCTGTCTACCCAGACACACGACAAAACATCTGTCTACCCAGACACACGACAAAACATCTGTCTGCTCAGACACACAACAAAACATCTGTCTACCCAGACACACAACAAAACATCTGTCTGCCCAGACACACAACAAAACATCAGTCTGCCCAGACACACAACAAAACATCTGTCTACCCAGACACACAACAAAACATCCGTCTGCCCAGACCACAACAAAACATCCGTCTGCCCAGACACACAACAAAACATCTGTCTGCCCAGACACACAACAAAACATCTGTCTACCCAGACACACAACAAAACATCTGTCTACCCAGACACACAACAAAACATCCGTCTGCCCAGACACACAACAAAACATCTGTCTACCCAGACACACAACAAAACATCTGTCTGCCCAGACACACAACAAAACATCTGTCTGCCCAGAAACACAACAAAACATCTGTCTCCCCAGACACACAACAAAACATCAGTCTGCCCAGACACACAACAAAACATCTGTCTGCCCAGACACACAACAAAACATCTGTCTGCCCAGACACACAACAAAACATCTGTCTGCCCAGATACACAACAAAACATCAGTCTGCCCAGACACACAACAAAACATCTGTCTGCCCAGACACACAACAAAACATCTGTCTGCCCAGACACACAACAAAACATCTGTCTGCCCAGACACACAACAAAACATCTGTCTGCCCAGATACACAACAAAACATCTGTCTGCCCAGACACACAACAAAAAATCTGTGCCCAGACACACACAAAACATCTGTCTGCCCACACAACAAAAACATCTGTCTGCCCAGACACACAACAAAACATCTGTCTGCCCAGACACCACAAAAACATCTGTCTCCCAGACACACAAACATCTGTCTGCCCAGACACAACAAAACATCTGTCTGCCCAGACACACAACAAAACATCTGTCTGCCCAGATACACAACAAAACATCTGTCTGCCCAGACACACAACAAAACATCTGTCTACCCAGACACACAACAATCTGGCCAGCCTTCCAGTCCAGGAAAGAGCACTACATATATGCTCTCAGCTTGGCTTCATTTCCAGAATTCTTCTATATGAGGGTGCCTTTAACAGGCACATGAGATCAAAGGAAAGGAAAAGCCATTTGTCACACAACCTTTAAGTCAAGTGTACAACACAGGGGAGTGCAAAGAGACTCATAAAGACAGCAGCAGCATCTTGATTTTTCAAATGAAGACATTTTTGGTTTTGGTTTCAAGCTCTTCTTTTTGAAACATTATTGGCACTGAATCTCCACAAAAACTACTTTGTGAGAAGTCGAATCCAAGTGAAGTGATGAAATGTTGCTTTTCAGATTTCAACAACAACCTTATTTCTTAACAGTAGCAGGTCATAAAACTGTATTTTAGTGGTAATAAGATGACTTTTTTGTGGCGATCAGTGAGGATTTAAACATTTCGTCATAGAGATGAAACACCTAAAGTTCAAACATCAACTGATTCATCTGTGAATCATTTTGTAACTGTAACAGATGGACTTAAGTAAACACCAGTAAACAACTACCTGCTATCTGCAGAGATACAATAACAATATTAATCATAAACACTCAGAAGTTTCCAGGGCTCCAGTATCTTGATTTTTATTAAATTCTGACTAGCCAGGGGTCAAACACTGGGACTTTAAAAAATCTTATTAGTACTTGCTGTTGAAGAAAATAACAGGCCTTGCTCTAAAAGACTGGAAAAAGAAAAGCTGAAAGTGCTCTAGATGTGATCATGGAGTAGAAACTCACCACTTCTGTGTTGGTGATTTTGGCCAGCAGGTCTGTCAGACTGTCACCCCACTGTAACTGGTTAGCTGAGTCCAGCTGGAGGCCACAGATTGCTGCTCCCACACTTCCTGTGGCTATCATGGAGGGAGGGTACATGGCGAATCTAAAATCTGGTAAAGGAAGAAATACTGATTGAGTTTAGTGTGCCTACTGTACCACTGCTTTGTAAATCATCGAAAGAATAAGTTATTGTTAGGTAAAGCACAGATTCAAAATTTTTGGATTAGTGGATAAATGCTGTTTGTAAATTGCACAAAATTCATAAATAAAGGTGCAATATAGTGCATCCCACCCTCAAACAACATGAATCTGTAATCTAGCAGTGAGAACAAACATTCTTCTTTCTCTTGGACTGAGCTGCACTGGCACACCACTCACTAATGACCAGGGCCTGGGATAATGAGGGTTCACTTGGCTTGTAAATAAGCTGAAAAGCAACCACCCTCACCCGCTTCCCAAATCCAGTACCCCTCTCCCTGGCCCAGCTCCTTTTCTTCCATCTCCAGAGTAAATCGTGTGCTCATTGAAAAAGCCCCATAGCACTTGGAAAAGGAGGAATAAAGAGGCTCAGTGCCTTTGCCAATGCACACTGCTGTAGGTCCTTTTTCCACGTGTGGTCACAGGCGTGCGTCTCAAAGACCAATAACCTTGTTAGCTTCCCTCACTGTCATTCATAATGCAAATGAGACAGCTTGTGAATGGGCCAGAAGCCCGAGAAGGCAAGGTAACAGGCATACAGTGAAAGAGAAAAAGCAGGGGAGACAGGCCGAGAGAGAGCTTTTCTCCCCAAAAACACACACCATCTCACGCACACGCACACACACACACACCATCTCACGCACACACACACACACGCACATAAATAAACACACATACTGCTTTCTTAATTCACTCTTTATGTCTTTCTCAACTTCAACCTTTCTCTTGGCATCATACATGGCGTGCTCAGAAGGGCTGGTGAATGGCACACATGCCCCATCTTTGCTGCTACAATGGGCAGTCGTTGCATTGGTGGCCCTGCTATCTTTGTGCATATTAATAGAGTGGCGGGTTTGTGAGAGAGAGGGCAGAAGAGTGTGACTCCATTGTCCAGAGTCATCACCTCATTTCACCCAATTTAGAGGCACAGCATCAATCCCCTCTCTGCTGATAACAATTCAGTAAAACAGGCTGAACAAAGACAGCGGCTGGACATGGGGGGGGGGTGAAGAGGGAGGGATGGACGGAGTGGCGACAAGGCAACAAGAAGAAAAGAAAGGAGAAGTGGTGGGCATAGAGAGGGGAGAGGGGCTAGATATCACTGTCAGGTCTGTGTCCAGAGCCTGGAGGTTTTGGATGAAGAAAAGAGTCCCTAACCTCCTGTCTCCCGTCCAACCCCCCTCTTCCTCCAAGTATTTCTCTGTCCCTGGGCCACCTGTGGACTAGTGGAGTGGGTTGTGGGGACAGTGAAACGGCCTGCACATTAACATATTGCCATATTCAATTGCAAAGCAAACTGCATGCAATTGCTCTTAAGTATATTTTTGTTTGTTATGTTATCATATCATGGTTTCCTGCAGACCTTATTTGGCCAGGCGCCCCACCCGGCCTGAAATCTCGAGCGCCCGGGCTACAATGTCAGGAAAAAAAAATGTCGGGCAAAAAAAAAAATGCAATACATGCAAGCGACACGGCAGTGTTTGAGAACTGATCAGCGCACATAGGTTTGTGTAATGAATTAATGTTGATTCTCTAGTGCTGCGCTGTTTGCCTGCAGAGCATTCTGCGCCACCTCTCTCTCTCTCTTTCTCACACACACAGTGATAACCTCTCTGTCGATCACTCACGTTTGACAGCTCACGTCTCGTCTCACTTCAATACAAGTTTTCCTCCGCTCGCTTTTATGTCGGTCCGCAATTATTTATAGTCAGTAGAGATTCTGGTAAACTTTGTAATAGATTGTAATTTGTAATAGACCCGGTGCTTTTGTTTTGACCAGACAGTGCGACCTCTCACTGCCGTTTTTTTTTTTTTGCACGCATACACTAATCAACATTATGTTTAACTTTGTCTATAAAAGAAAAAGAAGAACATTAGGTATTTAAACTAACTAACTAAATAAATAAAGACCAATGGGCGCACTGCCTGTCATCTGGACTCCAAGCTCACGTAGCTTCACTTGACAGCTGTCACTCTGAGGTGATTGATGACCAGTCCGCCCAGTCAAAAAGGTAACGCCTACTATGTAATTTACTGGTATGCAATTGATCAGTAGTAGAGTAAATGAGACATAGTCTTTTAGTTAAGAAACTGAGGTAGCCTACACTTTATAGTGTTTTCCATCATCATGTTTGTGGGTTTGTTGTTTTAAGCAACTTCTTTCATATTTTGAGGGCAAAAATAATAATTGAACAATCTAATTAATTAAGTAATTTATCCTTTTTTTTTTTTTGGTTCTTGGCTACAACAACCCCCCCCCCCCCCGGCCAAAGTTTTTTCCTGCAGGAAACCCTGCATATGTCTTTTTAACATGCACAGCCAGACACTTTCTCATCTTATGGGCTCAGTGTTGAGAAATAAATGAACATTTTACACACCCTTGTGTTAGCTGCTGGGGCTCTGCCAAGAGGCGATTTATTAAAGGCTACCTCGAGCCAAGAGGAAAGAGCACACAAAGTCTCATGCATTACATCACTTCTATAAGACCACAACTTTCTATAGAGGGGTAAGAATACAAAGACATTTAAAGATTTACTTTAAGTTTGCTGTGAACACATGTGGAGAGGCAAGCTGACAGTAAACTTGAAGACACAAACATAAAAGAATGTACCAATGCTTGCATGCCTGACAACACAGATAGTGCCAGTTTTGTGCCAGAGCTGAGTGGCAGGCAGTGGGCAGCAAGCTGATTTTTCACACTCAAGACAAGACAGTTGTGTAGCAGAACAAGGAGGTGCGCGTGCAGCCGATGTGGGCTGCCGCTCCGGCCTGGTGGCTGCTGAATGTGGGCCAAAGAACGGCTATGTTTTAGGAGGCCCTCATTGATATTCATGCAGAGGATAAACAGCGTAGGTAGCTGAGTGGGGACGCCTGCCATGGAAAGCTCCCTGTGAGCAGCGGCTGCCTGGCCTGGCCCGGCCTGGCCTGGCCCGGCCTGGTCTGCATGCCTCTCGCCCCCTTCAATGGCCCTTTCTCCTCCCTCTACCCCCTCGCCTCTGTTGCTCCATATTGAAACTTCATCCCTGGTCCTCTGGTCACACAGTCTGCTGCCCTACATGCTTCACTCTGGCTGGGTGGTTGCAAAGCACAGTATGCACATTAAAATTGTAAATTAATTGAAGTTGGAAAGTTGAACAACAGCCAAAAGACGAAAGGAAAAAAAAAAACGACTCTCCTTTTCACCCTCTCCCCTCTTGCCTGTGCTGTAAATCAGGGTCTTGTATGCTATACTACATGTACTGACTTTGTATTAAAGGAGCAGCATTATGAAGAGCCAGGGCCTGTTGACTGATTAAGGTTAAAAACAAACATCATTTTGGGTTTGGCATGACAGTACATTTCATCACTAGTGCAACACAGACTAGTAGTCAAAACAAGTTCTGTGGAGAGCTCCAGTCCAGACAGCCTGTCTGAGTCACACAAATAACAACATCCCAACTGGGCTTGAGAAGTTGCTTACATATATAAGAAGTGGGAAAAAATAGATTAAAAAAAAAAATGATACTGCAAGATGCCATTGTCTGTTGCTTCTTGTCTCATTCTGGAGAAAACATTCAGTAAAACTTGACTAGACTGGAAAAATACACAAGCTGAAAACTGCACTTTTACCTGCATGAAATAGCAAAGTCTCTGTGAAAGCAATGGCTGTGGGTTGTAAGTGCAAAAAGTATGGTTCAGATGAAAGTAGCAATTAATTCACTTTTTTTTCTTTGAACCCACAAAGCTGTTACACAGTCTAATTTGTGTCTTGCACTCAATTATAGAGAAAATCTGTATTATAGGGGTTAACATTTTCAGCAGCTAAAGTTTAATATAACAATTTTGCCTTCATCATTAATTATAAAGTGCTTAATAGACTTTCCTAAAGATATATATTCAAATTTGTGAGTCTAAATTAGCTCAAAAATATACTGTAATACGATACCTACATTTAACGTACTCATCAGTGTGTAACTGATTGACAGTTACACACAGAGCTCTGCTGTGTTTCCATGGTGTCCATGGACACTTGAGTAAAATGGCCCTCTGCTTCCCAGAGGGCCATTTTACTGCATAACAATATGTGCTGCCAATGCATTGGCATGCACATAACTAGAAAATTTCGGAGAAATTTTGAGGCGTGGCCAATTAAGCCGCCAATTAAGCCGCCCGTCAGCGGATAACCTGATAGAAGACTTCTGGAATGTTGACCTTCTGGGCCAACATCAGTGTGTGACCTCCTGGAAGTGTTCATGCTGCAAAGGGTGGAGCCACATCATATTGATCAGGAATGGGATGAACTAAAGCTCATATGTGAGTCAAGGCTGTGAATATTCTCATAATATATCATATAATGTGCCTGAAGAACAGGCAGAAAGGGGCGGGGCTTCAGGGGAGGCAGTCACATGTGCGGCTCCTCCTGCGTGCGTATGTGTGTCTGTGAGAAGAGGAGAGAGAGAAAAAAAAGGCAGCGACCTCCTAATTACACTGTCCAGTCAGTCCAAACCTGGATTTCTGTGTCCGAACAAACGGCTGTAATTCAAAAGCTGAATACGTTTTTGAAAAAATTCTTGAACCGGAAGTGCCACAAGGCTTTCAGCTTCCCACAGATATATTTCTTATTTCGTCAATGTTTTCCGTTTTTAAACTAGAGCAGTTTTAAAAAGTATAAATTTAGCCTCTGGAGCAGTAGGCTGTTGATTCTGTCAAAGTCCGATTTTCCATGTCCCAAACAAATGGCTGTAATTCAAAAACCGAATAAGTTTTTGAAAAAATTCTTGAACCGTGAGCGCCACAAGGCTTTCAGGATTACAGGGATATATGTTTTGTTTCTGAAATGCCTACGGTTTTTAAATTACGGCAGTGTAAAAACATGAAACATTTTGTTGTCAGACGACAGAATTCAGAAATGTCCCCATAGAAATAAACTGGAGCCGGGAAGGACCACCTTGAACTCTAGGTTGATTTGACAGAAAACTAAACACCACACAGACACAAAAGTCACATCACCTGAAAGAGGACAAAAATGCCTACGTTTTGATGTATAATTTATGTAGGTTGAGCAAAAGGAGTGGACGTGAAAGAGGAAAAGGCAGGTTTAAAAAGTTTTTTTCTTCTCGGAGTTAGAGTGTGTGATGACATCACTAGAGTGAGGACAGGATTCTGAAGATTTTGTAAAAATCATAAAACGTAAATCGCGAATTCTCAAGGATCCTAAATCACAACAATACACGGCTTGAATATGTTATAGGTCAATGTCTTGTGACCCGTTTAAACTTCAAATGGTGTCTCTGTGATGAAATATGGCCGTGCTAGACAGGTCCAAAGAGGGGTGGGTTTTGGGCTTTTTTTTCTGGAATTCTGCCAAATCCCATTCATTCCTATGGGACAAAAATTCGCCGTTTTTTGGGATTTTCTGGAATACCGTTCGACGGAACGCCACCAAAAGTCATAGCACACCGATCCCGATCGAGCCGGTCGTTTTGATGTATTTTTTGTTGGGTTTTTCTTAAAGCTGCGGGCCGTGAAAACCGTCGAAATTTTGGCGGAAGACGGAAGATAAAAAGTATGAACGAGAATAAATATGTCGAATAGTAATAGGAGTGGCTTCAATGCTTCGCATTGGCCACGCCTAATAAATACGCTGAATAGTAATAGGAGTGGCTTCAATGCTTGCATTGGCCACGCCTAATAATAAGAAAAAAAGGGAAACCCATCCTGGATACTAATATACGCCTTCTCGAACGCGTTTTTTGTCGTTTTCTCAGTGGTTTTTGTTTTTTTTGGGGATTTTTTTCTTCCATAGCGAGGGCGGTGTAACCCAAGATGCCCCTGCAAAGCACTTTACTCAAGACACTTGAGTAAAATGGCCCTCGAGGGCCAAGAGGGCCATTTTACTGCATAACAATATGTGCTGCCAATGCATTGGCATGCACATAAAAAAGGGAAACCCATCCTGGATACTAATATACGCCTTCTCGAACGCGTTTTTTGTCGTTTTCTCAGTGTTTTTTTTTTTTTATTTTTATTTTTTTCTTCCATAGCGAGGGCGGTGTAACCCAAGATGCCCCTTCGCAGAGGGCCATTTTACTGCATAACAATATGTGCTGCCAATGCATTGGCATGCACATAATAACAATAACTAGAAAATTCCTCAAGAAATTTTGAGATGTGCATGCCCGCTTGCAGCACATTTATTGTCGCTTGCTGCTGCTTAATGCACGTCCGTCTTCAGAGCAGGGTCATGTTTGGAGGTGTTACCTGTTACGCTCTTATGCAACATTTGGATACTGTGACAGAAAATTAAAAAAAAGAACTTCATTTTGGCATTGGGTGTGCTTCGCAGGGGCATCGGAATAATAATAATAAAAAAAAAAGGGAAACCCATCCTGGATACTAATATACGCCTTCTCGAACGCGTTTTTTGTCATTTTCTCAGTCGTTTTTTGTTTTTTTTGGGATTTTTTTCTTCCATAGCGAGGGCGGTGTAACCCAAGATGCTAGGGCTGTAGCGATACACTAATCTCTCGATACGATACGATACGATACATCTGGCTCACGATACGATATTATATCGATATTTTTCTAACAATACATTTACATCATTTTCTGAAAGATTTTAACAGGACAAAGTGATTTTGGTGACATCTTGTGAGTGCTCCAATTTGTTTGAATTAACTGAACTGAAAGGTAGGTGACAGACAGAGAGGAGAGAAAGGAGGCCTCTGATTGGTCAATTCTACATCCACGTCATCGAAGAAATGAGGAAGTACCCACATCTGTATGATTTTTGTTCTCCTCACTACAAAGACAGCACATATTCTAGTAATTCATGGAGGGAGATAGCGATAAATGTGGGTCTGGATACGGCCGAGACGGTTAGGAAGTGGAAAAACACAAGAGATAAGTTTATAAGTTTAGCTAGTTCGTGATTGTCGCTCTCCGTTGTGGCGTTGAATAACAGCACAGACGCGCTTCAACATTAACATATATCAAAAATAACTGCGGCATACCGGGGACAAGATAACTGCGACACGTTGCCGCGAGAGTAAACACAGTCCTTAAAGCTGGCGTTTTCCACCACTGAATACGGTCTCAAATCCTGACAAATAAAGTTTGGCTCACTCTCAGTTAGCATTAGCTTGTCTGGGTGGTGACGTTTCAGGTGGGCTCGCCTCGCGGGTTGGTGGTATTTCCAGAGTACTTTACGTTTGAGTGACACAGCTTGCAAACCGCCATACTTTTGTCTAAATCTTCGCTTTCCTTTTTCTTTTTCAACCCAAACTGCTCCCACACATCTACTTTTAAGCAGAGCTGTAGCCAGAAGAGTAAGAAGCTGCTTCTGGATACCCTGTTAGAAATGCTCTACAGCGACACTAGCGGCTGGAGGACTAAATGGCACTTTGCAGGAAGAGCACCCGTGCGTGACACGGGGGTTTTGAAGGGAGCTTAGAATATCGATACCCGCGGCTGAAATATCGATACTCTCTGAGAAATAAAATATCGATATATATCGCCGTATCGATAAAATCGCCCAGCCCTACAAGATGCCCCTTCGCAGAGGGCCATTTTACTGCATAACAATATGTGCTGCCAATGCATTGGCATGCACATAATAATAATAATGAAAAAAACTAATTTTGCCCTCACCAGGTCTTAAAATCAGATAATTACAAATTCAGCTGAGCAAAAATACACTTAGTTAAATAAATAATGACACTGGGTTGTTGTATTGTTGCTCATCTTAGACTGTATCTACTAAATTTGAAGACCTGGTAAGAACCAGATTTATTTCTTTATTGCTGTACTACTACGACTGTATTACTGTTGAAGGAAGTTGTACTTTCTTTATCACATGACTATTGGATTACAAAAACTGACATTCACTGGTGCAATGACAAAAATGTCCGGGTCAAACCAGAAAACACTAACATTTACATCACCTAAACTCACCAACATTAGTCTTTGTGGTTAACATGACCTTTGTAAAAATGTAAGCCTAAAAAAGTGATATTTTTTTAACTTCTTTGATGGGATAAGTATTACATTCAACGCAAAGGAAAAAAATAAGTGATTCAGCTGGCAACAGTATTTAAAGTGTGGTACTAATTAGAGTAAAAAGGTGGAAACGCACGACATACCACTAAATGATTCAGCGAATAAGCCACATTTTTGGGAACATACTCTTAGGAAGCTTCTTCCTGCTTCATCTGTTGCCACTGGACAGGATTCCTCACACCAGTGGACCATGTTGAGAAAATATCATTTGTTGAAGGAGGTGTCTAATTGGTTGGGGTTCTGACTCATCAAACTTGAAGGGGTTTTATGTAAACGAAGAGCAGTAAAGAGCTTTTGTTATTGACTACATCTGAGATGAATCGTGCATCTGTTAGATGTTGAAGTCAGCCTGGAGGGGATTCTCCATGCAGCAGCCACTTGGAGAGGAAGCTACAGGAAAAATTTCTGCCCCTGCAACTGAGAGTTTAAAGCTAAATTAAAACAGGTCACTGGTCTTTTAAAGATGCATATATTTACCTCAAGATCTGTGTCACTGAGTTTGAGGCCTGCATAGAATAGAGAAAAACATAAATGTAAATCTGTTGGACTGTTTTGGATAGATTTATACTACATAAGCACATTGCTATTTTGCTATTTTAGACCACTGTGAGACAGGTTAGTTTTACCCTACTGATGATGCGTTGCTGAAATAGTAATTAATATCCTTCAGGACAACTGACACCACTGTTGGCCCTGATCCAGAGCTTCCTTTTGATAGACTTCTATGACCATTGTCACCAACCATGCACACCATTACTGGGAGGGCTGTTGGATCCTGCATTTAATGCACCATAATCCCTGCCATTATGGTGAGAAGACAGAGCTCAATAACCCTCGCAGACAGGTTGGGGTGCATCTGTCTGCCCCATGTACCCCATCCATTCTCCCACTTTACCTCAATTGAATGAGAATAGAGGAGGAAGCTCTGAGTGGTTGGTGTCTGTGTGCAGGAATGGATCTTCATAATCTCCCTTAATGAGCTTGTTTCTGGGCTATTATCTGGCAGCATGCCTGAGGAAACGCTGCTGTTTCCTATCAATGGGCCCTGCAGCACTGACCCTCATGAAATGTAAGGGCCAGGTCTTTTGTCTCCTTTCTTTCAGTCTCTATCTGAGCCCATTTGCATAGACCTGAATAGACCGACCAATGTTATTAATTAATACACATCCAGCCTGCACCACCTGACAAAATCCCACCAAGTGTCCTGAACGGAACTGTTTCATCAAACGAGAGGAGTCATTAGGACTGAGAGGCCTTATTCTCCACTTTTCTTGCTTGTTCTCTTGAAAAGAGAAATCCATGGTTTTATGCAAGCTTTCTTTTTCAGTATCGGCATGACAGCGGTGGGTGTAGAGGCAGGTGGTAAAATGAATGAGGACATTTGGAAAAGGAGGGCCACAAATGACCTGTTGTCAACTGCCTTGCAAATGTAAATCCTCCTGAAAGATCTCCTCCTTTTGCTCTGTTTTCACCATCTCAACTCTGCATAGGGAATGTCTCAAGGAGAATTTTCACCAGATAACCCAAAGATTTACAGCTGGGAACATTCGACAAATGGGGTTTTGAATTCCCAGAGATCTGCAGATGCAACAAATCGTTGACTCTTTCTCTGTTTTGCCCTCACTTTTTCTGTTTCCCTGGATACAAGTCTGAGGAGAACGTATACAGATAAATGGCCCAAATGTTTCTTTCCTGAAACAAACTGTTAGGAGGATGGCTCTAAAATTTAGTTACACTGCCTCATTGAAGCAATTAAGGCCAAAGTGTGTGCTGAGCCTTTCACTATGCTGCTTTGGAAATAGGTCTGATCACTAACATGCTGTCATTCCACACATAAATACACAAACTAAAGGCTAAGAAATATGGAGTGACACTGGGGGAAGAAAACTGAGGAATATGAGACATAGTGAATGACCAGAAAAATAAGTATTTTTCTTTAAAACTTTGCAAACAAGAACACAAATTGCAAAACGTTCTTACTCCAAATTATTTGTATCAGTAGTCGTTGTTATAAATACTTCCCGTCACCTCCCTTGTATCTGTACCTGCATCATGTGATTTACCTGCATCGTGTGATTTTATTGCTGATAATTTTAATACTACACTAAAGACAACGCTGGACTCAGTGGCTTCGCTTTTAACTAAAACAATAAGTACAAAACCTACTCCCCCGTGGATAAATGACCACACTAGAAAATTGAAAAGAAAATGCAGGAGAGCTGAAAGGAGGTGGAGAAAAACAAAACTAACAGTTCATTATGAAATAATGCGCAACCAACTCCAAACCTACAATAATGCAGTAAAACAGGCAAGGATATCCCACTTTACCAAACTTATTACAGACAACAAAAACAACCCCAAAGTCCTTTTCTCCATCTTTAATCTTTTAACCAACACCAATTTTAATAAATTCTCCATGACGCCAACAGACGCCCTCTGGAAGACTTTGCAGACCACTTCAGAAGTAAAATTGATAATATCAGATCCAGTCTTTTACCTCAACAGAATATTACTTTTAGCACACCTGAACCGTTGCTTTTACCTGAGAAAAACACTGGAGAGTTTTGCTCTGGTTGATGCAGGGACTCTTGGTCCAGTTTTCTCTCCAGTAAACCCAACAACCTGCCTTTTAGATCCAACCCCCCCATCACTGTTAAAAACATTTATGGATTCTTTGAGGACAGATTTTAAATATAGTAAATTACTCTCTCCAGACGGGTGTCTTCCCCACTGCCTTCAAAACAGCAGTGCTGAAGCCCCTTCTGAAGAAGAGTAATCTAGACCCCAACAATTTTAATAATTACCGACCTGTATCCAACTTACCGTTGTTAAGTAAAATTTTAGAAAAACTGGTTGTTAAGCAAGTAAATTATTTCTTAGTCAAAAATAATATTTTAGAGAAATTTCCTGGTTTTAGGATGAACCACAGTACAGAGACAGCCCTTTTAAAGATTTTAAATGACATCAGGTTTAATGCAGATTCACAAAAACGTACAGTCTTTTTTACTGGATCTTAGCGCCGCCTTAGATACAGTAGACCATCACATTTATTAAACCGACTCAGAAACCTGGTCGGCCTCTCTGGTACTGTTCTGGACTGGTTCAGCTCTTATCTCACAGATCGATGTTTCTTTGTCAGTATGGATACATGCTCCTCCAGAAGGCATAAAATTAAGTGTGGGGTGCCCCAAGGGTCAATCTGAGGTCCAAGGGTGAATTTCAATTCCTCCCTTAACCCTCAATCTCAACCCTCAATCTCAAAAATGCGCGTTCCCGCTAAGGGCAAGTGCTGTCCCAATTCTAAGGGAAGTCAAGTTGAGGGACCAGTTTGAGGGGTGTATCGCCCTCAATATTAAGATTTCTGACACCACCCTTGGAAGTAAGGGCTATCCAGAAGCTAGCTACAAACGTAAGTATCTTCGTATATCTTAAAGATATAAATGTTACGAAACCATTTTATTGTGTTTGTTTGAGATTTTTTTCATGGATTAACATCGTTGTTGCGTAACATTTATTTTTTTACTTTACGATGTTTGCTGCCGGACCGGCGGTCCCGTTGGCTTCACGTTGTACTCGTCGGTGGTCCTGGTACATTATTCAGTCCTCCGTCGCTACACAACAAGGTATACAAGTAACCAGTGGCGGCGGCAGAACATTTTTATTGCAGTTGCTTAGGGGTTGCTAAACAATTGTATGGAGTTGCTGGACAATTTACTGTAATACCAATTAAATAGCATAAATATGGATATGTAAGTCATCACCGACCTACTCATTCTAATCAGTGCTATCTGAAACTAGCGCGGATGCCTTGAAACAGATTTAAAAAAATCAATTTGAAGTTCGTTATTATAATTTTACCATATAGTCATGCCGCTTTTCACAGCAGTGAGAAATGCACATTAACAGCCCAGACTACAAATCATTTAACAATAACCTGTTTATCAAATTTTAACCAGTTAATATTCACATAAGTACACAACAGAAGAGATCTGGCAGACTTACGCTTCAACAGATAGCCTCCATTTTGATGTCACTTTTCTAACGGCCCGGTTTAATTTTCCCAAGCTGACTTCACGTGACCCCTGCAGGCCAGCTCTCGCGAGATTAGTCTCTCTCATCGTTTTTAATTGTCTTCCTTTTATTTTAATTTAAAACAAAAACACATGAAATTAATTTAAAATTAAATTGTCACCATTTTTATTTTATTTACCACAATTAAGATTTTTTCATTTTTAATAGTGTCCATTCTTGGGGTTGCTTTGAGGTTGCTAGGCCATATTTTGGGGTTGCTATAGCAACTGCAAGCTACCCCCTCGCACCGCCCCTGCAAGTAACGTGAAGCCGACTCGGACCGCTGACTCGGTCCCGTCAGCGGTCCAGGTCGGCTTCACGTTACTTGTACTCGTCGGTGGTCCCGGTCCGCCGTCCCGGTCCCGTCGGCAGTCCGGGTCGGCTTCACGTTACTTGTTTACCTTGTTGTGTAGCAACGGAGGACTGAATAATGTATCCTTTATTGTGTTATTTGCTAATATTATTTGGAGAATATACAGCGCTCTTTTCAATGTTATCCCTGAGTCATTTCAGGAAATACAGAGACAACACGGCTCTGATACATTTCAGTCTGATGACATAACTGCACTCAAGGGGTGTCCCATTTCTAAGTCACAAGATAGACCTTACACTTACTTTCAAGGGTTAAGATTGAGGGCCAGAAATTGAGGGTTAAGGGCGAGGGTTGAGATTGAGGGTTAAGAGAGGAATTGGAATTGGCCCCAATTCTTTTAAATCTGTATATGCTTCCCCTTGGGGACGTCATCAGGAGACATCAGCTTCCACAGTTATGCAGATGATCCACAGCTGGACATCACTGTGTCTCCTGATGACTCAGGACTAATTGATGCACTTTTTAACTGTATTTTAGATATCAAGACATAGATGGCAGAGAATTTCCTATAGCTCCACCAGGACAAAACTGAGGTCTTAGTTATTGGTCCTGAAGGCAAGAGAGAGAAACTTTTACTAAAACTACAGGATTTGAAACCTGCACAATGTGTCAAAAACCTGGGCGTCATTTTTGACTCTGAGCTTAATTTTATTTCTCACATCAAAAATGTAACAAAGATAGGTTTTTATCATGTTCAGAATATATCCAGAGTCGGCCCGTTTCTCTCTCAGGCTAACAGGGAGGTGCTGATGTTGTTTAGACTACTGTAATGTCCTGGTTAGGGGTTATTTCTTGTCTCCAACTACTCCAGAACTCAGCAGCTCGTGTGCTGACGAAGACCAGGGGGCGGGAACACAAGACCAGGGGGCGGGAACACAAGACCAGGGGGCGGGAACAGACCAGGGGGCGGGAACACAAACCAGAGGGCTGGAACACATTACACCTGTTCTAAAATCTCTCCATTGGCTCCCCGTGTGTTTCAGGATCGATTTTAAGGTTATTTTATTGGTTTTTAAATGTCTTAACGGTCTTGGGCCATCTTATTTATCTGACCTGCTTTTACCATATTAACCCTCACGGACCCTGAGGTCCTCTGGTTCTGGCCTTTTAATCATCCCCAGAGTTAGAACAGAAACCCACGGTGAGGCTGCATTCAGCCATTATGGTCCTCATCTGTGGACCAGCCTGGAGGTTCTGGTCCTGATTCTGGTCCTGATCTGTGGACCAGCCTGGAGGAGAACATCAGGACCACAGAGACTGTTGAGATTTTTAAAAGGAGGCTCCAGACTCACCTTTTTAACCTGGCTTTTACATGATTCTTTTACTCTTAGATCTTTTATTCTACTGTTCTTAATCTAATTGATTTTAATGATTTAATTTAAGTATTAAATTTATTTTAAGTCTTTGCATTTTATTATCATTACATTTTTGCATTTTATTTATTAAATTCTAACTTTTACATTTTCACATTTTATACATTAGATTTTATTATTATTTTACCTACTGTCTGTTTTTATCCTTTTTATTTGTCTTTTAATCTTTTAGTTTTTAGCTCCAGTGTTTCCTCATGGGGGCCCTCCACACTGGGAGGTGTGTCTGGTCGGCCTACGGGGGCGTCATCTTGGAGATCCCTGGGGGCTGGGGGGGGGGGGGGGGGGGGGGGGGGGGGGGGGGTCTGTATAATGTGTAGAGTCTACCCTGGTCTACCTGGGTTGAAGTGGTCTCTGGGTTGAGGTGGTCTCTGGGACGGCGCCACCTGTGGCCACGGGCTGTGGTGCCTCTCAGTGTGGATGGCCTCTCAGAGGTGGTATTTCCTTACCTGGATCCTCAGAGTCCTGCCATGTTACTGAACTATTTTTACTTTGTGATGTGAGTGTGTATGTGTGTGTGTGTGTGTGTGTGGGGGGGGGGGGGTTATTATCTGTTATGATCCTGTTTTGTTTTATTTTGTGAAGCACTTTGGGTTGCATTTTTAATGTATGAAAAGTGCTATATAAATAAAGTTTGATTTGATTTGATCTGATCTATCTATCCACACTTACAGCACCAAAGCTGTTTCACATGGGGAGTGCCGTCATTAGCATTCCTCTTTTTGGACGGCAGAAACTGCTAGAGGGAGTCGCCCACAAAACTAACACAAAAAGACCAAACAGCACTATTATACTTTTTTCTACTTCTTTGTTTAGATGCCTGTCAGTTGATCTTTGAGCAAGATTACACACAAACTAAAAGAACTGTTTTTATGAAATGTGTTGCTGCACACACAGAACACTTCCCTTAAAACTGAATGATGTTTCATTGGCGTAGGGCATCTAGTAGCTTATGAGTTGAGTGATTATAGTCCAAATTAAAGCTGCAAGCAGCGTTTATCGGGCCCTCGCACCCATGGCCACCGCCCCGCAGGTGTCCACCACCTTCCCAAGCCAGTCAGGAATCAAGAATATACAGCGAAAATCCAATTTGGTTATAAAAATGGAAAGGTTGCTGCCCAGCTTGAATCCAGAGGTATAAAAACAAAAAAACTGGCCTGGAATCTACTCAGAGCTCAGTTCTAACCTGCCATATCAAGGCTGTAACTGTTACAGCTGTGTATAATCTTAAACAAATATAAAGAGTCAGAGATTTGATGTCCAGAGCAGATTTACAGTAACTTATCCAGCCTTCATCTCCAGCAGACTTGACTACCATAATGATCTTTTGTCTGATTAGACAGCTTCAGATCATGATGAACCCTGTTGCCAGAGTTCTAACAAGAACCAGGAAAACTGAACACATTACTGCTGTTACCTCAGACTCATCCATGCACAAAATATGGATGGTAAATGAGGACTTTCATCAGTATGAGCTGTAGGAATCCAAGTCTGCTCTGATAAAGAACAGATAGAATACAAAATACACTAAATAATGTGACCAAAATCATGGTCCTTTGACGACAGTGGTACTGTCCAAGATTGTCAGATACACTTGTTCAGAGTGAAAGAATCATCAAATATATGAATCTTCAAGCAGATTGGATAATGCATGTGTAATACAGAACAATTTTTTTTATTCATGGAAAGAGATCTGTTTTAGTAGAGCCTACAGTTAGTCTCAACAATAGTGTGTTAGGGCCAATAGTCACAGCTACAGTTACAGGAATGGATGAAGACCAGACTAGAGCAGGCTGGTCTGAAACACAGCCTCATCATAGCTATGCTGCTATAGGTCTACGCTGCAGGGAGACACCAACATGATCCATTAAGTTGTGTCCTCACCTTTTCTCTTCCAACATTTACCTTTTTTATTCAGCTGTATCCATAGTTACTTTTTTAATCTCATATCACTTCTGTAAAATGCCAATAAAAGGATTTCTATTTATTTAGATTTCTAGTAAATTACCATATTGGCTCAAATATAGGACACATCTGATTGTAAGACGACTGCTATTTTTCAAATATCATTTTGGGAAAATCAAAATATGAAGACAATAAGGTTATTCATAAAATAACTGATGATTTTACAATTACTAAAGGAAAAAAATAACAGATAACATTCTGATCTATTAAACATTTTATTGATTTCATATTTTTTAGGAAGCATGGTACCATACTTAAGGTAAGGTACATGTCAGGTTTTCATGTTATTTAAGATCAATGTATAGTACTATTTAAGAAACTCTATTCCCTAAAAATATGAGACTATGGGCCCTATCTTGCACCTCCTGCTAGCCAATACCCATTACCTGCAAATGTCAGATTTAGGAGCCTCTGCCAACCGCAAATGCAATCTTCCACCTCCCAAAACCTGCTACCCATTATGCCGACTCCCTTAAGCACATTGTGGGCGCGGCAATGGGCGTGTCTCTTGCGCTTTCCACAAATTTGGTATCTTGCGGTACCTGTATCCTGCAGATTTTGGGTATTGGGTAATGGGTGGTCTGACCACCCATTACCCAATACCCAAAATCTGCGAGATACAGGTACCGCAATGATACCGAGTTTGTGGAAAGCGCAACTGGCATGTCGGCGCGTAAAAGAGCGCGTCCAAATCCCGTCATTGCGCGTCCACCCAGTCACATGTGGACTGCACAACCGGCTCTACCTCTCGATTATGCATCACTGTATTACTTTCATACGTTATTATTCTCTTAAGGGCAGAGGATGTCTGTACAGCTGTGGCATTATCTCATTCAGATGTTTGCTGTGGAGGAAACGAGGAGATCACAAAACTCTGTTGTGGAGTTTCTTGTACTGTGCTCGTATCCCTCTGATCCTCTCCTTGCGCTCGGAACACCTGAGATGCGCTCACTGGTAGAAGGTAGATGTCATCATACGTGTTCCTCTGGCTCAATGCTCATCCAATGATCCGTTCTGCAGTATTTTAAAAAGCACCGCTTCCAGCGGCTATGCGTCTTGGCGCAGCTGTGCGTCTTTGCGCAGGGGATATGTTCAAGATAACTCAAAAAGTTATGGATGGATTTTGATGACATTTTCAGGAGTTGTCAGAAATGTGAAAAGGAAGAACTGATTTTATTTTGGGTGTGATCCGGAAGAAATCCTGGATTCTGGATCACTTTCAAATTTTCGATAACATTGAGCTGTTTAGTTGTTTCTTGAACCCTAAAGCAACCACAATAGAGACAGGAAGGGAGTTCTGGAATTTTAAGAGTTTAATTCTCTCAGAAAAAAAAAGGAGGATTCGAGGGTTGGCAGCCAAACCAACAATCCAGGGGACGACGAAGGCAAGGAGGTGACACTGCGAATGGCTGGATCAGGCGTTTCTATGGGAAGATCTGGCGATGAGTCTGGTTGAATGATGACTGAATAGGTACAGGTGTACAGTGCCACACCTGGGCTGCTCGTCGGATGGGAAGGTGAAACATAGGTGGATCTGAGTGTCTATGCAGAGGATTGAAGGTGGAGCAGTAGGTTGTGTGCAGGAGCCCCAGAGGTAGAAGGTTGCGGGTTCACAACCTGGCTTGAGACCGTAACATGTGCTCAATGGGGCTGGAAATTTTGTTTCTCAACATCTCCGTTAATTATTGCCCACAGCTCATTAAATTTCACTCAGGTATTGACAATGAAAACCTCTATAAAATTTCAGAGGCTGATCCGGATCTGATCCAGAAGGTGGATTTTATCGCAATCTGTAAATCGCTAATGGGGGAATTGTTGCGCTCTCGGAGAGCGCAGACCTCCGCCAAGCATTATCATTTCTTTTGTACTCCAAGGAGTTTCAACAAACTGCTCAGAAAAACGATTAAATCATTTGCTCCACATTAGTTAGAGTTATTTATGTAAATATCAGTGCAGAGGAGGAGGAGGACAGAAGAGGATGAAGCTCTAATGCAGAGTCCCAGACCAGCTGCCCATGATAGCTGCTCTGATCTGGGTGAAAAGACGCTCCATAGCAGTTTGCAGGTACCGCAACCTGCTCTTAAAGGCAATGGCTACTGACGCACTGATTGGTTAAACAGGTGGAACGCCCTAACCACTCCCATGCATAATGTGTGCATAATATAGCGGTTAGCGCAGGTAATATTGTGGATTTCGGGAGGTGGAAGATTGCGTTCTTTGCGGGGGAACGCCCCTCCCGCTACCCGCTATCCCTTAATAGCGGCTTTAGGAGACTTGGTGCAAGATAGGGCCCTGTGACTCAGTGAATAATATTCAACCACTCAGTTCAATTACTGTTAACTCATTGGCTTGCAGCCAGCTGCAGAACTTGTTTACAGATATTGTATTTTGTATTTTGACTATCTGAACACTGAAGCTGCTATAATAAAGAGTAGTGTCTGTTCTGTCCTGAGGAAAGTTTCCTTCCTTGTTTCATTCCTTCATAATCAGCAGTATTATAAATAAAATGTATTTTGACTAGTCCTGTCAGTCGCATAAATTTTTTAATCTCGATTATTCGAAAGATTTTCATAGTTAACTTGCAATTAATCGTACATTAATCACATCTTTTTAATGTTTTGGTTATCCATCCATCCATCCATCCATCCATCCATCATCTATACCCATTTTGTCCTATACAGGGTCACAGGGATCTGCTTTATTTTTTTAAGCCTTTAAACCAGAAGTCCACAATTGCTGCCATCTTTCTCAACCTTTTTTCAGTCACGGCACCTTTCTAAAGTGTATAAAACCTCACAACACCCCAGAAAAAATTTAATTAAAAACCACACTGCATCGTTCTGACTGTAAATGCATATGCCCCATTTATTTTGTATAAATAACCTGAACACCATAAATGCACCAGAGTAGGCCTCAGCAGGAAAGCTTCTTTTCATCCGTGCCTCTGTAGCCTACATACGCCCATGCATACACGCACACACAATAATCAGCAATTGAGAGAAGTGACAGTGAGAAAAGGGGGTGTGATTCACCATCAATGATGGGGGAACTGAGCGGGTGCGACGCACACTACCACTTTATCCTGGCTGGGATGGATGAGAGGCAGACATGGAGCTCCTGGTCCACAGTCCTCAGTCGCTCTCTGTACTTGTTCCTGATGTATCTCAGGATTGAAAAGCTCAACTCGCACAAATAAGTTGTGGAGAAGGGTAGTAGAATAGAAAGGTCGCAACTCCAAGGATCACATACCCAGTGATTATGCATAAGACTTTGATGGAAAATAATGATTGAAGCGCTCATGGAGAGTTTTCAGATGCTGGGCTATGGGGTCAGAAAGCTGCGGCTGCAGTTGGTATACACATTGCACAGCCTGCCCTTCTCCAAAAATGAATGCCAAAGTGTGAGCTTAGATCTGAAGACACGCAGTTTGTCAGACGAGGAGAGGAGCTTTTTTTCTTTACCTTGCATTTTAATGTTCAGTTCATTTTTAGGTGCTTAGACATGTTGGCCAAATACGCAAGCTTTGTGCACCATTGCTCATCTGTGAGCACCTTTAAAACATTCCCCAGTGAAAGCCAGCGGGCGGCTGTGTGTAGGTATGGACTGGGACTAAAGAACGGCCCTGGACTTTCCCCCCTAAGTAGGCTCACCAATAACCAGGGGGGGGGGGGGGGGGGGGGGGGGGTTATATTGATATATATTGTCATTGTTATAATGACACCCACACATACAAACTATTTATATATTTTACACTTCTACTTTATAGTTACTTATATGCTTGCATTTTAAACAGAAAAGAAAATCTATATCTATATCACATATGGTTGATTAACATTTATTTATTAGCATTACTGGGAGTGAGAGCCATTAAATCTGTACCTCCAGAATTCTAATGCTTTGGATAAACATATTATTTGATACCTAGGCTACAGACAAAAAGAATAAAACTGATTTAGTTTTCCTGAATCCCATTGCATTTTCAGCCTTTTAGCTCTATTCTATGTAAGAATTAGCCTGCTTGACACATTTTATAGTTTTAATATTATGCTAAGGTGACCCGAAAACCCAAAGAGAGGACACCCTAACGGCCTCTTGTTGATACTGCAAAAATACTCAAAGATAGTCAAAGGTGACAAAGTAGCTTTATAAACCATACATTTATTCAAAACATTTCTTTTTAGTTTGAAATGAAAACTTTCTGATCTGTAAACATAAATAATGCCTCATAACCAGTGAAATGTGGTGAGATTCATGGCTGGTGAGGCACTGACTCCATCAGAATCAGATTTACACATTTATGAACCCAACAGAGTAGATTATTCACCATCTGGTCAACAGTAGTTAGCAGGTTATGTTTTATATGTCATATCAAAATCTTTTTAAAAGATTTTCTAGGGTCCTTTATTGGATAGAGAGAAAGCAATGACTAAAAAGGGACACAACAACATATTACAACACTGGAATCCACAAACCACCATATGAGAGTTCACCCACTTAACCACCAAGCAAATAGTATTGTAGGATCCTGACATTATACTGATTTTTAACTGACATGGAAAACATTTCTCCTCATCAAACTTACTTGGCTTTCTTTAGTTTTAATTTTTCCCATCCACCCTTCTCTTTGCGCTTTCTGCTTGCCATCTTTCTGTAGACAGACACTAACGTTAGTCTGCTTTGTTGGTTTTTAGGCGTATGTCTGATAAATGATCGTCTTAGCGCCCCCTGCTGTTTGTTGAAAAACTGAAAATTTATCAAGTATTGCGATTTTTATATTTCAATTATTGAAATATAAAAATCATATATAATAAATAATAAATAATAATAATAATAATAATACAACTTGTTATAATATTATTATAATCATTATATATTATTTTTAATTATTATAATTATCATATATATTAGTATAATATTATTATTCTATAATTATTAAATATTAATAATAAAAATATCAAAATTAAATAAGTTTTAATATTTAAAAAATGCGCAATTGCTGTAGTTACCCTCGATGCGTTGTATAGTAGAGAACATCTGGCTGGGTGCTAGTTCAGTTTATATCACTAGGTTCACACAGGAGTGTCGGCCAGAACACCACTTATGGCCGTTTTCCAGAGTATGGAAGAATAGAAGACTGTGAGGCTGATATGATGTTTACTCTATTTACTTCTTCTTTGCAGGAACATACATAACTTGCAGTGTTGTAGTAAAGCTGGATGTTACACTTGTGATTGTGTGCTTTTCTATAAAGACTAATAACAAAATACACTTAATGAAGGATAACATATCCTCACATTAATATTCCCCATATGGAGTAAAATAAATAATATTACCACTTAATATTAACTAAAACAATAATTAAACCAAAGGAGATAATCAGATGATTACAATACCACATTTCTCTTTCTCATTTACACAAGAAAGAAACAGAAACATACCCCAAACACTCAATATACAGATTTCTAAGGCTTATTAACACTGTAACAAGCTACCGCTAATGTGGACATAACACTTCCTGTAGCGTATAATCCTCCTGCTGACAACCTGGCAGGATGCTTTTATTGTGAAATCAGCGTGCCACTACTGGTGGCGAGTTAGCCTTAGCTTCACTATCGGCACAGAAACGGCAATCTATATCAAATTCTCCGTACCCCAGCCTAATCATAAAACACTCTTAACACCACTATGAACAGGTAACACATGTAAACATAGTTTGAACTCTACATAACATATTTTGACCCGATGTGCAAAGTCAGGTGAGCCAGGAGTGTTAGCTAGCATGCATGAATGGCATGCAGGCAATTAAACTCCAACCTCTCCTCCACATTAACCAAGAGGACGCATCTACAGTTACCTCACCATAACGAAGTACAATACTAGTAATGTAGCAGATAAATACTCACTCTTTCATTCAGGCACAGATCTCTTGTACCGAAGTATTTGCACTGCACAACTTTAGTTTACGGCTTGACCGAAGCGCACCTTTCTTTACTGTGTGACGTCACTCCACCACGTAGTTTGGCTCAGCCCAATAATATTACCGCACTGAATTAACAGATATCTAACAGCACACCAGACAAAGAAGCCCATATGGCAACAGGACTTAACACTTTTAGAACTTATAAATTTGGACCTTTTCTACACCTTGTCTGATCCAGCTGGGAGTTTGTTTAACAAAAGTAAAGCAATTTCTAAATCGTGCAGACTTGGAAAAAACCATTCATGCCTTTATAAGTTCTAGAATTGATTACTGTAATGCTTTGTATGTTGGTGTCTCCAAGTCGTCACTTAGCCGCCTTCAGCTTGTTCAGAACGCCGCTGCTCGCTTTTTAACTAATACCCGACGTCAGGAACATATCACCCCAGTTTTATTTTCTCTTCACTGGCTTCCTGTTTCTTTTAGAATTGATTTTAAAATGTTAATCTTTGTTTTTAAAGCCCGCAATGGGCTTGCCCCTCTTTATTTATGTGAACAAGTGCGTGTTCAGAACTCCACTAGAGGCCTACGGTCCTCAAACCAGCTCTTGCTGGAAGTCCCCAGAACCAGGACTAAACTCTGGGGTGATTGGGCCTTCTCAGTTGCTGGACCCAGACTCTGGAATAAGCTGCCCCCAGAAATGCGCACTATCACTGACTTTGGGATTTTTAAATCCAGACTTAAAACCTATTTATTTAGACTGGCTTTTAATACACAGTATTGATGTGAGATATTTTTAATTTAATTTTAATTATATTGTTATGTCGATTTTAAAGTGTTTTGTTTTAATGTGGATTTTAATGGAAAGCACTTTGGTCACCTTGTGTTGAAAAGGGCTCTACAAATAAACATTGTTTGATTGATTGATTGTGGAGAGTTGAATCCAATGTCTGCTGCACTGTGATGGCCTCTGCTTTCCCCACATTATTTTTTTTCTGTTCCTGAGAGTTTTCGCCACACTCACTGAGCTTGGAGGGTTGATGAGACTTGTGGAATGTCTGGCATACTTATATCTACAAAATGATACCAACCTGGATGAAATCAGTGCGGTTTTCATGACGCTAATAACGCTCAAACAGAGAAAAACAAGCAAATGTCGAAAATGAAACTAACTTTACTGCGCCCTGCGGCGGTAACTCAATTCACAGAGACAATAAATACAAATAACCTATTTCTTGTCAACAGACCCATTTGGCAGCACCTTAAGGCTAAACTTTCCGCTCATAAGAATCTGTCGCCATGTCTGTCATATCCATCCATCCATTATCCATGCCCCGTTTAATCCTATGCAGGGTCACGGGGATCTGCTGGAGCCTATTCCAGCTCTCTTCGGGCAACACCCCTGAAGCAAAAAGACAAAAAGCAAAGGAGGTACCACAAAATCCAGTATGGACCAGCGAAACGGACCCGTATCACAGTCCACTTGCACTCAAGCGGGCATGTGCAGCACCCATAAAATATGTAAATTTCGCAGACAATGAATGCATGTGCAAAATCTCGTGAGTTTTCGAGTATGTTAATGTCCCAAAAAAGGCGATTCATTTCGGAGAATAATAATAATAATAATAATAATAATAATAATAATAATAATAATAACAACAATAATAATAATAATAAACATTTGAAATACAATAGGGTCCTTGCACCCTCGGTGCTCGGGCCCTAATAAACCAATCAAGCATAACATTATGACTAACCACTTAATATTGAACAAAACTCCTTGTGCTCTCAATAGATCTCTGACCAGTCAGGGTCTGGATAAAGAACATCTGAGAGTGTCCTGGAGAGTCTGGTATTGGGATGTTATCAACAGGTCCTTTGGGCCCTGTGGGATGTGAGATGAGGTCTCTGAAAGGGATTCGCCTCCCACAGATGCCATTAGGTCCCATTAGATTGCTGTCTCTGGAGTTAGAAAACTAAATGAACACCTCAGAGTCTTATTAAACAAAATTGTTTACTCGTCAACAGTGGGCCCCTTGTAGGGGAAAGATGGTGCCAAGTTCAGGGTGTAATCTTTCTGCAGAGTTTTATGTACAGTAGCTGCCAAGGACCAAAATTAGATGCACGTGATTGTCAGGATAAAGGTAGCAGAACATTGTACTGTAACAATAGGAATAGTGTTTACTCACGTTACCCGTCAGTCATACTGTTATTTGATATGTGTAAATTCAGGATGTTCAAAACTGATGTGCGTGCTTCTTGCTTATAACTCATGCTTTCCTTTCAAAGTAGAGCTGAAGTGATGGAAATGTATCCTACTAACAATCTCAACATAGGAAAGCTATCATAGCCTCCAGCTGAACGGTGGGAAAAGTGTGAGGAGTCAGGGTGGATAGAAAAGAGGAGAGCATGGTAGCAGGAGAAAGAGATATGTAAGCATGACATGCCTTACAATTGGCATAACAAATATAATACACTCCTCTTGCTTTCCTGGTCACTCCTCCATCCTATCCATGTTAACTTCACAATCTCTTCATATTATGTTAAAGACATCTTTTATCTCTCATGACAAGCTGGATGTTTGATCTTGAGGGAACAACTCACCTTTGGATAAAAAAAAAAGACAAAAAGACAATGGCCTCCCTACTTCCACTCCTGTCCATTCCTCTTTTTGACTCTGTGCAACATGGGTATTTTCTTCAACCACACTAAATCTGCTTTGAAGTGTTACTGAATGCTCTGGAAGTCATTGATATTCCTCAAAAGCATATGTCTGGGAGAAGATGCTGGACATCAGGAACAAGAGTCTAATGCTGAAATGTCTTCCAATGACAATTTTCTTAAAATATTATTTTCACAGGAATGGTAATGCATCTCACCAAAGTTATGGCAAACTGAGACTGGCCCACAACACTACTCTAACCAGAGTTGCTGCCACATTCTACTAAGAAGAAAGGGATTTGATATGTGCTGATGGACAAAAATGTGGACATACATGTTTGCAACATTTTGAGACAGCAAATTGATATGAGCCTTTATTGTTTGGTTTGACTTGGAAACTTCTTCATATGCGTCACTTACATTATAAAAAAAGGAAATGAAAAAAGACGTCATCAAGATGATGTTGCCCTGTATACGGGCACTTTTGGAACAGCTTTTCCAGTTTAACATCACGATTAATTTGGACAAACGTGCTGATAATGTAGGACATTACAAGTGTGTGATATCAGCTCCAAGTATGTTCTACCTGTAGCACAGAGGGCGATGAAGGTCTGAACATGTTTCCGTATAAGTGCCAGCTTGTCCTCAGGCAGTGGCAGCCTCCTCACAATGTGCTCAATGAAGTCGTTTGGTGTTACTGCTGCCAAGTTCCACTTCAACTTCCCCAAAACCACCAGTTCCCATTCCTGCAGAGGGAGTAAGCAGATGAAATGACTAAAAATGAGTCACGGTGTAAAATTTTCTTTAAACAGTGGTATATTAAAGAGTGGCAAACACCGCACTTTTGGAATTCATCCTAAAATACTTGTCCTTTAGGTTAAGCATTGTTGATGTTAAGTTAGTCTCTTTGTGGCTGGGTCATGAGCACAGAAGAAGCATTAGTGCCAATGATCCAGGTGACCTCACAACACTGTCTCCCTACCCTGTCAGGTGGAGACTTCACCCACCAGAGCTTCCATTCCACGTTATAAGCTTTAGGTGAAAAATCGATAGGAAATATGCATTGACTGAGTTGGATCAACATAAATGTTTCTAGTTAAAAAGCTTTTTTGTCTCTAATCCCAATCTCTCATAAAAACGATCAGAATCACAACTTCATCTAATGTGTCAGATTGAACTATCTCATGTAAAGTAACATTAATCTTAGGCAGCCTATGATTAATTCAACATTAACAAAGTGGCATAGTGTGGGTCTATAACATGTAACATTGTCTTCTCTTAGAACGTACTGTGGCTTTCACTTCCTTAAGGAGGAGCTGGAATATTATTGGTGTAGCTCCACAGTTCAGCCTTGTGGCTGAGACCATGGATGCTCCTCATTTTCCCTTCCAGAGAGAGAGAGAGACAGAGAGAGAGAGAGAGAGACAGAGAGAGAGAGAGACCACATGGACTCAGTCATGAGACAGTTCAGCATAACTGCCCCTGACCCTGCTACCAGTCTGCAGTTTTATCATCAGAGTGACCTCAGTTATGCTTGTCTTTCTTTCTGATCTCCTTGGTGTCCAGGGACTTTGAAAAAATGGAAGTATTGCTTAATTAATAGAGGATATGGATTGTAGTAAATATTATAGAAGAAATAACAAATACTGCAGTGCATGCCACTACAGTGTTTGAACAAAGTTCTGGATCAAGTATTTGAACATATATAAATTAAACTGCCTAGTGGCTGATTGTTGATAAATGGCTGCTTCTTTGTAAGCTGGTGGCTTCTTCTTCTCAAAAGTCTTTGCCATCAAAGCCAAAAAGCAATATGGCAGTCATCAGTACAGCCAAAGATATGCAAACTTTTGCAACTTCGACACTATGCTGACAAAGTGGCAATCAGGGAGGCACCCACTTCCTTCTAGTTTCTCTGGTCACACCTTCTTTGCAAGATTGCGGTTCTTTTTACAAGAACTGTTACCAAAGATGAGGACCAAAAACAATCACATGTCCTAAGCAGCTGATCTCTGTTTCCTGTATCTGTATGTCAGCCAAAATACAGCCTTATACAGAAACATAGAAGAAGCCTCAGTAAACAAGTTCAAGGACTGAAAGCTTTTGTCTTCAGTCTGAACATAAAGGACAGATAGACACAGTAGTTTTTTTCTGAAGTGAATTTTGTTTTATTTTATAAAAATGTATAGTCACTACACACTTGTATAAAATAATATATAAAAGCTTTCATATGCACATTCTGCTTAAAATAAACTTTAAAAGACTGGCTGACTAAAGAAATCTAAAAGGGCAATTCTGTCTGACACCATATTCACAAGCAGAAAACACCCAAGAAAGTGATCAGAAACCAACAAAAATAGCAGCTGTTTCTCAAGAACTTGAGTAACTAAGTGGGCAGAGCCATCAGTGAGGTGAAAGGCAGGCCTGCGGCCATCATCCCTGCCTGATAGGTTTACTGAGTAACGCTTATGTAGCTCCACGTACACTGTGTCAGTGAGGTGAGTCAGTGAGGTGAAAGGCAGGCCTGCGGCCATCATCCCTGCCTGATAGGTTTACTGAGTAACGCTTATGTAGCTCCACGTACACTGTGTCAGTGAGGTGAGTCAGTGAGGTGAAAGGCAGGCCTGCAGCCATCATCCCTGCCTATAGGTTTATTGAGGAACGCTTATGTAGCTCCACGTACACTGTGTCAGTGAGGTGAGTCAGTGAGGTGAAAGGCAGGCCTGCAGCCATCATCCCTGCCTATAGGTTTATTGAGGAACGCTTATGTAGCTCCACGTACACTGTGTCAGTGAGGTGAGTCAGTGAGGTGAAAGGCAGGCCTGCGGCCATCATCCCTGCCTATAGGTTTATTGAGGAACGCTTATGTAGCTCCACAGAGGAGTGGGAAAATACTTGTCTGATGGGAATCTGGCCTAATTAATTGGTCTACGCTGTTGAAAACAGATGGTATAATCATGCCAAGGAAGTCTTATTAGACAGGCTGGACCCAGAAATTGATTCTTTTTTTTTACTCTAAAATTAAAACAAATCTACCCAGTAGACTTAATTACACATGCATTTTTGGTAACACATTGACAGGCACAGCACATGTCAGAACTCGTGAAGCATTGCAGATTATAAATGTGTGAATCTATGTTTTTTGTGATTAAAGTTAAACTTTAAAAAAGAAAATTGATTTTATCCATGGCTCTCGATCTCTTTCTGGCTGAGAACAACACTGTCAGATCTTTGGCTGCAGTTCAGCTGACCTCATTGCTCTGTGCAAATATTTAGCCACTTGATGGCGATAGAGACCACTGCACAGATTTAGTGGCTACTCTGCAACCCTGGAGGGTGTTGTAGCATACAGGGAAGAAAGTGGAACACTTCAATGTGGGGCTTTCATGTTTATGCACCTTTGATGATGCAGTTCAGGTGGAGAGAGGACAGCAGACTGGTGAGGTGATCATCAAAACAAACATAGCTTGTGAGCAAATGTGAAAATATGTGAACACATACTTTAAGCAAGTGATATAACCAAAAATATTTCACAGTACACATGATCCATAAAAAAAGACATGATTTTCTTTTCCCAGGTGATGATGTGAGAATTAATCCTGAGAAGGGTTACTCTCAATGATGTGAAATATGCTGAAGCGACTGTTGCTTACCAGCAGTTCTTGCGCTCTAATGGAGTTATCTGTGTAGATGCAAAGTTTCTCTGCAGTTAATGGACGAGTCTCTTTCAACTTGGATGCAAGAAACATACAGACTGCTCCCAGCAGTTGGAGGTTACACTTTTTGGTGGGCACCACTGCTAAAAATCTGTCTAAGTAGTTCATGGCCAAGGGAAAAACTTCTTCCTCGCACTTCTGCTCCTCACAAACCTGAATAAAGACACAGCAGACAATGATGAGCCCCTGCGGTCACATGACTTATTGTCCACAACTTGAAGTTCATATGAAAGTTTTACGGTGTATTGTGGTAAGAGATTAATTACAGAAGGAACTCATAAATTCACTGGGGCCTGGCCAACTATTTCTGCCCTACCAACTCTTTCTGCCCAACCCAAAATGGTTGCGACGTCGGCTAATCATTCCAAATTGATTATTTTGCAAAGAATGAAATAATCTATGTCGCAGATGCATGTTGTCAATAGGGTCACATTCCTGCATTTCATTTACTAAGAATTGAATTTAAGTCTCGATGAGCCAAAAAACACCCGACAGCCGCGCACACGGAAACACGCGCTTTTTCCTCCGTCACATTTTCATAAAATAATTAAAAATACTAATAAATTATCTTAATCGATTTTCTTTCAACGATAATGTTCAAAGGAGTCTTTTACATCATAACCGACAATTCAAATCTACTTTGATAAAGCATAAATATGAAGATAATGTGAAAATGTAAGGCCAGTAGCGGCTGGTCTAAGGCGCGTCACCGCCGACACCAGTCACATACACTTCATTAATTCATAGAAAATCTCCGCTCAGTTGGACTCTAAAAATATTTACATGAAAATAAATTAGAAAGCTTTAGGAATGTTTACATCCACATGTCGGCCACCAATATTGGGTGAAGTGGCATAAAACGAACATAATTCCTGAGTGAGGGATTCCGACCGGAGGAGCGGTTCAGGCCCTCGCCCCTTCCGACATTTCAAACACATATCTTAAGTGTTTGCAACTATTTTTGAGATAATTTCTGTGTTCTGTGGATGGTCAAGACTCTCCTCTGACATTGCCAAAGGTTTATAAGCGCTGTTATTGCGTTTGTGACACTGTAAATCCCCGTCAATGCACCAGAAGTCCCGTAAAAACCAACATGGCGATAGAAGGCAGCAGTGCTTTGGGGAGTGCATACGTGTGCACGGAAATATTCAGCCTATCTGAAATAAGAGCATAAAACAACAGGCCTGGGCTACAGAAAAGAAAAACATCCCAG
Source organism: Hirundichthys speculiger (assembly GCA_018398805.1). Classification (NCBI taxonomy): domain Eukaryota; kingdom Metazoa; phylum Chordata; class Actinopteri; order Beloniformes; family Exocoetidae; genus Hirundichthys; species Hirundichthys speculiger. Next base: position 494,185 of record JAGFBZ010000108.1, read on the forward strand.
CTCCTAGTTTCACAACAATAGTCCTCTAGACCGGACTGTAACACTGAAAAGAAAAATACGCGTGAAGATGAGGAAATGACAATCGGAAATGCGATCCGCAAATGGTTCTGTTCTCTTCCAAATGTACAAACATCTGTCAAAGAGCCTGAAGAAACAAGTCTAAGGGCTTTAAATTCCAGCACGGAAATAAGAAGACTTTGAGCCCAGTGTACCTCCAACATCCAAGTAGCGACCATCCTCCTCATAAAGGGCTGGATATCTTTCTGGACGCCTTTGAAGTATGAATACTGGGGCAGAAAGCGCTCCTCCACGGACAGCAGGCTCTGCAGGACCCGCTCATCGCTCAGCAGGGTCGGGTCCGGACCAGCGCGGATGTTCGGGTCCATTTCCAGGCAGAGCAGCTCCATGGTGCTGGGGCTGACGCTTAAGTTTAAAAAAAAAAAAAAAAAAAAAAAAAAAAAAAAAAAAAAAAAAGGTATCTCCCTCCGAAACGCAAAAGTGTCGTTGCAGAGCAGAAACGCTTGTGTAGATGCAGGAAGTGTTCCGGAGGCGGAGGACTGAGACTGCGGGCTCCGAGTAGGGTAACCTGCCTCTGCTCTGCACAACTTTCCCCTCTACTGTTCATCCGCCCGGCCCGCTCCAAGCCTGGCCCACTTCAAGCCTGGCCCCCACTTCAGCCAGCCTCACGCGCCACTGACGCAATCCATCTCATTACATGTGGAAAGGCCAGGCGCAACGCTTGTATTGCTTTACTCTTGAACTGCGTTTTGGAGCTTTAATTGAACAACAGTGTAAAATAGGGTTAGTGTTAGGGGTTAGTGTTAGGGTTGGTGCTAGGGGTTAGTGTTAGGGGTTAGTGTTAGGGTTGGGGCTGGGTTAGGGGTTAGGGCTAGGGTTAGGGGTTAGGGTTAGGTTAGGGTTGGGGCTAGGGGTTAGGGTTAGGGTTGGGGCTATGGGGTTATTGTTAGGGTTGGGGCTAGGGGTTAGGGGTTAGGGTTGGGGCTAGGGTTAGTGGTAGGGTTGGGGCTAGGGGTTTAGGGTTAGGGTTGGGGCTAGGGGTTAGGGTTAGGGTTGGGGCTAGGGGTTAGTGTTAGGGTTGGGGCTAAGGGTTAGTGTTAGGGTTGGGGCTAGGGTTTAGTGTTAGGGTTGGGGCTAGGGGTTATTGTTAGGGTTGGGGCTAGGGGTTAGGGTTGGGGCTAGGGGTTAGTGTTAGGGTTGGGGCTAAGGGTTAGTGTTAGGGTTGGGGCTAGGGTTTAGTGTTAGGGTTGGGGCTAGGGGTTAGGGTTAGGGTTGGGGCTAGGGGTTATTGTTAGGGTTGGGTTTAGGGGTTAGGGTTGGGGCTAAGGGTTAGTGTTAGGGTTGGGGCTAGGGGTTAGGGTTAGGGTTGGGGCTAGGGGTTATTGTTAGGGTTGGGTTTAGGGGTTAGGGTTGGGGCTAAGGGTTAGTGTTAGGGTTGGGGCTAGGGGTTAGGGTTAGGGTTGGGGCTAGGGGTTAGTGTTAGGGTTGGGGCTAGGAGTTAGTGTTAGGGTTGGGGCTGGGGTTGGGGCTAGGGGTTAGGGTTAGGGGTTAGGGTTAGGGTTTAAGGTAAAAGATGACAGATACACAAACAGTGCACATGTGCTGCACGTCAACCTGCCAGATGCACGTGCCAGTGTGCGCCGGTAGAACAGGTAACGCCACAAAGACGCACAGAGGTGCGTGCACACGTACAGTCACGGACACGGACACACAAGGTCTGGCCACCTACTTTTTTTCTGGGGTTTTTTTTCTTAAGAAGACTTAAGGTATGATTTGCATGGAAAAACAAGCAGGTGGGAATGAAGCTGAGAGTGTGATTCACTAAGCAGATCATTAAAAAAATAACTACCGAATGAATAAGCTTCACATACAGTCACAAAGAGAATCTACATGGGTAAATATATTAATCCCAGATCCATTCTGACTCAACTTCAGAGACTGAGTCTTGAATGAAACGAGACATCAGTGAGGAGAAGACTGGGGGGACTGGGGGACTCTAAAGTCCTGCAGCTTTCAGAGCTTTTCATTTTCACCTGAAGCTTGGTCGTTGTAGAGCGATCCGTGGGAGAAAAGTGGGCTAAATGTATCTTTAAAGTCTTTTTCCCTTCTCTTCCCAGTCTGAAGTTCTTTCCTCCTCCCATTGAGTGTATTTGCATAGCCAATAGCTCCTGAGCGATTGTTACTGGGCAGACTTCATCTCTGCTTCCTCTCTGTCTCTCCTCTCTTCAGTGTCGCAGTCACACTAACAGGAAGTTGCTGCTGCTTCAACAGCCTATCTGACACCACTTCCAACTGTCTTCACTGGTGCATGAAGCATCTTAAGTAGATTACTAACCAGCGACATGTTTAAAACATTCAATTTGATTTTGTTATTATCATTTTTGTAATAAGCACCTCTATCCCACAAGGAGAAAGGATGAGAGCAACAGACACTCATAATCGACATTAACAAAATTAGTTTGAATTAAATCATTAAGACTGCAAATCTGATGTGGTAAAAAAAAAGAAATAAAACCCAGAAAAAAAAGAAAACAAAAAACAAAAACACAAAACAAGACTCAACTGCAGATACTCATAACTAAAGAACATGGCTCTCTGCACTCCCATGGTTGAAATTAATTGTAAAACTGAAACTGCAGCCTGTTAAAGCTGCAACACGTGGCTTATACTATCCTTTCTCGGCTCCCAGTGACTGCATTTCTCTTTTCATATCTATATATGTCGAGATGGGAAAATGTATTTTTAAAATTCTAAAAGATGCACCCTTTTTGACGGAAAATAATATGTTACAGAGAAGCACGGTCTTATGGATTGGTAGCGTGTTACGAAGCCGAAACAGGTGGTCAGGATTGTCTGAACATCCAACAGCATCAGCTGCTCACTAGGATGCGCAACTATGCTCCTGAAAGCCACTATTTCCAGCATTTAACTAATTGTTATCTAATGTTGGTAGCAACTGATTTCAGTTTGTTACAGGTGAAGAAGCAATTTATTAAAAAGAAAAAAAATTTGGAGGGATCAAACTACTCCTGAAATATTACCGGACTCAAAGGATAGAGAATGTGTGAAGTATCCAAGGAATAAAATAATTCCACCTGTGTTCCACGTCTGAGGTTTTCTATAATTAGTAGGAATGAAGCGGAGACCTAAGTCAAAAAGCCATTAAACTGAACTGACCAAGGTCCCTCCGACATTAACGGCTGATGTAATAAGACATGTGTCCAGGTAAGTGTCAGGAACTTTCTTTGATGCTCCTGCAGCACAGTAGTGACGACCCAAACGCTCAGCTGAGACCAGATGCAGCAGCTGCAGCCTTTCTTGTCCCCGAAGCATTCAATTATCACAGCAGTATCAAACCAGAACACACCTTTCTCCGTAAAAACCAGAACCAGGTAGCACGTTAGGGTTTAAAAGTGAAGAAACAGTCAAGTTTTGAAAAGTTTGCAGAAAAGCTTGTGCGACACGCTGCAAGAAATGTCAGGTGTGCTAAACCATGTTCTGTCTCGACGTTTTAACAAGATATTCTCTGATTTAAAGTCGTATGGAAGGACAAAGAACATGTGAAAGTCCACTTGTTTTCAGCTTATCACATGATACCATTACCTAGAAACCAGTGAGGCTTCTGCATTTGTTCCTCTATATTTTTAATGACAGAAAATTCCAGAAAATTGCCGAAAAAATAAATGAATAAAAGCATTAACAGAATAATTAATCCTTACTTGAATATTTTTTTCAGCTTTCTTAGAAAAAAAGAGAGGGAGAGAGAGTAAGAAAGCCACGAGTAAAAGAACAACATCGGTCACTTTTTGCAGTGACGTTCGACCAGTGACTCATCACCACCTCACCTTTCAAATCAAAAGCGCAACATCCACGTATAAATAGCTAACACCCCGACCATGATAGTGCCTCTGCCTCACTTTGATCTCCATTTCCATTTCCTGACACCAGCACGGGAACGTGACGTTGTCAGAAACTGTCAAAAGACAAGAAAAGTGCCTGAGGGGAATTTGGTAGACTGCTGTTGAGGCTGAATAAGTCCTGAAATGACACCATGTCATGTTAGACAGTAAACACACAGCAACGAGTTTAACAAACCTACATTTCAAAGTTAATGTTCTATTATTTTCCATCAGGACCTGTGCGTGTTATACTTTCTATCCAATATGAAGCAGAGCTAACTTTCATTTGATGTCATTCTTATTATCAAAATTTAAGGACAGATAATACAGTTTTATGTGATCGTTTAATGTTCAATTAAATTAAATTAAATTAAAAAAAATACTTAATATATTTATCCCTGAAGGAGAATTAATTAATATTCAAAATGGTCCCTTATGAGAACTAAAACAACAATAGATGTAAAGCAGGTTTTCTGAAGAGGGATATGTACAAACAACAAGAGTAAACGCTTGACTTTTTTTTCTTTAAAAGCCAGGTTTAAGGCAGGTTTTACAAACCTGGAGATAAACATGAAGATAAGATATGTAGGTTTGTGAGAGGACAACAAACCTGCATCAACAGGTTGCAACTGCTCCAGAGAAAATGCTTTTTTTTTTGAAGAAAAAAAAAAAAAAAAGGAAATCAAATAAAACAAAGTTCAAAGATTACTTGACTGACTTTAAAATAGGACATGAGCACACAGTGTCATTTTTTACATAAAAAAATACATAAATTTGATGTAACAAAGAAATTGTTTAGATTGTTAAATTGTTTTTAGATTATCATTAAATTGTAGAAAATCTGGCATATTTGGCAAAATCATCTTAATTTATTATCATTTAAGTTATTTTTTCAAAATAACAGAAATAAAAGGAAATATTTAATCAATCAAATCATAAAGTTGTAATAATAATATTGGATTTGTCATCCGTTAATTAAAATGGATGATGAATTCATTTTTTATTTCTGATCTATTTGGATTTTTTAAGTGTCTTTAAGTGTTTTCTGAAATATATATATATATATATATATATATGATCTGAACAGGAAAGTGTGAGTGAGTTCCCTTCAATAACTTTGACGTGTTCAACCAGCAACTTTTCTCTCTGCTGCAGCTAAGATTTATGGGGCTCTTTTATTTTCATATTGTTTACAGCCAAGTAAATATAGAGCAGGAAACAGATGGACGCAATGTGCACGATACATGTTTTCCAAAAAAGAAAAAGTAAAAAGAAAAATCTAAACATATAAACCAATAACAGCCTTCACATGGTTTCAAACTGAACGATGTCTTGTGATAAATCCCAGTTCAATTCTCATAAAAATATTGTTCATATTAGCTTTCAGTTCATTTGTTTATCCTGCCCACATTTTCACTTAAAAAAAAGTTGATCATTTTTTTGGTTGAATAACTGCAGATGTGTGTGCCAAACAATACTGTTGTGCAATAAGGCGTATAAAGTGCTTGTTTAGTCCAAAAAGGGGTTATTATCAACCGTCTTGAGGGGCGGCTGCTAATAACCCAAAAGTTAATAAAATGAAACGGGGCACCACCTGATAAATCAGGAAAAAGGACTAAATGGCACAATCAGTCTCAAAATGGCTGTTGTTCTATGCGTGCCAGCCTGTGACCAGGTGTGGCGCTATAGAACAACAGGGAAGATGTGAGTCCGAGCACAGACCTCTTCAACCAGCCAATGTTACAAAACTGTGTAAAATAACCACAAACAACTTCTCTCATTAGAAAACCAGAATTTATTAACACAAATATTCAAAGGAACAAACACTTGAATTAAGATCCTGATATCTACTAGCTAAGAGACGACTAAACTAAACATAAGCAAATTAAACGTTCAATGGAACCAGTGTAAACGCATGTACATGTGTGCTGGGAACTATAGGTGTGTGTGTGTGGGTGGGTGGGTGTGTGAGTGTGTGCGTGTGAGAGAGAAAGATGTCTAAGATGGCCGACGAGATTACGCACTCCCGTCCCCCGACAAAATGGCCGCCACTCGCGAGACAGGACGTCACAAGATAGCGGGCGAGATCACGTGGTGTTCCCGTCCCTCATCCAAGATGCCCGCCGACTCACGCGAGAGGACGTCACAAAATGGTGGACGAGACCACGTGTAACTCGTCGGAAGGTGTTAGTAGGAGAGAGAATCAGAGTTCAGGAAAGGCAGGGCAAATCAGCAACGCGAGGGTGATTCCTAACCACCGATGTCGTGATCGCTCCGATGATTTCCACAGGAGAGAGTGTGGAGCTGACTCCTGCACCCTCCAACTGATGGTCTGTCTGAAATCACCGCGCGATCAACGGTGGTGAGGAGACACTGCATTCACGTGGTAAATACGCACCGGCGGATTGCCGGAAGGCTCAATTATAAACACAGTAAACACGAGAAAACTGGATAATCCTGCGACTAGCAACCGCGACCCTGTGTTCTCACAGACGCAGCAGTATGGATCACTCCACAGAGCTGCTCTGGTTCTGAACCGAGGAACGGCGAGCGGGGTTGCTGTTCGCAATGATAAAACGTATGGACTACGGCGGACCGATGGTCCGGTTCTTACATATACAAGCACAATGAAAATTGGATCGGCAACAACTAAACTAAGCTCTGCCCAGACACCAAAAGCCTCTTATTTGTTTCGCTCTGGAAAGCGATCGATGGCGTGGTAGTGTCCCTGTAAGGTAGTTGTGCTTTGGAGTGCGGGTTCGCCGCTACTGGGTTACGCTCCGCGGGTGGTCACAGAGCGGCTCTGCTGCGTTTCCTCTCTCCTTCGGCTTCAGGGGGGTACAGGTTAGCGCTCCAGCGGGACCGGGTCCTGTAGGGCGCGCGTGGAGCCGATGGCGTCTTCCGTGGGGCACCGAGCCTCTGCCGCGTCGCTGTGTGCGGGTCGCTTGTGGTGCTGGCTGGACGGAGCGTGTAAACCGGTCTTCCTCGCCGGTGGCTGACTAGCGCGCCGCTGGATGGTCTCGCGGTTGCTGGCTGGAGCGGTGATGGGCCGAGGGAGGCCAGAGGGAGAGGATGCTTTGAAGCGCGTGGATTAGATCCGATCTGGAGGGCCGACGAGGGTCAAAGCAGGCCGAGAATGTGGAGAAGCCGGCCGTGGAGTCCAGGCGCAGAAAAAGGGGGCAAGGGCTGGGAGCAAACCGTGGAAGCAAGAGAACGATCTCAGCCCGTACACTGTGTTTTAAGCGGCGGGTTTGTGACCTGTTTTGGGGAACCCCGCTGAGACTAGGGGCTCGTGGCCAGTGAGAGGCCGTGACATCACGTTCACACCTAGGTGTGAACTTGCAAGGAATGCTGGGGATTTGAGTTTTAAAAGATTTCCTTTGTCTTTCTTTGTCTCAGCACAAACCATGCGGTCTTCTGTGATCACATGGTATGGCCCAACAATACAAAGAAAAATTACTCATCCATGATAGCAAAAGAAAGAAAGAAAAGAAAACATCAGACTTGATGTATACTTTTACTGGAAAAACTATTATCCAAACCTACCGGTGTGAAACATGACAAACTGTTAGTTAAATTGAGATGTCTTAATAAAACCTTGATGTTTTCTGCTACATGTCACTAATCAGTCAGCAGAAAAAAACTGATTGAAATTGAAATTGTTGCAAAGATTATTTTGTTATTTCATTATTCTAAATCTAAATTTCTAAGAGTTTTGAATAGATTTAAATAAAAGTGACAATAAACAAACAAACATTTTGCTGGCCTTCGGCAGGAAGGTCCTCCCATATGAGCCAGGTCCTGCTCAAGGTTTCTTCCTCTTAAAGTGGAGTTTTTCCTTGCCTCTGTTTGGCATAAAGGTTTTTTTTTCTCTTCTCTTTTTTTTAACCTGCCATTATCATTGATTGGATTTAATATTATAATCTTAGTTAATGATATTTGCTCGGGGATCATGCTCTGGGTCTCTGTAAAGTGCCTAGAGATAATTGTCATTGTAACAGACGCTATATAAATAAAATTGAATTGACAATTGAAATTGAATGAATTAATATTTAAATAAATAAATACATAAAAAAGAGAAAAAAATCCCTAATCTCAAATGAGCTTTTCTGATGCAATCAGAAAACAAAAAGCAGCAGAAATAACTTTTAGAGAAATTTGGATCATAATTTAGCCAGATATCTGTGGAAAAAGAATTTCCATTTCTATTGATAAAGAAAGTATTTTGTGCCTCCCTTACTGTGAGAACATTCCCCTGCTTTGATGCTGGGAGATCTGAGTTCTTCCAGCGGTGGCTATGAAGCTTGTCCCTGACATCTCCACCAAACACCTGGAGAACATTTTCTAAATCCCCTCTATGTATGATGTTGCAGAAATTCAGCAACGAGTGCTTGCCCTGCAAACTCCCTCTGAGATTCTTCATGCAAACATCTACTCCCAAATTCTTTGAGACATGCCCTCATATTGTTAGAACGAAGGAGGAGAGGAAATGCCTCAAACACACAGAGAAGACATCATTTGGATACAATGTTAACTACATGATGCCAGAGAAGGTAAAACATTTACCTGTTCCTCTGACTATGGGTATGAAAAACAGCAGCCAAACTGGTACTGAGTCTGGAGTAGTCCGCAACCAGTAAGTGCCAGGAAAAACGGAACCTATCTGTATTTATGTAATATAATTTCTTTGTAGCTGTCTAATAACGGTGATAAAACTGCCAGTTTCATTTGACTTAGAAGCTGTGCTACATTTATAGAAAAACCCTAAAATGTGGAAAAACCCCACCAAATCTAAATGCAACAAAATCCACTAAAGGCTGCTGTGAATCAGGGACTAACCTGACTAAACCTTTACAAATCCAACCCTGTAAACCTCTGGAGATCAACTACATCCACATTACAGCCTCCTCCTGGCTCCGGGGATTTCAGTTACTGACGTAAACATCATCACATAGAGGGAAAATTAGCTTTAAAAAATAGCTCTGCAGTTAGGAACTTACTAGACACTTTTATGAACTCTTTTAAGTTATGTTTTAAAATCATCCCACAGATTGTGTGAGTCAATTAGCAGGCATTGTTTTAAAGTTCATTTTAAAAGATTCTTCAGTGCATCACAGCCAAGCTGGTGTAAATATATTCTCATACCCAACTATTATTAATAGATAAAACAAAACAGCTAAGAGTTAGCTGTCTAAGTCATCAGCCTGCATCTGGAACGTAATAACTCTCTTAATAACACAGTTCAGAATTTAAAAAAGTGGTTCCACATGAGAGCTAGTTCATGAAACATTGGAAACATACACCTCTAAACTCATTAGTTCTATTGCTGATGTCAGCAGGTTCAGACAATGTAGCAAATCAACGACGAGGCATAAGACGTAATATAGGACATTTATTTTGACATGCAGTGGTGATAACCCTAACCCTAACCCCCTAACACTAACCCTAACCCCTAACCCCTAACCCTAACCCCCTAACCCTAACCCTAACCCAGCTGTGTACGGCTGCATAGCAACTGGAGTTGAAGTGGAGATGCTATAACCTGGAGAGATATCACATTACTGACCTGTTGGCAGGATTTTTCTGACTTTTCTTTCAGTAAAGCAGTTGTGTTGGGGCTAAAAGCTTGCATACACTGCTTTATTTATTACAACTTGGTCTGGAATTGATAAGATAATTGATAAGGAATCAAATCAATAAGCAGAATTGATTGAAGCATTGGTTTTAAAATGCTGTCATTTCCCTACCCTGCTTACCAACAGCAAATGACAGATTATTTGTATTGTTTATTATTAAATTACTATTTTCTGGTTTAGGAAATCCGTGCCTTTAATGTTTATTATCACAATTATTATTGTGCAGTAGATGACAAAATGGACATTGTTAAGTCTTCAAACAATGGCATCAACTCACATAATGGCATCAATAAAATGAACAGACATGATTAAATATAGTGAGCACCAAATCGAGTGCAGATGTGCGTTACATACATTGTTACATACATGAACCAACAGGGAGCAGCAAGTTTATCTGAGGTTATACAAATGAGTTTAAAAGTATATGATCAGTAGTGCTGCTCATGAGATTTTTGTCCTAATGAAATGACAACTGTACAGCAAATGACAGAAAAAGGATCAGTTTAAAGTTTCACTCTATTAGAACATTTTGTAACTGTTAAAACTATTCTCATAATAATGTCATATCTTTATGCTTTGCTTCAAAACATCAGAGTATTATTAATAATGATATTATTAATGATACGGCAGATAAGTGTTGATGGCAAATAGGCTTTACACCGATCTGGATCGACAATATCAGGTCGACCAATATTTAGCATTTTTGCCATATCGGGGATCGGCCTTAATGTCTTAACCCTCCTGTTATGTTCGTTTTGGAGGAACAGCAATTATGTTCCCGGGTCAATTTGACCCAGGAAATGTTTGATCATCCAAAAGTATCTAAAAACTAAAAACTCCCAAATAAACACTGTTTATATCTCATTATTAACTCCATCACTAACTATTTAAATCAATATTTAGTGCATTGTTGTTCTTTACCTCTCACAGATCATGGTTCAATGGTAATTATTCACTCGTTTTCTTTTTTAAATTAATGTTAAAACATTTTTAGATATGCATTGGAAAGACCGATCTATAAAATACAATAGTTCAATCTAACATTGACTTTTTTTGTAATTATTCTATATTTTCAACTTTTCTTTTTGGGGTGATGTTGATAAATTAGCACAAGAAAACCTCATCTTCCGGATAAATTGACCAGCTGAATTAAAATCAAAATCTACTGAATTTACAATGAAAGAAAACTGAAGAATTGTTTTTGAACCAGAAAGTAATAAAAATAAGAAAAATCAAACTAGCAGATTAACAAAATGAACATGTTGTGTTTATATGTGTGTCTGTGAGTCTCCACTGCACACAAGTGACATGTCATCACGTTGTGACAATAAATACTACGCAATGTGTAAAACCAGAAATCCATTCATCCATTATCCAACCCACTTATTCCTGTGCAGGGTCATGGAGGTCTGCTGGAGACAGAAGCTTAGACAGAAGATGTGCTCCTTGCAGAGCTTTGATGGGTTCTACTCTGGAAAGATCTCCTTCCAAATGACAAATGCGTTGTAGGCTGATCTATCAGTCATGTTATAAAAGATGACCAGCGGTCAGCTTTCAGTCATTCGTTTGGTGCTTTTAGACCCAATGACTTGGTCTAAATGATCCACCCCTCACTTTGGTGCCATTGTAGGGATCATACTTGGTTTCTGATCTTCTCTTGAGCTGATTTCAGACTTTTTATGCAAAGTGCTCATGACATTTTGACATTTCCCTCCTTTTTGGGGCAGTAAGGCTCTTGGGCTGTGGTGTCTGTGAAGGCAGACATGGAGGACTCAGGGGTCCTGTTCTTGGTTACCAGCAGCCAGAGTGCGAATTATACAATGACAATTGGGGGGGTCAACATTTTCTAGAGATGACAAAAATGACAATTTGTCCCTTCTTTAGGGGGGTCGAAGATGACAAAAATGACAATTTTTCCCTTCTTTAGGGGGGTCGAAGTTGTAATTGGGGGGGTCAAACACCCCCAAACCCCCCTGTAATTCGCACTATGCCAGCAGCTCAGCAGAGAGTTCACACTGGTTCTTTTGGACCGCTCCAACCATCGTGAGCTTTCTCTTTAGAAGTCCCTGAATCAAGTTGCAGCTTGTGAAAAATTGTCACAGGTTATATTCTGCCTTCTGAGACCACATGTCATGTCAAGCACGACCCAAAGGGGAGGGTGTGAAACTGGGGAGAAATGGGGGTCACAGTTGCAAAGAAAAAAAAAAAAAAAAAACTATTATATTAGATACTTATAACCCCTTTTAGTCTCCATTTTGGCTGCTGGGTCAAATTGACCCGAACATAATCTATGTAACATAAACGTGGAGAGGGGGGTTGCAAATATGTTACATGAACAATTTTTATTTTATATGTTGATTAGACTAATTAAGCCAAGCAGAAGAAGTTTTATCCTGAAAAAATACTTTAAACTATTTTTTTTTTTTTTTATTTTCAAAACGGGTCAATTTGACCCGCAACATAATAGGAGGGTTAAGTCACCGATCTGATCAATGACGTCATTGTTACATTGAAACATGTCCCTTGCATTGATTGTAGATGGCTTGTTTTATCCGTCTCATTTACTCCAAAGTAGTTTCACTGCAAATACATGTTTGTTGTATCTGAGAGCTAATGTTTCATGATGAAAAAAAAACTTTATTGGCCGTCTTTGTGACTTTTCTGGTTTCACTTCCATCAACATGTGAGGGATGATCAAGTTTTTTGAAAACAAAATATGTTGGCGTGTGGAGCTATTTTACAGTGAGTCAAACGGATATAACACAAGCAATCTGCAATAAAAGCCAAGGTGAAGTAGCTTGTGGGGGGGCCTGTGTAAAATCCTTCAACACCACAGATTTAATCAAGCATTTGTAAAAGGAGCACAAAGAGGAGCATGCCGAGTCCAGACAACGGAGCGCAGGAATAGAAAAAACTCTGAAATGGATGCAATAACAAACAACCATAGACAATGCCTGTCCATAATTCCACGACACTTAGAAGGTGGGGGGGGGGGGGGGGGGGGGGGGGGGGGTACAAGGAAGCTCATGGAGTTTATGGTTAAATGGCTGACCTGCCATTTAATATTCATTTCAATGTTTGCTAGCACGCTTTGATCCGCGCTAGCTAGCCAGGGCGCACGTACCATGGTAAAAATTGCACCATCATTGTAATGCTATTTTATATTTTTATGGCACCCTCATTTGCAATGCTACTTTATATTTTTTGCACCTTCATTTGCAATGCCATTTTATATTTTATATTTTTTATTTTTTTTTATTTTATTAACCTTATTCCTATTTTGTTACTTATTTTATTGCTTTAAGTTACTTATCTTGTTGCTTTTTTTTTATTATTTGTACTCGCAAGCTGCTGGAACTGCAAATTTCTCTTTGAGATGAATAAAGTATCTATCTATCTATCTCTATCAATAATATGGGAGCTACACCGGGATGTGTACATGCATGTAGAGAGACACTTCTTCCATCAGTTTCACCAGACATTTGGTCATTAGACATCAGCCACATGTCTTTGCTGAGTTTAACAGCCCAGTGGATCGACTCAAACTTCAAACTCCGTTCGGCAGTCCTACACGCTCGGGAATTCCACGGCCCACATGCTGATGAAGCGCTGGTGAGAAAGTATTAACACCTGCTCCAGGTGTGGCAGATCCCGAGAGGGAGCGTCCATGTTGTACTCTGGGATGATGCTGCAAACATGGCAAAGGCCATGTGAGAAGGAGGACTACCAACTTTGTCATGCACGGCGCACACGCTTCAACCGCTATCCATGACCGGTTATTAGCACAGCACATGATAAGTGACATCCTTGCTATGGGTAGACGTATCATCGGACACTTTAAACGCTCTCCTCAAGCATACTGCGCATTTCATGATGTGCAACAACAGCTGGGTCAGAACATCGGAACGTTCCAGCAAGACGTGACCACACGGTGGAACAGTAGCTTCATATAAGCTCCAAAGTCTGCTGGAGCAAAAAAACGCATGGGCTGCTTTTGGAGCTGATCAGGAAGTTCCTGCATCCTTCAGTTCCAACCTGTGGGGTCTGATAGAAAACATCATGAAAACTCTGAAACCATTTGAAGAGCTCACAGGAGGAATAAGCTCATCCACTGCATCAGCTGCTGATGTAACCCCATCTGTGATGGCCTTAAACCTGTTCCTGAGCCGAGATACTCCATTACATTATGGTGTGGGGGTCCACAAAAGCTGAGCTGCTGAGAGCTGTCACCGGGACATTTGAAGACATTGAAAACAAACCCCTCTACAGTTTGGCTACTCTATTAGACCCAAGGTAAGGAGAAAACATTTCAATTCAATTCAATTCAATTTTATTTGTATAGCGTCTGTTACAATGTCAATTGTCTATAGGCGCTTTACAGAGACCTAGATCATGACCCCCGAGCAAATATCATTAACTAAAATAAAATATTAAATCCCAAACAAGGATAATGGCAGGTAAAAAACTCCCACAGAGGGAGAAAAAAAAACCTTTAAGCCAAACAGAGGCAAGAAAAAACTTTAAGAGGAAGAAACCTGGACCAGGACCTGGATCATATATGGAGGGACCTTCCTGCTGAAGGCCAGCTGGGTAGAGAAAGAAAAGAGAGGAGACAGGACAGAGAGAGGACGGATGACAGAGAGAGGGTGGAGGACAGAGAGAGGATGGAGGACAGAGAGAGGACGGAGGACAGAGAGAGGATGGAGGACAGAGAGAAGATGGAGGACAGAGAGAGGACGGAGGACAGAGAGAGGACGGAGGACAGAGAGAGGACGGAGGACAGAGAGAGGATGGAGGACAGAGAGGACGGATGACAGAGAGAGGGTGGAGGACAGAGAGAGGATGGAGGACAGAGAGGATGGAGGACAGAGAGGACAGACGACAGAGAGAGGATGGAGGACAGAGAGAGGACGGAGGACAGAGAGAGGATGGAGGACAGAGAGAGGACGGAGGACAGAGAGAGAGGACGGAGGACAGAGAGAGGATGGAGGACAGAGAGAGGACGGATGACAGAGAGAGGGTGGAGGACAGAGAGAGGATGGAGGACAGAGAGAGGACGGAGGACAGAGAGGATGGAGGACAGAGAGAGGATGGAGGACAGAGAGAGGATGGAGGACAGAGAGAGGATGGAGGACAGAGAGGATGGAGGAGGAGAGAGAGAGAGGATGGAGGACAGAGAGAGGACGGAGGACAGAGAGAGGATGGAGGACAGAGAGAGGACGGAGGACAGAGAGAGGACGGAGGACAGAGAGAGCATGGAGGACAGAGAGTGGATGGAGGACAGAGAGAGGACGGAGGACAGAGAGGATGTAGAACATAGAGAGGAGAGCACACACATGGCTGAATATAATGACCATATAAACATAAACAGATGGAGGTAGCAGCACTGAGATGTGATGGTCAGAGGACCAGGTCACCGGTCACCATGGCAACCGGTACCCTGAATACATCTACACACATCTACACACACAGGTGGAGGTAAACGCTGGGATGGACAGAGGATGAAACTGCAAGTCAGCATGAAACTCAGGAAACTCTGGCCTGCAAATACACAGAAAGAAAAGAGAAAAAAGGAGGGACACAATAAACCACAGGAAAGAAAAGAAAATGGAGCACAGTTACAGTATCGAGGTGCTCCTAATTAATTATGGAATGAGCTGGAAGAGGAGGAAGGAAGGAGGAAAGGAAAGGAAAGGGAGAAGAGTGGTGGAGACACCACTCAGCTGGTGGGTGAGATCATTTCTCCTAAAATAACCTGCAAAATATACCTAAATAAACAAATAAAATGTGATTAAGAATAGCCTAACACACTTATTTAGAATAGAAAAAAATGTTCTATTAATTCAATCAAATTTATTTGATCCAGCTTATACTTTTTATCCAGCTTATACTACACAGTTAATTCCTCTGAGTCAATTTAACTTCAAAGTGAAATCCAATGAAATCACCTATCTTTTGGTTACAGAAAGTCTTATTCTAAGCTGCTCTAAAATTTAAATAGAAGGTTGCTGGTTCAAACCTCAGCAGGTCTTTCTGTGTGGAGTTTCCATGTTCTCCCCGTGCTGGCGTGGGTTTCCTCTGGGTACTCTGGTTTTCTCCCACAGTCCAAAGACATGCATGTCAGGTTAACTGGTGGTTCTAAAATGCTCGTAGGAGTGATTGTGAGTGTGCATGTGACCCTGTGATGGACTGGTGATCTGTCCAGGTGGACCCCTGCCTTTCACTTGAAGAGAGCTGGATAGACTCCAGCAGATACCCGTGACCCTGCAGAGGATTAAATGGGCATAGATAATGGATGGATGGATAAATTAATATGATCTTCTGGTTAATATTTTTTGTTTTACTGAAGGTACAAGGATCGACGGTATTCTGCAGAGCTGAAGGCACACACACGGGGGCTCTTTTTACATCTACTGGCTGCACAGATGGGCCGTGATGAAGGACCAGGACCTGGAGCCAACGACGCAGATGAGCCAGCTGAGAAGATGCCATGACCTGGTTCCTTGTCCTCCATGTTGGGTCAGATCATGCAAGAAGAAGCCCCAGCAGGCCACTGCAGCTGTGTCACACTTGAATTTTTACTTGTCAGAACCTTGCATCCTTCGGGAAGCTGACCCACTAGCTTACTGGAGAGCCAATCAGGATCGCTTTTCTGCCCTCACCACTGCTGCAAGAGCTTACCTGTCTGTACCCTGCGCAGGTGTCGACAGTGAGCGCCTATTCAGCGCTGCATCCAGAATCCTGGATGATGAAAGAAGCAGGCTTTCAGCCAGTGAAGTTCAGATGCTTCTCTTCATCCGCCACTGATGTATAAACAGGCATAAGCATTTAGCCTATGTAATATGCTTACAGTAAGTTTACAGTAACCCCATTTTCACAATTTGAAGGAATGTTTGGGTTGCCTGGAGGCCATTGTTTAAATTGTATTTAATACATGTAGTATTTTTATTTGGCAGCTATTTTTTTATTTGTTAGAAAATACATATGGCCTGGGTGCCATTATTTTGTGTTGACCTACTACCATTATTTATTTTTTAGTTAAAAGTGCTAGCCAGTGACCAGTGTTCTGGTGCAGCATTACTGCCCTTAATTTGCAATAGTATGATTGTTCTGAGGCAGCACTAGCAATACTGCCCATTTGCACTATTGTGATTATTGGATAAATGTGAATGTGTGAAGGGATCATTGCTGCCTTTTATTTGCACTCCTGTGAAAGTTAAACTCATTGATAAAAAAAAAATACCTCATTGGCAAAAAATACTTGATACTCAGTAACAGTATAAGCATCAGATCGGTTATTGGTTTATTTAAACTTCACAGATTGGATATCGGCCCAAAAATCTGGATGGTGTAAACCCTAATGGCATCAAGCAGTATTACAATCAATCCCTTTATTAATAAAATCCCAACAATAACTATCATGTCTGGCTGAATACACACACTCCTTGTTCTGTCATATCAAATTACACTATTGGTTTTAAAATACTTAAAAACAGAAAAACTATTACTTATTGATGGACAGCACAATAATTGCAAGCATGAAGAAGTTATCATTAGAAGTATAGAGCAGGTGCACTGCAGCATCCACTGTGGAAATTACTTCCAGTTTGCCTTTGCGGGAGATAAAATGTGAGGGTTTGGCACTTCTGTCATCTTTTGTGAAAAACCTTGGAGTTATTTTTGATCAGGATATGTCATTTAAGCAGCATATTAATCAGGTTTGCAAGACTGCCTTTTTTCCTCTCCGAAATATTGCCAAGATTAGGAGCATCCTCTCCCAGGGTGATGCTGAAAAATTAATCCACGCGTTTGTTAGCTCTAGACTGGATTACTGTAATGCGTTGTTAGCAGGATGTCTGAAAAGCTCGCTAAATAGCCTTCAATTGATCCAGAACGCAGCAGCGAGGGTGCTGACAGGAATCCGCAAGCGAGATCACATCTCTACCGTGTTAGCCTCCCTCCATTGGCTTCCCGTGAAATTTAGAATTGAGTTTAAAATTCTGCTTCTCACATATAAGGCCCTTAATGGCCTAGCTCCGCGCTATTTACAAGACTTGATAGCATGTTATGCTCCTAATAGAGCTCTCCGCTCTCAGAGTGCAGGATTACTCGTCGTTCCTAGAATATCTAAAAGTAGGTTTGGAGGACGGGCCTTCTGCTACCAGGCACCTTTTTTATGGAACCAGCTACCAGTTTGGGTTAAGGAGGCTGATACTATCTCCATTTTTAAAACTAAATTGAAAACATTTCTGTTCAGTAAAGCCTACAGTTAGTCTAATCTATAGTGTGTAGGGGCTAATAGTTATAACTATGTTGTAGTAGTAGTAAGACTAGAGTAGCTCGTCTTAATCACAGCTTCGTCATAGTTATGCTGCTATAGGCTACGCTACAGGGGGACACCAACATGATCTGCTGAGTGGTGTCTCCACTGCTCTTCTCCTTTTTTTCTTCCCTTTCTTCCTCCCTTCCTCCTCCTCCAGCTCATTTATAATTATTTGGGAGCACCCTGGTTACTGAAACTGTGCTCCCTTTTCTTTGCTTTCCTGTGTTTGTTGTGCTGTTTCTGCCCCCTTTTATTTCTGTGTGTTTGCAGGCCAGAGTTTCCTGGGTTCATGCTGACTTGCAGTTCCATCCTCTGTCCTCCCGGGGTTCTCCTCCACTTGTGTTTTGGGTGCCGACTGGCGTGGTGATCGGCGACCTGGTCCTCTGGCCATCTCATCCCAGTGCTGCTGCCTCCATCTGTTTATATTTATATATCGCATCCTTTTGCTTGAAATCCTACCCTTCTCTTTTCTTAAACCCAAACCCCCTCCTCCCCCCCCTCCTCCCCCTTTTCTCGCACACACCTCACCTACCCCACCCCGCACATTATTGATACTCAAGAGCCTATCATGGCTCATTACGCTGACCACACCCCAAGGGCCCTCCATAGCCTGTTTGCATTCACCCTACCACAATTACACTACTTCTTTATTATTTTTTTACTTTTTCTGTGCTCTCCTCTCTCTGTCCTACATCCTCTTTCTGTCCTCCATCTTCTCTCTGTCCTCCATCCTCTCTCTGTCCTGTCTCCCCTCTTTTCTTTCTCTACCCGGCTGGCCTTCGGCCAGGAAGGTCCCCCCATATGAGCCAGGTCCTGCTCAAGGTTTCTTCCTCTTAAAGTGAGTTTTTCCTTGCCACTGTTTGGTATATAAAGTTTTTTTTTTTTTCTCCCTACGTGGGAGTTTTTTACCTGCCATTATCATTGATTGGATTTAATTATATAATCTTAGTTGATGATATTTGCTCGGGGGTCATGCTCTGGGTCTCTGTAAAGCGCCTAGAGACAATTGTCATTGTAACAGACGCTATATAAATAAAATTGAATTGAATTGAATTGAATTTTTGTAAGTTCATTTATGTCATCAGTGTTTGTGCACAACAGTGGCGGCTGGTGAAAAAAAATCTTGGTGGGGCTGGTGTGCCAACATTTTTCCCTGCCTAATCTAGCATAAGCATTAAAATGAACAGTCGGAAAATGACAACAGGTCCACAATAATAATTTAATTTCAGTTTCCAGTTTCAAATAAGAAGTAACAATTTACAGCTATATTAGACTTTATGCCATCAAATACTATACAATCAAGGGGTAAATTGTCCCTCCGGAAGGATGCTGTGCAGCCTCTCCAATAAGACACCAGCTGTTGAATCCGCACAGCTGTTGGGTAGCTTGATGAATCGATAGAACCGCTCCTGTATATTGTTGGGTCCATTAATGTACCTCAGTACCAGGACTAGCTGACATTATGTCCCCACATTGCTTATTCAAAAGCACCACAAAATTTAACACCATTGATTATCTTGGACACAATATTATGGTTTTTATCTACCTCTTCATTGTGCCTTCTTTCAGTAATGTGGTGCCCATCATCTGGCTGCGTTGCTATGCTAATCTTTCTGAGCACAGCTAGCTTTACGCAGTTTTCCATGTGAACTTTGGATCTCTCATGTTTCTTGAACCGTTCAGAGGTGCTTTAAGTCAGTTAGTCCAGTCTTTGTCCAAGTCCAATCACATCTGTCACTTCTGAAGAGGATACAGGGGAAACAGAAAAGTGCATTAGCTGCTCCACAACCTGCCAGCCACGTCTCAGGGTTTAACCAACTCTGACAAAAACTCAGTTTGTATGATTTACCTTTCTCCTTCGTTTACTGGAAAATGTTAATTTCAGGCTTGTCGGGTCCCAGCTCCTTAATGAGAAGTTTTTTCTCCGTCGTCCGTCTCACAAAAGGGAACATTAATAATGATTTCACCGAATTAGGTGGAAGCTGCTCTTGAACTCCAGTTGTCGCCATCTCTCTTCCTCGTCGCCGTATTTTTTTTTCTCCCGACGTAGGACAGAGTCTGGGAGTCGCTCTACAAAATAAAACTACCGCTGGCCCTTCACGTAGCTCTAGCTCATAAACCTTCACGCATTTTACGTAGCTGTTGGGGCGACATTTCCAGCGCCCCATCGGCATTAAATGTGGTGACGTTGATAGGCCAATTATCAATCATTTTTACCTAGCAACCATAACCGGATTGGCTATTAAGCTGCAAGTCAGGGGTGCTTTGCCGAGCGCCCCGTGAGAGAATGACGCACTGTAGGTCGGTGAAAATTCACTGTTTAATGAGTGTCAGTTGGTGGAAATGTTGTTTAAATCATTTAAATCGCATGTAGGCACAGACATACTATTAATTAATCTGATGCTGATCAAAAAAAAAAAATAAATAAAATAGAATAAATATTTTTCCCCTCCACAGCTGGTGGGGCGGCGCCCCAGCGCCCCCTATGGGCCAGCCGCCTCTGGTGCACAACATGGGTTGATGCACTGCTTGTTTTCTTAAAACGTTTTCATCTACACATAAAAAAGTTTTTCACCAAATGATGTCAGTAGCCGCTGTATAACTTTTCTTTAAAAAGAAAACTGCATTGCCATATACATATGAAAAAAATTACATTATTACTTTAAATAAGCCAGTGAGGAAATAAAGAAGACAATTTTAAAGATGGACCGGTCTCTGAGTGGGACTAATAATTTTCTCGTGTTGATTTTGAGTGGTTATTAAATATTTAGTCACATGTGCGTTCAGCTTTGAGGAGTCCAGATACAGTATGCAAGCAGGTATTTCTCAGGCCATTACTCATTGGACATGTTGCCCCTTCCTGTCATATTTTGTCTATATTTGTCTGTTGTTCTAGAGATTACTGCTGAAGACAATGAATCAACCATAAAAGCCTCCACACAAATTAAGTAAACACAAAACTGAGGATTTCACTGCCTTTCTGAAAAATACCCAAAAGTTGCTGAGGCATATGATTTTCTTTGTTCCCGCCTCTTCTATATGCAATGACACAAAGTGAGAACAAGTTAAATTAAATAAGTGCATAACTACTTGTATATATGAGTGTTGTTACTATGTTGCACTGGTCTTTGGGTATGACCATACAGATGTTGCAACTGAAAATGGGAACAGTTTTGGATGACTTCTTGCTCTTTGCTCTGTCATCAGTCCAGCTAACTATAGTTACATATATTGACATTGGAAAAAGATTGTCCATCTTTTCACACACAATCAATTCATCATAAGAGCTGAAAATGCCAAGTGAAAGCTTAATTAATAACTAAAAGCAGCCGTTTACTATGTCTATATCCAACACAGACATCCAAGACAGCTTTTTCAAAGACAGACAGGTTTCTCTACAGAATAAGTGCTGTGGAAGGTAAGCCAATGAGGAAATAAACATTTTTAAAGATGGGCTGTCTCTGAGAACAATTGGAACGACTGGAACAATAAGGTCTGGTAGCTTTGGCCAAACCTCCAGTTAACAGAAGATACAAACTGTCTGGTATTCATTAACCTTCCTTATGCCCCCCACCCCTTTCCCAGCCATCCCTCCCTTCTTTCACATGTTGGACCATGTCTTTTGAATTTCACCAACTGCTATTCATATGTTCATCCAATGTTAGCGTGAATGTGTAGCACTGGTTGCTAGATAACGTAAATATTTCCTTTCCCTAACTGAGGACAAACTGCTTTCTTTTCAGTTTGTGCCTCTCTTCAACTGGCTCAGCTGTCGCTGCCGTCTCTTCCCCTGAAGCTCCTTCAGGATTTTCCCATGTTCATATCATTAGCCCTTGACTTTGTCACTCATTTAACAGCTGCTTGCTGATACTGCATCACTGTTGCAGCCTGTTGCTAAGCCTTCTTTTTCCATGTGCACCAAGAACAAAGGTGCTGTTAATCCTACTTAGACCTTGACACTTATAGAATGCAAGGACTTTTGGTGCAAAAAAAACTTTCTTAAATTGTGTCTTTTGGTGCTTTGGGAGAATCAACATCCTGACTTCCACCTGGGATCACAACAAGCTCAGACTAAAACACAGGGCTTGAGGTCAAAGAGATCTTGAAGCTTATCAACAAAACTTGCTGGTATTTGAGTGATGACACCATAAGAAAAATACACTAATCTGATTACACTAAACTTTTAATAAGTGTAATTACAGCTATGCAAAAATGATGCAAATTATAACTGAAAAAATGTTTACTGCACACATGGTTTTTGGCAGATAGATTAAACATTTTTTATTTAATCTATGATTCACAAACTGCTCCCAATAATGAACAAAGACCATCTGCTTATTTATACTATTTAGAAAAGATCAAGATGTGTGCAAACAGAAACAGCTACATCTAGTTACCAAAGTTAGCAAAGCTTTTAAAAATAAAGCAAGAATGCAAACCCAGAATTGCTGAAGGAATACAGGCCTCCCGTGGGGTTCATGGTGCCCTTGCTCTCCACCACAGGTGCTAACAGATGCTACATGCTATAAGAGGTTAAACTGCACCAAGTAGAGATGAGAACAAGATTACTTCAACAACTGCTGCTGCAACTGCATCAGGTGCTCATCTGTTTCTGCTGTCACTAATAATAACACTCAATGCTCCACTTTAGGTCAGAAAGCTTAAAGGAAGCACACATGTGGGGTGCAGATGTATTCACAGAAACAGTTTTAAAACTGATGAGCGTTAAAATAAACAGACAAGCAGAGCAGCTCATTCTGATCTCGCCTGGTGATCAGTGCCAACTGGTGATCAGTTGTAGAAACAGACGTAGGGGGTGAGGTGGGGGCAAGCTACATTACAGCACAACACATGAATGCACACCACTCTAGATGGAGCTGAAATGATCTGATCCTTTTCTGGAAACTGAGGTGTGAGTTTACGTTTCAAGTGTTTCCCGTGGCTCTGCCGGTGGCATCAGCCTCTGAGCCACTGTGGGTTTTTAATGGCTACATGTGTTGCTCCCTATCTTGCTCTCTGAGTGGCACAAAGGTAAAGGGAAGCTTAACAGCCTGGGAAAAAGTTGAACAGTGTGAAATTACCTTGATCCAAAGATTCCTGCTGCATACCAGCTCAATGAACCCATAACAGAGCAGGCAGTCAGTCAGAGTCCTGCCTGCAGGGAACAGCTGAGACATTACAGAGGAGACGGAGGGAAGGGCTGGGCTGGGCTATGAAGAGGTGAAAGAAAGATAAATGAGAGCAGGAAGGAGGCCAAGTCCCAATAATCTCTGGTCTTCAGTGAGTGGTAGAGGTTAGAGTATCTATACGTAATGAATGTCTATGATTCTCAGACAACTGCTAGGTGGAGTCCTGGTTTGGATAAATCACACTTTGGTCAAAATCTGAGGGGAACAGCTGCAGATCTGAACAAGGCTGACAAAATATAGTGTAAAATGAGATGCCACTGCTTGAATATGACCTCACCTTTTTGATTGAAGTCTGTTTCAACTGAGAATTTCCTTCAACAGCTTGTGTGTGCTGTGGTGCACCTTAAGAGATGGACTTGTTCATTAAGATCAGATTTAAATTTAAATCCTTTCACATTTGTGCAAAGTGAAGTGACTTTGTGTTAAACCGTATCAAACCAAAAATATGCTGTATATCACAAAGGAAGAGCTCTGACATTGTGAAGAAAAAACAGTTGATTTTGATGAGTTTAGATACGTGTTGATCTGTTAGGTTTAGTCAGATTGCTGTGCTGTGATGCTCTGGTGAGGTCATAGAGGCCAAATGTAATGCTAAATCATCTACAGTAAATAGAAGCTTTAAATAAGTTTGACTTCACAAGCCTGAACCTTGCTGGAAAAAGAATTTTGGTGGCTTTGATCAAACATAAAAGGACACATTTTGGTACAGTTTATTTATTTATTTAAATTTCAGTTATCTGTCAACACTTTGAATGCAATGCTCTGACTTTCATGTATTGAATTCATGGTCATCATCGTTGGGCACCTGTACTACTATATTCTATGAATCACAAGAAAAATGGAATAATATTGGTTACACTCACATTTGTGGCATTATAGGTAGCTCTTATCATTTGTGTTTGGAGGACACATTCAGTAGATTGACATACGGCTGAAACCATACATTTACATACATGTACACTATAAAAAGACACATAACCTTTTTTTTCACCGTCTGAAATTAAATCCGACTAAACTGGGCTGACAGACCACTCAGCCAGGTAGAAACCATTGCTCCAAAAGTTCCATTCAATTCAATTCAATTTAATTTGTATAGCGTCTGTTACAATTTCAATTGTCTCCAGGTCTTTACAGAGACCTAGATCAGGACCCCCGAGCAACTATCATTAACTAAAATTATAATATTAAATCCAATCAATGATAATGGCAGGTAAAAAACTCCCACAGTGGGAAAAAAAACCTTTAGGCCAAACAGTGGCAAGAAAAAACTCCACTTTAAGAGGAAGAAACCTGGACCAGGACCTGGATCATATGGGGGGACCTTCCTGATGAAGACCAGCTGGATAAAGACAGAAAAGAGGAGAGACAAAAGAAAGGATGGAGGACAGAGAGGATGGAGAACAGAGAGAGGACCAAGGACAGAGAGAGGATGGAGGAGAGAGAGGATGGAGGACAGAGAGAAGATGGAGGACAGAGAGAGGACGGAGGACAGAGAGAGGATGGAGGACAGAGAGATGACGGAGGACAGAGAGAGGATGGAGGACAGAGAGATGATGAAGGACAGAGAGAGGACGGAGGACAGAAAGAGGATGGAGGACAGAGAGAGGATGGAGGACAGAGAGGATGGTGGACAGAGAGAGGACGGAGGAGAGAGGACGGAGGACAGAGAGGATGGAGGACAGAGAGAGGATGGAGTACAGAGAGAGGATGGAGGACAGAGAGATGATGGAGGACAGAGAGAGGACGGAGGACAGAAAGAGGATGGAGGACAGAGAGAGGATGGAGGACAGAGAGGATGGTGGACAGAGAGAGGACGGAGGACAGGAGAGGACGGAGGACAGAGAGGATGGAGGACAGAGAGAGGATGGAGGACAGAGAGAGGACGGAGGACAGTGAGAGGATGGAGGACAGTGAGAGGATGGAGGACAGAGAGAGGATGGAGGACAGAGAGAGGACGGAGGACAGTGAGAGGATGGAGGACAGAGAGAGGATGGAGGACAGAGAGTGGACCTAGGACAGAGAGGATGAAGGGCAGAGAGAGGATAGAGGATAGAGAGAGAGGATGGAGGACAGATAGGACGGAGGACAGAGAGAGGATGGAGGACAGAGAAAGGACGGAGGACATAGAGGACGGAGGACAGAGAGGACGGGGGACAGAGAGAGGAGAGACACACATGACTGAATGAAATGACTATATAAACAGATGCAGGTAGCAGCACTGAGGTGAGATGGTCAGAGGACAGAGGACAGAGAGAGGACAGAGGACAGTGAGAGGATGGAGGACAGAGAGGATGGAGGACAGAGAGAGGATGGAGGACAGAGAGAGGACCGAGGACAGGGAGAGGACGGAGGACAGAGAGAGGACGGAGGACAGAGAGAGGATGGAGGACAGAGAGAGGACAGAGGACAGAGAGAGGATGGAGGACAGAGAGCGGGCGGAGGACAGAGAGAGGATGGAGGACAGAGAGAGGATGGAGGACAGAGAGAGGAGGGAGGACAGAGAGAGGAGGGAGGACAGAGAGAGGACGGAGGACAGAGAGAATGGAGGACAGAGAGGATGGAGGACAGAGAGGAGAGGACAGAGGACAGAGAGAGGATGGAGGACAGAGAGAGGACCGAGGACAGAGAGAGGACGGAGGACAGAGAAAGGATGGAGGACAGAGAGGATGGAGGACAGAGAGAGGACGGAGATAAGAGAGAGGATGGAGGACAGAGAGAGGGCGGAGGACAGACAGAAGACGGAGGACAGAGAGAGGGGGGAGGACAGAGAGAGGACGGAGGACAGAGAGGATGAAGGACAGAGAGAGGACCGAGGACAGAGAGAGGACGGAGGACAGAGAGAGGATGAAGGACAGAGAGAGGACGGAGGACAGAGAGAGGATGGAGGACAGAGAGAGGGTGGAGGACAGAGAGAGGACGGAGGACAGAGAGAGGGTGGAGGACAGAGAGAGGAGGGAGGACAGAGAGGATGGAGGACAGAGAGAGGATATAGAACAGAGAGAGGACGGAGGACAGAGAGGATGGAGGACAGAGAGGATGGAGGACAGAGAGAGGACAGAGAGAGGACGGAGGACACAGAGGATGGAGGACAGAGAGAGGACGGAGGACAGAGAGGATGGAGGACAGAGAGGATGAAGGACAGAGAGGATGGAGGACAGAGAGGACGGAGGACAGAGAGAACGGAGGACAGAGAGAGGATGGAGGATGAGGACAGAGAGGATGGAGGACAGAGAGAGGATGGAGGACAGAGAGGATGGAGGACAGAGAGGAGGAGGACAAGAGAGGACGGAGGACAGAGAGAGGATGGAGGACAGAGAGAGGATGGAGGACAGAGAGGATGGAGGACAGAGAGAGGACCGAGGACAGAGAGGACGGAGGACAGAGAGGATGGAGGACAGAGAGAGGACGGAGGACAGAGAGAGGACAGAGGATAGAGGGAGGATGGTGGACAGAGAGGATGGAGGACAGAGAGGATGGAGGACAGAGAGAGGACCGAGGACAGAGAGGACGGAGGACAGAGAGGATGGAGGACAGAGAGAGGACCGAGGACAGAGAGGATGAAGGGCAGAGAGAGGACGGAGGACAGAGAGAGGATGGAGGACAGAGAGAGGACGGAGGACAGAGAGGATGGAGGACAGAGAGAGGACGGAGGACAGAGAGGATGGAGGACAGAGAGGATGAAGGACAGAGAGAGGATGGAGGACAGAGAGAGGATGGAGGACAGAGAGGACGGAGGACAGAGAGAACGGAGGAGGACAGAGAGAGGATGGAGGACAAAGAGGATGGAGGAAAGAGAGAGGATGGAGGACAGAGAAGATGGAGGACAGAGAGAGGATGGAGGACAGAGAGGACGGAGGACAGAGAGAGGATGGAGGACAGAGAGGATGGAGGACAGAGAGGATGGAGGACAGAGAGAGGATGGAGGACAGAGAGGATGGAGGAGAGAGAGGATGGAGGACAGAGAGAGGACGGAGGACAGAGAGGATGGAGGACAGAGAGAGGACGGAGGACAGAAGAGGACAGAGGATAGAGAGAGGATGGGGACAGAGGAGGAGGACAGAGAGGATGGAGGACAGAGAGAGGACCGAGGACAGAGAGGACGGAGGACAGAGAGAATGGAGGACAGAGAGTGGACCGAGGACAGAGAGGATGAAGGGCAGAGAGAGGATAGAGGATAGAGAGAGAGGATGGAGGACAGATAGGATGGAGGACAGAGAGAGAATGGAGGACAGAGAATGGAGGACAGAGAAAGGACGGAGGACATAGAGGACGGAGGACAGAGAGGACGGAGGACAGAGAGAGGAGAGACACACATGACTGAATAAAATGACTATATAAACAGATGCAGGTAGCAGCACTGAGGTGAGATGGTCAGAGGACTAGATCACCAGTCACCATGGCAACCAACACCCTAAACACATCTGAACACGGCTCTGAAACATGTTTCAACAAAATGGTATGTCAGAGGAGCTCCAATTCTTAAATATTGTCCCACCATACTAACGCGCGGACACATAAATGGTATTAAGCTAAATCTGGTCTTACCCACTAATATGTTTAAAACACTAAAGTGAGATTCATGTTTCAACATGAGCTCAACACAAGGCTTACTAAGTGACCTATGGTCATGTGAGCATTTATGCTTCCGTATCTGTCTGACATTAGACCCCCTAAATCTCTTTTTGGCTGCAGGTTTTCTGACCTTTCATCAAATAGAAGATTCAAAAATGTTTCTTTATGTAATTCTGGTTCTATGATGAAGTGGAAAGCTAATGCTACCTTTTACTGAAACAACTATGACAGTAAAAGGAGGGAAGATAAGGGTGATTAAATACATTTTCTGTTGCACTAACATGGACAATGACACGAACAAGTGTTTAACAGAGTGAAGGCTATTACTTTATAAAAGGAAAAACAGGTGATGTAAGAATACTGGTCACTGTGTTAACATTGTGAGTAAAACCTCACTTAGTTGCATCATTTTGGGATTTAAAGGAGCCGTATGTAAGAGATCTAATAAAACGAATCATAAAATGACCCCAATATGTCAACAGACATTTAAAAATCATGTTCATTTCAAATACTTATGTCACTGACAACAGCACTCAAGCCAGGATATTCCCGTTTAAAAAGAGGAGTTGCAGCCCTCAACTGATGTTGATGTTGTCATTTTTTGTTTTGGCCTGAAGCGCCACCCTCCACCTATCTCCCAATCACGAAGTCAGTGGTGTTTCGGCATCCGGGTTGCCAGCTCGGCTCTAATTATCGCAGCAGCCGCTACGAACGTGTTGGATGAAAAAATGTCTAGCTTTCCAAAACCTAAAAGACCTCGTTATGAATCCGAGTTACGTCGTGACAAGGTCCGAAATAAAACAAGGATTTGTATAGGAGATGCTTTTGATAGATGGAGACGGCTGAAAGCGGAGAAGAATTTGAAGACAGACGCCAACGTTGCTGATTTTCTCCTGGACAGGTAAGATTCATAGCTAAATGTTTGGCTAACGCTAATTTACTTGGACAAGGTAACAGTGGTACCTTTACTTACGAACGCCTCTACATACGAAACGTTCAGGTTACGAAACGCCTCAACGGGAAAATATTTCCTCTAGTTACGAAAGATCAAAGAAAGAAAAGATCTTTCATAAAGCATTAAATATAATTAACAGAAAATAAACTTACTGTGTAGGACTCGTCGCTTAACATGACAGCCTACGTTCCTGCTGCATTCTGTAGCCGACATGGCAACCTGTGGTCGGGGAGGAGGGGGAGGGTACACGCCGCTCTACAGTATTTTGAAAGTGACTGCAGTACCAGTTTTGGCCATAATCTTACAAACGGCTCCTTTAACCTTTTTATTTCAAAGGAGTATATTATTTGGAGCAGCAGCCACCATGGAATACTGCTGCTGCGCTGCTGTGTGAAGCCCCAGTTTATGCTTTTAATCTTTAGCGTTTAACTCCAGTGTTTCTTCAGGGGGGTCCTCCACACTGGGAGCTGTGTCAGGTGTGCTGATGGGGGTGCTGTCCTTGGGTCCATCTGGCCTGGCTGGCTGGGGGTTCCTCCTTCTGATCTGGGGGTTCCTCCCTCTGATCTGGGGGTCTGCCTGTCTGTTATAGTCGGGGGCCCAGGTGATGGTCCCCCCCATGGTAAGGCCTGCGGCTCCTCCCAGTGTGGACGGCCCCAACGGTGGTGTTTCCTTGATCCTCAGTGCCATGTCTCCCTATTGGGTGTGTGTGTGTGATTTTGTGTGTGTGTGTGTCTAGTATGGAGGGTGGGAGGGAGGGACTTTCTTCGTAACCATTTTATTTTTTTAAAATGTGATAATTGTTTTTTCAATTCTGTAAAGCACTCTGTGTTGCATGTCCTTGCAGGAAAAGCGCTCTACAAATAAAGATTGAACTGACGTTGTGAGTAACTCTTCATTCCTTAAAGAACCGCGACGAAGGACACATCCTCTGGTTGTGGAAAGAATCGATTCTGTTACTTGTTACAAACAGCAAAAATATTGGTATGCATCAAGTTAACAAATCAGCTAAGAAGATTGTTGAAGCTACAAAAATTGAGTACAAAATCATCTAAGAGATCTTCTTTGAATAAGAAATTTGGTTGGGGAGGGAAATATCTAATGATAGTGATCTCTTGACATTTGGTGAAATGTAAGTGAAAAACCAATGGTGGAATTCAAAGTAATGTTTAAAAGTGAAAGTAAGGATGTTTCCATATGCACGATATGAAAATAAGTCAAGGATTGTGTCCAACATCACTCTTCATACTTACTATAAAGTGGAATATTCCCTAGCAGAGCTCTATGCAGGATGAAATTTAAAAACCCGTGCAAATGGGCAACGTGCAATAATTTGAGCATTTTACATCATATTGCTAAAAGCACTTTAGCACTTGGACTTTACCTTCTTATGAACATCTGGTCCCTCCTCCGGTCTGTAATTAACAGGGCTGTCTGGTTTTTTTTGTACTTTCCATTCTGACTTTTTTCTGTTGTTACAAATGTGCGATCTTTGACTATGTCTATGTTTTGTATTATTGATGATGTGTTGCATAATGTTGTATGTAGCTTTTTATTGAGTCCTACAGGGGGACTGCCAATGCAAATTAGCGTTCTGGCTATAACTGGGTATATTTATATTTTAAATATTCATTAATATACAATGTCCCTCTACACTAAATAAAGTGATATATATATATATATATAATAAATGACTTGAGCTCATTAGTGCTATTACTGCCATAGAGATGAAATGTAACAGACTGCATTACTGAATGTAGTTACTGTTGGTTGAACACTATTTTTGTGATCCATTGTGCACACACAGAGTGCACTATGTAGGATATAACAACTCTTTCTACATATTAGGACAGCACTATGAAATGATGAACACACTATGAAGTGCACTAAGTAGAAAGTAGGGGTGCTTTCGAACACCCAGGAAACTCTGGTCTGCAAACACACAGAAAGAAAAGGGGGGCAAAAACAGCACAACAAACCACAGGAAAGCAAAGAATATGGAGCACAGCTACAGAAACAAGGTGCTCCCAAGTAATTATGAATGAGCTGGAGGAGGAGGAAGGGAGGAGGAAAGGGAAGGAAAAGGATAAAAGCAGTGGAGACACTACTCAGCAGATCATGTTGGTGTCCCCCTGCAGCGTAGACCTATAGCAGCATAGCTATGACGAACCTGTGATTAAGACGAGCTACTCTAGTCTTAACTACTACAACTATGGCTATAACTATTAGTCCCTACACACTATAGTTTAGACTAACTGTAGGCTTTACTGAACAAAAATGTTTTCAATTTAGTTTTAAAGATGGAGATGGTGTCAGCCTCCTGAACCCAAACTGGTAGCTGGTTCCATAATAAAGGAGCCTGGTAGCAGAAGGCCCGTCCTCCAAACCTACTTTTAGATATTCTAGGAACGACGAGTAATCCTGCACTCTGAGAGCGGAGAGCTCTATTAGGAGCATAACATGCTATCAAGTCTTGTAAATAGCGCGGAGCTAGGCCATTAAGGGCCTTATATGCGAGAAGCAGAATTTTAAACTCAATTCAAAATTTCTGTTTCAATAAGTGTTTTTATATCTACCAGTCAGGTTTTCGGCCACATCACAGCACTGAGACTGCTCTAGTTAAGGTCCTTAATGACATCCACTTGAACATAGATAGTGGAAACATTTAAGTCCTGGTGTTACTGGATCTCAGTGCTGCATTTGACACAGTTGACCATAAAATCTTACTAGACTGGCTGAAAAACTGGATAGGACTTGCTATCCCTGCAATAAATTGGTTTACGTCCTATCTAAAAGACAGTGACTACTTTGTGTCTATAGGTAGCTATAAATCTGAGCAAACTAAAATAACTTGTAGAGTTCCCCAAGGCTCCATCTTGGGGCCACTGCTGTTCAGCATCTGTAAGCCTGGTGATGGAGCCAAACATTCCCCCTGGTGACGTGGACTCACTTTTCAGTTTTTTATTTGTTAAAAAAAGTTTAAAATATCCAATAAATTTCGTTCCACTTCACTTGGTGTTGATTCTTGACAAAAAATTTAAAATTTATATCTTTATGTTTGAAGCCTGAAATGTGGCAAAAGGTTGAAAAGTTCAAGGGGGCCAAATACTTTTGCAAGTCACTGTATATATATATATATATGTATATATATATATATATATATATATATATATATATATATATATATATATATATATATATATATATATATATATATATATATATACAGTCATGGAAACAATTATTAGACCACCATTTTTTCTTCACTTTCTTGTTCATTTTAATACTTGGTACCACTAAACGTCATCATTTGACTAAAACAGACAGAAAAGAAAACACTGAATGCATAAAAGCAGTGTTTTTGGCAGTACAACGCCATAGCTATTGATGTAAAAACTTAAGTGATTTAGGTTATAATCAAGAAAACTATGGAAAATGGTAAGATATCAGCTCTTAAATAAAACTCTTATGAGCAATCTTTGTGGTTATTGTTATGTTTGTCCAAACAAATGTACCTTTAGTTGTACCAGGCATTAAAATGAACAAGAAACTGAAGAAAAAAAGATAAGATAAGATATTCCTTTATTTGTCCCACAATGGGGAAATTTACAATGTTACAGCAGCAGTGAGAATAGCAATAAAAAAGAGAAAAGGACAACAATAAAATAGGATAAAACAATAATAAAAACAAACAATAACTACAATAGAGAATATATAATAAATAATAAATAATAACTCTGACTTTATTTACAAGGATATGTTGGTAGTGATTACTACACCTGAGAAGTTATTGCACGTTAGTGAGTATGTATATGTATATTGCACATGTCAATGAATATGTATGTATATTGCACACAATAGTAATGAGTCACATTGTCCATTGGGAGGGGGGTTGCTGACAGCGGTGCTGATTGTACAGTCTTACAGCAGCAGGGAGGAAGGACCTGCGATATCTCTCCTTCACACACCTGGGGTGAAGGAGTCTGTCGCTGAACGAGCTCTCCAGTGCTGTAAGGGTGTCCTTCAGAGGATGGGAGACACTGTCCATCAGAGAGGACAGCTTAGCCATCATTCTCCTCTCTCCCACCACTTCCACCGGGTCGAGGGGGCATCCCAGGACAGAGCTGGCCTTCTTAATGATTTTATTCAGTCTCTTTCTCTCCGCCACTGAGATGCTGCTGCCCCAGCAAACCACCCCAAAGAAAATGGCTGATGCCACCACAGTGTTATAAAAGGTCTTTAGGAGGCTCCCTGCACTCCAAAAGACCTCAGTCTCCTGAGCAGGTAGAGTCTGCTCTGGCCCTTCTTGTAAAGTGCAGTGGTGTTATTAGTCCAGTCCAGTTTATTGTTCAGGTGAACACCCAGGTACTTGTAAGATGTCACCATCTCGATGTCCTTTCCCTGGATGTTCACCTGTGTTGGAGGGGCATGTCCTCGCCTGCGGAAATCCACCACCAGCTCTTTGGTCTTCCCTGCGTTGATCTGGAGGTGGTTCCTCAGGCACCAGTCTACAAAGTCCTGCATCAGTTCTCTGGACTCTCCGTTGTCCCCATCAGTGATGCGACCGACGACGGCAGAGTCATCAGAGAACTTATGCAGGTGACAGGTGGGTGTGTTGTATGTGAAGTCTGCAGTATAGAGGGTGAAGAGGAACGGAGCCAGGACCGTTCCCTGGGGGGCCCCCGTACTGAGCCAGGACCGTTCCCTGGGGGCCCCCGTACTGAGCCAGGACCGTTCCCTGGGGGCCCCCGTACTGCAGACAACTGTGTCTGACACACAGTCCCCAGACCTCACATACTGTGGACGGTTAGTGAGGTAGTCCATAATCCAGGATGTGAGGTGCTGGTCTACTCCTGTGTGCTCCAGCTTGTCCCTCAGGAGCACAGGTTGAATTGTGTTGAAAGCACTGGAAAAATCAAAAAACATGATTCTCACAGTGCTCCCAGGCTTCTCCAGGTGAGAAAGAGCTCTGTGCAGGAGGAAGATGACAGCATCATCCACCCCGATGCTGCGCTGGTAGGCAAACTGCAGTGGGTCCATGGATGGACCCACCAGGAGGCAAAGATGGACAAGGACCAGCCTCTCCAGGGTCTTCATCAGGTGGGATGTTAGCACCACCGGCCTGTAGCTGCTGAGGTCCTTGGGGTGGGAGGTCTTGGGCACCGGTACCACGCAGGATGTTTTCCATAGCTGTGGTACCCTCCCCAGCTTCAGGCTCAGGTTGAAGATGTGCTGGACTGCCCCACACAGCTGGTCCGCACAGGACGTCAGGAGCCTGTAGCTGATGCCATCAGGACCTGCCGCCTTCCTCGCTTTGATCCTCCGGAGCTGGTTCCTCACCTGAAGTGTTGTGAGGGACAGGTTGGAGCAGGGGGGCTCTGTGGTGGTAGGTGAAGGTGATGTGTGACTAGGGAGGGCAGTGGGGGGTGGCTGGGAGCTGAGTGGGGGGATGGGGTCGCATACTGGAGGTGTCAATGAGGCGGCTTGCAGCAATGATGACTGGGCTGGGGGAGGGGCAGATGTTTTCTCAAACCTGTTGAAGAAACAGTTCAGGTCATTCACCCATTGTTGATCCCCTCCAGCCTGGGAGTTGGGTTCCCCATGGCCAGAGATGGTTTTAAGGCCTCTCCAAACTCCACTAATGTTGCTCTGCTGCAGCTGGTCCTCCATCTTCATCCTGTAGCAACGTTTCCCCTCCCTGATTTTTCTCCTCAGCTCCCTCTGCACAGCCTTCAGCTCCTCCTTGTTTCCTGACCTGAAGGCTCTATTCTTCTCCTTAAGGAGAGCCTTAATGTCAGGGTTAATCCACGGCTTGTTGGAAAAACACCGTACAGTTCTAGTGGGTACAGTGTTTTCCACACAAAAGTTAATATAGTCTGTGATGCAGCTCGTGAGGCTGTCAATGTCCTCCCCATGAGAGTCACAGAGTTCCTCCCACACTGTTGTGTCGAAGCAGTCCTGCAGAGCTTCCTCGGCTTCACTGGACCTCCTCTTCACAGTGTGAGTGGCAGCTGGTTGTCTGTGTACGAGAGGTTTGTACACAGGCAGGAGATGAACCAGGTTGTGATCTGATCTTCTCAGGGGAGGGAGGGGTGATGAGTTGTATGCCTCCTTAGTGTTGGCATAAAACAAGTCCAGTGTTTTTTTGTCTCTGGTGTGGCATGTCACATACTGGGTGAAAGTGGGCAGTATGGAGGAAGGACAGGCATGATTAAAGTCCCCAGAGATCAGGAGCAGGGCCAAAGGTGGTCTAATCATTTTTTCCATGACTGTATATACAGTCATGGAAAAAATGATTAGACCACCCTTTTTTCTTCACTTTCTTGTTCATTTTAATACCTGGTACCATTAAACATCATCATGTGACTAAAACAGACAGAAAACACTGAATGCATAAAAGCAGTGTTTTTGGCAGTACAACGCCATAGCTATTGATGTAAAAACTTAAGTGATTTAGGTTATAATCAAGAAAACCATGGAAAATGGTAAGATATCAGCTCTTAAATAAAACTCTTATGAGCAATCTTTGTGGTTATCGTTATGTTTGTCCAAACAAATGTACCTTTAGTTGTACCAGGCATTAAAATGAACAAGAAACTGAAGAAAACAAGGGTGGTCTAATAATTTTTTCCATGACTGTATGTACTGGGCTTTGCAGTCACTGGCGGCGACAGACCGTCATCCTCATTTGTAAAGTGGGAGGAAATAAACCTTTTTGTGTGAAGTTGTCCTGTTGTGCTTTGGCTTGCCGAGGTGCTCTGCCCAATGGTTGTGAGATTATAGTCCGATCCAAACACTGACCAGATGCATTGATCAAATTAGAGACTGGATGTGTCAGAACTTATTTCAATTAAATGAAGACAAAACTGAAATAAGAGTTTTTAGAGCCAAGGAAGAAAGATTAAAAGTCACCATTCAGCTTCAAAGAGCTAAGTTAGAAACCAAAAACAAAGCCAGAAATCTGTCAGCTTGTTATCACTTAAAGAACATATCCAGGATTAAAGGACTGATGTCTCTGCAGGATTTAGAAAAACTTGTCTATGCATTTATCTTCAGTAGACTAGACTACTGTAACGTTGTCCTGACAGGTCTCCCTAAAAAGACCATCAGACAGCTGCAGTTAGTCCAGAACCTGTTGCTCCAGTCCTCACTAACACCAGGAAACTGGATCATATAACTCCAGTCCTCACTAACATCCAGGAACCTGGATCATATAACTTCAGTCCTCACTAACACCAGGAACCTGGATCATATAACTCCAGTCCTCACTAACACCAGGAACCTGGATCATATAACTACAGTCCTCACTAACATGAGGAACCTGGATCATATAACTCCAGTCCTCACTAACACCAGGAAACTGGATCATATAACTACAGTCCTTACTAACAACAGGAACCTGGATCATATAACTCCAGTCCTCACTAACACCAGGAAACTGGATCATATAACTCCAGTCCTCACTAACACCAGGAAACTGGATCATATAACTCCAGTCCTCACTAACACCAGGAACCTGGATCATATAACTCCAGTCCTCACTAACATCCAGGAACCTGGATCTAACCAGTCCTCACTAACACCAGGAACTGGATCATATAACTTCAGTCCTCACTAACCAGGAACCTGGATCATATAACTCCAGTCCTCACTAACACCAGGAACCTGGATCATATAACTCCAGTCCTCACTAACACCAGGAACCTGGATCATATAAACCTACTGGATCATATAACTCCAGTCCTCACTACCACCCACTGGACTCAGACTCCAGGAACTGATCATATAACTCCAGCTCACTAACAACCAGATCATAAACTCAGTCCTAACACCAGGAAACTGGATCATATAACTCCAGTCCTCACTACACAGAACTGGATCATATAACTCCAGTCCTCATACCAGGAACTGGATATAACTCCAGTCCTCACTAACACCAGGAACCACTGGAAACTGGATCATATAACTCCAGTCCTCACTAACACCAGGAACCTGGATCATATACTCCAGTCCTCACTAACAGGAAACTGGATCATATAACTCCAGTCCTCACTAAACCTGAAACTGGATCATATAACTCCAGTCCTCACACTAACACCAGGAAACTGGATCATAAACTCCAGTCCTCACTAACACCAGGAACCTGGATCATATAACTCCAGTCCTCACTAACACCAGGAACCTGGATCATATAACTCCAGTCCTCACTAACACCAGGAACCTGGATCATATAACTCAGTCCTCCTACTAAGTCCTAACACCAGGAAACCTGGATCATATAACTCCAGTCCTCACTAACACCAGGAAACTGGATCATATAACTCCAGTCCTCACTAAACCAGGAACCTGGATCATATAACTCCAGTCCTCACTAACACCAGAAACTAACCAACTGGACCTGGATCATATAATCTCCAGTCCTCACTAACACCAGGAACCTGGATCATATAACTCCAGTCCTCACTAACACCAGGAACCTGGATCATATAACTCCTGTCCTCACTAACACCAGGAAACTGGATCATATAACTCCAGTCCACAGATCTTTACACTGGTTTCCTGTTTGTCAAAGAATTGACTTCAAAATCCTGGTGTTAGTTTACAAAGCACTGAATGGTTTAGGGCCAAAATACATTCAGGATCTTCTGGTTGGTTCTGAACCCACCAGATCCCTCAGGTCATCAGGGTCAAGTCTACTTTCTGTTCCAGAGTCAGAACTAAACAAGGAGAGGCAGCGTTCAGTTTTTATGCTCCTCACATGTGGAACAAACTCCCAGAAACCTGCAGGTCTGATGAAACTCAGCAGTTTTAAATCAAGGTTAAAAACTTCTCTATGTGCCACATTTTATCACAACAATTAACTTTTATTTCTTGCATTTTATCTACATTTTTAATTCCTTTTAAAAAAAATCAAAAACAACTGTTGAAGTTGTTGGTAAAGCAGTAATTTATGATTGCATTCTATTGTTTGGAACTCTCTTCTTTTTAATTTAGTTTTTTGTGACACCATCAATAATAATCAGGATATGAAGAATACAACTCTACAGGGTAGTGTTAACTTTAAAAAAGAAAAGAAGCAGATGCAGAAGGGGAACCCACTTTAGGGTAATTCACAAACAACAAGTTCCTGTGTTTGCTGGTTGCACCTGTTTGTTGTCTGGGAGCCCATGAAGAGTTATTCTTATCAAACTATCTGCTGTGCCTCTGCAGGTGTGACAACTGTTTGTACCCAATTAGAAAAACCTGCAAGACGTGTATGCTCAGGGTATTGATTCTGAAAGTGCCGGATATGAGCAACAGTGCACTTACAACCACGTGTAGAGCAATAAAGAGCAAATCTATCTCAATTCACTTAAAATGGTCAGCTGTGTAAACCTTTTTGTTTCAGTTAAGTTGAATTGGATTTGTTAGTTGGTTGAACTACTTAAGGCAGTTATCTGAACTTGAAATGTATTTCAGTTTAGATTAAGTTTTAAGTTAAGTAAACCTTTTGTTTCAGTTATGTTGACTTGGACTTAATTGACTGAACTGTTTAGGGTCGTTATTTTCATTTACAAATCTATTTTAGCTTAATCAAAAGTGTTAGGTCATTTAAATTAATCTATTAAGTCAAGATTTCTTTGAACTTAAATGTCAATTTCAGCATGACAACATTCAAATGTTGCCTGTTGTAATAACTTTTTCTTTGTACAATAGATGTAATTGA
Source organism: Hirundichthys speculiger (assembly GCA_018398805.1). Lineage (NCBI taxonomy): Eukaryota > Metazoa > Chordata > Actinopteri > Beloniformes > Exocoetidae > Hirundichthys > Hirundichthys speculiger. Next base: position 532,480 of record JAGFBZ010000108.1, read on the forward strand.
CTGTAATTACAGGCTAGTTTGTTTCAATGAGAAATATGACAAACATCAATTAACATGCAACAAGTTCAGCATTTATTGGTTCATTGCATGACATTGCCAACCCAAGAACCGGCATATATAATAAACAATACTAAAAGCAAATTTATTAGAAAGCAAAACAGAAAAAAATACATTAGCAAAACCTTTGATAAGAAAATAAGAACTTGACATGAATAAAAGTTTGAACACTCAGACAGGAGGAGTTCTTTGAGCACAATCTCAGATGGTTTTCTGCAGCAGCCTGTTTCTTAACCCATGGACAAGTGAGGAACACTGTCCTCCACCGATGTTCATCAGGACCTTTTGAATAACTTCAAATGTGTACCTTACTTCTTTTGGATCGTCTATGTTGAGACAAAAAAGAAGACCCATCAGCATGGCAATGGCACGTGGAAATTCCTTCAGATCAGACAGGACCACCGCTGTGTCAACGATGTCTTCTCCGTCCTTCACCATCACACCAACGGTCCTTCGGATCAGACAGAACCACCGCAGTGTCAACGATGTCTTCTCCGTCCTTCACCATCACAACAACGGTCCTACAGATCAGACAGGACCACCGCTGTGTCAACGATGTCTTCTCCGTCCTTCACCATCACACCAACGGTCCTTCAGGTCAGACAGGACCACCGCTGTGTCAACGATGTCCTCTCCGTCCTGCACCATCATACCAACGGTCCTTCAGATCAGACAGGACCACTGCTGTGTCAACGATGTCTTCTCCGTCCTTCACCATCACACCAACGGTCCTTCAGATCAGACAGGACCACCGCTGTGTCAACGATGTCCTCTCCGTCCTGCACCATCACACCAACGGTCCTTCAGATCAGACAGGACCACCGCTGTGTCAACGATGTCTTCTCTGTCCTTCACCATCACACTGGGAGCAACTCGCCACTGGATGCAGCACACCACACCACTGATTGTAGCACACTACACCACTGGGTGCAGCGTGCCCTGGGTGCAGCGCGCCACTGGGTGCAGCGCGCCACTGGGAGCAGCACGCCATGGGTGCAGCGCGCCACAGGGAGCAGCACACCACTGGCTGCAGCGCGCCACTGGGAGCACTGCGCCCTGGGTGCAGCGTGCAACTGGATGCAGCGCCCCACTGGGTGCAGCACGCTACTGGGTGCAGCGCGCCACTGGGTGCAGTGCACCACACCACTGGGTGCAGCGTGCCACTGGGAGCAGCACGCCCTGGGTGCAGCGCGCCACTGGGTGCAGTGCACCACACCACTGGGTGTAGCGCACCACACCACTGGGTGCAGCGCGCCACTGGGAGCAGCACGCCCTGGGTGCAGCATGCCACTGTGTGCAGCACACCACTGAGTGCAGTGCACCACACCACTGGGTGCATCGCACCACACCACTGGGTGCAGCGCACCACTGGGAGCAGCACGCCATGGGTGCAGTGCGCCACTGGGAGCAGCGTGCCCTGGGTGCAGCGCGCCACTGAGTGCAGTGCAAGGTTATATATAGTTTTGAAATTTTCTTTAGTTTTTATTTTTATTTAGTTTTCCAGTTTGCTTTTTTATTTCAGTTTAGTTTTAGTTAGTTCAACAAGTGATTTAGTAGTTTTAGTTTAGTTTTTATTTTGAGGACTTGACTAGTTTCAGTTTAGTTTTTATTTAGTTTTAGTCTTAGTTTTAGTTTTTCAGGTATTAAGAGAGAGCCTTGACTTGTAGAAGCTGGAAAGGATGAAAGAATGTATGACACCAAATATGATTTATCATCAAGTCCTTTTAATTTCTTTCTATAACCAACACCTGCAGGTAAATAAATCTAAAAATAAACTTAAAAGGGTCTGTATTCCAGAATGAAGTTGTGGAAAAACCTTAATACACAAAAACAGTTATGAACCTCCAAAAACAAGGCAAAATGTTACTTTAAAAAAAAAAAAAAAAACGTTGACATGTGACGTTCCTATAACTGAAAAGGGCTGAAAAATGCTTCATATCTGCCTAAAAGAGTAAAAGATTGTAAATACTGAAAATAAAAATAGATGTTTTTTGCACTACTCGTCAAAGATTTCTGAATGTAAATCTATTAAACTTTTGTTTGAACTTTTATTTAACAATGGAACAATGGAATTGTTTTAACTGAAATGAAATTCACCATTAGGATATCTCTACGAAAATGGTCTCCATTGTGGAGAGGACTCTCTCTCACACAGACACAGACACACACACACCTTTAGTGCAGTAACTTTTTGTTAATCTTTAGAAAAACACGCTGCTCAAGTGAAGTCGTAGTCCGATTTCTCAGACCCGACGATAGAAGTCCACACATAGAGAAAATGCGACCTGCAGCTTTAGTAATTTCTAGCAAATCATAAAATGCCCGCTAAGTACCTTCTTCTTGCAGTATGCAGCAGATTATATCCGCTTTGCTGCCCCCTCTCTGGAGGGAGGGTAGCATAGCGGCTGCTGTAGGACAGGCAGTAATCTCTATGGCAGTAATCGAGGGAGAAAACGAAACAACAACGAAAACGAAGCTGAATTTATCTACAATTCAGTTTAGTTTTAGTTAGTTTTACATCCTTCATTGTAGTTTTTATTTAGTTTTCGTTTTTTTTTTAATTGTAGTTTTTATTTTTATTTCAGTTAACTGAAATATTTTTTCATTGCTAGTTTTAGTTTTAGTCTTAGTTTTCGTTAACTATAATAACCCTGGTGCAGTGCGCTACTGGGAGCAGCGCGCCACTGGGTGCGGTGCACCACACCACTGGGTGCAGCGCGTCACACCACTGGGTGCAGCGCACCACTGGGAGCAGTGCACCACACCACTGGGTGCAACGTGCCACTGGGAGCAGCACGCCCTGGGTACAGCGCGCCACTGGGTGCAGTGCACCACACCACTGCGTGTAGCGCACCACACCACTAGGTGCAGCGTGCCACTGGCAGCAGCACGCTCTGGGTGCAGCATGCCACTGTGTGCAGCACACCACTGAGTGCAGTGCACCACACCACTGGGTGCATCGCACCCCACCACTGGGAGAAGTGTGCCCTGGGTGCAGCGCGACACTGAGTGCAGTGTGCTACTGGGAGCAGCGCGCCACTGGGTGCGGTGCACCACACCACTGGGTGCAGCGCATCACACCACTGGGTGCAGCGCACCACTGGGAGCAGCACGCCATAGGTGCAGCACGCCACTGGGAGCAGCGTGCCCTGGGTGCAGCGCGCCACTGAGTGCAGTGTGCTACTGGGAGCAGTGCGCCACTGGGTGCGGTGCACCACACCACTGGGTGCAGCGCATTACACCACTGGGTGCAGGGCACCACTGGGAGCAGCACACCACTGGGTGCAGCACACCACTGGGTGCAGCGCACCACTGGGAGCAGTGCGCCCTGGGTGCAGCGCGCCACTGGGTTCAGCACACCACTGGGTGCAGCGCGCCACTGGGAGCAGTGCGCCCTGGGTGCAGCGTGCAACTGGATGCAGCGCCCCACTGGTTGCAGCACGTCACTGGGAGCAGTGCAACACAACTGGGTGCAGTGCACCACACCACTGGGTGCAGCACATCACACCACTGGGTGCAGCACACCACTGGGAGCAGCATGCCACTGGGTGCAACACAACTGGGTGCAGAGCGCCACTGGGAGCAGCGCGCCATGGGTGCAGCGCGCCACTGGGAGCAGCACACCACTGGGTGCAGCGCGCCACTGGGAGCAGTGCGCCCTAGGTGCAGCGTGCAACTAGATGCAGCACACCACACCACTGGGTGCAGCGCACCACACCACTGGGAGCAGCGTGCCACTGGATGCAGCGCCCCACTTGGTGCAGCACGCCACTGGGTGCAGCGCACCATACCACTGGGTGCAGCGCGCCACTGGGAGCAGCGCGCCACTGGGTGCAGCGCGCTACTGGGAGCAGTGCGCCCTGGGTGCAGCGTGCCACTGGGTGCAGCGCATCACACCACTGGGTGCAGCAGCACACCACTGGGTGCAGCGCGCCACTGGGAGCAGTGCGCCCTGGGTGCAGCATGCAACTGGATGCAGCGCCCTACTGGTTGCAGCACGCCACTGGGAGCAGTGCAACACAACTGGGTGCAGCGCGCCACTGGGAGCAGTGCGCCATGGGTGCAGCGTGCCACTGGGAGCAGCACACCACTGGGTGCAGCGCGCCACTGGGAGCAGTGCGCCCTGGGTGCAGCATGCAACTGGATGCAGCACACCACACCACTGGGTGCAGCGCACCACACCACTGGGAGCAGCGTGCCACTGGATGCAGCGCCCCACTTGGTGCAGCACGCCACTGGGTGCAGCGCACCATACCACTGGGTGCAACGCGCCACTGGAAGCAGCACGCCCTGGGTGCAGCGCACCACTGGGTGCAGTGCACCACACCACTGGGAGCAGCGCGCCCTGGGTGCAGCGCGCCACTAGATGCAGCGCACCACACCACCGGGTGTATTGCTCCCTGGGTGCAGCACACCACTGGGTGCAGTGCACCACACCACTGGGTGCATCGCACCACACCACTGGGAGCAGCGTGCCCTGGGTGCAGCACACCACACCACTGGGAGCAGCGTGCCACTGGGTGCAGCACACCACTGGGTGCATCGCGCCACTGGGAGCAGCGCGACCTGGGTGCAGCGCGCCACTGGGTGCAGCGCACCACACCACTGGGTGCAGCGCACCACTGGGAGCAGCTCGCTACTGGGTGCAGTGCGCTACTGGGAGCAGTGCACCCTGGGTGCAGCACGCCACTGGGTGCAGCGCACACACCACTGGGTGCAGCGCACCACACCACTGGGAGCAGCGTGCCACTGGGTGCAGCACACCACTGGGTGCAGCGCACCACACCACTGGGTGCAGCGCACCACTGGGAGCAGCGCGCCACTGGGTGCAGCGCGCTATTGGGAGCAGTGCACCCTGGGTGCAGCATGCCACTGGGTGCAGCGCACACACCACTGGGTGCAGCGCACCACACCACTGGGAGCAGCGTGCCACTGGGTGCAGCACACCACTGGGTGCATCGCGCCACTGGGAGCAGCGCGACCTGGGTGCAGCGCGCCACTGGGTGCAGCGCACCACACCACTGGGTGCAGCGCACCACTGGGAGCAGCGCGCCACTGGGTGAAGTGCGCTACTTGGAGCAGTGCACCCTGGGTGCAGCACGCCACTGGGTGCAGCGCACACACCACTGGGTGCAGCGCACACACCACTGGGTGCAGCGCACCACACCACTGGTAGCAGCGTGCCACTGGGTGCAGCACACCACTGGGTGCAGCACACCACTGGGTGCAGCGCGCCACTGGCAGCAGTGCGCCCTGGGTGCAGCGCGCCACTGGGAGCAGCGCGCCACTGGGTCCAGCACGCCATTGGGTGCAGCGCACCACACCACTGGGTGCAGCGCGCCTGATAATATATTATATATATATATTATATATATATATATATATATATATATATATATATATATATATATATATATATATATATATATATATATTATATATATATTATATATTGCGATTTTCGGCCACCCAATATAATATCAATTTTTCAGCTCCTAATATCGATTTTTTAGGAAAATTGTTTAATTTTCACATTTAAATTGTTTAAAATTTCAAAAACACTAATAATAAACAATAAATAGGTTGTTTTGAAGCAGATAGTTTTGACTCAGTTTGTCCTCTGAATCAGTGATTCCCAAAGTGTGGGCCGCAGCCCCCTGGTGGACCGTCGCGATACTGCAGGTGGGCCGTGAGAGGTCATTAAAAATAAACAAATGTGTTTTAAATCCTCAATTTTTAAAAAATGTTTTTTTTAATTACAAATAGTTATTACATGATTTGAAAAATATTTAGAGATAATAATACAAACCAATTGAGTGTTATTCTACTGTTATCTTCACTTAATATGACAAGTGTCACCTTATTTGTTTACACCTTATATTAATATTGGAATGTAGCTTTTAGTCTTGTATGTTGATCAAAGTGGTGTTTAGAGGTTTGCAGGAGCTGCAGAGATTTTTCACATTTCAAATTGGGCCTTGGTATTGTGAAGTTTGGGAATGGCTGCTCTGAATCATCTGATGAACATGTACAGCAACTTGATTTTTAATCTCTACTTAATACTTTGATATTAACTGGGTAGAATATCGCAATATATAGTGATATCGTGATAATATTGTATTGTGACCCAAGTATCATGATACATATCGTATTGCGAGGTCCTCGCCAATACTCACCCCTATTTACCACTCCAATAAAGAAATTAAACATGCTTACCTTGACAATCTTGAAAAAAACTGGAGGGATCCTCCTTGAGAAAATGAGGAAGGCCCAGCAGAAGAACTGTCCTCTTATGGAGTGTGGAGCTCTGTTTAAAAAGAAAAAAACAGTACTCAATAAGTGGTATTTCTATCTGCTTGTGAACAATTATTGAAGACATCTCACAAGTAAAAACAAGACATTAAGACATTTTACGGCCTCACATTTTTAACATCTAATTTATTACTGTAAGACTTTAATGATAAAATGAATATAATGAAAAAAGGAACAGACAATAAAATAAGAGATAATATTCTGGAGCAACAAAGAGCTGAATGACCAAATCCAGACAGAAAGAAACAGACACTTCAGCAATGAGTAGAAGGAGCTGTGGAGAATTACTGTGACAATGCTTAAATTAACAAGATTAACATTAAATAAAACCACTGCTTCATAGGATGAATCTGCGGCCCGTTTATATTCCTAAACTGACCTGTTGCTCACATGCAGTTCTGTGGTGTATATGTGATGCAGAGAGTTAGGGGTGTAAATATAATGCTTGCAATATGTCCAAAAATAAATAAATAAATAAAACCATCAATAAAATGACAAGATCCTGAGTTTTTTTTAATTAGGATAAAAGAGACAGATGCGTTTTCACTGAGGGACTGACAGCCCTGTCAGCTGATTGGATTCTATGTCTAATGTCAGTTTCACACAAGATGATGCGCAGCAGCATGATGAAATAGTCTGAAGAGGGAAAAAAATTCATGCTGAGCAAGATGAAGAGGCTGTATGTAATGTAATAAATGTCGTCATTCCGGGTAAACTCTGGACTATATCGCTTCAGGACACCTGGGTCAGTACAGAAAGCCATATGGAGGTTTTTGGAGGTTTTTTGGTGTGTGCCCCAGGTGTATGTCATTCCATGAAAATCAAATACTGAACTGTAACAAACTCTTAGAACATACCTTTATCGTTAAAGTCAAGACGCTTTGAGATGATGCTCCAAAGCCGTTACCTCTGAACTCTTACTGTGAAGAAATTGGAATAGCATTTTTTAAACTAAAAACTTTGATGCATAAGTGGCAAATGTGGTTAAAAAAAAAAAAGTAGAAAGTTTACAAGTTCCCTTCATTCAACATAAAAAAACAAAGGGTAGAAGAAAAAAGCACAGTTGTCATCATTGCAGAAAAAAGATTATACAAAAAAAGGTCAGTTATGAATGCTATTAGAATCCTAAGCGCCCAAGCGCCCCCCCCCCCCCCCCCCCCCCCCCCCCCCCCCCCCCCACACACACACACACACATTTCCTGTTATTACTACTGAAAGAGAGTTCAGATTATCTGAAATATGGTTGTATCAGTGTATTTATTACCTTTCATTGATGGCGTGCAGCAGAGCTCGTTATGGAGCTCGTTATGGAGAAGCAGGAGAACTGGTACAGGAAGCTCCACAATGCACCGCTGCGGACAGTATGCCACAAAATGTATTTAAAATGTATCAAAAGAAATAAAGTTTTATGGAAATAGAAAAAAATAATATAAATATATACCAAATACAACATGTTAGCAACAGTAAAATATTAACAACTTCATACCTATGAAATATTCACTACTTTTTTTCTTTTCACTTTTTTCCATTAGTGCATCCGAAGCTGCGCAAACATCTGGCATTTACTATGTGCGTGACTAGTTGGTTAAATGGTGCTTAACTTGCTCGTCAGTACCAGAAATCCCAGTCGGTTAGTCGAGTTATTATTTTATCAATGCACAAGCTGGTTAACTGTTGTGTCTAAGATGCAGCAGCCACCACAGGTTCAGACCAGCAGATGACCTTTCACCCCCAGGCTAAGGCCCTTGTGGGATGTTAACCCAGTGAAGGTGAAAAGTGGGACAGATGACAACTCATAACCAAGTTTAGCAGTATTCTTATCTAGAAAAAGATAATCAGGTTGTATGTACCCTGTGTCAGAAGAAACTGGAATATCACCACTCAACCAAAACAATGTGTAGCTACTTTCAGCACTGCATGTTTACAGCATGTTTACAGCATGTTTACAGCATGTAAACTTTATGTAGCAAGAGGGCTGCTGATGCAATAGCACGCTAACCTTAGCCACAATCTGCAAACACAGTGTGATTAACAGTTTAAAACGGCTTTAAATACACACTGCATTTTTTAAGATATTTTAAGTCTTACTAAATAAATTTTGTTTGAATTTATTTTATAACTTTTAAACTAGTGGAGAAGCCATTCAAATTGGAAAATATTATGTCTTATCATCCCACAACTAGCTCTGTGCTACTTTCTCAACTTGGTCTAAAAAAAAAAAAAAAACAAACTCATGAAACCACTTACCATGAAATGTAAAAAAAATAATTATAAAACAGAAAAATACAGCAGTATTCTGCCTTCCAAATTCAAGTTTCTCTCATGCACATACACGGACTAAAGTTACGCTAGCTTATTTATCGTTACCGTGTTACATCACCACAAAACATATCTGAACTCGACAGAAAAACAAAAGAAAACACAACAAAAACGTCTTGACTCGTTTTTACACTGCTCCCGCATTAACCGTCTGTGGTGTGGTTGGAATAAATCCTGAATTCACAGAGTTAAATTGGTGTTAAAACAGCATCAACTGAAAAACAAAACGTCGCCCTCAAGTTCTGTCTCAGCGAGCACCTGCTGTGTCACTGCCCGATTTCCCAAGCGTTACGCCCGATCTGCAGTATGGCCTGAGTGTGCAGGCGCGAATGTGCTCCCATCTGTATGGCAAGATGTCAAGATGGCGGCCGAGGTACTTCAAATGGGGCAGCTTCGGAAATCGGACAGTGACATGCTCTCCTCCCGCAGCTACCCATAATGCTTTTCACAAAAACATGATGACGCAAGTGTTCTATCCCAGCACTATCTTCAAAGTCAAGTTGACATACATTCTTCATTCAGCTTGACTTGAATTTTTAATTTAGCATTTATTTTGTAGTTGAAACATTTTCAACTATTTTATGTTATTATAACAACTTCGGAAATTATTTGTTCAACTGATTTAGGTAACAAATAACAAACATGCAAAAACACAGTTTCCAGTGTGGGTGCTCACTGGTAGTGGGCCTTCAGGTTAGTCAGGTGTAGCTCTTCTGCTGCCCAGTAGGACTGGGAATAATCCAGTTGTTTTATCACTGCTGAGTTTTCATGCACATCTGTGAGAATGATGACCTAAAAAATGTATCTTAATCTGCTCAAGACTGTCACTTTGGAACAGGTTTATGACTGGAAATCAATGTTTATAATAGCATATTAAGAAACAGCTAAGTTGAGTTTACGTTTCCTAGAGATACACATCCCAAAAAAATGCATTTAATTAGATGAATAAATTAATTATATTCCCTCAACTAGTCCAGCAGTGAGGTAGTGTCAAAAAGGTGAAATTCTTCTTCTCATATTCAGTGATCTGTGAGCATCTAGAAATCCCGAAAGTTCATTCCCCTCCTTCCAACTGACAAAAACATGGCTAACATGTTGACTAGAAATCAATTTGTATTGATTTAACAATCTCCCGGCTCTTTCATTTCAAATAGACTATTTTTCTTCTTTTCTCTGTTATCATCATGGAACTACAGATATGTACTTTTTTATTGGAAATGAAATTGTTTGCAATGAACTATCCTTTTCTTCAATTTTAAATTTTATTTTATTGACTTGTATTATTCTGGTGCATTTCGGTTTTCATCATTACTTTCCTGTATACTGCAGGAACATTGGGTCTAAAGGCACTTTAATGCTCAGTGCATTTGCACATGTGCAGGTGGTAAATAGGATACAAAGAATACACAGATCTTGCAAATTAAAATACTTGCTCCATGTCAAACTTAGTGAGGAAAAAGAATGCTGTAGACAACTTACATGGCATAGGCTTTAATACAACAGATCAAGGTATTAAGTTCAAATGATTTTATTACTTTTGGTTTCTCATGCTTTTCTCCTCTCACTTTTCATTATGTGCCTGGTTCTATCTACCAGTTATTAATACATCTTTGTTCATGGTAATGAACTTTGAGTGGCTATACCTGTACTCCACCACACATGCACACACACTCATGCACACACAGTATCAAATGTACCAAAATTCAATTCGATTCGATTGAATTGAATTGAATTGAATTGAATTGAATTCAATTGAATTGAATTCAATTGAATTCAATTCAATTCAATTTTATTTGTAGAGCGTCTGTTACAATGTCAATTGTCTCTAGGCGCTTTACAGAGACCCAGATCATGACCCACGAGCAAATATCATCAACTAAAATTATAATATTAAATCCTAAACAAGGATAATGGTAAGTAAAAAACTCCCACAGAGAAAGAAAAAACCTTTAAGCCAAACAGAGGCAAGAAAAAACTCCACTTTAAGAGGAAGAAACCTTGAGCAGGACCTGGATCATATGGGGGACCTTCCTGATGAAGACCAGCTGGATAAAGAAAGAAAAGAGGGGAGACAGGACAGAGAGAGGATGGACGACAGAGAGGATGGAGGACAGAGAGGATGGAGGATAGAGAGAGGATGGAGGACAGAGAGAGGATGGAAGACAGAGAGGGGAGAGACACACATGACTGAATGAAATGACTCCATAAACAGATGCAGGTAGCAGCACTGAGGTGAGATGGTCGGAGGACTAGATCACCGGTCACTACGCCAGCCGGCACCCTGAACACACCTACACACACAGGTGGAGGTAAATGCTGAGATGGACAGAGGAGGGAACTGCAAGTCAGCAGGAAACTCAGGAAACTCTGACCTGCAAACATACAGAAAGTAAAGAGAAAAAAAGGAGGGAAAACAGCACAACAAACTACAGGGAAGAAAATGGAGCACAGTTACAGTAACGAGGTGCTCCTAATTAACTACAGAATGAGCTGGAGGAGAAAGGAAGGAAGGAGGAAAGAGAAGGAAGGGGAGAAGAGCGGTGGAGACACTGCTCAGCAGCATACCTTTGACGAAGCTGTGATTAAAACAAGCCTACTCTAGTCTTGGCTCCTGCCCCCTTCCTAAACTACACAGACAGATATAATTCTTCCACACACTGTAGCGAATAAAGATGGCTTTATTGTTTAAAGCGTATGAATCGGGTAAAACTGAAATTAAAAAAAAGAAAACAAACGAACACTTAAATAATTATAATATAAACCCCCTTAGTCAACATATTTCACTGTACTTTAAAGATCTATAGCACGTGAGGCTACAAATATAAAGCTGGAATATAGTTAACAGAGAGCTTCAATCAGAAAACAGCATGAAACAAAATACAAGCTCACATTAATACAAACTGTAACTGCAATACTATATACGCATCTTAAACCGTACTTACAGACAATGCCTTCATTAACTGATTCCCCATAAAAAGAAGGATATGATCCCCTGCCTGCTCAGCTCTACAATGGCTCACAGTCAATAAAGAAAAAACAAGATGGCAGCCTACAGGGGATCAAAACAGGCCATGAGGCTCACAAATGAGATTAATGCCCCATAGTGGCTGAATATTTAACTAAAATAACTGAGGTTCCAGCTAGGTCAGAACAGCTCCTATAACTATAGATAACACTATTGGCCCCTACACACTATTGTTAAGACTAACTGTAGGCTTTACTGAACAGAAATGTTTCAATTTAGTTTTAAAGATGGAGCTGGTGTCAGCCTCCTGAACCCAAACTGGTAGCTGGTTCCATAATAAAGGTGCCTGGTAGCAGAAGGCGAGTCCTCCAAACCTACTTTTAGATATTCTAGGAACGACGAGTAATCCTGCACTCTGAGAGCAGAGAGCTCTATTAGGAGCATAACGTGCTATCAGGTCTGGTAGATAACAAGGAGCTAGGCCATTAAGGGCCTTATATGTGAGAAGCAGAATTTTAAACTCGAAATTTCACGGGAAGCCTATGGAGGGAGGCTAACACGGGAGAGATGTAATCTCGCTAATGGATTCCTGTCAGCACCCTCGCTGCTGCGTTCTGGATCAATTGAAGGCTATTCAGCGAGCTTTTCGGACATCCTGCTAACAACACATTACAATAATCCAGTCTAGAACTGACAAACGCGTGGATTAATTTTTCAGCATCACCCTGGGAGAGGATGCTCATAATCTTGGCAATATTTCGGAGATGAAAAAAGGCTGTTTTACAAACCTGATTAATATGCTGCTTAAATGACATATCCTGATTAAAAATGACTCCAAGGTTTTTCACAGCTGTGCCGGAGGCCAGTATAAACCCAGTTAATCCATTCATTTGGGACCAAAGACAATAACCTCTGTTTTATCCGAATTTAGAAGCAAAAAGTTAGAGGACATCCAGGACTTAATGTCATTAAGACACCCTTGAAGTTTAGCCAAAGGTTTTGTTTCTACTGGTTTCATAGATAAGTACTGCTGCGTATCATCAGCGTAGCAATGAAAGTTTATGCCATGGCTCTGGATAATTTTTCCCAAGGGCAACATGTATAAAGTGAAAAGGATTGGTCCCAGAACTGAATCCTGTGGAACACCATAGCAGACCCTAGTCCATGTAGAAGAAACGTCATTAACATGGACGAACTGGAACCTGTCAGATAGGTATGACTTAAACCAGACTAATGCTGTCCCTTTAATTCCAACAGTGTGCTCTAATCTATGCAGCAAAAGGCTGTGATCAACGGTATCAAAAGCAGCACTGAGGTCCAGCATAACAAGGACAGAGACTAAACCATTATCTGAGACCATGAGGAGGTCGTTGGAGACTCTAATCAGTGCAGTTTCTGTGCTATGATGAGTTCTAAACACTGACTGAAAGACCTCAAATAGATCATTTCTATGCAGGTGTTCTCCTAACTGGCTAGCAACTATTTTTTCCAGAATTTTAGAGATAAATGGAAGGTTGGATATTGGTCTATAGTTTGCCAAGATGTCCAGGTCAAGAGATGGTTTCTTGAGCAAAGGTTTAATGACTGCAACTTTAAAAACCTGTGGTACATATCCTGATTGTAGAGATAGGTTAATCTGATCCAAAATTGATATACCAATAGAGGAAGTAACATCTTTGAGCAGCCGAGTTGGGATGGGATCCAACAGGCATGTAGATGGTTTAGCTTTACTGATAGTTGAGGTCAACTCAGAGAGGCCCACAGGAGAAAAACAGTCCAGAGTCAAATCAAAAACAGAAGAAATCAATGAAGCTGCAGGGACGTCCACAGCCGTCGACAGCTGGGCCTGGCCAATCTCATCTCTAATTTTGATTGTTTTCCCACTAAAAAAGTCTTCACTACTGAGAGTAGCAGGAATGCATGGACCAACAGAGTTGTGCCTCTTTGTCAGCCTGGCTACAGTGCTGAACGAAAACGTGGGTTATGTTTGTTCTCTTCTATCAACGAAGAATAATAAGATGTTCTAGCTCTGTGTAGGGCTCTTGTGTAGATTATTAAACTATCTCTCCAGGCACGATGGGAGTCCACAGATTTACAAGAGTACCACCTCCTTTCCATTTTACGTGCATTCTGCTTCAGTGTGTGAATATGTGAATTATACCAGGGAGCTGAGCTCCTAAGATAAGAAACCCTCTTCCTCAAAGGAGCGACCGCATCCAGGGCTGAATGTAACATATCGGCAGTATTGTTAACTGTTCTGATCAATGTCTGCTGGAGTAAGATTCAGGTCGTTGCCCTCAGGTATTCTATCATATTCCACCATAGGCAGATGAGAGAGAATGACCTCCTTAAAATTATTCACAGCATCTTCAGAAACGCATCTGCTGTAATGACATGTTTCATTTTCTGTTTTAACGCCACAATTGCTGAACTCAAATGTAACTAAAAAGTGGTCCGAGAGAAGAGAATTCAGCGGCGACACTAACAAGTGATGAGTTTCTATACTGTAGGTGAGGACAAATCGCATTTTTAAAACTCCTGGATGTGCATGATCTCCAAGTTTTTTATAGTTATACTGGCTTCCAGTTGTCGGTCAGTGTTGATTTCTTTGACCACCATGATACTTTCTACTAATCAGACTGGTATTGAGCTTAAACCCAACCAAACCAACCCTTGTGGTGTCAAACAATCACTAGCTGTCGAGCGAGTGGGGGTAATCCATCAAAGTATAAAGTGCACATTAATTAATTATATTTTTATTAATTACATTTTACCCGGACCAATATAGATCTTTATCAATCACGTATTTTTTGATCTATGTACATCATTTTATGCTCACGCACAAGATGTTAACTGACAAAAGATTAGCTTTGGCATTACAAAGGTTGAGACCTACAGCAACAGAACAAGACACTCAGTCTATGAGGTCTCATCTGTTTTAAGTCCAAGCTCAAGTGTTGGTTACTGATAAATAAGCAGGACCACTGAAAGCTGCTCTTTCCTGGAACCATTCATCCCACAGTATGTGATTTAAAACAAATGTCTACCTTAGGAACTGGAAGAACTGTGAGAAACACACATGAACTCAACTTGTATTCATTCCCCACTGGAATGAAGGCGGCAGACTCATTCATGTCCCATTACCTCTGGAATGTGGAATAAGGAAGCAGTCGCACATCACAGGGTGGCATTCACCTTTCAATCACCCCCACCCTCTTTCAGCCCCTCACCCCTCTAATCATGTTAGCTCATACATAATCACATTTCAATTACTGACAGGAGGGTGACCCTTGCCTCCCAACATGCTTAATCTAATACATGTGTTTCCTAAAAGACAGTGGGATGCCTTGTTTTGCTAGGAGGGGGGAGGAAAGAAGTATCCGACAACATGCTGTGTCATGCAGAAGCTATAAAAAGGAATGCCACAGTTTTCTTCTGGTTAAGCCCCAGAAGCTGGTATCTATTTTTAGAAAGACATATACTGTATGTTGTCGCAGGAAGTGACATCATTTTTTAGGTTGCTGGACTTTTGATAGAAAAGATAATCATGAGAGAAGAAAAGGTATACAACAGTGGTAAATGCAAGAATGCAAAGCTAACAATATGTATATGTGTGTGTGTTTGGGGAGAGGGTGGGGCATGGTTATGAACAACAGGTCTTTCTACAATACCATTATTCAGGGGAGTGGAGAGAAAACACCACAGATAGCCTCAGTCATAAATCTACTACCCCCCCCCCCCCCCCCATCTTTTTTCTGTCTTTCTCTCCTCGTCCACTTCTCTTCTTTCTCTTGGCTTGGTTATTCACTCTGTCATTCCCACTCTGTCACCCAGTCTCTGTGTGCTTAGCAGCCTTGTGTCATTATTATGGGCCAATTTGTGTCAATGCTAACATCCCATTCATCAAGAGGAGGAACAGTTTCCGCCAGGGTCCGGTGGGCTCACATACCTCACCGCTCACATTTTCACCATGGTGGCATCCGCTCCACTATGGGGTCAGGGGTCAGAGGTTCAGCCCTCCTGAGTGATCACTGACTGCTCTGACTTCCCAGTTCAACACCCCCCCCCCCCGCTCTCTCACAAACCTGCCATCCATTCCTCCTCCCTGTCAACTCTTTTCCATTTCCAGGTTCCCAGATGAAAAGTAGCTAAATGTTTATTCAAACAGCAACTTCCCTGATGTGTTATTCAAAATCCTTGCCTTTTGAATATGGCAAGGTTTATACTGTATATATATATATAGCTAGAGACTGAGTAACACCTCTGAAACAAACACCAGTTGATAGAAAACACAAAACCCATTTTAGGATTGAGGCTCAATGTTCTATACTGACTCCGGGGGTTTTAACAATGATTGTTCCATATAACCAGTTTTCTCATATTTATCATTGACTGATTTCAACCATCCCTCTGTCTACCACTTCAATTGTCATTTTACCTTTTTTTTTACTAAGAGAACAACAACAAAATGCTAAATAATAATACTGAACTCAGGAGCTTCATGCTTCATACTCCCATTCCCAAGCCCACCCACTTACCTGGCAGTCTCCCCACAACCCACTCCCACCCACATTACATCAACGCCTAATGGCCCTGACTCTCACTGAAACCCTGGCATGCGGGTTGATGCTTTATTTCTTATGAATTAAAAAACCAAAATGAAAGTGGATTGGTGCCTCAGCTGTGAAAGGAAGCAGCTGGCTCCGTTTGTGAGTAGACGTTCATGTTTGACAAACATGTTCGACTCAGGAGAATTAGGCATCAGATGACAAAGAGTGGTGAGAAGAGGAATAAACAAGTCCATGAGGTTCATGTACAGAGAATACTCTGGAGATGCTGTCATGCCACCTGTATTAACTTCAGGCTGGGACAAAGGAGGAACTGAAGCTGATCTGGAGGTCAAGCGTCAGACTGAAGAGCTAATTTCAGCTGTGACGGTTTAGACTTCTTCATCTCAAACATGTTTCACATGTCTGAAAGCCATCAAAGCCATTTCAATGATATTATTTCTTGTTTACAGAGTGGCAAAAGAATATTAATGTTTGCAGTTGACCTTTGTGGTGACCACAGGGAGCAAAGATTTTGGAAAAAGTAAGACCTTTCCTGCTATAGTATGAAAAACACACAGCAGCACTGAAAGGATCCTTGTTGGTGGAAGTCCTTTTTGCTTGTTTACAGATGGTTTTTGCTGTAAATCTGTGAAGAGAGTTTGGCTAGATGGAGGCAGGCATGGGAAAGGAAGGCATGTGGGCCAGGCATGTCCGTCTTCATTTCTCTCTCTGCCAGCTTCTAATTATGCCCAATTACACCTTTAACACAAGCAGGCTGTTGAGGACATTTCTCAGAGAGTGAGCTCAAGCATTTCCTGGGTCTGTAAATGACCCAATGGCAGGAGAATTGTCCCGTGGTGGGGCCTCCCTCCATCATTCACTCTCGACATTTCTTTTGACCCCTCCTCCACTAAACCCCAACCCCACACCTTCATAATTCACCACTGAGTCAGAGAGTTGGGGTTTAACCTCTGTGACTTGCTAAATTTTCTTTTTTCTCTCCCTCTCTCAAATACAAGCAAACAGGAAAAGGCATGCACAACCTCACTCCCTCCTGTACACAATTCAGTTAAATTCAGTTCAATTCAATTTTATTTGTATAGCGTCTGTTACAATGTCAACTGTCTCCAGGTCTTTACAGAGACCCAGATCATGACCCCCGAGCAAATATCATTAAATAAAATTATAATATTAAATCCAATCAATGATAATGGCAGGTAAAAAACTCCCACAGAGAGAGAAAAAAAAAACCTTTAAGCCAAACAGAGGCAAGGAAAAACTCCACTTGAAGAGGAAGAAACCTGGACCAGGACCTGGATCATATGGGGAGACCTTCCTGAGAGGATGGAAGTCAGAGAGAGGACGGAGGACAGAGAGAGGAGGGAGGACAGAGAGATGAGTTAGGACAGAGAGAGGATGGAGGACAGAGAGAGGATGGAGCACAGAGAGAGGAGGAAGGACAGAGAGATGGAAGAGGACAGAGAGTGGAGGAGAGAGAGGAGAGGAGGGAGGACAGAGAGAGAGGAGAGGACAGAGAGAGGAGAGAGGAGGACAGGAGAGGATGGGGACAGAGAGAGGATGGAGACAGGAGAGGAGAGGAGAGAGGAGGGAGATGGAGGACAACGAGAGAGGAGGACAGAGGAGGAGGATGGGAGAGAGAGAGGAGAGAGAGGAGAGAGGAGAGAGAGATGGAGGGACAGAGAGAGAGGAGAGGACAGAGAGGATGGATGAGGAGAGAGGAGAGAGGATGGAGGACAGAGGAGAGAGGACAGAGGAGAGGATGGAGGACAGGAGAGGAGAGATGGAGGAAGAGAGAGAGGAGAGAGGAGGACAGAGAGGAGGAGAGATCGAGAGAGGAGGGAGGACAGAGAGAGAGGAGAGAGGAGAGGATGGAGGACAAAGGAGAGAGGAGAGGACAGAGAGAGGATAGAGAGGAGGATGGAGGACAGAGAGGATGGAGGACAAGAGAGAGGGATGGAGGACAGAGGAGGAGGACAGAGAGAGGAGGAGAGGACAGGAGAGAGGGGAGAGGGAGGAGGAGAGGAGGGGAGGACAGAGGACAGGAGGCGGGAGGACAGAGAGAGGACAGGAGAGAGGAAGAGAGGATGAGAGGAGAGAGAGGATGGAGGACAGAGAGAGGAGAGAGGAGGAGGAGGAGAGAGGACGGAGAGGATGGACAGAGAGAGGAGGAGGACGAGATGATGGAGGACAGAGAGAGGATGGAGAGAGGGAGGATGGAGGACAGGAGACAGAGAGGAGAGGACAGAGAGAGGACAGAGGACAGAGAGAGGATGGAGGGACGGAGAGAGAGGACGGAGAGGAGAGGAGAGGGGAGGACAGGAGAGGAGGAGAGGAGGACAGAAGAGAGACAGAGAGAGAGGATGATGGGAGAGGAGGATGGAGGACAGAGAGGAGGATGAGGGAGGACGAGGAGGAGAGAGGGAGGACGAGAGAGGAGGAGGAGGAGAGGACGGAGGAGAGAGGAGGAGGAGAGGATGGAGGACAGAGAGAGGAGGAGGACGAGAGAGAGGAGGAGGGAGGACAGAGAGAGGAGAGAGGATGGAGGACAGAGAGGAGAGGAGGAGAGAGAGAGAGGACAGGAGAGGCGGAGGACAGAGAGAGGATGGAGGAACAGAGAGAGAGGACAGAGAGGACAGGAGGAGGAGGAGGAGAGAGGAGGGAGACAGAGAGGATGGAGGACAGGACAGGAGAGGAGGAACAGGAGGAGAGAGAGAGGAGGGAGGACAGAGAGAGACACAGAGAAGAGGAGAGAAGAGGAGAGGGAGGATGGAGGGACAGAGAGATGGAGGACGGAGGACAGAGAGAGGATGGAAGACAGAGGACAGGAAGACAGAGGACGAGAGAGGAGGGAGGACAGAGAGAGGAGAAAGGACAGAGAGAGGATGGAGGACAGAGAGAGGGAGGGAGGAGGAGGAGGACAGAGAGAGGGAGGACAGAGAGGGATGGAGGAGGAGAGAGAGGAGGATGAAGGACAGAGAGAGGATGAAGGAGAGAGAGAGAGAGAGGGAGAGGACGAGAGAGGATGGAGGACAGAACAGGGATGGAGGACAGAGAGATGGAGGACAGGAGAGAGGACGGAAGACTGAGAGAATGGAGGTCAGAGAGGAGGAGAGAGAGAGGAGGACAGAGAGAGGACGGAGGACAGAGAGAGGAGGAGAGGACAGAGGAGAGACAGAGGAGGGAGGACAGAGAGAGGATGGAGGACAGAGAGGAGGAGAGAGGAGGAGGACAGAGAGGAGGAGGAGAGAGATGGAGGACAGAGAGAGGAGGGAGGACAGAGAGAGGGAGGAGAGGAGAGAGGGAGGGAGGACAGAAAGAGGATGGAGGACAGGAGAGAGGAGGGACGACAGAGAGAGGATGGAGGACAGAGAGAGGAGGGAGGACAGACAGGATCGATACAGAGAGAGGAGGAGGACAGGAGAGGACAGAGAGAGGAGGACGGAGGACAGAGAGAGGAGGGAGGACAGAGAGAGGACGGAGGACAGAGAGAGGAGGGAGGACAGAGAGGATGGAGGACAGAGAGAGGAGAGAGGAGGGAGGGAGAGAGAGGAGGACATAGAGAGGGGAGGACAGAGAGAGGAGAGGACAGAGAGAGGAGGGAGGACAGAGAGAGGAGGGAGAGAGGAGAGAGAGGAGGGAGGACAGAGAGGGAGGGAGAGAGAGAGGAGGGAGGACAGAGAGAGGAGGGAGGACAGAGAGAGGAGGGAGGACAGAAAGGAGGATGGAGGAAGAAGAGGATGGAGGACAGAGAGAGGATGGAGGACAGAGAGAGGAGGGAGAGGGACAGAGAAGAGGAGGGAGAGGATGGAGGAGAACAGGAGAGGACGGAGGACAGAGAGAGGTCGGAGGAGGACGAGAGAGAGGACGGGAGGACCAGAGAGAGGAGGAGGAGGATGGAGGACAGAGAGAGGGAGGACGAGAGGAGAGGAGGGAGGAGAGGAGGAGAGAGGAGGAGGAGGAGAGAGAGGAGGGAGGACAGAGAGGAGGAGAGGAGAGAGGAGGGAGGACAGAGAGGAGAGGGAGGACAGAAAGAGGATGGAGGACAGAGAGAGGAGGGACGACAGAGAGAGGATGGAGGACAGAGAGAGGAGGGAGGACAGACAGGATCGATAACAGAGAGAGGACGGAGGACAGAGAGGACGGAGGACAGAGATGATGGAGAACAGGTAGAGGACGGAGGACAGAGAGAGGAGGGAGGACAGAGAGAGGACGGAGGACAGAGAGAGGAGGGAGGACAGAGAGGATGGAGGACAGAGAGGAGGAGGGGAGGACGGAGAGAGAGGACAGAGGGAGGACAGAGAGAGGATGGAGGACAGAGAGAGGAGGGAGGACAGACAGGATCGAGAACAGAGAGAGGAGGGAGTACAGAGAGGACGGAGGACAGGTAGAGGACGGAGGACAGAGAGGATGGAGGACAGAGAGAGGACGGAGGACAGAGAGAGGAGGGAGGACAGAGAGAGGATGGAGAACAGAGAGAGGAGGGAGGACAGAAAGAGAGGAGGAGGACAGAGGAGAGACAGAGAGGAGAGAGAGGAGAGACAGAGAGGATGGAGGAGAGAGGAGGAGGGAGGAGAGAGGATGGAGGACAGAAGAGGATGGAGGACAGAGAGGATGGAGGACAGAGAGATGGGACAGGAGGGAGGAGGGAGGACAGAGAGAGGAGGGACGACAGAGAGAGGATGGAGGACAGAGAGAGGATGGAGGACAGAGAGAGGAGGGAGGACAGAGAGAGGAGGGAGGACAGAGAGGATGGAGGACAGAGAGAGGACGGAGGACAGAGAGAGGACGGAGGACAGAGAGGATGGAGGACAGAGAGAGGATGGAGAACAGAGAGAGGACAGAGGACAGAGAGAGGATGGAGGACAGAGAGGATGGAGGACAGCGAGAGGACGGAGGACAGAGAGGATGGAGGACAGAGGGAGGATGGATGACAGAGAGAGGAGGGAGGACAGAGACAGGATGGAGGACAGAGAGAGGAGAGCACACACATGACTGAATATAATGACCATATAAACATAAACATACTAATTTTGCTTTGCTAATTTTCTAGTTTTTGTAAACATACATGATAACTCATGCCTATGAATATTTGGGGCATGCAAATAGCACATGCAAAATTAAAAATTGTGCCCAAGATCAACTAGACAAAGACATCATATTTTATGAACTGGATCTTGTATCTGATTTAACATTCATCCCTTTCCACTTATTTAGATCTCAATGGTGCAGTTCATGGTTTTCATCTTCTATTGTCAACAAAATACCTTATGAGGCCTTCAGTGTGGGCCTTAATGTTAATTACAGATATAATCTGATCCTTTCTAATCTAATGTTAGAGTGTGTGTTAACATGTATGAATCACAACTTCAGAAGAAGCAGAAGAAAGCACGTCACAGTGGTTGTGTACCAACAGGTTGGTTTCCCACACCCAGCAGGAAAATAAATACTCCACAATCACCTCCTATCAGAACAAGCAATGTACGCAGGGTGAAGCCAAAATGGTGCATTCATGGGAAATCCATAGCGAGCAATACATGTTTGCTTCCATGCAGTAATGTTTCAGAGACACAAGGGAGAGATTAAAGGTGCATATGGGAGGGCCACAAAAAGCAGCATGAAAGATGGTTAACGGAGATTGGGGTTAGGCCCTCTGTTTTCATAAGATGAATCAGTGGTTCCACCATGAATGAACTGGCTGAAGCTAAATCTGCAAGTGCTTTAAGTGAGTAGACTAGATTTAAGTGGATGATTTATTTATCACAAAATACTTGTAAATGAAGTAGCGTGCTGGCACATCAAACCTACGTTGAAGGTGTCAGTTTTGTAGCATTTACTATGACAGTTTTGAGATGTTTTTGAACCTAAAGCGATACTGCTGGAGGAGGGAGAGACATGATTTCAACCATACATACAAGGCAAAAGAGTGGGAGCAAGAATGAATGAAAAACAAGAGGGTTTGCAAGAGGGTGATTGTTTAAAGATCATTCAAACCATATGCCCACCCATCACCCACACCAAAAGCTACCATGCAGTAAAAACAAAATCCAAAATGACCTAACATTTCACTCTGCCAAAGGCAGAACTGGAAACAAACATGACAAAAAAGGGTTTTTCTTCTTCAATACTGACTAGAGGTCATTCATGAAAAAGAGCCAAGATATGAGGAAAGCACATGTGTCAAGAACACAGAGTTGAAAGGCTGAGCCAAGTTTTCTTCTCAGCTGTTGTTCCAAGCTGCACATTTATCACATTTATCACATTTATCACATTTATCACACAGGCACTTTCCCAGGCAGCCATGGAGGGCTGCATGCTAGCTCCCCTCCATGGGACTATAGATGACTCTGAATACCAGAGACTGGATGCTCTCTGGGATAAAAGGACACCTTGTCTTGCTCTGTCTGTTCATGTGACTTTAAGTGCTGTCAGTTAAGGTAGAGTGAACCTTAAGAGACGCTACCTGGTTAATATATCTGTGCAGGATCCACAATGTGGGCCACATGAAGAGGAGGAAAGCTCAGCTCGCTGGAATATGGCCTAAAGCTATTAAACACGATGTGTTCTCCTCTTTCGCATTCTTCACCTTGGAAAAAATGAACAGGACAGGGAAGGTGGAAGAAGTTGGTGAGTGGAAGAAAGGGAGATGGAAGTGACTCCAAACTTCACCATACTGAGGAGCATTGTATGGAACATTTCAGGAGGCTAACCATTACAGGAAAGCTTTTCCAGGTTTTGGCAATCTGTCACTTTCATGAACAGAGTGGTTGGAAATTGGGTATTTGGACTGTTTGGTCAGGGAATAATGAGCAACTGAAAATGATTGGTATAGATGACCTCTTTTCACTATATTCATATGGAGCCAATTGTGCCACAGGGCCAGAGGCCTCCTAGGAACTGAGGATAAATCAACTGGTTGTCAGGGATATAGGTACTGCAGGAGGAAGGCTGGGGAACAAGTTAAATAGAGATGGGCTCACAACACTTTAAAAGAGTATTTCAATTTAGAAAAGGACAAGAACATGTAAACAAACCAAATAAGCTGACCCAACTGTATTCATTTTACAGTATGGCTCAGCGGTGCTGAAACTTTCCATTCACGTACATTTAATCTGTCTACAATCTTTCCACTCTTTCAGTGAAGCCTAGTTAAAAATCTGTGTTGTTGTACTTTTGGTTTTCTATTTTAGAACCAAAAAGAAAAGAAAACAAAACCAAACAAACTCAAAAAACAGTAAAATATATATATATACATTTTTTTTTCCTTAATAATTTATTGTTCCATTTTTTGAGTGGAAAACAAGCACTAAAATCAGCAGCACTCTGGTGCTCCATGTTGCTCTACTACGACTATGAGAACCTTCAAAGAATGCTTCCAACATTCAACTTGGAAATGGTAGTGTTTACTGCAGAAAACTGGCCATTTTTATCCTTGCAACTTTCCAACTGCGACACACTGAAATGATGTGCTTGGATGACTTCTTGTTTTCATAGTATTCAATCGTAGAAACAAAGCAAATGACCGTAGTTTGCATTCCTCTTTTCTTGTTTTTCACCTTTCTTCTTTCATTTCATTTTGATTTTAGAGTGGAAATATGAAAATATTTCAGATTTTCAGTTTTTTTCTGATTTGTTTCTGAAATAAAAACATCTAAAGAATGTACAATACACAGATTGAGGTGCTGTGGACAGCTGCAATTTACCTGCCAAGAGTGCACGTTGATGGTCTTTTGTTCTGAAATTGATCATAGTTAGTCTGAGTTACGAATGTAACTTTGACTTTATGCAGTTATCCATAGAGGCCCCCAGATGTTCTGCAGACTGGTAGAAGGCAGGCAGTCCTGCAGATGACTAAATCTGTTTTGTACACCTTATACAAGAACAGAGGTAGTAACCATGTGTGGGGCTTGATCATGAATGAATGAATGTATGAATGAAAATAAAACAAGTTAATATATGCATCAAACCTGATCTGATCCAAAATATCAGCTGCCGTGACGAACATATTTCTACAATTCCTACTCATATAGTTATCTTAATTCATTTCCCATCTAACACACAAACTAACTAATTATTATTACTATTATTATTAATACTATTATTGAGAGTCAGTTGTTTACAGTGGTTCTGTAATATTTTTCTATGAAAGCTGTCACTTTTGTCTGTTTTCTTATCTGTATCTACACCACTAATCAGACATAATCTGTCCTAATGAATAATGAGATTTCATAATGGCTTGAAAATATCTGAAAAACTTAATCAAATAATTTCTTCAGTCGCGATTTCACAAATGAATCAAATTTCCCATATCAGAATAATAATGTGAATTTGAGGTGGTGCTGGTGGTGGTGGAGGTGGTGGAGGAGGTAGTAATGATGGAGGAGGTGGTGGAGGTCGAGGTGGTGGAGGTGGTGGTGGTGGTGGAAATGGTGGCGGTGGAGGTGTAGGTGGAGGTGGTGGTGGAGGTCAAGGTGAGATCACCTCCATCTGGTGGTGGAGGTGGTGGAGGTGGAGGTGGTGGTGGAGGTGGTGGTGGAGGTTGAGGTGGTGGTGGAGGTGGTGGTGTAGTGGAGGTGGTGGTGGTGGTGGAGATGGTGGTGGTGGTGGACGTGGAGGTGGGGTGGTGTGGCGATGGTGGATGTGGTGTTTGGTGAAGTGGTGGTGGATTTTGGGGTGGGGGGTGGAGGTGGTGGTGGTGGTGGTGGTGGTGTGGTGGATGGTGGGTGGTGGTGGTGGAGGTGGTGGTGGGGTGGTGTGGGGGGGGGGAGGTAGAGGTTGGTGGGGTGGAGGTGGAGTGGGGTGGTGAGTTAGGTTTTTTTAGGTGGTGTGTCATTTAGGTGGGTGTGGGGGTGGTGGTGGTGGGGTGGTGGAGGTCCAGGTGGTGGTGGAGGAGGGGTGGTGGAAGTGGAGGGTGGTGGTGGTGGTGGAGTGGAGAGGTGGTGGTGTATGCGTGGGTGGGGGTGTTGAGGTTGGTGGTGGGTGGGGTGGAGGGGTGGAGGTGGTGTGGTGGAGGTGGAGGTGGTGGTGGAGGTGGTGGTGGTGGTGGAGGTGAGGTGGTGGTGGAGGGTGAGGTGTGTGAGGTGAAGGTAGTGGGTGATGGGGGGTGGTGGTTGGTGTGGAGGCGGTCGAGGTGGGAGGCAGAGGTGGTGGTGGCGGAGGAGGTGGAGGCGGAGGTGATGGTGGCGGAGGTGGAGGTGGTGGAGGTGGTAGTGGTGGAGGAGGTGTTGGAGGCGGAGCTGATGGTGGTGGAGGTGGTGGTGGAGGAGGAGGAGGTGGTGGAGGTGGTTAAGGTGGAGGTGGTGAAGGTAGTTAAGGTGGAGGTGGTGGAGGTAGTTAAGGTAGAGGTGGTGGAGGTGGTGGTGGTGATGGAGGTGGTGTTGGTGGTGGTGGTGGAGGTGGTCGAGGTGGTGGTGGAGGTGGTGGTGGAGGTAGTGGTGGTGGAGGTCGTGGAGGTGGAGGAGGAGGTGGTGGTGGTGGAGGCAGAGGTGATGGTGGTGGAGGTGGTGGTGGAGGAGGAGGTGGAGGCGGAGGTGATGGTGGTGGAGGTGGGTGCGGAGTGGAGGTGAGGAAAAGGGGAGTGGTGTGGTGGAGGGAGTGAGGAGGTGGAGGTGGCTTAGTGAGGTAGTGGAGGGGGTAGGGGGAGGGGAGGCGGAGGTGTGGTGGAGAGGTGGCGGAGGGGCGGTGGTGGTGGTGGAGGTGGTGGTAGAGGGGTTGAAGGTGGTGCTGGTGTGATGGTGGTGGGTGGTGGAGGTGGAGGAGGTGGTTGGGGTGGGGGGAGTGTGGTGAGGTAGTGTAGAGGTGGGGTACAGGTGTAGTATAGTTGGTGGTCAGGAGTGTGGTGGTGGTGAGGTGGAGGGGTGGTTGATGGGTGGAGGTGGGTTGGTGGAGGGGTGGAGGTGGAGGTGGAGAGGAAGGGATGGGTGGAGGTCGAGTGGTGGGAGGAGGGGATTTGGGTGAGTTGATGGTGCTGTGGAGGTTGGGGTGGTGGTGGAGGGGGAGGGTGGAGGTGTGTGGTGGTGGGGGAGGTGGGAGGTGTGTGTAGGGACGGCTTGGGGTGAGGTGGTGGAGGTGGTGGTTACGTGGAGGGGGGAGGTTGTGTGTTGAAGGTGGTGGGCGGTGGAGGGGGGGGTGGGGAATGGTGGAGTGGTGGGATGGTGTGGTGGAGGGGAGTAGATGGGGAGGGGGTGGTTTGTGTGTATGTGTGAGGTGGTGGAGGTGGAGGGGGAGGGGTGGAGGTGGTGGTGGGTGGTGGATGGTGGTGGAGGTCAAGGTGTGGTGGTGGAGTGGAGGGTGGTGGAGGATGTGGTGGAGGTGGAGTATGAGTGGGGTGTGGTGGTCATGGTGTGGAGGTGGTGGAGGAGGTGGGGTGAGGCGGGGAGGCAGAGGGGTGGTGGAGCGGAGGAGGGAGGTGGGTTGCGAAGTTGATGAAAGGTGATGGTGGTGTTGGAGGAGGAGGTGGTGGAGGTGGAGGTGGTGAGTAGTGTGGTGGATGAGGGAGTGGTGGAGGTGGAGGCGGAGTGATGGTGGCGGAGGTGGAGGATGTGTTGGTGGAAAGGTGCAGTTAGTGGAGGTGTGGTGTGAGGGAGGGGAGGGTGATTTGGCGTGGTAGGTGAGTTGGTACTGGGTGGTGTGTTGGGGGACATGGAGGAGGTGGAGGTTGTGGTGGTGAGTGGAAGGGGTGTAGAGGTGGTTACAGTGTGTATAGTGGTGAAGGAGGTGTGGGGGGGAGTGGGAGGTTTGAGGTGGTGAGGTGGTGGTGTGGAGGTGGTGGAGGTGGGGTGAGGTGGTGGTGGTGGGGTGGTGCTGGTGGTGGTGAAGGTGGTGGAGGTGGAGGTGGTCGTTGTTGGTGAAGGTGGTGGAGGTGGAGTGTGTTTTGTGAAGGTGGTGAAGGTGGTGGTGGAGGGGTGGCTGGGGGTGGATTTGGGGGTGAGGGGTGGTGAAAGGAGGAGGAGGTGGGGGGTGGGGGTGGAGGTGGTGGTGGTGAAGTGGGGTGGTGGGGATTTGGAGGGGGATGGGGGATGGGGGAGGGCGGGGGTGGGGGAGGAGGGGGGGGGTTAGGTTGTGTGGTGTTGGATGTGGAGGAGGTGGGATTTTTTTGTGGGGTGAGTGGTGGTGAGAAGGTGGTGGAGGTGGGGAGGTGAGGAGTGGAGGTGGTAATTGGTGAGGGGATGGAGTGCTGGAGGTGTTGGGTTAAGGTTGTTGGATGTGGGGAGGTGGTTTGGTGGTGAATGAAGGTGGGGAGGTCTGGTGGTGTGGTGGTGGTGAAGGTGGTGGAGGTGGAGGTGGTGTTCTGTGCAAGGTGTTGGAGTGGTGGTTGTGGTTTATTTTGGAGGTTTTGGTTGGTTAGGTGGACGGTCTTTGGAGGTGGTGGGAGGGGTGGAGGTGGAGGTGAGGTTTGGGAGGTGAGGTGGTGTGGGGTGTTGGTAAAGGTGGTGGGTTGGTTTTGTCGGTGGAGGTGGTGATGGTGGTGAGGTGGTGGAGGGTGGAGGTGAGGTGGTGGTATAGGTGGTGAGTGGTGAGGTGGCGTATGGGTGGTGGTGGTGGAGGTGGAGGAGGTGGTGGAGGTGGGGTGGTGGGGAGGTGGTGTGGAGAGGAGGTGGTGGAGGTGGACGGAGTTTTGGTACAGGAGTGTGGTGGTGGGAGGTGGAGTGGTGGTTGAGGTGGGAGGTTGGTGTTGGTGAGGGGGGAGGGTTAGTTGAGGGAAGGGAGTGGAGGTTGGGTGGTGGTGGAGGGGTGGGGTGGGCATGATGTGTAGTGGTGGGGGAGGTGTGGTGGTTGGTGGTGGAGGTGGAGGTGGGGTTGAGGTGGTGGAGGTGTGTGTTGGTGGAGGGGGTGGAGGTGGAGGGTGCTGGTGGGTGAAGGGTGGGGTGGAGGTGGAGATGAAGGTGGAGGTGGTGGAGGCGAGGTGGTGGTGGAGTTGGTGGAGGTGGTGGTGCTGGTGGAGGTGGTGGTGTGGGTGGGTGTGGTGGGATGGTGGGGGGGTGGAGGTGGGATGTGGAGGCGGAGGCAGAGGTGGGTGGTAGGCGGAGTGGTGGGGCGGAGGAGGTGATGAAGGTGGGGGCGGAGGTTATGGTGGCGAGGTGGAGTGGTGGAGGTGGTTGGGTGGAGGTGAAGGAGGTGGTGTGAAGGTGGTGGGTGGAGGTGGTGGTGGTGGGGAGGGTGGAGGTGGGGGTGGTGTGATTTGGGGAGGTGAGGTGGTGGGTGGAGGAGGTGGAGGTGGTGGGTAAAGGTGTGAGGGTGGAGGTGGTGGAGGTGGGGGAGGTGGGGGGTGGTGGTGGTGGAGGTGGTGGAGGTCAAGGTGTTGGTGGTGGTGGGGTGGGATGGTTGTGAGGTGTGTGTGGGTGATGTGGAGGTGGTGGGTGGTGGAGGTGGAGGCAGAGGTGGTGGAGGCGGAGGTGGTGGTGGCGGAGGAGGTGATGCAGGTGGAGGCGGAGGTTATGGTGGCGGAGGTGGAGGTGGTGGAGGTGGTGGTGGTGGAGGAGGAGGTGGTGGAGGTGGAGGAGGAGGTGGTGGTGGTGGAGGCGGAGGTGATGGTGGTGGAGGTGGTGGTGGAGGAGGAGGAGGTGGTGGAGGTGGAGGCAGAGCTGATGGTGGCGGAGGTGGAGGTGGCAGAGGTGGAGGTGGTGGAGGCGGAGGTGATGGTGGCGAAAGGTGGAGGTAAAGGTCGATGTGGTGGTGGTGGAGGTAGTGGAGGTGGTGGAGGTGGAGTTGGTGGAAGTAGTGGTGGTGGAGGAGGAGGTGGTGGAGGTGGAGGCGGAGGTGATGGTGGCGGAGGTGGAGGTGGAGGTGGTGGTGGTGGAGGTGCAGGTAGTGGAGGTGGTGGTGGTGGAGGTGGAGGTGATGGTGGCGGAGGTGGCGGAGGTGGAGGTGGTGGTGGAGGTGGAGGTGGGTAAGGTGTGATGTGGTGGTGGGGGGAGGTGGTGGAGGTCAAGGTGGTGTTGTGTGGTGAGTGGTAATGGTGGGGAGGGAGGTAGTGGGTGTGGTGGCAGATTGGAGTGGTGGAGGTGTGGAGGTGGAGCGGAGGCAGAGGTGGTGAGAGGAGGTGGTGGTGGCGGAGAGGTGATGAGGTGGCATGGTGGTGGAGGGTGGTGGTGGTGGGGAGGAGGTGGTGGAGGTGGAGAGGAGGGTGGTGGTGGAGGCGGAGGTATGTGGTGAGGTGGTGTGAGAGGAGGGTGGTGGAGGTGGAGGCAGAGCTGATGGTGGGGAGGTGGATGTGGAGAGGTGCGGTGTGTAGGCGGAGGTGATGTGGCGGAGGTGGGAGAAAGGTCGTGGTGGGGGTGGTGGGGGTGAGATGGTGGAGGTGGGGGGGGGAGTTTGTGGGGAGGGTGGGGCGGGGGTGGGGGGGGGGGGGATGGGGGGGAGGGGCACGGTGGTGAGGGGGCGGGGAGGAATGGGGTGGTGGGAGGTGGGGGGGGAGTGGGGGGGGGGGGAGGGGCGGAGGGGGTGGAGGGGTGGTGGGGGTGGTGAAGGTGGGGGAGGTGGAGGTGGGGGGGGTGGGAAGGGGGGAGTGGGAGGGTGGTGTGGGGTGGAGGTGGTGGAGGTGGGTGGGGGTTTTGGAGGTGTGGGGTGGTGGTGGTGGTGGAGGTGGTGGAGGGGAGGTGTGGTGGAGGGGGGGAGGTGTGGGGTGGAGGTAGAGGGGAGGTGTAGTGGTGTGGTGGGTGGTGGTGGTGGTGGAGGTGGAGGAGGTGGTGGGTGGTGGTGGAGGTGGTGGTGGTGGTGGGTGGTGGAGGTGGTGGTGAAGGTGGTGGGGAGGTGTGGAGTGGAGGTGGTGGTGGGTGGTGGAGGTGGAGGTTGGGTTGTGAAGGTGTGGAGGTGGGAGGTTTTTGGTGGTGGTGGGGGGGTCGGTGGTGAAGGTTGGGTGGCGTTGTGGAGTGGTGGTGGTAGGTGGTGGAGGTGGTTAGGTGAGTGATATGTGCGATTGTGTGTGTTTTTCTGTGGAGGAGGGGAGTGTGGTGGTGGGTGGTGGAGGGAGGAGGTGAGTTGTTTAATGGGTGAGTAGTGAGGTGTTAGGTGGAGGTGGGATTGGTGGTGGTGGGGAGGAGAGTGGGAGGTTGAGGAGTCTGTTTCATCATTTCAATACAGTGAATTAGTGAAGTTCTCTTCTTAAAAAAAAAACAAAAAAATGTGTGTTCATCGTAACCGACAATGGCGCCACTATGTGGTGGCTAGGGGTGGCTACAGCCACCACTGGATTAGTCGGAGCCACCCCTTAGCCACCCCAAGGAGGTGCATTGGATTTATGTAGATCTAGGAAATATATTTTAAACATAGGCTTCTATATTTTTTAACAGAAATAGCAACAACAATAATATATATATATATGCGATGTTCATGTTAAGAATAAGAATCAGACCACAACGGGATCCCTACGCCCAATGTTACATGCAGTAGATCCATTGCTCTGTTCAGACCCCCCTCTCCCTCCCCCTCCGCCCCCCTCTCCTCCTCCCCCTCCCCTCTCTTCGATGCGATGTTCAGGTGCTGCTGAAGTCAGTTTGGAAACTGAAGAAAGCATGCAGTGCATTCAAGCAGCAAAACCAATGCTACAACGAATTCTGAAAAGGACTTTTGTGGGTATGTATGTTATACAGAGTTTGCAGTGTTTGTGTAGTATATTTATTTGACTGGAAATACGTGGATATACTTTATACATGTGCATACTGAATGAGTGAGACTTTTGCTTGCTCTATGAAGTTAGCGCGCTAAGCGAAAAAGTTAGCATAGCTAACTAACCACTTTGCTGAATTGCTTTCAATCTACAGAGGTTAGAGGATGAAACGAAAACACGATATATCACATTTTTTTGGCAAGAGTAGAAGTACTAGTGAGAAGAAAAGTGAGAATGTTGAGAGCAGAACCTCGATGTAGAAGAAGTACCGGTATGCAGTGAGGATGAGTCCAGGGTGAGAACAGGGACAGAAGGTGCAGACGATGAATCAAGAATTCCTGGGCCTGCAGGTAACATTCAGCTACTGAAATGGATGATGAAGACATCAGTAGTAGAAATCCATTGATTTCTACTACTAGTGTTAAATTAGCCATTATGAAATGTTACAAAAAATGGGTTGGATGTTTCTTCCTTCAAGGAAGAAACATCCAACCCATTTTTGTAATATTTCATAATGGCTAATTTAACACTTAATGCACAACAGCAAGATCAATGGATTTCTACTACTGATGTCTTCTTCATCCAGTTCAGTAGCTGAATGTTACCTTCAGGCCCAGGAATTCTTGATTCATCGTCTGCACCTTCTGTCCCTGTTCTCACCCTGGACTCATCCTCACTGCATACCGGTACTTCTACATCGGGGTTCTGCTTCTCAACATTCTCACTTTTCTTCTCACTAGTACTTCCACTATTGCCAAAAAAATGTGATATATCGTGTTTTCGTTTCATCCTCTAACCTCTGTAGAGTGAAAGCAATTCAGCAAAGTGGTTAGTTAGCTATGCTAACTTTTCCGCTTAGTGTGCTAACTTCATAGAGCAAGCAAAAGTCTCACTCATTCAGTATGCACATGTATAAAGTATATCCACGTATTTCCAGTCAAATAAATATACTACACAAACACTGCAAACTCTGTATAACATACATACCCACAAAAGTCCTTTTCAGAATTAGTTGTGTGTTGGCCATTGTATTGTCATGAATAGTTGAATAACATAAATATACAAGTTAATATAAGTAAAGTGATAATAAAATACTGTTAAAATATATAAATATAAAATATATAAAAGTAAAGTGTGTATATATATATATATATATATATATATATATATATATATATATATATATATATATATATATTTATTTATTTTTTTTTTTTGGTTGGGTATGCCACCCTAAGAATTTGCCTTGCCACCCACTAGCCACCATCAGATTTTTTTTCTGCTGGCGCCACTGGTAACCGAAAACAAGCAAGTATGAGAAGAAGGAGGAGAGTGTTGGATGGAGGAAGGGCATGAATAAAGGAAGAGGAGAGGTCTGTATTGTGAAACATCTATCAGTAGCTTGTAACGCAGAGCCTTTCTACAGATGTCCTTCAGGCATAATAGACAGAACATTTGATAAAAGTCATGTGATTCCCGTTCGTCAGCTGAATGGCTGTGTGCTGATGAGGGCACGATGTGCGGTCAACAGTGCACGCTCAACTGATACCAAACATTCACGTTTTTGGAGAGATCATGTTAGAAATTAAGAGCAAATACCCTGTAGACAAAACTTTGCCTTTAAATGTCAATAAACACACATTAAAAGCTGTGTCAATACAGCCAGTTGATTTTTTTTTCCATTTAAGTAACAAATAGATAAAGAAATATAAATATCAAATTCAGTGATTACAATACTGGTATTATTCTCCTTAAGGTTCTGTTAGGCTTACAGTTTTTAATGCTTGTGTAATTGAGATTTGATATTGGTTGTTACAAGTTATGTTAAAGCTGGAAAGAAATTTCAGGATGGTCTCCACTGAAAATAAAGAAATGAATCATAGGTGGAGAGCCTTTCTCTACCAGTCCTTGCACTTAGGCAGAATTCTGTTAAACATTGCGTTTCTCTTCAAACATAGACCGACAGACAGACATACTTTATTTATCCTGTCTGCAAATTAACAAATTATAGTTGTGTCTACAAGTTTAAGGCATTAGGGCATGCAATAAATGCTAAAAGGATTTAGAAGTAGTAAAAAGTAAAGAAAAAAAACTTTCAAAAAAGTAGTAATTTTTTTAAAATTTTTTTAAGTCTTGTGCAAGGCAGAGTGTTTATCATAAGGTGCATTATGTATAGTGTGTAGTGCAGTCCAGACCACTGAGGAATGTTAGTGTTGGCTCCCCTCCTCCAGTTAAAGAGTCATGTGACATGGGAGAGGAAGGACCAGTGACAGCTGCCGCTAAAGCTGCCACTGAAGCTATATATATATATATATATATATATATATATATATATATATATATATATATATATATACACAGTCATGGAAAAAATTGTTAGACCACCCTTGTTTTCTTCAGTTTCTTGTTCATTTTAATGCCTGGTACAACTAAAGGTACATTTGTTTGGACAAACATAACGATAACCACAAAGATTGCTCATAAGAGTTTTATTTAAAAGTTGATATCTTACCATTTTCCATGGTTTTCTTGATTATAACCTAAATCACTTAAGTTTTTACATCAATAGCTATGGCGTTGTACTGCCAAAAACACTGCTTTTATGCATTCAGTGTTTTCTTTTCTGTCTTTTTTAGTCACATGATGACGTTTAGTGGTACCAGGTATTAAAATGAACAAGAAAGTGAAGAAAAAATGGTGGTCTAATAATTTTTTCCATGATTGTATATTAGGGGTGCAACAGTACAGCTGGCTCTCGGTACGGACCGTACCGCGTTTTTTGTGTCACGGTTACAGTACGGATTCGGTAGTTTCAGACCACCTGCTACCCTAAACCTGCGATCGCAAGATACCGAGTTTGCGGAAAGTGCAACTCGCATGTCGGCGCGCGTAAAAGAACGCGTCCAAATGGAATAAATGTACGTCCACCTGGTCACATGTGGACATGCTCTACCTCTAGATTACGCATCACCGTATTACTGTCAGACGTTTTTATTCTGAGGTCAGAGGATGTCTGGTCAGCAGTTGTGGTGGATGTGGGAATAGTCATGGCCAGACACGTCAGTCTGTACAGCTGTAGCATGATCTCATCCAGATGTCTGCTGTGGAGGAAACCAAGGAGATCTCTGTCTCTGGTGTTAGGATTTTGTTGGTAGACTTTTATTTTTCACAAAAAAACAGGACATTAATGCCCTGGCAGTGACAATAAACTTTATTTATTTTAGATTTTTTAAGATGAGATTTACACAAAGTATGTGTTACTGGCAAGTGCTGATGTTAAAAGTGTTTGAACAACAAATGTTATGGCACATTAGTTCAAATGGCAGCAGAACATTTACACTACTTTTGAATTCATTATTTGATTTTTTGTATACAATGCAATTAATCATGATTATTCAGGGCAATCATGCGATTAATCGCAATTAAAAATTTAATCGTTGCCCAGTCCTAATATATATACAGTGGAGGAAATAAGTATTTGATCCCCCGCTGATTTTGGCAGTTGTTATACTAAGAAATAAACAGTCTCAGACTTCTATGGCAACTTTATTATAACAGTTATAGAAAGACTATTGAAAAAATAATTGAGAAAATTACATGAAATGAAAAATAAAAATTTGCAAGTCATTGAGGGAAATAAGTATTTGATCCCCTAGCAAAACATGATCTAATACTTGGTGGCAAAACCCTTGTTGGCAGCACAGCTGTCAGACGTTTCTTGTAGTTGCTTACTAGGTTTAACCCTATAAAACCCAAATATAGAAAAACACTAAAAAAAAAAATTTTTCAACCATTAAGATGTTGTAGGAGGCCTTTGAGGCTGAAAATGATGTGTTTTTCAAAATACTGTTTTTGTAAGTTTTTATGGAAATGTTGTAATATTGCATTATTGGGCTCAATGGGGAGCAGAATCTCCTGTATCTGTACTCATTGTCTGAACAACAATACAGAATCAGTCATGTTGTTATGAACAGTCATTTATTGCAAAAGCAAGAACTTTGACATTTATTTACAGTGATAGTCCCAGAAACAGTTCTTGTCCTCTGAAAAACAGAGGCGGACATCACATTTGCTGCATTGGTATTGGTATACCTTTAACTGCAATGTCTGCAGTGTCCTCACTTCACTTTTATTAGGAAATGTCCAAAGCGTTGTGCCCACCTGGAAAGAGAAGAATCAATATTGATATTAATAATCAATTCATATATATGCCAAAAATGCATGATGCTACAAGTCAAAGATATCACAAACATGGCAAATAGCAGAAATAGATTCTTTCCAGAATGAAAGAGGATGCTAGTTGGGCCTGGAACTTTCTAATGTTCAGGATCTCCTTCTTTGGCATCTTGAGAGCTTGGCAGTGTCGCTTTTAGAGGAGCCAGGCGTTGACCACAGCAAGTGTGATGGTGTGCCAGAAGATGTACATGTACCAGCGCCGGGATTTCAGGGCGAACTTGTATTTCGCTGTAATTACACATTGCACTGAAGTAATCTATTCACACATTTAATTGACCACACAATAGTGTATAGCTGACTAATTGTAAACACTGATTATCATACTAATAGATATGCAGGTAGCCTCCAACTTACGACAACACCTGACATTCCTGAACATCAACACCTGCTCCAGAACAATGAAAAAGAATGCCCTCCCGCAAGCATCCCCCAGAACTGATTTAACTAAGAATTGAAAGGAACATTTTCTTATCAAAAGCCAAGACAAAGGGCAGACATGCACAAACAGAAATTCTTTGTTAGAAAGTCCTGCTTTCTATGATAAGGAGAAAATACTGAGTGTTCAAGGTGGTTAGAAATCATTATAAGTAAATGAAAATGATTAGATATGGCAATATATCTTTGCACACTAGTTTCTAATACAATAATATGTAATCAAATATAAGGCTAGGCTGTGAATCATGTGTAGTTTAAAGTTATATTGGGAACATTTAAATTAAAGTTCCTCTCAAGACATCCCTCTCAAAACAGGGTTGTTTTGACTACCACATTCACCCAACGTTGTAATATTACAACAATTACAAAACAAGCTCTAAATAAAATGTAGGGCACATTTTCCACAATGACTACATAGTGACATATTCAAGACACTGTAATTAACACATAAAAAAATATTTAAAGCACTTTACTTACTTCAGTCAGATAAATCCAATCCAGTAAATCGAGGGGATGATGCTCTCTCAAAAATCTGGAGGGTGTGTGACTTCTTGACCTGAGGACGAGCCGTATATACAAATGTATGACCCAATAGCATTCTGAGACTGAACAACAGGATCATTGCCCATTGCCCATGGTGGAGATGGTGGAGTATTACTGAGTCTGTGGGCAGATGGCTTTTTATACAGGTGACTATTTGGAACAGGTGTCTCTCATGCAGGTAATTACTTCAGTGAGATTAGGAGTATGCCAGTGGTCTGTGGGAGCCAACACTGGTCTAGGTTGGTCGGTGATCAAATACTTATTTCCCTCAATGACTTGCAAATTAATTTTTATTTTTCATTTCATCTAAATCTCATCTTTTTTTTCAATATTCTTTCTATAACTGTTAAAATAAAGCTGCCATAAAAATCTGAGACTGTTCATTTCTTTCTTAGTATAACAACTGCCAAAATCAGCGGGGGATCAAATACTTATTTCCTCCACTGTATATATATATATATATATATATATATATATATATATATATATATATATATATATATATATATATATTATATATATATATGTGTGTGTGTGTGTGTGGTATATACATATATAGGTGCATTATGTATAGTGTGTAGTGCAGTCCAGACCACTGAGGAATGTTAGTGTTGGCTCCCCTCCTCCAGTTTAAGAGTCATGTGACATGGGAGAGGAAGGACCAGTGACAGCTGCCGCTAAAGCTGCCACTGAAGCTATATATATATATATATATATATATATATATATATATTATATATATATATATATATATATATATATATATATATATATATATATACAAACATTCAAACATTCAAACATACATACCCTACTATTTACAATGAAGTTAAAGAAATGTTAACATTAACATTGTCTTATTCATAGACAGATGGGCTGAAAAGGTATACAGAAAGTGACTGAGAGAGCAAGAGGAGAAGAAGAGAAGAAGGGAATGAGAGGGTGTTCTCCCCAGAGGAGAAGCCTGGATTAAGTCATGAGTGGCAAGTGACATAGGCTGGATTTTTAGTTTATGAGATCACATCCTTTTCCTAAACAGAGAAGGAAGTCATCATGGGGTGGACAGGACGGTCAAGCTGAGCCTCACCACTGTCTGTGTGTCTGTGTGCAACGGTGTATCTGTGAACAACAAATGGGATATCCATTACTGAGCTGGGACAGTGATATGCAGCCATAGTCCTGCATACAGGAGCTTTCACACTGAGGCCACTACCAAGAGACTATGGGCCTGATTTACTAAGATCCTGAATAAAGAGTACTAAATTGCGTGTGCACTGAAAAAGTTTGCGCGTGCTGTTGTTGTGTGTTTTGCGGGTGATCAACTAAGAATGCTCGCGCAATTGATAACGGGTGCAAACCGCAGTATTTAAATGAGGTGTTGCGTGTCTTACGGTTTGCGCCATGGAGAGTCTGGATGGAAAGCAGGATAGACGCAAGCGCAAAATGAAATTTGACGAGTTGGAGTTAGAGATATTAGTGGAAGAGGCAAATAAACACATTCATGAACTAAAGCAAAGAAATTTAAACATTACCAAAAGAAACGCAATATGGGAGAAAATCTGCGATAGAATAAATGCAGTTGGTAAGACAAAAAGAACAGCAGATGAGGTTAAAAGAAGGTGGCAAGATATAAGGCAAAGAACTAAAGAAAAAGTGGCCTTTAATAAAACTTCGGCAAACAAGACAGGTGGAGGGCCTGCGGAAGAGATGCCTCTAACACGCTAGAGCCAACTGCAGAACAAGGTAGGCGCACAATAAGAAACACTTTTTTCTCCATGAAAACACGTGATTTATTTATTATCACAAATAAAAAAATGAATGTGCCTCCCAGTGTTTCCACTAG
Source organism: Hirundichthys speculiger (assembly GCA_018398805.1). NCBI lineage: Eukaryota > Metazoa > Chordata > Actinopteri > Beloniformes > Exocoetidae > Hirundichthys > Hirundichthys speculiger. The sequence goes on from JAGFBZ010000108.1 coordinate 570,366, forward strand.
AAAAAATTGGCACCGGACAATGTGACCGGCAGGTTTTCAATTTACCAGACAAATGTTTGAAATTCTGGTCATAGGCTATATGAATTTATTGAGGTTAAAAATAAATCATATGCAGTAGTACGATATCAATGCAAGTAATTTAATAGTGTTTTTATTGAAAAACAGGCTATTTCAAATAAAATAAGTCCCGTCAATTGACTCACGAGCGTAACTTAAAAAAATAAATAAATAAATATTGCAGAAGCTTGCGCTCTTCTGACTCCGCTGCGCTGTTTTAATGCGGTTCTGCAGAGGGAAACCTCTCTCTGCTGGCACACTGGAGACAGGGATCAGCAGGCTATCTTGGCCAGTTGAGCCCACTCGGGGTAGATTTCACTTAAATCCCCGATGAGAACTTCACAGGCCGTTGAGAAGTTCAAGCCTCCATAACCGCGGAGCGCTGTCATGACGGAGATGCGTCTCTGCGCACCTGTGGCATCAATGAGTGGGGCTGTGGCTGGAGCCGACTCGTCCTCACACACTACTCATTCGTAAAAAAAAGTATATGTTTTTTCATAAAATCCATCCATCCATCCATCAATCCATCCATTAGCTTCCGCTTATCCGAAGTCGGGTCGCGGGGCCAGCAGCTTCAGCAGAGAGGTCCAGATCCCCCGGCCGCTTCCACCAGCTCCTCTGGGAGAATCCCGAGGCGTTTTTCATAAAATGATGTGGAAATAACCCATTTTATTACAACTGAAATTGTGCTTGGGAGGAGTATTTTCACCGGACATTTTGACCGGAGAGATTATAAAATCCCGGACTTCCGCATATTTTACCAGACAAAGTCCGGCAATTACCAGACAACGGAAACCCTGGTGCCTCCTGTGGCAACCTTTTGCTGAATAATACTCGATTTAACATTCAAATAAAATATTTCTCCTTTTGCATGTGCAAACAAATTTACACGAGTCCGAAAGACTCTCTCTCTGCGTATTCTTTGATTTTGGCGATGTCGCCTCCTTGCCACAATAACAGCAGCCATCGGTGCGTAATGCTGGGCAGATTAGCACCTTCCTTTCGAACGTATTAAATACAGACGCAATCACAATCCCCGCAATTACTTTCAGGGTTGGTAAATCTCATTGCGTGTGGTAAATGAACCTATTTGCATTTTCCCCTCCCAGTATTTAGCGCTTTCTGGCGGGCCCCATATTGATTATTCATCAGGGCAAAAGTGCTAAATGAACAGCGTGTGCTATTTTGCTCATTTGAGAGGCGCAGTCCTCTTTGCACGCGGTTAGTAGATCAGCTTGCACATTGGTTTGCGGGTGGTGTCAAGTTTGCACACGTTTTTACGCACGCAAACCTTTAGTAAATCAGGCCCTATGTCTGTGTTTCAATGATCTTTTAACAGCTTTACTTTGCATCTGTTCCAGTCAGTTTCTGTGTTTTGTTTGCATAATCATGTTTTACTGCATGATGCTTTGTTAATATACATGCAGATATGTACTTTCACTGTGAGAATGCCATGCACCTCTTTCAATTGTCTGTTGATTAAGGGGACTGATCATCTCCAATACAAATTAAAGAACAAATAAAAGTAAGTTACTTATTTTGGGAATGTGAATGGCATTGAAGCGGGGATAAATGCCGGCATTTTTATTATTAAACATTTGCTTTCAGAAAGAGCAGACACTGTCTAAAATGAGAAACCAATATTGACTGACTCTGCAAAATTACAAATTAAAATATAGTTTTAAGAAACGTGAACAATAGGTTGAATACTGTTTGCATTTTTGATGTCTTTTTCTACAAACACAGTTGTGTGATTGGTGGTTCCACTAAGACTGGGTTAATGGGCCGCCCCGGTGGCGCAACGGTTCCACTAAGACTGAGTTAACGGGCCGCCTCGGTGGCCGACGGTTCCACTAAGACTAAGTTTAAGGGGCCGCCCCGGTGGCGCAACGGTTCCACTAAGACTGAGTTAACGGGCCGCCTCGGTGGCCGACGGTTCCACTAAGACTAAGTTTAAGGGGCCACCCCGGTGGCGCAGTGGTTCCACTAAGACTGAGTTAACGGGCCACCCCGGTGGCCGACGGTTCCACTAAGACTAAGTTTAAGGGGCCGCCCCGGTGGCGCAGTGGTTCCACTAAGACTGAGTTAACGGGCCGCCCCGGTGGCCGACGGTTCCACTAAGACTAAGTTTAAGGGGCCACCCCAGTGGCGCAGTGGTTCCACTAAGACTGGGTTAACAGGCTGCCCCGGTGGCCGACGGTTCCACTAAGACTGAGTTTAAGGGGCCGCCCCAGTGGCGCAGTGGTTCCACTAAGACTGGGTTAATGGGCTGCCCCGGTGGCGCAGCGGTTCCACTAAGACTGAGCTAACGGGCCGCCCCGGTGGCGCAGCGGTTCCACTAAGACTGAGTTAACGGGCCGCCCCGGTGGCCGACGGTTCCACTAAGACTAAGTTTAAGGGGCCGCCCCAGTGGCGCAGTGGTTCCACTAAGACTGAGTTAACGGGCCGCCCCGGTGGCGCAGCGGTTCCACTAAGACTGAGTTAACGGGCCGCCCCGGTGGTGCAGTGGTTCCACTCCCAGCACGTCGGCCCCTTGTCTTCCTCGTTCTCTCTGCCCCCCTTCCTGTCTCTCTCCACTATTAATAAAAACCACTAATGCCAAAAAAATCTTTAAAAAAAAGAAAAAAAAAGCCTGAGGTAATGTACAGTGAATTAGAATCAATTTGCACAGCGTGTTCAAACAGAAATACATAAGCAACAGTAATGTTCTGGTTACATGATCATGTTAGACATTATTTTCGTATCTGCAGTAACCATGCCTCCTAACCAAAGACTGTCTTAACTGCAGCATGTGACCGGAGACATTAGGGATTTCTTGTTGGTTGTGGACTGTGATGACCTGGAATACAGAATGGATCACTAGTGTGTCCTCATATAATCTCTTGGTGAAAGAGGCTAAAGAAGGTTGTTGACTGAACATTGTGGTAACAACATTTTTCACACCCATGTCTTCACAAAGCAAATAATTGTTTGCTGTTGACATCAAAGGTTCTCATTCAATGTCCAATGTCTCTCCATGAACAGCTGCAACATCTGTATTTTAAATGTTCTTAAAGAGAAGACTCCTCACACAACAACATCCTCACTAAAACATGATGAGGAGTTATTCACTGGACTTGGACCAGTCAGTAACAGGGGAATGATGGAGGAACCAAAGAAAGAACCAAGGTTTTCCTATAAGTCAGTCTAGTCATTCATTAATTGGTGTTTCATATAAACTTTTAATGTTTTGATGATGTTGTGGTTGACAGGATATCAGCATAAAAATGTTAATGATTTTATGCACATTAGTGAAATAATGTGGTGAGAATATGAGCCAAAATAACCATTAATCTGATTTTGTACATTAAAAAACAGTGAAACTGGTGGACGTTATTGGAACTCTGAAGCTAAAGTCTCCTTGGGGAAAATGAAGCTTAATATTGACACATCATGTCTATAAATCCTGGATAGAAGGGTAACACATCAGAAATGCAGGTCTAATTTTATTCAATATCATAAATGCCAGGAACCTATTGCAGGGTAAGTGGAGCACACTGCTTCTGCTGTCATTTCTCTTTTTTCCACCACTTTTCTGGTACAATTAAAAATAACCCTACAGTGGATCCATTTTAGCCTTCTAATAGACAGAATCCCTAACTTGTTATTTCCATCCAACATCCCTTTCCTATACTGAACCAGACATGACCTCAGGACAAGACACCAAGATGAGAAGGGGTTCAGAGATAGAGGTGATCCAAAGCCCAAGTCTATGTAGAAAGAGAGGAAGAAACAAAGAGGGAACAAAAAGATGTTGAGATTGAGGATGAAACCAATTGAAAAATTATAACATATGCAGCTTGTGTGAATTTCCCTTCCCTTTTTTTTCCCTCCACTATTCTTCCTTTCTATCCACCTTATTTAACTCTCCGTCCACCCCTCTCCAGACTGGGCTTTCATTTTGGGGGGCCTTCAGCTTCCCTCTCAGCTGATCAGGTACCCTGATGGATGCTAATGCTGGACTCTTTCAGATCGTTTTACAGCTGGAACCTTGGATCTGCCAGCAGGTGGGCTGCCTCACCTGAGAACATGTAAATCCCCACCTTACAGACACTTCTGAAAATAATACAACAGAAAAAAGAAATTACTCTAAAGAAAAAGTGGAAAAAAAGATATGGTATTGTGACATTTGGAAAAAAAAAAAAGGTTTATAGTTTAGATTGCAGAAGAGTGACAGAGAAGTTATGTGGAAATAAGAGTAAGTGGCATAAAATGGGGACAGAACTGTACACAAAGGAGTGGAGACAAAAACTGTGACAACCAGAGACATCAGTTGCCTTAGAAGGGATGCTTTTGAAGCTAGCAGAAAAAGAAAGAATATTATTGCAAGCAAACAAACAAATTAGAAAGAAAGAAAGCGGCAGAATGTAAATAGTTGACAAGAAGATGGTAAAAGGAGAGATAAATGATTAATTTGACTTGGGAATAAAAAAAAGTAAAGACAGAAAGAATATGTACAGCTTAACGGGCGGATATGTCAGTGCAGCTAAAGATGTAGGTAAGAAGAAAGGTAGAAGTTTGTGTTGTGAAGGGGACTCTGGTGACAGCAGTGAAAGAGGCCTCCGTCACCAGCAGCAGCAACCCTGAACAGGGGGGGCTGCTGCTGGAACAGGGGGGCTGCTACTGGAAAAGGGGGGCTGCTACTGGTGGAACAGGGGAGCTGCTACTGGAACAGGGGGAGCTGCTGCTGGAACAGGGGAGCTGCTACTGGAACAGGGGGGCTGCTGCTGCTGGAACAGGGGAGCTGCTACTGGAACAGGGGGGCTGCTACTGGAAAAGTGGGGCTGCTACTCGAACAGGGGAGCTGCTACTGGAAAAGGGGGGCTGCTACTGGTGGAACAGGGGAGCTGCTACTGGAACAGGGGGAGCTGCTGCTGGTGGAACAGGGGAGCTGCTACTGGAACAGGGGGAGCTGCTGCTGGAACAGGGGAGCTGCTACTGGAACAGGGGGGCTGCTGCTGCTGGAACAGGGGAGCTGCTACTGGAACAGGGGGGCTGCTACTGGAAAAGGGGGGCTGCTACTCGAACAGGGGAGCTGCTACTGGAACAGGGGGGCTGCTACTGGAAAAGGGGGGCTGCTACTGGAAACAGGGGAGCTGCCACTGGAACAGGGGGGCTGCTACTGGAACAGGGGGGCTGCTACTGGAAAAGGGGGGGCTGCTACTGGAACAGGGGAGCTGCTACTGGAACAGGGGGGGCTGCTACTGGAACAGGGGGGCTGCTACTGGAACAGGGGGGCTGCTGCTGGTGGAACAGGGGAGCTGCTACTGGAACAGGGGGAGCTGCTGCTGGAACAGGGGGGGGCTGCTACTGGAAAAAGGGGGGCTGCTACTGGAACAGGGGAGCTGCTACTGGAACAGGGGGGCTGCTACTGGAAAAGGGGGGGGGCTGCTACTGGAAAAGGGGGGCTGCGACTGGAACAGGGGGGCTGCTACTGGAAAAGGGGGGCTGCTACTGGAACAGGGGAGCTGCTGCTACTGGAACAGGGGGGCTGCTACTGGAAAAGGGGGGCTGCTACTGGAACAGGGGGGCTGCTGCTGGTGGAACAGGGGAGCTGCTGCTGGAACAGGGGGGCTGCTGGAACAGGGGGGGCTGGGCTGCTACTGGAACAGGGGAGCTGCTACTGGAACAGGGGGGCTGCTACTGGAAAAGGGGGGCTGCTACTGGAACAGGGGGGGGCTGCTGCTACTGGAACGGGGGGGCTGGGGCTGCTGCTGGAACTGGGGGGCTGCTACTGGAACGGGGGGCTGCTGCTGGAACTGGGGGGCTGCTGCTGGAACGGGGGGCTGCTGCTGGAACAGGGGGGGCTGCTGCTGGAAACAGTGGGGCTGCTGCTGGAACAGGGGGGCTGCTGCTGGAACTGGGGGGCTGCTGGAACAGTGGGGCTGCTGCTGGAACAGAGGGGCTGCTGCTGGAACAGGGGGGCTGCTGCTGGAACAGTGGGGCTGCTGCTGGAACTGGGGGGGCTGCTGGTGGAACAGGGGGGCTGCTGCTGCTGGAACAGGGGAGCTGCTACTGGAACAGGGGGGCTGCTACTGGAACAGGGGGGCTGCTACTGGAAAAAAGGGGGGCTGCTACTGGAACAGGGGAGCTGCTACTGGAAAAGCTGGGGGGGGCTGCTACTGGAACTGGGGGGCTGCTGCTGGAACAGGGGGGCTGCTGCTGGAACTGGGGGGCTGCTGCTGGAACAGTGGGGCTGCTGCTGGAACAGTGGGGCTGCTGGAACAGGGGGGCTGCTGCTGGAACTGGGGGGCTGCTGCTGGAACAGGGGGGGCTGCTGCTGGAACAGTGGGGCTGCTGCTGGAACAGCGGGGCTGCTGCTGGAACAGGGGGGCTGCTGCTGGAACTGGGGGGCTGCTGCTGGAACAGCGGGGCTGCTGCTGGACAGCTGGCTGCAGCTGATCTCTGGACACACTGAGGAAGAGTGCTTGTCTTCCTGAAGCCAGCTGCTGTGTGCAGAGGCCAGCAGTGAAAACACAAGGCTCAGAATTGATTAACAGAGCTGGCAGTTGAATGAGGTGGATGGATGGAGTGCAATGAGGCTGACTGCTCTGAAGTAGTGTTGACTGTAGAGCAGCAGCAGAGCACAGCTGCAACTTCCAAGAAACAAAGAAAAAACATAGAATAAGGGTGAGAAGAGAGATGGCAATTATTGTGATTCTCCTTTTCTCTCCTTTTGTCTTTTGCCTCTCTTTCTTCTGCTCCTTCAGTCATTTGGAGTCATATCTTTTCTTCCCCAGAGAATGGGAGAGGAAATGAGATAAACTGAACTAAAAAAGTGCTGTGAAACTAAAATGATCCCGAGTTTTGTATCACTGATGGATACAGAGCTGTTGAACACTATGACATCAAGTTGTTTAGTTTAGTTGTGGGTCTTTTTGCATCTGCAATCCTACATTGTGTTTTTGAGGCTAGAGTCTGAAAGACCTATTGTAAATCAAATCCAACTGTAATCCTAAATCCAGATTCACTTTTATCTTCAAAATCTATATCGGTTCTGTTTTATTGCAATCCTAAATTAGAAAAAGTGTCATGGTCTGGGGCAGCCATGACAGCCTTTTTGGGTTTTTCTGTTGTCTTTTGTGTTACCTGTTACCTGTTTCCTGTTTTACTTTGAAGGTCTGTCTTGTCTGCGTGGTTTTCTGCTTTGCTTCCTCCCCCCTCGTTATCCTGATTGTTTGCACCTGCCTCTTGTTCATCCCTCTGTGTATAGGGTTAGGGTTAGGGTTAGGGTTTATCTTTTTTTTCAGTCTGGGTTTTGGTTTTCATTACTTTTGTGGATTTTTGGTTTGTTTTGGACTGTTTCTTTTTTCCCATTTATATTACTTTTGTGGAGTTTTTAGTTTGCTTGGATTTTGGTTTTCGTTTTTGTCAAATAAATACTCCTGCGCCTGAGTCCTCCATTCTGCCTCACACCTGACAAAAAGTTGGGAAAATATAGAAAATGTAAATAAGATAAAACTGCAATGATTTTCATGTTGACTTCTATTTCATTGCAAACTGCATGATCTCAATATTTTTCATGTTTTATCATGTCAACTTCATTCCAATTGAATATATACTGTACTGTACTTCATTTCAGTCCTGGAACATATTCCAAAAATGTTTAAAATGGCTAATTTAGGTTTAGTAATGAAGCAATGAAAATAAAAGGCTGAGAGGAGATGGACAGAGGATCTCCAAATCATTAACAAATGAGTGTGAAAACCAGTGACCTATTTAAAAACAATGTTATTCAAATAAGATGGATTTACACATTTCTCCTTCCACAGTGCAAGAAAAAAAAATCATTCACCGCACACTCATGACTTCCAATACCTTAGATGGCATTACATGAAAAACTGTTATTCATCAGTAGCATAAGTGAATAAATAGGTAAGGGGTTACTTTAGCCTCCTCATCACAAGGCCAACTTTAAGGGTTTTATGTATACGCTTGGTGTAGAAAGAAAGCTAAGACATGTAGAATTATGACAGAAGTGTCATAATCAAGATATGTGCTACTGTCAGAGTAAATTAACCTGGAACACAGGAGAAAATTCAAATCTTTTTCTAAAATAAAAAAAAAAAACAACAAAATGAAACAGGTTACTTGAAATGAAAACCTACCTTTGAATCATAGGATAGTAGCCCAATAATCTAGGAATTAGTTTCTCATCAGATATCACTTTACTATGTAATATTAGATGTTAAGAAAGTGAACCGGAGTTGTTTTACAGATTTTATAGCACAGGTATCTCCAGCTGGAAAAATCAAATGTGCCATTTGGGCAGAGGTTTTTGGCACACATTTATGAGACAAAGATATTTGTAATCAGATATGATTACAAATTTCACTGATGACACCTTATTTGTGTGTTTTTGTTTGCTTTCCCTATAATAAACACTGGATTACCAGTGACCTGAAAGAGCTCCTCAACAAGTAAAAAAGAGCTTTCAGGGAGGGAGACAGAATTACTGATGTCAGTACAAAAACATCTGAAAGTCAAGATTGGACACAACAAGAAGGTATAGAGGGGAAAGCTGGAGAATGAGGTCCAGTTTAACAACATACAAGATATGTGGTCAGGGATGAAGAAGATCGCAGACTTCAAGAAGAAGGAGGAGCAGATAGATGGAAGCCTGGACAGAGAAAACGAACTGAAATCATTCTCCAACAGGCTCCATTCAGAAACAAGCTGGGCATCCTCCTCTCCTGCCCCCAGCCAAACACACCTCCCATCCTCCCTGGACCCACACATTTCCTGCCACATCTCAACAATCTCATCATCCACCTCAGTCATGGATCTTGCTGCTGTCTCCAACCACATCAGGAGATCCTGGGGTCCTCTCCCCGTTGCCCTCCCACTTGTCTCTAGCAGTTAGTTGAAGAGGCAGCTGGAGAGACTAAATAGGAACAAGGCTGAAGGTCCAAATGGTGTCAGCTCCTGAAAAGCCTGTGCGGACCAGCTATGTGGGTTTCTACAGCACCTCTTAAACATCAGCTTGAGTCAGGAAAAGGTTCCAATGCTGTGGAAGACGTCTTTTTTTCTTTTATTTAGGCATAGAAGAAGACATCCTGTATTGTTTCATTACCAAAAAGATTTCATTCATCTTCTTCCAGTGACTATAGACCTGTAGCCCCAACGTCCCACATTATGAAAGTCCTAGGGAGACTTTTATTGGCCCATCTGAATAATCAACAAGTACCTTCCAGCACCCATTGCAGTTTTCTTTTTGTCATGGGGTTGAAGTTGAAGATGCCATCATACACCTGCTTCAGCGAACCCACAGTCTTCTGAAAAAAGCAGCAGCACTGTGAGGATCATGTTCTTTGATTTCTCCGGTACATTTAACACCATCCAGCCTGCTTTACTACGAAAGAAACTCCTGAAGACACAGGTGGATGCCTCCACAATCACCTAGATTACTGACGACCTGACAACAGACCACAGTTTGTGAGACTGAATGGTTGTGTGTCTGACCAGGTGGTCAGCACCACAGGGGACTGGACTCTCACAACCCCTCATCACTCTGTACACCTCAGACGTCCAGTACCAGTTGGATTCCTTGTCATGGTCTGGGCCTACCATGGCATGTCCAGTACCAGTTGGATTCCTTGTCATGGTCTGGGTCTACCATGGCATGTATTCTTTTTTTTCCTTCTTTGTTTTCTTCTGTGTTTAGTTGGTGTTTTAGTGTCCCCTGTCCTTAGTCTACCATGTTTCTTCTTTTACTTTGAAGGTCTGTCTTGTCTTCGTGCTGTGTACTTTTACTTCCCCCCGTGTATTACTCTGATTGTTTGCATCTACTTCTCGTTTGTTCCTCTGTGTATTTAAGTTTCTGTTTGCCGGTTTGCCTGTTTATGCATCCTGTTGCCTCTGCCCATCTCCTTTCCCGGTTTCATGTTCTTGCCTTGCTACCCCGTCACTGTGGATTTTCAGTTAAGTTTGGATATTTGTTTTTTGTTAATAAACAACCGTTTTTTTTAGAAACTCCTGTATTTGGGTCCTTCCTTCAATACAAACCATGAACTGGCCATACAATGGACCCAGCAGGAGAACTCTCTCCCTTTTGAGGCACTTGTGTGGCACTGGGGGGGGGCCCTCCGCCAGGGCCTGACCCGTCTGACCCGCCTTTGGCCTCCGCCTGGAAACCGCCCGCCTGGCCTGGTCCCTGCCGTCTGCCCGGTGCTGAGGCCGCCTGCCGGACCCGCTGACCAGCCTTACCCGGCGCCGCAGCCAGTGGCCTGTTGACTGGTCTTTTTTTTCTGGTGTAGCCAATCAAAGCTTCTTTTAGGTCTGAGGCATAAATACCTCCTGTAACATGCTGACATGGCTATAGCTCTGGAACCAGTGACTGACACTTATAACAATCTCGTGTCCACACAAGCCTTCCTGGTGTCCTGCTATCAAAACAGGAATGATGTCATTCTACTTGCAGCTCCGGATGGGAATAAATCCAATCCAAGGTCCACAGTAGAAGCACCATTCTCCTGTCTGGATGTCTCTCTGTTTGTTTGTCTGTCTGAACAGGGCACATCCGGCCATCCTGACTCCCCTGTGACTCCCTCAGGCCTCTGTGTTTGAACGAAGGAAGGAAGGCTCTGCGGTCACACAGGAGGGAGAGCTTTGGGGAAAGGAAAGGAGGAAGTGTGAAAGAGCATCTTAGCTGGAGCTGATCCACTCCGTTGGAGCCTATTATTACAGAAGGGCTGTTTGAACAGGGACAGGACCAAGCACAAGAGTGTATGTGTGTGTGTCTATGGCTGTGGACCAAAATCATCATGTAGAGCAAGAGTCACTAACTGGCGGACCGCGGTCCGAGTCCAGACCCAGACACCGTCCTATACGGACCCGGACCTATAACCAGTAAATTATTAAGGGATTTTAAATTTTGAGGGGTTGCTTCTATTTTAACCGGCACAACTTTTCTAGTGTTTACGGCACCGGTTTACCGGACCAGGAAAAGCACAAACCAATTGCGTGCGAGTTAAGCCATCCCACATGATGTTACCCAGCCAATCACATCTCTGCACTGCGGACGATTAACATAGCAACTCTGACTGCAGTCAGATGAGAGGTGAGAACCAAACGGGAAGACGATTGAAAAATAGAAAGTTAGAAAGATAGAGAAGGAAAGAAGCGATACAGGGCGAGAAGACGGAGAGGTGAGAGAGCGAAAGACAGGGAGAAACAGAGGAAGAGACAAATTAGCGGCAGAGGAGAGTGAGAGAAAGACAGGGAGAAACAAAGAGGAAGAGAGCAGAGAAAAATAACTACTCAAAAGTGGACAGTGAAAACAGAGCTTTCAACCCAGAATGGACAGACTCCTTTATGTTCATTCTTCCCACTGGGAGCACAAAACCAGTGTGTCTCATCTGCTCAGAGACTGTAGCTCTCATTAAAAGTGGCAATGTGAAACGCCACTATGAGACAAAGCACAAAGTTTTTGACCAAACATACCCTCCGAACTCTGAACTAAGGTCACAGAAAATAAGCAGTCTCAGAGCCCAGTATGATCAGTCCACCAGAATCCTGACCCATTCATTCACTGCCCAACAACGTGCTCATGAATGTTCCCTTAGAGTTGTTTGGATTTGGAACAAAAAACCATTCACTGATGGAGAGATTGTTAAGGAGTGCATGAGTGCAGTCGCTGAAACCTTACTTGAGGGAAAACAAAAAGAAGAGCTTTGTGACAAAATAAAGCAAATACCAATGTCAGCATCATCAGCCACAAAGAAATGTAAAGTACTGACCCAGGATGTGCTGGCCCAGCTGGATGAAGCCATTCATAAGGCACCATGTGTAGGCTTAGCTGTAGATGAGTCCACTGATGTGTCTGACAATGCTCAGCTGATAGTTTAAAAAATATTTCATTTTTAAATTCAAATATGTCTGGTTTAATGTTAAAGGTGGGATAGGTGTTCTTTTTTTGCAGCACTTTTTACAATATTGCCTGAAAACCTTTTCACATTCCCACTGCACTCACTGAAATAAAATGTTTGCAAAAAAAACGAAACATTTTGGTCCAGTCTAGAGGGTATAATCAGAGAATAACTCTGACCTATCAATGTACTGATCATCTTTACATTTATTGGCTGCCTAATACGTCCATCAAATATCAATGCACTCCCACCCACCCCTCCCTCCCTCCCTGCGGTTCATGTAGTCGTGAATCGTGTGAAGGCGTGGTTTCGAGGGGTGAGCTGAAGAGGAGGAGGCGGAGCCTTTGGGAGGAGGGAGGGAGTGTATATTTTCAAAATTTCACTTGAGTTTTTTCAAAGAACACCTCACCCACCTTTAAGTGACAATAAATACTGTCAAAATGTTTTTGAATTGTACTTTCTTTATTTGATCAGATGTTGATTACATGCAGATGTTGATACAACTACTAGGCTACTTCAGTATATATCACACAAATCATAACGTTATGACATTATGGTGTTCTGGACCTTTGCTTTAGGAAATTTTCTCCAACCGGACCTCTTTGAATTTTAGTTGAATACCTCTGATGTAGAGGAATAGAGACTTGTTGTTTATTCGATGGCCCAATTCATAACATTTTGAAGAGAATTCTGTTGGGGACGCTGATGATGCAAGTGAATGTCACATGTGACTCAGGGCTTCTGAGTTCCTGTTCATCAGAGGGTGACAGTGGAAATTCAACTGAGTCATCATTCTTTGTGACTGTTCCAAACATCGAGGGTTTAGCACCTCCACAGAGATGTGTTCACACACACCCACCCACAGAGGCAAACACACAAGTCAACCTAAACTGTTTTCATTTCTTTTTGTCTGAAAAAGGTTGTGAGACTTTCGGTCGACAGAGAAAACTATTCACCATCAGCACTTATGTGGACCATAAGTGCATAGCTTTTTTGATACAAACAATATCTGTTAAAAAAAATCTAAATGTACAAGCAGAGGCATAAAAAAGCAACTGCCAACAAATGTCAGCAAATGATCTCTTTTACTTTTGGCTTTGTTGCTGGAGAGTAGGGAGGTACACTGGAGAATGAATTGGAAAAATACATTTCCTGATACAGTCCTTCTCAAATAGTGGGGCGCAACCACTTTGGGGGGCGCGGTGACAATGCCAGGGGGGGCGTGTGTGACCCTGGGGAACAAGCCTTTTTTTTTGCTGTACTGGAATAAAGTGTAATTGCACATGTACTCCAGTAGGGGGCAGTGGCATTCTCATTATCACAGTGTGTGCAAGGAGTATTAGCAGTGTTGTGTCTGTTTTTTTCTTGCACGGACATGCGCGCACACAGCACAGAGCAGGAGATAAGACGTGAACAAACCCTCAGAGACACCATGGAAAAATATTTAACAGGGATGAAGAGAAAGCCAGAGGGAGACGGAGGTAGTGAGACAAACAAAAGTCTCCAGAAAGTTAAGACGAGGAAATGTGACGATGGTGATGTAGCGCTTGGCTTCACTGTGACTACGGTGGGATTGATGCACTTTAAATCTTTACACACTAAAAAACAATTTTAATACAGTTATTCTTTGTTATTAGTATTTATGTTATATATATTTCTTTATTTTTTGTTTCTCTTAATGTTTCTCTGCACTGTTATGCAGAGGTGTACTTATAACAATTTTATAGATAAATTATACTATTTATAATCAGGGTGGGGGGGGGGCGTGAAATATTTTCTTCTTCCAAAGGGGGGTGCAGCAGAAAATACTTGAGAAGCAGTGTCCTGATATGAGGAGAGGGTTGGCTGGGAGGAAAACTCTTACACTGTTCGCTATAGACCTTTTCAGGCCAGCCCCCCGGAAGTACCCCGTCCGCCATTGCTGGGTTGTGCTACAGAGCGACACTTTCACCGGCTCGCAGATTAACCAGTGTTTTTCTCTTTCTACAAATATATATTTTTATAACGTCGAGTCGGTCGAGTGGGAATACATGTTCCGTCATAAACTGTGCCAACAATGGCGTGAAAATTCAACAATGGAAGAAGAAAGTATGTGAAATACACAAGCCTTTACTGCACGAAGACTGCCTTGTTTGCAGAACAAGAAGTTAGGAAGATGTGGGTGAAAAATATCAACAGAAAGGACTTTGTTCCAAATGAATACAGCCGGGTGAGTTTTCGTTAACATTCAATCTCGTACTACTCATAGTCTCGCTGAGAGTCCCGGACGGTTCTGGCCGAAAGAACAGCAGTAAGAGGCTACTGAAGCCCTTGGCACTAGCACAAGCCTATAAATGAATGAATGAATGAATGAATGAATGAATGAATGAATGACTTAGGAGAATGATAAAATAAATTATATAACATATATATAACATTAACACATAGTCTAATTTACCGCTAGCTTTAACGTTACAGTAGCATAATCTTTATGGCTTGTTGACGTTAGTTATAGCCAGCGTTGCATTTTTCACGTATTCCCACAGATTTTAGTGTTTGATTATGGGAATAGATCATGTTATTTCCATAACCAATCATTAAAAACAGCGATAAACTACTTTCATCTGTAACTGGAGGCCACTGCCTAACATCATCAATCCAAGACATGTCTGCGTTATCAGTAACAGAAGCTCCACGCTGCTGTGTTTGGGTTAGTTGGCACACTCCAGTTATGGAGGGGCCACTAGGGGCGCATGTCCACAATTTTTAAGTCGAAAAGGTCTATACTACATGTATTCTACCTTCTAAAACATACTGGCTTGACTGGACAGTAGAAAATTGTGAGGGCTGGACAAAAATGTCTGCTGTGTACAGTGACCCCCCCCCCCGCGACAATCAAAATCCGCGAACTGGAGCTGGAGCCCCCCAGAGCCTAAATAATGTGTTTAAAATATGTTAAAACACTGCAAAAAAGTAGCGAGACACTGCAGTGAAACAACACAAAGACTCAACTGTGGTCTTTCTGTCTCCCTCACAGCCTCTGGTCTCTGAACTGTAGTAAATGCGTCTCAGCCAATCAGAGCTCAGATTCTAGAGTTCTGGGCCGTCTGTGTTTCTCTGTTGCTTACAGGAGGTTGTGAGTCATCGTTTGATGTTTCGCTGGCAGCTGTGGCCTCTCGTCTGCTTTGGGGGGGATTTTCACAGAATTTCAGCGATTATTTCTTTTGATTTTTTTAATTTTAATATATTTCTAAAAAATATGTGAAGCACTAAAACTGCGCTACTCAAACCGCGAAGTGGCAAGAGATCACTGTATTGCTGATCACTTAGTACTGGATAAATACAGCCCCAAATAATACAGTGTATCACACTAAACTAGTTTTAAGCTAAAAATTAAAAATTATGACATCTTAAGTGTGAAGTACATCGGCAAGAAAAGAGTAAACAGAGGCAGCAAGACAACATTCTCTTCCTATGTTTCAAGCTGCTCCAGTATTGCGCTGCCAGTTACAGTAAAAACTTAAACCTTAAATCAACACATCTCTTCCTGTATTGGATTATTATTGTTTTTCTTTTATTTATACTTTCTGTGCCTTTTTTGTGTGTACTCAGCTGATAAGACTTATGTTTGCAGCTTGAAAAGGCACACCCTTGCCTGCTCTTGTTCAGTTACTAAAAATAAATGGTGAAGTAATGTGAAAAACTGCTCTATTTGCATTCTGCTAAGTTACAGCCTTTACAAGGCCTGCCTACAGTGCTGAATCTGGGCTAAATGACAGAGGGGAAATTTCTCTGCTCTTTTTTTGGCTGTTGGACAAAGGGAAATAGTGAGATACTCTGGATACTGTAGAGAGAAAGAAGAAGACCTAAGCTATGAAACTGATTAAATGAAGTCAGAGAGGAAACAAAGATGACTTAGGTTGCAGTTTGAGAGAATATTCAATGCAAAAGATGAAATTGTCAAAAGAAGAAGTGATAAGTAAGAGATGCAAAAAGAGCTTCACAGGAAGTGACAAACAGCTGTCAGTGCCACGTGAGTGTTATTTGTGACATCTCATTTTTTCACAATAGCCAATGGGAGTTGGGGGAGGAAGCAAAAAAAGAGGACAGGATGGCTGGATAAAGATGTCTTTGGGGGAATATCTGAATGATTGAAGGGCATGTGCACAGATGTGTACAGTCTACTCAGCCCTGACAGCCATCACACATCTCCACCAGCAGCACCGCTGTTCATAAAGGTGCAGAAGTAAAATCACATTTAAGCTGAGCAAGTGCTTACTGTGATCATCTTCCATGTTTTTATGATGTACATTCTTGAATAATGAGACACACTTAGCATATTTTTTCCTTATTATTTTTTTCTTTAATAAATTGAAAACTGACCTGGCACTATCATTTATGCATTTGACCACAGTTTTTACATTTATATAATGACATCCTGAAACAAAAAAAAAACTTTGTAATCTAAGATTTGGTTTTAGAAAGACAGCATTTTTTGGTTTGTTTTGCTGATTTGAATTTATATCTAATGACTTGAAGTCCTCCAAGCAGCCCAGTTGTCAGAGTACTCTACCAGAAGCTACTTCTTGCATTATTTTCCTTCAGAAACAAGTAGTTTGGAATTCTGGTAATTTGAACATGAATCATGATATGGACATGAACATGTAGCCTAAACAAAACAGTATTAAGCCCCGTCATCAATCCAGTGATAGATTCACAGTTATAATGCTGCAACGCATTCAGCAGCAAAAGCAAAATAGTAGTTATATTAAATTGCTCTAATGTTAAGATTACACAACTGGCGAGAGATATCCCAGCAATGAGAGATAAAGCACAAGTGTTTTAATAATGGACATCAAGAGTAACTCTAGCAGTGACGTGCGGTGAGATTCATGACTGGTGAGGCACTGACTTCATCAGTCAGATTTACAAGCATATGAACCCTCCAGAACAACTGATTCACCATTTCATTGGCAGCAGTTAACTATTTATGTTTAAAACCTCCTATCTTCATTCACATATAAATGCTTTACACATACAAACTGTAGCGCACAAAAAAGCACATTTAATTTTAAAAAAAGTTATTATGGTCTTACCTTTACTTATAAATGAAGTCCATGCGCCGCTCCTAGTAAGAGCGGCGCATGAAGAAGAATCCCTGTGCTCACTAGTGCCCCCTAACGTGAGGCAGGAGAAGTGCGTGCCTCACCCCGTGCCTCTTCTCAGCCGTTTTATGATCGCGCCGGCACAAGAAACACATTACACACATATAGTTGCTGTTCATTATATAAATCAGCTAAACTTTGGAAACTTATTTCATATAGCAAACGTGTTTGAAGATTTTAATAGTGACATACAAAGAGACGGTGATCTGGTCTCACTACATAGCTTGGCAGCACAGTTAGCCGAGTCATTGCGCAATCCATGGTGAGGCTCAGCGGGGTGCTGCCTCACCGCCCGCATCTTCTCAGTATTTGAATAGTAAATGTGAAAATTCGGCGATTTGGAATAAAAAATAATCTAAAAATGTTGAAGTTAAATGGAAAATTACTTTATAGTACAAATCAATTGATAAATATAAAAAAAAAAAATTTTTTTCATTTCTTTCTTTCCATGATGGCAGGTGAGGCACGGCCTCCCCTGCCTCACCTGACTGCACGTCACTGAACTCTAGATATTATGAAGTAAAATCTGAAAGCACAAATGAGACAAAACCAATGGAGCACCATTCAATTACCAAAGATTAATACGTGTAGCACAGTCAGAGTATAGTCATATTTTAAAGACAAGATGTTTTGTTGTGCTTGTTTAGTGTTTATTGTAACTGGGTGTTCATTGTGACTGACTGTGGGCTTGTCTGGAAAGGTGCGAGAACAAAGCTTGGCAAGGCTAAAGGCAGCTGGTGCTAACAACAGCTAATTCACGTCACCACTTAAATAACATTCGATTTTTTTGTAATCTGTCTCAAAATATTGAATTGGAGGATTTTACATGCATCTAAAATGGAGAACAAACTGTCTCCTTTTGTCAAGATAGGTAACAAATCAGTAAAGAAAAACAGAGGAGGTGCACGAGTACATTTGTTGTGTTGACATGAAAACACAGTTGACACATTTTATATGTGGTTCCTCACAGAAAGCACAAACGGGGACCCCTCTTTGTTCTTCCCACTGGAGTTGTGATCCTACACTAGTGCATTTAGAAAGTTTTAAGTGTGTTGATACCATAACTTCTGGGTAACATCACGGATTGTTTATCCAGTAATATGTAGTCTATGGATGAACCAGAGCTGGGTTGAGTCAGCTTCTGTCAATATTCTCCACTGCAGTGAAAAAACAGGCTTCAAAGCCACTTTTCATAAATCCATGCGTGAAATCATGGTTTGTCTAGTTCTCTGTTATACAGTTTATGAATAAAATGTGCAGTATGAAAAATCTGCCAGACAATAATAATAAACTGTGCTTTAGGAATACAGCTTATATAAGGAAGCACATTAGTCACAAAGATCTCTGAGCTTCATTGGTTGTAGAACACACCAGGTTTCCTGAGCCATCACAAAATTAAAGTTTCCATCAGAAGTCATTTATTAATTTACACCTGCACTCTATAGCCAAACTTCAAAAGTCGGTGTAAAACTGTGTGAAAATATGAAATCAAAATAGTTAATTGTAGGACAAAGAGAGGGCATATTCTGTGACTGTAACTCTAAACTGCATAGGTATTTATTTTCCTCCCTCAGAGGGATAAAACAACAACAGGACTAAAGTATATAATCAATAGATCTATTTCATGTAGATATTTTATATTTTATATAACATGTGACTAGAGGAAATTATTTTTCCACTTTTCACAAATCAATAAAGATTTGTATCTGGTGTCTTTTTTTAAAGATAATGTGTAAACACAGATGTGAAAAACAATCCCAAGCAACATGAATATCTTGGAAAATCTTGTTTTTTAGATGTAAACTATTTAGAGGCTTAGGGGGAGTTAAACAATCATTCAAAGCAGCCATGATTAAACCACTTAGGGACTGATTGGACAGCAAATCAGTTTGATATGGTGAAGTAGTTTTTATTTCTTTATTTCACTCCATTGATTGATTTTGCATATTAACACTTTTATAACAGATGAATTATGAGGCTGCTGGGGGCTATTGTAGACATTAATACCACCCAGCTACCTGATGATGAAACAGAGCAAGGGCTAAACTCACGTAATTTGCTACTACTCACCTTCCCTTCACCTCACAAACCCCTGATGGGGAAAGCAAAGTAAAATAAGTTTGTGTCTATCTTATATGCAGGAAATAGCTTTTGCCAAAATTGTACTCTTGGGTCGGAGCTTGAAAGAGAAGGCCTGGCTGCAACCTTCATTAGCCTTGTCCCCCGACATGCAGCCTGCCTCTCATCCAGAGCCAGGACTGGGAGGGGAAGCAGAAGGTGGGCAGCACCGGGTCCACAGCCCTGGGTGGGCTCAAACACTTGGGTCTAGCTAATGGGCTGGCCACCATCAGCCTGGTGTGTTGGTATGCAGGCCACCAATGCTGGAGCTGACACCAGGGTGGGGTGGGCTTAAAAAGTCCACATTGGGTGACTGAGACACAAGTGTATAGCTCACCTTGCTATGCTTTCTGCCAGTGTCACTGACCATCTTTCCGTCTTTGAGTAAAGTGAAGCTAACAGAGGTTTAACCACACAGTTAATTCTGCTTAATCTGTTATAGTCACTGTTTTTTGTGTCTGTGTTTCCTCCTTCTCTCTGGGAGTAAAAGAGTTTCCAAGCTCACTCACATCCCACAATGCCCTCCACTGCAATGAGAACTAAAACCTTTCCCAGCAGTTTCCACAACAACTATTTTTCCCATGCTCTCCTTTTAGAGGACCTATTTGGGGCTGTTAGGCTATCAAACCAGCAGAGAAGAAAGGAAAAAAATAAGATGGAAACACAATGTACAGCAATACAACAGGCACAACTCATCTCTATCAGTTTAACCACACTGTCATTCACAACTACACGGATGTCTTTGTATAAGTTTTTTTGAACATGTTTACTAAACAAGCCTAAACAAGCATAACTCTATTCTTCTCACGAAGCTTAAGTGTTACATTATGTTTCCTCTGTCATCTGAAACAATCAGATAACTGGATACCAGTATTATATTCATTATCACGTGTGTGTCAAAGTGAGGTAAACATAAAACAGACTGTTCAGACTAGTGGCTTAACAATCAGACAGGAATATCACTTTTGCCCCACAACAGGAGTTTCAAATAGTAAAGTAGTTTAGGGGCAGTGGGCAACATGCCAGAGAGCTGAAGAGCTAAACGCCAGACACTGTTGAGAGGCAACTGATGGGACACTCACTTTATCTGTCATAAGAACAGTTAATCTGTTCACACATCATGTGACACTGCACTCAGAAACACAACAGCATTACTTGTTCACGTGGCAAATCCAAAATGTATGTCTAAATGACATCCAGTGGCGGGGGGAATTATTAGCCTTTTTTCAAGCAGTAGTTACATTAAACTGTATTCAAAATTTTCAAAAAGTAACTTTAATGTAGGAGAAAACACAATCAACCTTACATGTGCCATTTATTAAGCATTTGCAGTTTTTTATATCTAGAGAGTTTAAAGCAGGCTTCACAAAATAAACTAAGCCAACTCAGGGCACAACATTCACAACAACCTCTTTGCTAAAAGAGTACATGAATGTACACTCTATTGTATCTCACTATAGCAAAGCTAATAAGTCACTGTACAAAATGACAGAAACAGAAACAGACAGAAAAAAAACACCTAAAGCTAACATTTACAGGAATCCAATCAGGGTTTCAATGGCAGAGAAACACAAAGTAGTAGTATCATATCTTTGTGATACTGAAAATGAGAGAAACAAGGTCAATAATAGACTTTGTGTTGCCCTTTACCTTACTGAAACCTATTTCTATTTCAGCTCTCACCTGCAGAAAACAGATGCATGCCAAAAGAATCCAACCCAATCTGAGTAAACGTAACCAAAAAACCTCTAAGTCCATTTATCATGTGTTTCACCGTATGTTTGTGAAGCTATTGTCAAAATCAATCTAGCTGTAGGCAGTATAATCCCTTCAACAAATTACTAATGAGATTTTAGTTCTAAAATAAGATCAAACGCACTGCAAAGAGCAAAATGTTCCCATCACCCCCTCAAATATTCTCTTTTCAGAGGCAACTTTGAGAGAAGAAAGGAGACTGGTAAAACTAGTTTAAATCCAAACAAAACTACAAACCTGGCAGTAGTGATGACTGTTTTTAAGAGGAATAGTCACATCTGGGGATAGCAGGGGTATCCACTGAGACTGGGGGGTCAGGACATTTTCATTCATGGAATCAGCAGCTCACAATGAAAACTGTTGTGAAAACTACCTGAAGAAAGTCCCTGAGCACACATAACTGGAGGGATCGCATTCCTCATAGACATAATAAACAGTGAAACAACTTTATATAATGACACTCAAACTTTGCTGATGACCTGCTGATCAGTGATATTTATAACTACATTGATACAACTGTGTTACCTAACTGGAAAATCCTTTTGCTGACAGTCACATAAAATGACAAACTCTGATGACTGTAAAGATAAAGTCATTTGTTCGTCATACCATACTTTCCAGTGCCCTGTTGAATTGAGGATCTTTACATTTTGACCAAATGTGACATTTCCAGCAATATTTCCAAAACAAGATCACAGCACAGTAAAAGAGAGCTCAATTACATCATAATATTGGTTTGATGTAAAGTGAGCACTAAAGCTAGGATAACACAACACTCATTCAAGGCCTCATCACTCATCACAATGACTTGGATGAAAAGAGGGGATTATTCCATAAAGAAGCCAACTGACTTTATGCCTCCTTTCTCTCAGAAATAATCTCCTGCTTTCCACATAAAGATAATCTTATTTGAGCAAAGCAGCAAAGCCTAAGGCCTTTTCAGTGGGTCAGACAGCTAACTTCACTTCTGAGAGAAAGGTAATGGCCTTCCCTCCCTCTTCAGGTGTCACAGAGCGCCATTTAACAGGCAACAAGGCTGAACTCACACAGAGGAGGATGCAAGAGTGGGGGAGGAAGGAAGGAGTGATGTAGCAGGGAAGGTGGGGAAGGTACTGACATGTGAAGTTGTGAAAACAGTATTTTCTTTTTTTTTTCAAGCAGAGTGAATATGCTGAGATCACAAAGCAGGTGAAAATAAAAGTTTCAGTAAGATCCCTCATTCTTTAAATGTCAGGACAGGGATCAGATGAAGGATGAGCAAAACATCAAGTACTTAAGAGCATTGTCTGAGAAATCTTCAAATATCCAGCTGGCTTTGAAACTTGAGCTCCTATTTGAGCGCATTACTGACACACTACTTGATAAACACATGATATATGAAAACACCAGGAAACCTAAACCTATCATGTATGAATTATTGTAAACCTAGGCTTTTTTTTTGTCAAATACAATTATCTACTGTACTTCCAAAGGCAGACAAAATTACGCTAAATTTTTAAAATATTTTTTTATATTCGTATTTTTGAGCAAATTACTACTGATGTGCTCAAACTCAAACAGTATTTCCCCCAAGTGTATTTATTCTGCTTTTGCCAAAATAAAAAGCTTAAAAATCTTGTTCAGTATGCCTTTTAATACATATTTTTTCAGTTTAATACATGACCATTTAGTTTGACTGTGGCAGACATTTGGTAGACATTTTGGCATGAATTTAGGTTTCCAATGGCAAAAAAAAAAAAAAAAAAAAAAATTTAATTGGCTATTTTGTTAAATGCATTGAATGAATGCGCAATGAACTTCATTGTGTTCAACTGAAGTGACCACTGTGTATGAAAAATGTAATTCAGTCAAAGCTAATTAAAATATCCGGTTTGTGTTTTAACAGTTTGATGGCATCTCACACACCTAATATGTACAGTTAAGCAGCGATGGCTGCTGTAAAGCTTCAACTTGGCCTTTGCTGACACGGTACTAGCAGGTTTAGGATGTGCACGGTGTATTGAAATGACAGCCGCTGCAGGGACAGGCCCAACTGACATTATGAATGGTTGAGTGGAAGGGGAATCTCCCTTTCTATACAATCTTTAGTTCTTAAGCAGCCTTCACATCTCTAGTCTGAATGAGACAAAAACAGCTGTATTTTATCAGGGTATTAGAAGTTGCTCTGTTGTCTGTGGATCTATTTGTGTATGTGTTACACAATGTTAACAATTCATCCAGGTGGGTGATAACATCGAGACAATAGTGTAGGTGGAATCTCAGACTTGTTCTGGCTCTCTAATATCTCTTGATTTGTGAGTCTTTAAGCCTGAGTAAACACCTCATCCCGTTGCTGCCCATGAAAAAAACCAAAAGCAAACATGGAGCAAACAGTGAACTCTTTGGTCTGCCAAGCATTTGTTCAAGGAGGTTCACCTATCTTTTCAACCCTAGGTTAATTAAGAAGCAAAAAATCACTTTATTGGCAGACTACTAGTGTCCTTTCCACTTTCTTTTGTGAAATGGTATATTTGGAGGTCTGTTAGGAATTTGCCTGCCAGCATGACAACACAGATGTTCATACACAGAAGTCAATACATAGACTGAAAACATTGAAATGCATGAACACACACAATGACACAGTGTTGACAGAAATGTTTCAGATCATTAAACAATTGAGGCAGCATGAAGAAGACACACACACAGAGAGAAAGAATGATAGAAGGGTAAGAGTTCAGAGTTCTGTCCTGTTTTTCATGTTAGTATAATTTCTTCTGATTGAAGGGCAGTTGTGTGTACACAGTATACCTATCTACTGGCTACTTTCAGCAGGATAACACGCTATGTCACAAAGCTCAAATCATTTCAGACTGGTTTCTTAAACAGTGAAGTCAGTGTACACAAACAGCTCCAGTCACCAAATCTCAATCCAGTAGGCTACCTTTGGGATGTGATGGAATGGGAGATTTTTGTCATGCCAATCATCTCGAGCTACTGTGAGATCCTGTCAGGTCAAAATGGGGCAAGAATGAAGAATGTTTCCAGTATCTTGTTGAATCGATGCCCTGACAAAAACACTGGTAAGGTGTAACTAATGAATCAAGTGTTTTCATCTATGCTACATAGTGCGCTCACTATGCTTCACGCTACATGTGCTGAATAAAAAGGGACGTTTGATACCACAAATCCTTTTTTTGGTGGGGGTTTGTTATTTTTGTTGCCAGACAAAATCAATTGTCTTTGGCTTTTCCCTTTTTTAGCCGTTGCCACAGTAGAGATGCTCCACTGTGGTTAATTTGGCATAGGTTTTACATTAGATATCCTTCCTTGGGGTCAGAATACTGGCTTATGTCCCTTTAGTGGCTTTAGTGGTGAGATTGGGGCAATGCGTGGTTCAGTGTCCTGCTCAAGGCACACAATGGGGTTGGGGATCAAACACAGGAGGGCAAATAAAGAACCACAACTCCACAACCACCCCTTTTGTTGTCAATCATGTAAAATGAAATCTCATGCCTCACAAACAAACTGACCAACAGTCATTATGAAGCTGCAGAAAATATACACATGACCAAAAAAAACAAAAACAAAAACAAAACAAAAACGCTTAATACCATAATTAAGTACAAGAAATTGCCCAAGTAAAATGCAATGACTGTCAGAAAAAAAACCTATGCATTCAATTTGGCTGTGTAGGAAGTGAAAGAGTGCAGAAAGACCGCAACATGTGAATTCAGCATCAAGCTATGCAAGTGGAAAAGATCCAGAATGCATAGTTGTACATAAGCTTGTGATGCGGCCATTGAACAGTCTATATTTGGTTTGATCTTGATGACAAATCACTTACACTTTTACATTTTTTTTCAATCAGTTATAAAAGGTTTCCAGTATCATGGATTGATACTGGATTGATTGGAAAGCTATTAACATGAAATATATCTGCAAAAACCTTGTGAAAGGAAGCAAGACTTGGAGTTAATTAAACACAAGAAATTTTAAAGGCCCCGATCGTACACCTCCCGCTAGCCGCTAACTGCTAGCTGCTAGCTGCTACCTGCAAATTGCGTGTTTAGGAACCTCCGCTCACCGCTAATGCAGTTCTCCACCTCCCTAAAGCCGCTACCCGCTATGCCGACACCCTTACTCACATTGTAGGTGTGGCAATGGGCATGTCTCTTGCACTTTCTGCAAACTCTGTATTTTGTGATCATGGGTAGCGGGTGGTCAGACCACCCGCCACCAGCTACCTGCGAACGCAAGATACCAAGTTTGCAGAAAGCGCAACCTGCATGTTGGCGCGTAAAAGAGCATGGCATAAATGTGCGTCCACCTGGTCACATGTGGATGTTCACAAACGGCTCTACCTCTAGATTATGAATCACCGTATTAATTACGTTTTTATTCTCTTGAGGTCAGAGGATGTCTGGTCAGCAGTTGTGGTGGATGTGGGAATAGTCACGTCCAGACATGTCAGTCTGTACAGCTGTGGTATGATCTCATCCAGATGTTTGCTGTGGAGGAAACCAAGGAGATCTTTGGGACATTTCCCTTCAAAGTCCGTCATGGCCTACATCGCAGTCACTTCTGTTTTTAAACAGGTCAGATCATCAAATAGAGCTCCGTGGCTCTGGTGTCAAGCTGGAAAAGGTTTTATGAGGGAATTTATTTCCGATATGTCTGAAACTGCTGGTGGATGAGGAGGGACAGGAACAATAATTGTTCATGATCTTTAAATTAGTTCTGTTACTGGCAGATAAGGTTTTCCAGAACACTGTTGTGGAGTTTCTTGAACTGTGCGCCTCCCTCTGACCCTCTCCTTGCGCTCGGAGCACCAGTGATGCACTCAGTGGTAGAAAGTAGATGTCATCATACCTGTTCCTCTGGCTCAATGGTGTCACAAAACTCTTTTAACCCTTGACAGGCAGAACTGCTCATCCAGTGATTCGTTCTGCAGTATTTTAAAAAGCACATCAGCTGTCCCAGACTCCCAGCACCCACTGCTGAGAAAATGTTCCAGCGGCTCTGCCTGAGAGTGTTGGTAACACTTTATAATAACTATCCGTTGTAACTAGTTTATAGACCATTAGTAAACTGTTAACTAATAAGTCATAAATGACTTAAGAGTTTGTTAATAGTTTGTTAATGATTTATAAAATATGCATTATAATGTCAATAGATGAATTAATAAACTGTTAGTTAATGAGTTATAAATGACTTAATGATTTATAACTATACCTTTATAAATTATAATTGATCATTTACAAGCTATTAGTAAATTACCTACTAATGACTTGTTAAGTTTTAGTCAATATGTTATTGGGACGTTATTCTAAAGTTGCAACTATTCCTTATTTATTAAACCTTGGTAAAATCAGGAATAGTTGCAACTTCAGAATAATTTCCTAATAAGATTCATAAGCTAACAACTTTTGGTTTGTTAACCATCTACTAATCCCAGTGAAACTTTGTAGAACAGCAAATGGGTGGAACAAGTTTAAGGTGCAGAATTTTTTTTTTCAATTTAATATTATAGCAGACTTTTTTTTGTGGGAGTGTGAAGGGTGAATGTGTCTTTCACCAGTCTTCTCTGGCAGTAATTTCTAACGTCTTTATAAACATCTTAAATCCTGATTTTGTCAGAGAGTACCAAAAAACACCAGCAGTGAAACATTTAAAGACAGGTCAGTTAAAGAGACAGGACAGTGAGGGTGTGGTGCGTGTTGGGTTGTGAAGTGTGAGGGGTGTTATGTAGTGGATTGTGTTTTGACAGCAAACAAACTCAGAGGATAATATGTAAGAGGCAAAAACTACTAGCAAGAACACTGGATGAACACCTTCTATCAAGCTATTGACCTGTATATGGAGAATTGATGTAAACATTATTGATTGTGTTGACAGTAGAGTGGGGGTGTTGTGGGAGGGGTGTAAAGAATAAATGTGTCCGTGCCCATATAGACCTCCCGTAGCCACGCAACACACACCTTGACAACAAAGCGCAGTCGCCATATTGGAGTGAAAACAACAAGCTCGGGCTTAAGTGATCACATAGTCTTTGTTCAGGTTATGTGGTTCACACACGAGGAAAGAGCGGCGACCGGTGAGAACAAGCCGCAAACGCAATGAGCACCCTGCCGGAGGCGTGCGCCCCATCTGCCCAAACCGACCAACCGACCATCCACAACACCTGGACAATCCTCAATCAAAAGACCCATGCCATCCCGCAAATAACTCCGCATGATCAGCCGGGGACCGAGCGAGTGGCAACAGGGCACCCTGCCATAGGCATGCACGTGCTGGTTGTTGTCCCACATATTCCCGCCCACCCAGCCCCCGGCCCACCATGCAGAACCACCCACAAACCAACACAAGTCCTCCAACCAAAGAGCATCCAAACGCTACTAACAATCAGCCAATCAGCCGAAAGCAGATGAAAACACACACCCCCAACAAAACGCCCGCCACACACGTGACCTGCCCCCACTGGCCGCCACTCCCCCCCCCGCAGCCACCCCCACGAGCGCGCCGGAGCACAGCGATCCACTTCACTCAGCGATCCACTTCACTCAGCGATCCACTTCGCTCAACGTTCTACGTCGGCTGGAAATCTGAGGAACGATAATCCTGATCCCTTTCCTCTGCAGCCTGTGCAGCCAACAGCTACACAGCTCAAAACCATTCTTTCGGACTGTTTGCTATCCACCTGAACGCGACAGATTACACACACGACAGGTAAACTGCTCAGCTGAAGGGCCTTGTCTTCACTCCAACACGGTGGCAAGCTGTTGCGGCTGCAGTGCGCGACGTCAGGTGCAAAAGGTCCGTACACTCACATGTGAGTTACCCAATTACCAAGGAAACTGTTACCACTATTACCATCACCACTCTCCTTATCTTAGTCTACCTCAAGTCCTCCCGTGGGTGAGAAATGCCAGCTAACTCCCATCACCCCAGGACCAGACTGGCCCAGGAGGGCCCCTTGCTCCCGACCCGAGAGGTCAGGGGGCAAACATCCCCGAGACATACGTCCACTGACAGAAGGGCCAGGCAGGGCACCCAGAAAGCCAGAACCGCGACGAGGCCCTCCCACCCCAGCCCCCACACCCACCAGGCCCCAAGCCCACAGCAGCAGCACCACAGAAAATGCAGACCCAGTAGCCATCACCCAATGCAGCCCAGGGGCAGCCGAGCCCCCCCGCCCCCACCAACCGCAGGCAGGGAGCGGAAGGGGGAGACGGCGGGACAAAGAGGGGGAAGGAGAGGGAAGCCAGGGGGACATGACTCCCCCCAGGCCAGCTGAGACAGCCGCCACCTCCCCGCAGCACAACAGCAGCGACAAACGACGAGAAAGCGGCCCGCACCAGAGGGCCGCGCCAGGAAGGCCGCGCAGCACCTCCCCACGCCACCGTGCACCAGCCCGCAGCAAGCCAACACCCCCCCACACCCAAGACCCCCCCGGAGCCACACCAGGTACCCAGCCCACCAGCAGGGGTGCACCAGGGCCCACGCATCAGCGCAGCCGGGATACGCCCCAGTGACCAGGACCCACGACCACACCCCAAATCCCCCGCAGGGCAGGGAGGGACAAAACAAAACAAAAAAAGAGGCAATATGGCCGGTCCAGCCCCCCCGACATGTGTGTTATGTGTATGTGTTTTTTTTTTTTTTATTTTGTGTGTGTAAGCTAAGTGCATTAAAATCGACTTAGGGTGCAGTGGGTGGATGGTCCCCCTGCACCCAAGCTTCGCTTTCCCTACGTGTAATAGGTGCATTAAAATTGAGCCAGGGTGCAGAGGGTGGATGGTCCCCCCGCACCCCGGCTTCTAATTCGCTTTGTCTGTTATGTATTTGTGGGGGGTGGGCAACCACGACCTTGGGCAAAGGGGTACCCCCCACCCCCAGGGAACCGGGGCAGCCATTGGGGCCCCGCCGTGGGGCGCATCCCCGCCCCTAAGTGGCCCACCACCCCAGCCTCCCCACCAGGTAGAGCCCAGAGGCAGAACACAGGAGGCAGAGACCCCCCCCCCCCCCCCCCCCCCAGGGAAAGCCCGCTACCCCAGCCCCCACCCCAGCCAAGACCCCCACCACCCTGTTGACCCAGTGGTCAACAGCGGCGCGGCAAGCCCCACCACCATCCAGCAGCACAGGTAGACCGCACCACCAGGACAGCAGATCTAAGCAGCCCCACCACTGCAGCCAAGACTAAAACAGGCAAGGAGACCATGGAGGAGACAACCCCGCCAAAGCCCCCACCCCCAGGGCCCACCCCAGCCCCAACCACCAGAGACACAGCGCAAACTGGAGCAAGAACCCCGGCAACGACACCTGAACCCTGACCCAGAGTGATGGGGGGCTGGCGGCCCACACCCACTGGGAAGGAGAGATAATGTTATATTACACATGTGTTTTGATAACAATGACGACAGTAATCCATCATAAAAAACTATGCCCATTCTTATCCATCCCCCAGGATCAATAAGTTTATATCAACTGATTCTCAGGCTGAAGGAAATCAAACTAACTGTGGTGTTGTGCAATAAGGCGTATAACGTGCTCGTTTAGTCCAAAAAGGGTTATTACCAACCGTCTTGAGGGATGGCTGCTAATAACCAAAAAGTTAATAAAATGAAACGGGGCACCACCTGATAAATCAGGAAAAAGGACTAAATGGCACAATCAGTC